>OY728155.1:509585129-510785129 GCA_963277665.1 Viscum album | reverse complement strand
TATTTCTAATTATTGCTAATTATTGATAATTATTGCTAATTATTGCTAATTATTGCTAATTATTGCTAATTATTGCTAATTATTACTATTTTTTCCCAATTATAGCTAATTATTGACAATTATTGCTAATTAGAGCTAATTATAGCTAATTATTCCTAATTATAGCTAATTATAGCTAATTATTCCTAGTTATAGTTAATTATCCCTAATTATACCTAATTATAGCTAAGCATTCCTATTTATAGCTATTTATTCATAATTATGTCTAATTATAGCTAATTATTGCTAATTATTGCAATTTATTTCTAATTATAGCAATTTATTTTGATTTATTCCAATTTATTTTGATTTATTCTTATTTATTCTGATTTATTCCAATTTATTCCTATTTATTCCTATTTATTATGATTTATTCCTAATTATTCCGAATTATTCCTAATTATTCTGAATTATAGTTATTTATTCCGAATTATTGCTATTTATTCCGAAGTATAGATAATTATTCCAAATTATAGCTATTTATTCCGAATTATTCTGAATTATTCCAAATTATTACTAATTATTCCTAATTATTTCGAATTATTCCGAATTATTCGTAATAGTTCCCAATTATTCCTAATTATTTCTAATTATTCTTAATTATTCATAATTATTCCTAATTATTACTAATTATTCCTAATAATTAATAATTATTCCTAATTATTACTAATTATTACTAATTATTTCAAATTATTACTAATTATTTCTAATTATTCCTAATTATTGCTGATTATTTCTCATTATTGCTAATTATTCCAAATTATTTCTAATTATTCCATATTATTGCTAATTATTGCTAATTATTGCTAATTATTTCTAATTATTGCTAATTATTCTAAATAATTGCTAATTATTCGTAATTATTGCTAATTATTACTAATTATTCCCAATTATTGATAATTATTCCTAATTATTGCTAATTATTGCTAATTATTCCCAATTATTGCTAATTATTCTTAATTATGTCTAATAATTTCTAATTATAGCTAATTATTCATATTTATAGCTATTTATAGCTGTTTATTCCTATTTATTCTAATTTATTCTGATTTATTCCTATTTATTCTGATTTATTACTAATTATTTATAATTTTTCCTAATTTTTCCTAATTATTTATAATTTTTCCTAATTATTCCTAATTATTCCTAATTATTCCTAATTATTCCTAATTATTCCTAATTATTCCTAATTTTTGCTAATTATTGCTAATTATTGCAAATTATTGCTTATTCATGCTAATTATTGCTAATTATTACTAATTATTCTTAATTATTACTAATTATTGCTAATTATTGCTAATTATAGCTAATTATTCCTAATTATTGCTAATTATTCCGAAATATAGCTAGTTATAGCTAATTATAGCTAATTATTCCGAATTATAGCTAATTATTACTAATTATTCCGAATTATTCCTAATTATTCCAAATTATCCCAAATTATTCCGAATTATTCAGAATTATTCCTAATTATTCCTAATTATTCATAATTATTCCTAAATATTCATAATTTTTCCTAATTTTTTCTAATTATTCTTAATTATTCCTAATTATTCCTAATTATTCCGTATTATTCCAAATTATTCTGAATTATTCTGAATTATTCTAAATTATTTCGAATTATTTCGAATTATTTCGAATTATTCCGAATTATTCCGAATTATTCTGAATTATTTCGATTTATTTCGATTTATTCCAATTTATTCCTAATTATTCCTAATTATTCCTAATTATTTTTATTTAATCCTAATTATTCTGAATTATTCCAAATTATTCCGAATTATTTCTAATTATTCTGAATTATTCCTAATTATTCCGAATTATTCCGAATTATTCCAAATTATTCCTAATTATTCCTAATTATTCCTAGTTATTCCTAATTATTCCTAATTATTCCTAATTATTCCTAATTATTCCTAATTATTTATAATTATTTCTAATTATTCCTAATTATTGCAAATTATTACTAATTATTCCTAATTATTCCTAATTATTCCTAATTATTGCTATGTATTGCTAAGTATTGCTAATTATTGCTAATTATTGCTAATTATTGCTAATTTGATCTATTTATTGCTAATTATATCTTTTTATTGCTAATTATATCTCTTTATTGCTAATTATATCTATTTATTGGTAATTATATCTATTTATTGCTATTTATTGCTAATTATATTTATTTATTGCTAATTATAACTATTTATTGCTAATTATAACTATTTATTGCTAATTATATCTATTTATTCCTAATTATATTTAATTAATATTAATTATAACAAATTATTTATAATTATAACTATCAATATCAATCTCTTAGTAAAACTAAATATAAATAAAAATCAATAAAAATATAATTAAATTGGATCTAATAAACAACAATTAAAATTAACATAAAAAATAAAATAAATAAATAAAATAAAATATAAATACCTTAAACATTGATATTATGAAGATATTGACGCCCTCCGATTGCTCTCGTATAAAAAATATCAACTAAAAAATTTCTCTTTGAAACTGAAGAATGATGAGAGAGAGAGAGAGCAAGATCTGAATGATTTGTGAAAAAACGGCTGGGGGTATATATAGGTTAGATTAGTTGCGACGGGAAGCCCATCACAAATGGTGGTATTTGCGACGGGGCCCGTCGCAAATACCCTCGCCTGCATTAATTACAGTCGGCGGTTAAAAGGTTATTTGCGACGAGATCCGTCGCAAATAGTACCTTCTGACAGTCTTTTTGCGGTTGGACAACATCCCGTTGCAAAAAGGTATTGACCGCCACCGGGCATTTGGGACGGGGCCCGTCACAAATGTCCCTGCGTGGTTGGGCGCGCAAGCCGCGCGTTATGGCGCGCAAGCTGCGCGTTTTGGAGTGCAAGCCGCGCGTTTTGGCACGCAAGCCGCACGTTTTGGCGATCAAGACGCGCGTTTTGGCGCGCAGGCCGCGCATTTTGGCACGCAAGCCATGCCAAACTATTTGCAATGAGAGACATCTCCACGTCGCAAATAATATTTGCACGGTTTGGCGCGCATGTCGCTTTAAACTATTTGCGACGGGAGACGAAATCTCGTCGCAAATAATTGGTTATTTACTACGGGCTACTTTCCCCATTGCAAATAGCTTTCTGGAAGGGTTATTTGCGAAGGGAAGAAATCCCGTCACAAATAGTTATTTTTCCCATAGTGTACGGTCACTAAACAAGATTTTTTTAATGAGGCCAGTGGTACTGAATATGGAAAAATCCCAAATATTTTTCAAAATTTATAACAAAATTTACACCCATCAGTGTTCTATTAACCTTATTCTATTATCCCTAAAATTATAATGAAAATTATATTTACATATTTATATTATTCTTAATTTTTAAGTAATGTAAAATGAAAACATCAAATTTAAAAACTATACCTTGAGAATACCCTTTATCTAGTAAAGCATGGGTGATTTCATAGTAAATGATCTAAATATGGGTTTTCTTCAGTTTTTCACTCTTGTATTTACCAACATCATGTTGTACTATTAGTTCAACTATCAGGGTCTTCTAAATTTCCTATAATTAAGCATATTTGTGCTCATGATCTAGAATAATGTAAACAATTCTTCTCACAAATAGTGTACTATATATAAAAATTTCTTCTAATAACTTATCCATTTATAATTTCTAATAACAATGACCTAATATACACCACATCTCAACCAATGTTATCTTAATTATGGTCAAGAACTCAAGTTTTAACTCTCAATTAGCCTACTCTCATACCTAAATGATGATATCATTGTGCTTCACACTTAGAACCTCCATTATTTTAACATCCATTCCAATATATCACAAGATCTCTATACCTATTATCCTTTTCAACTATATTATATTGTTTTATAACCACTCTAAACACATTTGGTGTATTGAAATAATGAAATGAGGATAATGTTTTAGGTATTCTTTGGGTGAATGTTCATGTGGGGGGTTAGTGATGGTTAGAGAATTGAAAATGGATCATGGTAGGTGGTGAGAATGAGGACATACTAGGTGTTAGTATAGGTTTATTATTTGGTGGGGTATTAACTTTATTTTGGTTGTTTTTAGACATTTGGATGACTGTTTTTTAGATTTTTATGGAGGGCTCTATTTGGTATTGGGTTTGGGGTTAGGGTTGGATGATTGATCACATATTTTAGTTAGCATCATGATGTATGTTTAGAAATGTTTTTTATATTTAGTGGATGCTTTAATAAGGGTTTGTGGAGATGTTTTGAGGGAGGGATAATGATTCAATGGGTTTAGAAGTGGAAGGATTCAGGTGAATAAAGGGGTGATGAATAGGTATGGTTATGGTTCATAGAGGTAAGTGAATCATTAAAGAAAATATGAGTGGATCTTATGAATTCAATTGGTGAAATTTGGAAGGATAGGAAGAAAATCGAGAAAATAAATGAGAGAGAAATGGGAATCCAACATGGAATGAATTTAGGCATTTTTCTTAGTATATATAAATTTTTTATAGTCTTCATTATGAACATATTTACTACAATATGAAGATCTTAATTTTACAACATTCATGAATTTTGAAAATATAGTCCTCAGAATCATTGTTTCATGGGATCTAACTTCATAATAAAAGGGAAAATTATGTATTTTTTTAATTTTCCCCATTATTATAGTTCCGGGAATGGATAGATGATATGAAACATCAAGGTATTTAAATTTTCAATGTGTCTAAACTCATATATTTTTAATCCTATAAACTTTATAGAGTGGTTAATTTTTTTATGACATGAATTTATCCTCATAATTATTTAGTATTCCATAAGTACATGTCTAGTGGTGTTACTAACCTTGTGTGCCATGATTGGTTACATATTTATAAGAATTATAAAGTTCCAAAATTATGATCCTCAATGCCATTATATCTTGATCTATGATACTACAACACATGACATCATTGTTGAGATAAGGGCATAGGATTTCAGGGCATGGATGCAGTGTGATAGACCCGATGTGTCATGATATACCCGAAATTTTCGGGGATACCAAATTCTTTTATTTTTATACTCTGAATCAATATGATGGTGTGTTCTGATAGACTGATTTAACACTTCTATAAACATTATTACGATAATTTTTTTTTGGAATAACTAAAAATTGTTGCATGGTAATCCCAATAAATCCATAGAGGCAAAATAATGAAATTTTATCCTCTAACCATTTCTATGATATTATTCAAACCTTTTTTCCATGGGGTATCATGTATGATCCAAGTGAGAATATTGTGAAATTAAAATAAAACATGTAATATTTTCTATGTTATGATGCTTTAGTGATTTCTGGAGATGGAAAATCAATGAATTAGTCCCATGAGACACATTGATGTAGGTTATATAGTGTTACATTCTGATAAAATTCACCTTTTAAAATTTCAAAATATTTCTCAACAATATAATTCTACCTTATAAATAATACTTTCCATGTTTAAGAGAGGTGTAAATAGGCTCAATGGGGGATTGATGGAGAATTTTTGAAGACTCTCTAACAAGACATTCTATTGTACATCTTAACATTAAAACACAAATGAATGAAAAATAAAAATAAAATATACCTATATTTCTTTCTAGTTACTGATTTATTTAAAGTAAAAACTCCAATGAACCTAATCCTATTCATTACCAAAAAAGTGAAATGAAATACCACCCTTGGGAACATTCGATGATATTTTCAGGGTAATGTAAATTCACCTTGAAATATGCTTCCTCATTTTTTTGAATCTACATAGCTCCCTGTAGGAATAATTTTATGACCATGAAATGAAACATCCATAATTATTTTAGTCACTTGGTAACAAATGTAATCATATTTTAAATAATATTACCATTTATCTTGGTAATGGATACTTTCTCTGGATGTTTCAATCAACCCAATTCTTTATCTTTTCCTTGTTGATAGTTTAATTTCATAAGTATCCCATCATATCTCTTTAAACTCACAAATTCCAATGGACTCTACCTCCAATATTTTCCAATTTATAATTCATATCATTAAATATGAAAAATTATTTTTGTGTTAGATTCCACATAATCTAACATGGATTTACATACACTAACCATAATAGATACATTCTCAATGATGTCTTATAGAAATTTCTATAATCCCATAAATAATGGTAAAATCTTCATGAGCAATATTTTCCTCTATAATTGATGGCATTATCCAAAAGTTTCTTCATCTCTCTTTTGGACATCATCTCGTTTCCACTAGTTTTAGGATTATATAGATTATCCTTTTTATGACACACATTATATTTATCAAACACTCCTATTAATAGATGGTTATCGAAATTCTTCCCTTGAATGTTAATTTGTGACTTGGGAACTCTAAACCTTGAATATATATTATACATAATAAATATAGAAACCACCTTTATTATATTGGATGAGATGGATTTCACTTTATCCTAATTTTATATGTAGTATAAACTCGTGATTATATATGTGTGTCTAAAAATTTTTGGAAATGACTCATCAATTTAATTCCCCATACATCAAAAACATCAATCTCTATGATTGGTTTTTGAAACATATAATCTCTTCTTCAAATGTTACTGGTTTTTTTGTAGCACTCTCAAGATACTATTAAACTGTGTGAATCCTTATAAAAATTTGGCCAATTGAAAATACATTTTAGTATATTATCCATTGACCCCTTCATGATATGGTGTCCCATCATCAGTGATGAATACAAAAGTGTAAAATTATGTATACTTTATTTTTGGGAACACACTAAAAATTTAACCCATATCTTTATGTATTTAATTGTAGGGGTTTTTTAAGTAATATTTAACTTCTCCTTAAATCCTATTCCACTATTATTAGGTGGATTCTTGGTGGATTTTCCAATTTTCCAAACAGTTAGTGATATTGAAAAACAATATTCATTCTATAATATCTAACTCAAATAACCATTTTTATTGTAATTCATCTCTTATTTCAATTGCATGTTCTTCACTTAATCAAGAGAACTATATACTTGAATGAAGATCACTAAAAAAATTATTCAACCCCTTTTTTCTTTTATTTTGATGTTAAAATGTTAGAGTAAAAAATCCATCATATCAAGACGTATTTTTCATCCCTTTTTATCAAAAGCTATTTGAGTATCATATGATCAGTGTAAAAAATCACTTTAAAGAGTACAAGATAAGGTCTAAAAATAGAAAAATAAAATAATACTACCAGTATATCCTTTTCTATCATGGAGAAGTTGTTTTTTCCTTTTTTATGGTCTGAATAGTATAATTAATAGGTAGAAAATTATATGGACTCTTTTCTAAAGTATTACCCCTCTAATATAATTTCTTTAATTACATGTCATATCAAATATATCTTCTGAATTCTTGTTCAAAATTGTTGAGGTAGTAGACATAAATTATTTCAACTACAATAAAGTATCTTTTCACTTTACTTCAAAGTTGAATTATATATATTTTTAATATAGATTGGTTGGTAGTTAAGATATTGAAAAAATATTCATTCACAAATCTCCATTAAAAACTAAATTATCCCATGAATCATTGAATCTTCCTCACATTCATTGGTTCTAAAAAATACAGGATCACATTAATCATTGTGGGATCGATTTTTATCAGGTCTTTAGAAATCTGATGACCAAGAAAGATTCCATTTTTCACCATAAGTTGAAACCTATCCAAATTTAGCATGAGGATTTTTTTCTTACTTCTCCCCAAAACCAAGTTAATGTTATTAAAAAATAACTTAAATGATCATCCATAGACTATGAAATCATCTATCAAGTCCTCATTAAATTCTTCTACCATCCATTGGAAAATATTAATCATGCACCATTGGAAGGTGTTGGGTGTTTTACACATCTCTTATGACATACCTCTATATGAAATTATCATATAGGTACATATACATGTGGTTTTATCTTGAACCTTTGTTAAAAAGAATATTTTATTACATTAATAATATCTATTAAAACAGTATTATTTATTCCAAGATAGTCATTCAAATATTTGGCCAATAAATGGGAGATGAAAATGATCCATCTTCATTTCATCATTATTTTTCATGAAGTATAGTGGGATAAACCATTTCCTTTTCCAAATTAGTTATATGATCTTCATATCTAATAGATTCAATGCCTTTTTATTCACTACATCCCTTATAGTATGGGAAACCTTATTTGTGGATGTCTTGTTAGCCTTTTACCATAACTAAGACTAATTTTATATGTACAAAGGGAGGGATTTATTCCTTTCAAATAATCAATACAATAAAAAATTTCTTTATATATTTGTTTTCCACACATTTATTAGTTGACACTATAGTTTTTTTAAGAGTTCATATCTTACAGTTACTTGAATAAGATATCCTTACCTAAAATATTCATATCATATGTTAATTATGAGTTGTTTATTTTCCAAAATTAATGGATTTATAATCAAGGGAACAAAATTAGAAAATGATTCCATGGAAAGATCTTATTCTGTATGAATCTATCCACTAGCTTCATATTTTCATCGCTACCCCTTATTATTTTCCACTGCTTCATAAATTGTCCTCAACATTGATTCATCAACATCAGGTTACATATCCAATAGCTCATATCTTTATTCCATTGTGGTAATGGAATTAAAAACTTTAGGTTCTTATTTTTGATTCACTTTATTCAAAATATAGACCTAAATCTACTCTTCTCTAACTAAGAAAATAAAACATCCTTGATTAAAAAAATCAATTCTTTCCCCATTGCTATAAAAATTTAATTCAAGATGATCAATACCGCTCAAAATTATCCGATCTTTTAATTTATAAATTTATTGGGAATGATTAATGTAAACACATTTTGTAAAATGTATTCTAAAATACCAATCATCTACTATCAAAATTTGTCATCTAATTAGATAGTAACTCCACTAGTTGACCAAGTTTAAATGAAACAAGTTGACAGTAGCTGCAAAAATGAAACTGGTATTTCAAAAAATATCATGATATAGTAGTGCATAGTATGAAACAAAATCTTATATCTAAAATTTTTTTTAGTAGATTCCACTACACAAAAAATGATCATTCTTCAAATAAGGTGATTACACCCAAGACTTCTAATTTCTTCGTGTTCGATAAATATTATTTAAGGAACAGGAAACATGCTAACATTTTCAAAATATAATTACTGAATGGTAAGTTTATATGAAACTATTTAAATATATAAAAAACGTTTTTTATAACCCCTCTAACCTTCCTTAGTGAATCCTTTATAGAAAAGGGAGAGGGTTCTCATAAGGTAGAACATATGTCTTGATTGATGTTTTTTCATTCCTTTCCTTAACCACTGAATTTTATTTTCTTAACTCTTTAATGGGTTCCTCACCATTTTATTTCTATTTCTTCTTCCCATATATTAGCTTCTCTTTCTCAACCTCATTCAACATTTGGCTATATAATACCTACATATACCTTCAACTCTTCAATGTTATCACTTTAGTTTCCTCTATTTAAATCTCTATATTTCGTGGGAAAGCATCAAGTTGAAGATTATTAAAAAAATTAAGAGACATTAAAAATTTGATACACAATTTTATAGAGTGAGGATTGGTAATTTTACAAGTAGGTTTCCTGATTTGTAAAATTGGACTCCACTATAGAGAGATGTTAGTCATTTTTCTTGGTATATTTTGTCACTAATTACATGAAAGGGTTTTGTTATTATTAAAATTACATATGAAATTTAGTTGGTATAAATTGAATAAACTGATTTTATAGGGATTTAAATTGTTTCCCAATGGGTCTTGAGGCTTTTTTTCCTTTGGGATAACACTGAATACTTTAAGAATTATTCATGTTCTTCCTTCCTCACATTTCTGCCTAATTTGGGGATTCAAACATTGTTAATTTTCATTTTTAAAATAGTTTATTACCTATTTATATCCAACAAAACATACCACTCACTCTATATTCTAATCTATACTATAATTATAATAAAATATGATACATGTCACCTATACATTTCACAAGAGAAAACTCATTGTGGCTCGATTTGTGATTCTTCGTTGTGGATGGATAAAAATGCTTCCATTTTCATTGACATTTATTCTATTTTAATAGATAAATTGATGGTCTCCAATAATTTATGAACTCTTCTCTTTTTTAGGATTCTTTCACCTAGCCATAGAGACATATTATCTATAATATAATATTATATAGTGTGTTCTTCAATGGGTGTCTTCTTTGTGAGTAATCATACTTCTTCTAAACCAATCACTAGCTAGATTGTTTTGATAAACAAAGTAAAAAAACTCTACAACTATATCTAAGTGGTACTCCATTGTCAATGAATACTAAAATTACCTTCTTGAAGCACTCCTTTGACACATAAGTACATGTCCCATCATATTGAGAAAAACATTTCATTTTTATTCTCAAATTCATTATCTACACTGATGGGAAATATTTCTCTATAAATTTATATACAAGATCATCCTAGGTTGTGGTGGAACCTGGTGGTTAAAAATTTTTCAATTCTTTATCTAACCCCATAAAAGATAATGGCAATGATCATAATCTAATTTAAATATCTATTAATCCACTACTCTTTAAAGTGTCAAAAATATCCAGAAAATTTTAGAGAAGTACATGAGGGTCCCCATTTTTTAATCTTCTAAATTGTTCCATGTTTGGGATCTTTTGTAGTATAACATTCATCATCATAAAGTTTTTAACCTATATTAGTTTCCTCACTATTCTTAGAGAAATTCCATCAATTAAAAAACATCAAAACCTATCATGGCCACCTTAAGTGGTGATTTTTGGGGTCTATTAATGATGTTTTTGTACACATCATGCATAACATGGGGTACTTGGTTTTTCATTACAACTCTATGATTTTGAAGAAGGTATCATATAATAATTTTGTTTAATTCCAATGGTTTTTTAAAATCAATTCCCCTTGATTAAGTGTGTGGGGTGTAGTTCATGCATATTAGACTTGTGGTGACAAAATCATAAAAAACCATGCTTGTTAAGGAGAAAAAAAATGTAAAATTTAAATTTAAATGAAATGATTGAATCAAGAAACCAATAATAAATTATTTATCTAGTTTAATAATCAATCCCTAATAACAACATAAGAAACACAATGTTCCCCTAAATGTAACCACCTCCCAGGGGTGATGAGTCAATATTTATAATTTTTATTCTTATCGACATTATCATTAAGAAAAAAGTGTAGTATTTTAATGGATGGTGGACATGTTAAACAAATAGTAATGGTGGGAATCCTAGCCAAGTGAATCATTAAATATTGTTCATTCAAATATTTTAAGTGAAAAAATTTAAAAATAGGTTGAATTAAAATGAAAGGATAATATATTTTTTGAAATGAAACTTTTTATATAAATTGGAGATGGTGAAACCATTTAAAAGGTTTTTTATAAAAATATGATCTATTTATCCTATATAATCACATGATTTATTAGTTGTGATATTACTCAGGGGTTATTAACATTTATTAATTAAATTGAGATTAATTATACCTTAATTTTTTCAATTACTTATGTTGAAATAAGCCTAATGAAAATAGTAAAAATTACAAATAAAACTCAAAATAAATTTTTTTTTAATGGATACTCTTTTAGTTCCATCCTTCTATGACTCATTGGGTTTCCTCCATTAATTTCAAAAAAAAAATTAATAAAAACCAAAGAATGAGATTTTTTTCTCCATTAAAGACTATTTAAAAACATTTAATTTGGAATAAAAAAAATCATTCACGTGTTTTCACCATCCTTCTATTATTAGATAACAATACCTTATGTAACTACCCCCACATGATGGAATGGACATCCATCATCAGTGAATAATGAATACTAAGAGATGGTGGTATCGTTTACATGGAAAGAAGAATCAAAAAATATTTAGATAGAAATAAAAGAAGTTAAATAATATTTAAAATTTAATCCCATAATGAGAAACACAAGTTCCCACTTCATGGTTCACTAAAAAAAATTAAGTCATCCAAATGGTATTTTATCCATTACACACCCTCACCCAAGAGTCAACAAAAAAAATATTTAAATACCTGAGAATCATCATCACACAACATAACTATTATTTTGTGACTCAATAAAATAAATGGATTTTATTCTTAAATAAACTATTATTAGTTGTAAAGAGAATATAATTCATTATAGATAATAAATATCTCTCTTAAAATCATTGAGTAAAACATAGACCATGGGTTTTTATAGAAAATCATTGGTCATTGTATGAATCTCTTTGATTATTCCATTGAATTTTTCAAGGGTTAATACAATCATTATGTAATGAGTTTCATTTTATATAGAATCTTGGGGTTTTTCCTCTTCATATTTATTTATTTCATGATGAAATGGACATGATTTTTTTTCCGTCTTTAGCTCTTTCACAAGTGATTTTATTCCAAGATTCTTTCATCTTGAACTCCTGAGTCACGAAACAACATTCTATTCAACCTATTAGGTTACTCATATATATATATGGATTAAAATATGGTAAACAATTATAATATGACATGGCATGAAAACCATGACCTATTGAAAATAATAATGGGATGTAATCTTATATATAAGAAACAATTCATGGGATTGCCTATCAAGGAATGTGTTAATATATTGTGTTTAGGTTGGGTATTTTCTACTATTATTGTTTTATGGTTCTAGTTACAATGAATCAAAAAACATATTGTTATTTATTATTGTATTTTTTTGGTTTGTGGAATTCTTCATAACTAAATAGGTGATACCACAACTAATCTTCAATAGTAACTATTATATGATAATTATAGAATGGTCATGAGACATTTCACCTTGATTTATTTATATATTAATCTCCCAAACATCTCTCAGTATCACCACATCATAAAAAATTGGTATGAAATATATGAAATTTCTTCAATTTTTCATAGATTCTTTAATTTTATATTTACTAAAAAACCATTTAAAACCAATAAAACATTTAGAAGTATTTGATCAATATAGGTTCTAAAATAATTGAAAAATAATACACATAATTTTAGATTTAAACTAACCAAATCAACTCATTTCATAAAAATTTAAGAGAAAAACATGATAGAATATCATACCAACATACAAAAAAAATACATGTTTAAAATTCATGGTCTTCCAAGGATGATTGTATTTCATAGGGACAAACGTTTTACCTCCATGTTTAGTAATTATTTTCAATAGGATATGGAAACATAGTTTATGTCTAGGACTACATACTGCCCTCAAATGTGTGGTTATTATAAAATAAAACTATGATATTAGAATATATTCTTAGGTTATGTTTGATTGATTTTGACTATTCATGGAAAGACCATCTCCCTTTTTTCAGTTTTTTTACAATAATATTTATCAAACTGTAACTGACGTTGAAATGAAAGCCTAAAGACATGAATATATCAACATAACATTATTCAAATAAAATATATCATTATAATAATTTTCTATTATATTTTAGGTTGATAGTTTTAGAAAATTATCAAAAAAATATCTAAAAAACCCCTTGCCTTTTTCAACTAACAGATATTTTTTACAATAAATAAGAAATTTATTGATACATAAATATTCTTCAATATCCCCCAAAAATTATCCTCAAAATATTCTCTTTTAGACACATAAAATGTATGACTCTTCTTCATAATCAAGGTAATTGTAAACAAAAGGAAGAAGTGATCTTTGATTGTCTAATAAGGACAAACATAATCGATAATAATAAAATAACACAAGTGAGAATAAGATGATCATACAGGTATAATCAGGATACACAAGAAAATTATACCCAAAAAAAGATATATCCTAAATCATTACTTAAGGCATGTCATAACATAAAAACATATTAATTAATTATCACATATCCAAGAGGAATAAAAATAATAACCTGGCCTAGATGTATGATATAATAATCTCAAATCATGGGTGTATAATATAATGGTGTCGAATATCATATAAAAGAAGCATAAACAAGGAATATTACCTATAATGAAAAAAATAAACATATAAAGTTGAAAAAATAATAAGCATAAGAAAACTTGTGAGAAAACTTATTATTCTTATGCCGTTGTGAACAAACTCACTATGTCCATAAATTAAAATGTGTGAAAAATAATTATAATCATGACATTGTGAATAAACTCATTATGTTCATACCTTATTTTTCACGATATATCAAACAAAACCAATGAATACGAGGGAGATATATGACCTCATGATTCATTATCCATATACACGTGTGCCTCTTGAAATCAATTATTCATGATATCACAAGGAACCCTAGGAATGAAAATGGGATTCATATCATTTTTAATTAGAATCACATAAGGAAAAAATTCATAATTCCATTAATAATCATAACATGATATACTCATGGAAATTAAATGAGAATGCAATGATATTATGTTTCTTTGTTTATAAATACCCGTTATTAAAGATAATAGTGTATATGGTAATTATATAGTATATATAAATGTTATATTGTTATGTAAATATTTTTATCCAATAAATCAATGTATTATTCCTTTGTGATAACCCTTCAATCAACGGAAATAAACATAAAGTGTTCACATAGTAAATTAATTAACATTAAGAGAATAAACCTTCAATGAATAATAATACTCATAAAATAATTTATTTCTATGATTTGAACCCAATAAAATAATAAAAGATATTTTATAGGATAATTAGTTAAAAGGAAAAAATTATTTTAGAGATATAGTGGAAAATAGAAGAAAAACCAAGAATGTTTTAGTAATAATTTTTAACATTTTCATAAAATAAATTAAAAACATGATATGGTTCATAAAAACCCATGAATTACATTGATATGATGAAATAAATTCATTAACACGTAGTAACACCATGTAAAATATATCACACAACAAAATATGAAATATTTCTCAAGAAATAAAATTTGAGACAACTAATCTGTTACCTTAATTCATGCCTTCTATAAAAGAACTTGATTCTCATTTGGAATGTGGTATCTCTTTGGAATGATCATTATAAATGGGTTAGTTGAGATAAATAAGTGAGACAAGAGATTTATTAACTTGATATGGGTTTCTAGGAGGAGAAAAAATTTAGATATTCCAGATTAAATTTTAAGGGTTATGTTTAACATGACATGGTGGTAATAATCCCCTTTAGTAATGATGAGATGGGTAATTTTGTAAGTACCTATTACATTTCAATAATTGTATGTCACTATTCAGTGATCAAAGTCTCTAGAATATTTAAATAATATAGTAGATGAGGGATGGATAATCCATCTCTCATACAAACACATGTCAACATGTTTTTTAAATGTTGTAGATCACTTACTATTAGTAAACCCAATTTTACCCTTTCTTACTTTCACTATTGTAACTAATGTTTTTAACCTAGATAATTACTTTTAATACCCAAAATTAAAATTGGTCTTATTTTATAATATTAACATTATTATGTAAAATATTATTACAATTTAATGAAATAAAATCTGTACGGTTTAGAAAAGTTTATTTCTTAATTAACATGCATGATGTGTAAAAATAGTTTTCTGAAAAATATTTTTTAAGCATAAAAATTATGTATAGTTTGTAATTATTAGTGTTATTAATTAAGATTAAATAAATTATTGATTTTTTTATTTTAATGAAATCCAAAATATAATTTTACTAGAAATTTTTTTAATGGAAATAAATGACAAAAAAATGTTTGTAATGTTTCAATAAAGTGTCACTTATGTTCAAAAAGTAAAAAATGGTTTTTTTGTTTATTATCATTAATAATTTTTCCCTTTAATGACATATTTTATTAATTATAATGTTAAATAATTTCTTATGTATTTCAAATATACTGATAAACCCGTAAAATTTATAAAATTGGTAAAAAAAATGTATTTTGACTATTCACTTAAAAATAAAATATTCTAGAAAAATAAAAAAACATCCAATGATTATATTTTCATGATTAATAGAAAAATTATGTTAAATTTCTATAATTTTAATTAAAACATAAAAATACAGTGAAAAATGATTTCATTGAAAAATGACCTTTTAAAAAATATTAATGATTGTTACTTTAATTTAATATCTTTTAATAATTAGATTGGTGTTAATATATGTTTCATATAAAAAATATTACTTATTTATAATAATTTTAGTTTCATTAAATATATTTCATAGGAATCCAATTAAAGAAGTACATTTTTAAGAATAAAATTATGTTGTTATTTTTAGCAATGAAATAGTAAATAAACTTCTTTCCTATGAAATACATGTGATAAATAACTTACCAAATTAATACTTTCCTGGTTATATCATCCTAATTTATATTTATATATCCCCTAAGGGTCTCTACATAATATCTTTGTATAAGGTAACCACAGGTCGCACTCATGGGTGGTGACTCTCTTAGCATAGATCTTATGGAACTTTCCACGAGACTGAATTTGTATCACATACTATTACAGTCACAATATAATATTTAAAGTTTTGCTTGGTATTGGTCTCGGTAAATCCCTTGATATGCTAACTACATCCCCATCTAAGAAAAATGAGCTTCACTATAGAGACTTCCACAAACTAAGGAAATATATTTCCTTTTTATCAAAGATTCCCTAATATGGAAACTTCATTTTATAATCACTAATTTAAAAGCAATATTATAATTGTCAATTTTAATAATTTTATTTGAAATTATCCTGAATTGATTTTAGTTTAGTGTTTTTTGTGAACTAAACTATCTGGTATAATGTTAATTCCATATTTTGTGGGTGTTTAACTCTCCCCTTAAATATATCGTATTATCATAATTTTAATTATCACATACTAAAGAAAATAGCTAAGGGTGTCTAAAAAATATGAAACATATTATTTCCCATTATAATAGTTCACTCTATATATTTTTATTTTCTCCAATAATTTTTATAAAAAAACCTCATTATTAGGTATCATAACTCTTATATTATAATTTTTTTTCTAAGACACCTCATAGTCATCATTGAAATAATATATTATCATAAGATGGTTTAAAATGTGATTTCCCTATCTTGGTAATTATTATAGTTTTTATGTGAAGAAAGAAAATATATTTCCCAAATTACATCAGATTCATCTAAAGGAAGAATTAATAAGATTTGGGTGAAGCATAATACCATAAACCTTGAAGAATATTCATACACCATGGATATAAAAATGATTCTATCAAGAAATTTTATTTTTGATTATATATTTAATAGTTTCTGAAAACATAAATTTTATAATCAATATATAAATATGGAGTGAAAAACCACTAAAAACACTTAATTATCAGTTTCTACATCTATATTAGTATTTAGATGTGCCTTTCCCTTTTCCCATAGTCTAGGAGGTTGTTGGGGTAAATTTACATTTCAATACCTTAGATTAGTGCAGTGGTTTCCAATGTTCCAAAATTCCTAAAATCTAAAACCTAGAATTTATTGGGGATACTTAGGTAGAAAATTATTATTTTTCATTATGTTAATTAAACTCTTCCCATTTCCTTATAGCATGTTTCCCAACTTCTTCCATTACCACAGATTAAACATCTCCCAACTACATTGAAAAATTTACCTTGGTTATTATTCACTCATTTCTAACATGTCGGAAATGTAACATTTTTTCCTCATCATATTTGTCACCCAAACTTCCATGATACTCTATCCTTCTCTTATTTCATTTTTTTGATAATTCAATTAGGTTCATATTTTTAATGATGATTCTTTATATATGGTTTGGCATAATTAAAATTGTTTGTTAGTTATTATTTCCTTAGGTTTCCCCTAGAAAAAATATATGCATTGTCCATGGAATCTATTGATAATATTATTCAATAGAGCATAAACCATTACTAAATATAAAAGTAGTAAATTGTGTGTGGTAAAAAAAATTAACATCATAAGATAATTATTTCAATATAATTATATTTCAAATTTAACCTCAAAATTATTACTCATAGATATTAATATATAGGATTTAATTCAATCTATGTCACTCCCACTTCATTCTAGGTTTCATTAGGCTTTGTTCTCTCGTATTCCAAAACCTAATTCCTTAATATAATAATTTCTTTATAATAGATTTAATAAAAATTTGATTAACCAAATAATATCTCCTGAGAGTCCCTACTCAGGCAGCTAATCTTTTTCCCAATCATCATGCTTATGATTAATTATTGAGTTGATACTCAAAAACCAATTTTTGGGTGATTATCCAAATTTTTATCTATTACATGGATAAATCATCTTTCAAGTAGCCAGATTAAGATTTAATTACTAGAATGACCATATAATATCTAATTTAATAAAACCTATGGATGTTATACTATATAAATACATATCTATATTGTTTTCAATAAATTTTTCTTATCATAATTACTAAAATATTCAATATTACCTCAAATATCCTAAATAGTTATCTATACCTTTGAAATTATTATCAACCTTAACTTATCACACCTTGATAAAATTAACATCTTCAAAAAATAACATCATGGTCTATAAAGTTATATAAACCCCTCTCTAATACAAACTATGAAAGGATACTTATGTGAATATCACATAATGACACGATTTAACGTAAACATTTCATTTTGATACATGTTAATGATATTTTAGGTTTATAGTTTTAGAAATTTACGAAAAACATTAACTAAAAACCCTTATTATAACTAAACAAAATGGTTCCCAATATATAGAAAACTAGAAATTCCATATAAAGTATTTAAATTCTCTAACACCCCACAAAATATATCACTCTTGACACATTATGAATATTAATATTCTTCAAAACATTGGGTAATTGAAACATAGTAAAGGGTGTGACCATATATGATTAGTTAGGGGAAACATAATAAATAACAATCAAAGATCATGAGTGAGTATAAGATGAGAATATGGGTATAATTAGGGTACATTATAAATTTATAACCAACAAATAATATTTCATAAATCATGGAATAAAGCTTGAAATAACACAATAACATATCTTGGAATTGACACATATTAAATATAAACAACAATAATAACATTTCTTAGATGCATAAAAAATATTGAATCACGAGAAGATAACAAACATGATTAGAATATCTTAGAAAATATTACTACACATGGAATGTAACATGGACTAAAATTAAAATTAGAATAGAATGTTTGAACAATATTAATCATAGGAAAATTTGTAAGAAAACTCTTTATGACCATTCCTTTATAAACAAAATAATTATGTACCCGCACAAAATGATGAGAAAACTCATTATCCCCATGGATTACTATATTAGGATATATAAAACGTAAATAGTGCATTAGAGGGTAATATAGGACCCCACCCATCATCTATACAAATGAAATACACTTCAAATCAATTATTCATCACATCATAATGATCCTATGGACATAAAATTGGTTTCATAACTTTTTTCAAATAAATCACAGGGAAAATACTAATAATTCTATACAAAAAATAACATGATATACATGTGTGAAATAAATGGGTATCCAAATATTCACTACATTGAAGGAAAATACCTATAATGGTCCTTAATTTTCACAAAAATATATCATATCTAAATATATGTTTTTTTGTTTCATAAAATTATGATTCATATAGAATCATATAGGTCAAGTGCCTTGGGAAAATTGGACATATAAACAACAAGTTCATAAAACATTTACATCATCTCCCAGTAAATTGATAATAACTAGAACCCTTCTAAAACATATCATAAATATTGATTTTCTTACATATATAAAATAAATATTAGAAATAGTCAGCTTAAATTTTTAGTAATGGTAAATAATAGAGATATCAATAATAACTAGAGAATAAAATGAATATAAGGTTATGATAACATTAGAATAACATTTTAAAATCAAACCCTACTTATCATAAATCATAATATCGAGTAACTGTATAAATATTTCTAGATAATAAGATATAAATCATAATGTAATTAAATAACATGATCCATGATATTTTAATATTGGAATAAGAAAATCGTTTGTGGGATACAAATAATGATATAAAATAATTTCTTATGTGGGAAAGGATCACAGAGAAGACCATCATATGGGAATGAGTTCACTCTCCAAACCTTCATAGAAGACAAGGTTTACTCCTGAGAATATCATAGTGGAAAAATTCCCTTAATGATTGTCTTTTACTCCTTATTTTATTCCTATTTATCTCATGCTATGTCAATATTTATCTAATTTATTGGATGGAAATATAGGTCCCACCCATCACATTATTAATATCATACATATATGATCTATAATATCACAAAACATTTATCATATCAGATCCCATTAAAGTAAATGGGTTTCATAAACACATTTTCATAATAAATATAAAGCATACTGAGAATGAATAATGAATATACCCTTGGATCATATCCCAATTAATATACAAGATTGTTTTCTTTGATGAAAATAAATACCACTAAAAGATATTTAAATCATTATGGTGGAAAATTTCCTTTCCATTATAAAATCTATTATGTAAAAAAACTCAATTATAATAGAAATTTCTTTCTTTGAAGAGAACCACATACAATGTAAATTAATATTAAAATGAAAAATTATTCATAAAAATTGGAAAAATCATGCATTTTATATAAGTTAAAAAATATTCCTTCAATACTTTTTTTTAGAAAAGTTACAAAGTACCTCATTTAGAAAAAGAAAAAAAGATTTCATTCAAACCAATTTTTAAAATGTCAAAAATGGGTAAAAATACATTTTATAAAATCATATTATAATATTAAAAAAATGTTTAAAACATTTTTAGAAAACATCTATATGGAAGAAAAAGGTTTTTTTAACTGAAGAGGAAAATAATGTTACTTTTATTTTAAAAATTATTTTCTATCTATTGAGTAATAAAGTTGAGGAAAATGAAATGAAAAAAATTTATTTCCAAAAAATAAAAATAGGAGAATAAAATTAATGAGTATCTTGAGAAATAAATCACAATACATCATCATTGTAAACTTAATCATAAAAAATCCCGATGAATAATGAAATTTTAACAAAAAAACATGTAACTCTTTGGTAACATTTTAATTTTAATATGCATGAAAGAAATAACCATATATAGATATGTAAAACCCCATTAAAATAATAATAATAATCATAAAATACATTCAAGGAAATTATATTCTTTACAGAAAATAAAGAATTGGTGAATATGGAATGTGTCCCACATGAATAAAAGTGAGATAAAAATCCCTTACCTTATTTAATACTTCCTTCATACATGTTGGAACCCACTATATATAAAATATATATTAATTATACATATATTATATAAAAATAATCATATATATCATTCCATATATTATTTTTTAATAATCTTTTATCACCCTTTTATTAACATGCCTATATTAAAATCACTGTCCTAGTTGATATCTACTTCATTTTTTATGTATGTTCTAATTCTATAGTTTTTGTCATTATATTTTGATCATGGTTCCATCAGTTAATGAATATAAATAATGATAAAAATATAAAACATATTTGTTATAATAATATTTATATTCATCTATAAAAGTTACATATAAAAATCAATTACACCTTTCACTGACATGGTAGGTCATACGTATGAGTGAACACTGTTTTAATTTTTTGAAAGATGAAAAGAAATATTGGTAAATATTTATTCACATTTATAATAGAATTTTGATATCATATATATCATATAAATTATTTAAATTAAACATTATTACCATCCATTTAAAACATAAATAAAATTTAATAATATCACTTTGTTGAAGTGGTAGTCCACACGTACAGAAGAGAGATATTATATTTCAAAACTTATTAGATGGTAAGAAGGTAGAAATGATGTTATTATTACATAAATATAATTATTTTATAAATATAATATATAAATATTAATTCCATCATAATTTCCATTCAAAAAAGTTGTTTATGATAAATGAATTGTATAGCTACGTGTAGACGGTAAGCTTCACTTACAAACAAGCGATACCTTCACTTCTCATATAATGGGAAAAAAGGTGTATAATAATATTCTCAAAATAATAATAATATTTAAGAATATTTAAGTTACTTATTTTTTTATTTTATGATAAATACAATATATTTATAAGAGGTAAAAATAGTAGAAAAGAATGTAATCGGTTAAGGATATTTCCTTTACTTTTAAATGTCTCCTTTAGATCACCTCTAAATGCATCTAATGTTGGTCTTTTGGGAAGATAGAAACCTCTTTTATTTACATATAGAAGTTTATAATATATAGTTATAGTGTATTATCAATAAATGAGTCCCAATGTATTGTAAATAAATGAGGGGGAAGTTCCCTTTTCTAATTTAAGAAAGAGGCACTTTTGGAATTTGTCAAAAGATTAAATTATAACAAATCCATTCTCAATAATAATGCATCAAAATGGATAGTTAATCAATGATAAGGTAGTATATGGTTTAAATTACATAAATAAATATAATTTATATATGTTTTTATGACATTTTATATCATATTATTTTGATTAACCATAAGTTAACCAATTTAAATTTTAACTACAGTAACAAAAATTTTATTATTAAAGGATTGTATTTTTAACTTATTAGGTGAAAATTTGTCCATAAATAAATATTTATAACATTTTAGACCATATAAAATTCATATCTTTTATTATAATGTTTATTTTTTGAAAATAAAATAATAAAATATTATTGTAATTGTTTTTATTATTTCCAATTTTGACAATATTCCATTAATTTATCTTAAAAGACATAAAAAAACTTGGAATTATAATATAATGTTATAATAGAAAAAAATGTGTCATTTACACCTATAAAATATAGGGAACACTATATATGACACAAATTATATCACTTTTAATATTTTCAAAATCATTTATTTTACATTCCCATTAATTGAATAAATATTGTTTTTTTACTCTAAAAAAATTTAAGATAATTGTATAATACCTAAAAATTATAAATAAAGTATCATAATGAATATAATTTCATTATCCACCAAATTAGTATTAACATTCCTTCATAACTAGTTTTTTCCTTTATGAACACATAAAGTAAATTTAATACTAAGAGTGTGGAATTTTGTAACCTTCTAGGATTTAAATAATATATGTCATTTTCATGTAAAATTACTCAATAAAAAACTAAATTTTTATAATAATGCGTTGAGTTTATAATTATATTTATCCAATAATATTTAGTATGAAAATTTATGGCCATATCACTAAGTTTTAACATAGATTAACCCAATTTTCACTTTACAAATGAGATAAATTTTACCATAGTTACTATTAATATTGTTCAAAAATTTAAAGGTCATATTTAAAGAAATGAACCTAATGATTAAAAATATTTAATCTATTTTATAAAATTCTAAACATATGAAAGGGTAAAAATAGTTTAAAAAATGACTGCATAAAACACAACCAAAATTTATTTTTAGAAAAATACATTTATAATCATAATATTAAGTTCCTTCTTATCCAATTCATAGAAAATGTCATATTTTTGTGAAAATGATATATTGAATATATAAATTATGAATTTAACAAAAAAAATCTCCACTAGTGTTTAATTTAATTTATCAAGACTAAAACACATTGCATGCATAAAACAGTTTTTCAATAAATTGTTTTTATGTATAAATAAGTTTTTACAGCAAATTAAAACATAAAATTAGTTAAAATGAACTTTATTTGATTATATAAATTATAAATATCAAATTTTACATTTAATCCATTTTAAAAAATGGAACATTATACATTATTTAAATAAAAATATAATTTTCAATAAAAATCAGTATTTTAACTATGCCCTATAAAATCATTTTTTTTAGGGAAAAATCCCATAAATTCAGCCTAAAATAATTATGATATGATAATATCAAAAATTTAGCTGGTTTTTTGAAACAAAATTTTAAATTTTTAAAAAATTAAATATATTATTTTCTCTTAAAAAGTAATAAAATTTATTTTGAAGGAAATCTATTTTGTAAGCATTATATAAATTTGTTGAAAATTGAATGATTATTTTTTATCATTAAATGCATTCAAAATGTGTAGTATAATTTTATATATCTCAAAATAAATTAATATTATTCATACAAACTAATTTAATGGATATTTTATAATGGTAACATAATAATATTTTAATAATATATTGTTTTTTGTTTAAACTCAGTGTTTCATGTAATCTGTGTTTTAAAAAATAAAATTAATTAAAGAGAAGTATTTTATAAAATATTGGGCTACAGAATTCTCTGAAATTTAATAAATATTATCCCTTAAATTTTAACTTCATCTTGGTAATAAAATGTTTGATATTTAAAAATTATTTTGTTGAAATTCCACATTCTAAAAAGGGTTAAGAACATCCCCTTAAAAAGATTTTAAGGTAAGTATAAAGGTCACCACAAAACTACATTTTCAAATAGGGTAACATTCTTAGGAATTAAAGATATGGAAATGAAATAAAAAAACTAACACCCAAGGATTAATAAAGAGTTATAGATAACATGTTTAGGATAAAGTTAACAACCATAAAACCCTAAATTTTTGATGGGTTAAAAGACCATCAACTCATTGGAATTAAAGTTTATAAGAAAACAATTATACTAAAATACTTTTCCTAGATTTCATGAATCTATTTACCATCTAGAATAAAAAAATAATGATTTATACTAACTTAAAAATTATAATTTCATCTTTTAATCAATTTCCACTACAGTCTATTTTGTTTTCCCAAATGACTAGGATTCGAGTTTATTTTTTATGAAAAAATAAATAAAATAATCATCTAATGTATCTAAAAATTATATCAAGTTATTAATATTATATTTATGAATTAAATAAAACCAAAAATGGTTATCACAATATAGAATAATTCCCAAAATTAATAAACAATTAAATAATATTGTAAACTTTAAAAAAATTATCATAATAAAAAAGGTTCCACTTAGATCATTTTATAAATAATATCACATCCCAAATAACCTTAATAACCAATTAATTAATGAAGGCCTTAACTCAAAGATGATGCAATACCTCTCAGGTTACATCTCCAGAATTTAACTTTTATTCTTCCTAATGAATTTCTATATTAAATCACATGTTAAACATAAAGGATACATATAACTCAAACATATTAAACATCCACCAAATATTATTATTCACCATTATAAATTACTATGTAATCTTATAATATTGTAAAAGTCATGAAATTAACATGAATAAATTTTAAATACTGACCTAAAAGGTGTTCTTTAACATGAGAATAAATATATTTGAAAATATCTCCTATCAATGAATCACATTTCAATAATCATGATAATCTATATCCCACTGTCTAGTAGTCCAAAATTAACTAATCATAAAAATTTTATACCAACCCTAAAGTGTATTTTAACATTAGTAGATTATCAAAATACCATCACTTAAACATTAATAAAATGGGGTGTCAATGCCTTTTAACATATGATAAACCATAAAATTATAATCCATGATGATATCAAAGAATTTATGTTAACCTCACTTGAAAACATATATGATTCCAAAATTAACATAATCTTTATTCCTTAAATAAGTTAACAACTACTGAATATATCCAATAAATCCAAAAATTAAAAAACATTATCAAAATCACTAAGATTCACCATATCAATCCCTAATACATCTTTACTAAAATATGAAATATAAATCAGGAATTAATATTCATCAACATAAATTTTAACATACTTATTAATTTTTACATTAGTAATATTATTAAAATGGACCATATCATTTTTACAACATTTTTAGTCTCTTAATCATCAATAAAACCATTACATGTACAAAATTTCTGATTTTGTAGCACCCTAGACCTAGTAATACCAAATCCGGTGTATACTAATAATACATTGGAATGAGTAAAAGGATTAAAATCCCAAAGGATGGAATATTTTAGTAGTCATGGTAAACCTAATACATAAATGATTGTTGTACTATAAATGAATACACTAATTAAAATATAATTTCTTTGAGGATAAATTTATTCCAATAGGAATATCCATGTATATATTTCCCATTACACTACTTGGATTCCTGGTGAAAGGAACAAATTTAAGGGTGATCATAAATGCTAAATAAGGGTAATGCACAATTGAAAAAATTATCAATCAAGGAGAATAATAAATATGGAAAGGGAAATTTCTGAATACATATTCCATTTAAATAACTGGATAATTGATAATTAATATGGAGAGGTAAATAAATGAACACACATTCCATTTAGCCAATAAACTAAGAACGAAATGAATCCCTCTATTTTGGTTTAGTAAAAATCTAATAGATAATAATAACAAAATAAGAATGAAGGTAATGCTTAATTATTAGACTCCAAGTTTCCAAGGTATATGATACCTTTACCATAAAGACCTTCTCCAAGATAGGTTAAAACATACTGGCAGAAAAACCCACTAAGGATAGCCAACTAACTTATCCCATGATTATACAGATGCATCAAGGGTAAATTTATAACTGAGCCCCACCTATTTTTACCTATCCAAAGCATTTCTCATATAAATAATAATCGATTTAATTTATCAAAAATGTACCATATAAATTATCCATATCAAACAAAACATATAAATTTATCAATATTTCCTCAGTTAGAAAAATAACTATCATGTTCACACTGTATGTAAAAAAGGTATAAAATTTAGGATATAATCATATCCATGATAAATTATATTGAAAATTTAGGGGAAATTTAATGTTTATTGATCATAGTGAATTTAATATTTCAAGGGGAGTAAAATATAATCAATGTAGTTAATTTTAATACTATTCTTATTCAAAATAATAATAAACCATACAAAGAAATAACATGGATAATATTAATATAATATATACCAAGGGCTGTTAGGATAAAGTTTTCTTATCATTGATGAATATAAATACCATAAAAAGGAACAAAAGTACCATTTTCAATTAGAAAAACATTTTGAATATACATTTTATTTTAAAATAACTTTTTTTAAAAATATATTATTAAAAATTTCTTAGAAATATTTCAAATGAATATTTAAATAAATTATGGAGGGTAATTCTATACATTTCATACAAGGTAAAAAGAATATTTATTTTTTCATCGATAAAATGCTAGAAAATTTCCATGTACAAATAGTGAAAAAATATTGTTTTGAAAAAAATTAAAAATAAAAAAAGGGGTAAAATTTTATTTAATTAATCCTTTTATAAATTTTAAAAAATTTGGAAAACACTTTTATGAATCATGGTTTTGAGAGAAAACATATTTCCAACCGAAGTAATAAATGATGTCGGGTTTCTTTAACAACTTTTTCTAAAACATTTTGAGTAGTAAAGAATGTAAAAAATGTACTATTGCATAAAAAGGGTCATTAATAACCATATGTGAATAAAATTAAATGGATTATTGTAAAATTATCAAAAAATATTGAATTTAATTTCGAGAATAATAATTCAGAATTAGAATGAGATTGTGAGGTAAACCCTTACAAATACCATAACATTGAATTGTGGATAAATAAAATAATAAATTAAGTGAAACATATTTAAATACTCATAAAACAAGTTTAAATACAATTATATATAGTAAAAACTTATTATACCCATAATCATAAAATATTATTGACAATGAGTAAGTAATATAACCCAATAAATAGGAATCTGGTAATAAAATTCATTACCACATGGTAACTTTTAATTAAAATAATTTTAGATGAAAAAATTATAATATAAACTTATAATACCATTAATAATGAATTATCCATGATAAAAATGTCAAAGGTCCAGTATATACACCATATAAAATAAACTATGTGAATAACAATACAATATACCCCAATGAAATGAAATTGAGATGAAATTCCTTACCTTTAATTTTCTTTTGGGTAAGCATACTTTAACATCCAATATAGTGGTTTTAAGGATGTTATTAAATTATACCAGAAAAATATTAATATTTATTATATCATATATAATCCGTTTATAACATCTCATTACCTATTTGTTGATAATCTTTCACTATCTTTCCTATTTCTTTTGCAACTTTCCTTATTTTTCGCGTTTGTTTTGACTTGTTATTTTCTGACCTTATTACATAGATCAAGATTTAATCATATATAGAATGTAGATAATGATTTGAATATAATATATATTCATTATATAATTATTTATAGTAATCCATAAAATTTAGATATTGGAAATGAAATACACCGTTCATGGAGACGGTAGACTGTACATATGCATGAACGCTACTTCCATTTCCATTTCGTATTTAGAACAGTAATGTGTAAATGATATATATGTATATTTTAATTATATTATAATAAATATGTCTTATCTATCAAATTTTTTTATTATATCCACCATTTATACATATCATTTATAGTGTGAACAAATCACATCGCTTTGAGGAGGTGGTATTTCACACGTCCAAAAACAATGTTATTATATTCCCACAAAATGAAAATAAAAAAGGTATATGTTATAAAAGATTTACTAAAAAATAAATAAATTATAAATCTAATTTATATAATATATTAACTATAAATACATCATTATTATTAACCATTAAAGGTGGTAATGTAAGAATGAATGGTGTCTGTTCGCGAGGTAGTAATCCATTGTACACCAACATAAGGTTTGTGTATCCCATTTTATGGAATTGTGTATGAGTGGAATTCATAAAAATGAAATAAAAACATATATGTATATTTAATATAAATATGTTTTCATATGATCAATATATAAGAATAATTGAGGTGTTGGAGAAGTAAATGAAACAAAAGTGATCATTGATGAATGATACTTCTTATTCAGGTAACTCTTTTTGGTTTATACCTAGTGACTTTCATTATATTAATTAAGAGAAAAGGGGTGATGCTAGGATGAGTTATTATATGTTGGTAAATTATTATTTCAGGGTTTTGACGAAGAAATTTTTTTGATATATGTATATAAGTGGGAGGGGTGAGTGCCTTTTTATAGTGGAGGAGGAGTGGCATTCTTGTAGATATAAAAAAGTTAACACTCTTGGGAGGTCTCTCTTACATAATATGACTCCAATAATGAACCCCATTCGATAAAAGGGAGTATATGGTATAATTATATCCATTAAATATGTTATCACATGTTTATAGTTCATTTTTTCCATTTTGTTTAAGGTTTAGTCCCATGTTATGCTCATTTTCTCTTAATCATTGTATTTAGTTTTAATCACATTCACTAATATTTTTTTTATAAAAATTATGTTTTTTATTAGAAATTATATCATATGATGATTCCAATTATTTAAAAAAAATTATAAATTAAAATCACATAAGTTTTAGAAATTTATTTAAAATTAATCCCACGGATCGGGTGATAGAAAAAAAATTTAATGTAAAAATGCTCCAAAGTATGAAATATTTTTAAATCCAATATCAGTGTAAAATTTACTATAATTACCTAAATTGTATTAATTAATGTATAATTTAATCAAATATAAATTAAAAAAAAATAAAAAAAATATACTTTTACTATATAAATAAATTTTACAGACAAAAGGCATCAATTGAAATTCCGAATTTTTGACTATTCATCAAAAAATGAAAATTCTAAAAAGAATACCAATAATTAGCCATAGGATAATTTTTAAGTTATTTTTCCCAAAAATATGTTTTCTTACATATAAAATTTATAAAAATGACAGGATTTATTATTAAAATATATGCTTCATTAAAAATAAATAAAACAACCTTTAGAAAAATATATCTTTTTATGCATAAAATTAGATTTGTTCTTATCCAATGACTATCAATTTTATCAGATGAAAAAAATATTCTATTAAATAATTAACATATTGATTTAATTAATATAAACCATTAATAATATTTTATTTAACTTATTTAGGAAAAAACTCAATTGGGAGAGTAAAAATAATTTTTTAGAATAACATTTACTTTATATTTAATTGGAATTTGTTTTAATTTATCATAAATTTTTAACTAATGAATTCATTTTATATTTATATAAAACATATATTTTAATATTTTATTTAATAATATTTATAACCTCTAAATTAATGCCGAGGTTTCAAATTATTATATTAAATAATAATATTTGAATAATATGTTATTGTTCAATAAAACTCAGTCTTATGTATAACACAAGCTATCAAACATTGTCGTTCTTGCATTTCAGTCAAGCTAAAATAAATTCTTACGAATATTAAATATGTCATAAATTTTTATGAATTTATATTCATTTCTATAGTTCCTGTTGTGTTTCATACATTCCATTAAATACAATGTTCTTACATTAAAATTTTGGTGTTCTATATTATAACCACCTTAAATAAATTACACCCTCACAATTTAACTTTATCTTCATAATATAGGGTTTAATATTTGAAAATTATTTTTTTGAAATCCCACATCATGAGAAGAGTTAATAAAATAACATCTTATTAAGAGATAATTAGAAGTACAATTGTTTCATGGTATAATATTTAACTAGGTCTCTAATTAAGGGAACACTAGTGGAAAGTGGAGATACATTTATAGGGGGAAAGTGTAAATACATGTTGGTCTGATTGTGGTCATTGATCTCAAAAAATTGAATGATTAGTGGAATGTTCATGGACTCAAAGCCATAATTCTATGATGATTTAAAAGGCCATCTGTTCAAAAAAATCTTTTAGGATAACATTTATATTTCAAGATTTTTTTCTTAATGTTGAGAAAATCAATAATTGACGAAGAAGATAAGTAAATATACTTGATAAATTTTAATTTTATAATAAAAATTTTATATTTTTATGTAATTCGATCAAATTTTAATTCATCTCTTACTCCATGAAATGGATATCGAAAAATGAACTTTTTTTATTCCTAATACAGTAAAATTTTCTTTTTATGGATCATAAGATATATAAAATAAGTCTTAATTTTTTTCTATAACTATTTTCAAAAACTAATACGGTTTATATATTTCTCTCTAAACATAAAAAGTGTTACAACATGTTTATTATTAACATTTATTATTCAAATAATTTAGCCAAAAGAAATGAGACATTAACCTGAAAATCATATAGGATTATTGTCGGCATGAAACCCTTAACGTTCTTCAGTCATGGGTTCAAGCCCCACCGTTTTATTGGATTTGATGGGTTGTCATCCGATATACATTTTTTCTTTTTTATAAAACTATATTAATATGATTTCTAAAATAAATATGATGGACATCCTTGAAATTTAATCATCAAATAGAAATTTATCTAAGGTTTTCAATACACCCTTTTTTATAAGTATAACAATATTTTTGGAATAATATTATAATGTCATTAATGATCTTATTAAACCTAATGGTTATCAATTCCCTTAAAATTTTGTCTATAAAATTTAATGTAGTTATTTCTCAAGTAACTTTTCCACAATAACATATACTTTCCATAAATTTTTCTCAAATGTCCTTAATCATTGTAGACTTGTCATTAAAAGAGTTTCTTAATTATTTCATCTTGTATTAAATATTAATCCCATTATACCATGATACTATCAAAATAGGTATTTATTCTTAGGAAAGAACAAATAATATCTTACTTACCGTGAAATTATCATGTTCTTATATACTTAACCTAAAATTATATATTATGTTTATATATCCTAATCTATGTTTTCATACATCTATTTTACTAGTCTTCTAATAAACTTTCTCTGATACCGACTATATAATCATGAACATAGTAACCTCAGAGCTAGAGTCTATTATCATTACATTTTCATGATTAGAAGAATTAAAACCTGATAGATCAAACTATATAGTAGTATTGGTTAACCAGACACATACATGTGTATTATGTTATAAACGAATACAGTAATTATACTTTTTTGGATAACATTATTCAATGACTCATATCCTTTTATATATTTATTAATACACATCTTGTATTAATGGGGAAATAAAAAAATAAGAGTGAGTAGAAATGCCCAGTAATGGTTAAGTACCATGGAAATAATAATTAATCAATGAAAATAATCTATATTGAAAGGGAAATAATTGAACAGACATTCCATTTAAATAAATAGATAAGTAATAAAAAATATGGAAACATAAATAACAAAACATGCATTCTATTTAATAAATAAATAGTGAATTATATGACTCTAATGAGTATTTCATAGTTGTTTCTAATGATTTCACTGGGGCACGTGCATCTGTATAAGGCCCCAGCCTTAAACCGTACTTAATATTGAATTAAAAGAATAATTCACGTTGAGGATCTTTTCAGGTTTAGAGTTTTAGAGAATTAGAACATAACTATTACATCTCAAAAGATTACAAAGTAGTCACTTATACTAAGTTTCCATAATAAAAAAAACTCTTAAAAAGAAAGATGTCTAGATTCCATGTTTTAGATAGCATGAAATTCCCTTGATCCCATCCTTGACCTTATTCCACTTTAAGTCCTGTGAAAAACATTTCGAAAAACTTGGGGTGAGCATAAAAAGCTCATTAAGGGATACAAAAAGAATGAAAACTGTTAGTTTTTCAAACATCAAGTAAACCATGTATACTATATCAAAGTAATACCTTCACCTTCATGAAGTAGTAAAAAAAGATCTTCACTGAATAAAGTATCATTACTTACCTTTTTGTAACCAAAAGATTACCATAAAACCCATATAAAGAACACATAGAATATATAAAGGTAACTTGGGACATAAACATACTTATGTGGAATAACCATACGGTTGACTTCCACACATATCACTTAATGGAATAGCCATACAGCCAATTTCCATACATACTTAATGGAATAGCCATACGGCCGACTTCCATACCCAATGCATTGGAGGTTATAACGTAACCACCCGTCCTGGTATTCACGGCACCACCCGTCATATGGTTTATAACGTAACCACCCGTTAAAATGTCCAAGTACCAATATAAAATCATAAAACATAAAACCAATATAAAGGAATGATAACATTTCCACATTTCAATCACAGTATATCATAAATATATTGACATAATAGAATCCTTTTTCAAAACCATTTTCAATACCAAAATACATAAAGAGTATATGGTATTTATTTTATTCTAAAAACATTACGGCTCGTTGAGAAATCCAAGGATCAAATAATACTCGCGGCGGCGGAAAAAGGTCGTTGTCACCGCGTACGTTAAAAATAAACATTCCTTTTTGTCGTTTAGTAAAACGCTTTGTAGAAAAAGATTCCTTTTGTATAAAAGTAAAAGTCAAAGGAGTTTATACACCGTATAAAAGAAAGTTGTGTATAAAACGAAATATGCCTCAATGAAAGGAGATTGAGACGAAGTCCCTTACCTCGGGTCCGACTTGACTCGATCGTTCTTTAACATCCTGAATAATAAACTTGAGTTAATTTATACTTGATTAAGAACCTTTTTAAAGTTCATTATTCCTTTTATATCACTTATTGCCATGTTATAAACATTATGTAACCATTTAAGTTAATAATGTTTGTTTTGTCAATATTTGGTTCTTAAGTCAAAAGTTGACTTCTTACAATTACATGTTGTTCGTGTGGTCAAAAGTTCTTTATATCCAGAATGAAATTCCTGATTTGGATATCATATATATCATATATATCCAGCATATACATGTATTTATAATATTACATAATCATTTAGAGGTAAGAAATGAAATGCACCGTTCATGGAGACAGTAAGCCGTACGTACTCATGAACGCTACTTTCATTTCTTTGTCATATTAAGGGAATTAAAACTAAATGAGAGGTATGTATATTTTAATTCTATAATTATATTCATCATTTAGATATATCATTAATTATATATATACATTATATACATGTAATTTTAATAGTACATTACATTTGGGGATAAGAAATGAAATGCACCGTTCATGGAGACGGTAAGCCGTACGTACGCATGAACGCTACCTTCATTTCTACCTCATACTTTAATGGAAAGAAATAATAATGATATAGAGGTATATTATAATTCCAGTATAACATCATATATAATAACTTTAAATCCATCCTCTACACGTCCCACATATGGAATTAACGAATCACATCACTTTGAGGGGGCGGTAGTCCGCACTTCCTTAAATGAAGATATCGTGTTTACCCAAAATGGAAACCATAAAGGTATGCCAAAAATGAAAAATATATAAGCTTAAAGAAAACATAAACATATTATATATCATGTATAAAAATATTGACATCATAATGTCCACCCTTGAAGGTGTTAAATGAGTATTGAACAATCATCGTTTCGGGAGGCAGAATTTCACCATCCACGGAAACCGTATGTTCTTTAACCATTTGATGTAGTTGTCTGAGAGTGTAGCTCAAATAAATATTATAAAAACATCCTAGTATATTTAGGATACTGGTGTTGTTACAAAAGAAGTAAATAAAAAGAGTTTAGAGGGTTGGAGAAGCAAAATAAAACAAATGAACAAGAGAGAATGAATTACCTTTAAAAGTGTAACTCCCTTTTGATTTCAGCCTAAAGGCTTCCTTTGAAAGGATTCTGCCCAAAGGGAATCCTCTAGGATGAGTATAGGGATGTGGAGAGAGTAATTGGTCAGGGGTTGGCCGAGCCAAAGGCTTGAGAAGTGTGTGAAATGAGGTAGAGGTGGGGCCTTTTATAAGAGGAGAGGAGGGGCACTTTTGGAAAGTAAAGAAATATTACTTTATTTGAAAATGTGTTTCGGTTTTAAAAGGTCCCACATTGATATAATTCGTGTATAAGGTGATAAGGGTTATAAATCCACTCATCCAATTCGTTTTGGACATGTGTAGTTCATATATTTTACATTATCTTTCCATTTTATTTAAATCGTCAAATAATGATGTCATCGCTGCATCATTATTATATCATATATAATTTAATTTATTTAATGTCTAAAAATTATAAAAAAAATACTATGATGTAGGATATAGTTTAGCTTTCCAATGACTATTTATAATCAAAATTGGGACTTGTATAACCCCACTAAAAAATTATGTTAGTTAAACAATTTATGTTAGTGTCATTTTCACTTTAACATTAAATAAAAATATATTAATGTCATTTTCCAACTAAAGTGGCTCCATGGGGTCCCCAAGTTGGCCCATGGCATGTCTTGGTCGACCATGACTCACCCAATAGGTGTAGGACAAGTGTCATGGTGTTTTCACATTCTTATAATACCATTTTTACCTTAAACTACACTAATAACCTCTAATCGCGATTAAAAACTTAATAAGTTACTATTCACCAAAAAATTATTTTAATCTCATTGAACCACATTTTACTTCTTAATGACAACCATGTATGTCGGATTTTCAAAATTCAATACACATTAGTGGTAAACTTTCATTTAACTGAAAAATCAGTTTGCTTGATTACCACTTAGTGGTTTCACTATTCATCAAAAATTGAAGTTTTTCAGAAAATTACCAAAAATTCACCCTAAGCTATATTTGATATTATGAATTCAAAAATGAAGTCTATTTTAAAAAATTCAAAACATATAAGTCACATTAATTAATTTAATAATTAATTCCCGCTGTCAGAGCAAATATGGTGTTTTTGTGAAACAATAAGTATCAAAAGATTGACACCAGTTTAAGTCCAATTTCAAAGTGAAATTGATTCCAATGACCACCATTGGATTAACTGGTAAAAATATTTTCTAATTTCACTTTAAAACAAATTAAAATAATAATCTAATCATATAAATAAATTATATTAAAAAGTGGTTTTTAATTAAAATACAACATTTTACACTATTCATAAGAAAATGAACTTTATCAGAAAGGTACCAAATATTTACACAAAGTAAATTTTGATGTCCCGATTCTAAAGAAGAGTTATATTTGGTCCAAAATAATGTATAAGAGTGATCAAAAATATATTTAATGATGGTTCACCATTAAAAGGCGATAAGTGAACCTTTAGTGAAAATTAGAGTATATATGCCCTAAAATTGAACTCTTTCTGTATTTTAAGCCATTATCTTTTATTGGGTAAATGTATAAACATTTAAAAACATATCTAATCATATTTTAGTTATTTCTATCCATTCTCGCCAGTACAACGACTACTTGTTAACTAACATTTAAAATAATATTATTTTATTACTAGTGTGCTACGTAAGTTTCAAAGAAACTCATCGTTGTGTATCGGGTACGCTACCGAACATAGCAACCCCTTTAAAATAAAATTAATATTTAATTCGTAAATATTAATAAATATGAATATTCTTTATTCTTTATTTACCTGGGATGTTACATCCTTCCCCCCTTTTGGGAATTGCGTCCTCGCAATTTTATTCACTTATCAAAATAAGTGGGGGTATTTATCCCTCATAGCATTTTCAGATTCCCACGTTGCCTCTTAAATCACATGGGTTTTCCCCAAAACCTTTACCTGATTAATCACCTTATTCCGTAACACTTGCTCCCTGTGGTCAATAATCTGGACCGGTTGTTCCTCATAAGATAGGTTCTCTTCCAGCTAAACTACCTCTGGGCTCAAAACATAAGATGGATCTGGCATATACTTTCTCAACATCGAAACATGAAAAACATTGTGTACCTGAGATAAACTCGGAGGTAAAGCCACTCGGTTTGCAACTGATCCAACTCTTTCCAGAATTTCGTATGGTCCAACCAACCATGGACTCAACTTTCCTTTCTTACCAAATCTCATCACATTTTTCCAAGGAGAAACCTTGAGAAAAACATGATCACCTACCTCGAAAGATAGATCCTTCCTCCGGTTATCCGCATAACTCTTCTGCCTGCTCTGAGCTGTTCTCATGTGTTTCTGAATCAACTGAACTTTTTCTACCATCTCTTCTACCAATTTTGGTCCCATCAGCTTCCTTTCACCCACTTCATCCCAGAAAGCTGGAGTTCGACACCGCTTCCCATATAATGCCTGAAATGGTACCATCTGTATACTGGAATGAAAACAGTTATTATATGAAAACTCAACCAAAGAAAGATGTTTGTCCCAACTTCCCCGATAATCCATAGAACAAGCTCGTAGCTTATCCTCCAATGTCTGAATTGTTCGTTCTGACTGCCCATCTGATTGAGGATGAAAAGTTGTACTAAAATTTAATTCAGTACCCAACGAATTCTGAAGGCCTTTCCAAAAGTTAGAAGTGAACCTGGGATCACGATCAGATACAATGGAGAGGGGAACTCCATGTAACCTGACTATATCTGTAAGATACAGACGGGAAAGTTGATCTAGGGAGAAAGTATCACGTATAGAAAGGAAATGAGCAGATTTGGTCAAGCGATCAACAATAACCCAGATTGCATTATTACCTCGAGATGTCCTCGGTAATCCCACAACAAAGTCCATGGATACGTTTTCCCATTTCCACTCTGGCACTGATAAAGGCTGAAGAATCCCTTTCGGTAACTGCTGCTCTGCTTTAACCTGTTGACATGTCAAACACTTCACAGTAAAATCAGCAATGTCTCTTTTCATTCCATCCCACCAGTAATACTCCCGCAGACGTCTGTACATCTTAGTACTGCCAGGATAAAAAAACAACTCATTCTTCAACTGTGAATCACAAGGCACACATAACCTCTTCACAAACCTCAAAACACAAACACAATCTTATCCAAGAACTCTTGGAAAATTTTATTCATAAGGTCCATGAATACAGTAGGTGCATTGGTTAACCCAAAAGGCACAACTACAAATTCATAATGGCCATATCTAGTACGGAACGTAGTCTTCAGAACGTCTGCTTCTTTTACTTTCAACTGATGGTACCCCGACCTCAAGTCAATCTTCGAAAAATACTGAGCTCCCTGTAGCTGATACCACTTCATTCAATGGCCCAACATCTGCTGAAGTTGTTGCAAAGGATTTCTCCACCTCTTTCTTCTTGTAGTCTGGCTGCATTCCCCCAGTTGAGTTCTTCGTTGGACACTCGTTTTCATAATGACCCATTTCATTACACTTAAAACATCTTACCGTTGGCTTTTCATTTCCTGGTCGATCATCTTCCTTACAGTTACGAGCAATATGACCAGACTTACCACACCGAAAGCATTTACCAGACTTGGATAAACATTCTCCAGGATGCATTTTACCACACTTCTCACAGGATGGATATTTGGTTTTCTTACCTCCTTGCTTCTTTGATGAATTCTTCCCCTTTTCCTGCCAACTAGACCTCTTATTCTGTTGTTTGTCATAGAACACCGGATCATCGGCAAACTCCATTTCTACCTTCTCGGCACATCGAACAAGTTTTTCATAACTTTTGAACTCACGAGAAGCTAAAGACCTTCGATACTTTGGCTTTAACCCTGAGTAAAAACGGTTTATTTTACTATCAAGATCTCGTATGAAGTTTGGAGCATACCTTGCCAATCCAGTGAACTTTTCTTCATAAGTAGCCACTGAATCATCCTCCTGCCTCAATTCTAGGAACTGTTTTTCCATCATAAGACGAACCACCTTAGGAAAATATTTCTCAAGAAACATACCTTTGAATTCGTCCCAGTGAAGATCCTCAATCTCATCACTATCCATTATATTTTTCACCATCGACCACCACTGATCAGCTTCACCTTCAAAACGGTAAACAGCAAGACTAAACTTTTGATGTTCTGAACACCCCATGACATCAAAAATCTTCTCCAGTGCTTTAATCCACCCTTCACTTTGCACAGGGTCAGATGATCCTCTAAATGATGGGGGATGTTGCCTCATGAAATGTTCCACCACTGACATGTTCCTCTGCGGTTGATCTAGCTGATCTCGTGCATGGATACCACCACCATTTATAGCCTGAGTCAACTGTGCCATCACTACAACAAACTGTTCAGTTCCGATTCCGACCATCTCAGGTTGCTGATTTGGAAGGTTGTCTTCCTCCTGATGTCGTCCCAACATAGCTGCTTTGTTTCCTCTGCGGAAAACCATTTTGAACACCGAAATATCTTAGGCGAAGCAACATGGTAATCCGTAAATGCTATATCATTTCAATCATATTATAATTTAACACTTTTCTAACTCCTAAATTTGTCTAAACCGACCTCTGATACCAACTATAAGGCCCCAGCCTTAAACCTTACTTAATATTGAATTAAAAGAATAATTCACGTTGAGGATCTTTTTAGGTTTAGAGTTTTAGAGAATTAGAACATAACTATTACATCTCAAAAGATTACAAAGTATTCACTTGTACTAAGTTTCCATAATAAAAAAAACTCTTAAAAAGAAAGATGTCTAGATTCCATGTTTTAGATAGCATGAAATTCCCTTGATCCCATCCTTGACCTTATTCCACTTTAAGTCCTGTGAAAAACATTTCGAAAAACTTGGGGTGAGCATAATAAGCTCAGTAAGGGATACAAAAAGAATGAAAACTATTAGTTTTTCAAACATCAAGTAAACCATGTATACTATATCAAAGTAATACCTTCACCTTCATGAAGTAGTAAAAAAAATCTTCACTGAATAAAGTATCATTACTTACCTTTTTGTAACCAAAGGATTACCATAAAACCCATATAAATAACACATAGAATATATAAAGGTAACTTGGGACATAAACATACTTAAGTGGAATAACCATACGGTTGACTTCCACACATATCACTTAATGGAATAGCCATTCGGCCAATTTCCATACATACTTAATGGAATAGCCATACGACCGACTTCCATACCCAATGCATTAGAGGTTATAACGTAACCACGCGTCCTGGTATTCACGGCACCACCCTTCATATGGTTTATAACGTAACCACCCGTTAAAATGTCCAAGTACCAATATAAAATCATAAAACATAAAACCAATATAAAGGAATGATAACATTTCCACATTTCAATCACAATAAATCATAAATATATTGACATAATAGAATCCTTTTTCAAAACCATTTTCAATACCAAAATACATAAAAGGGTATATGGTATTCATTTTATTCTAAAAACATTACGGCTCGTTGAGAAAGCCAAGGATCAAATAATACTCGCGGCGGCGGAAAAAGGTCGTTGTCACCGCGTACGTTAAAAATAAACATTCCTTTTTGTCGTTTAGTAAAACGCTTCGTAGAAAAAGATTCCTTTTGTATAAAAGTAAAAGTCAAAGGAGTTTATACACCGTATAAAAGAAAGTTGTGTATAAAACGAAATATGCCTCAATGAAAGGAGATTGAGACGAAGTCCCTTACCTCGGGTCCGACTTGACTCGATCGTTCTTTAACGTCCTGAATAATAAACTTGAGTTAATTTATACTTGATTAAGAAACTTTTTAAAGTTCATTATTCCTTTTATATCACTTATTGCAATGTTATAAACATTATGTAACCATTTAAGTTAATAATGTTTGTTTTGTCAATATTTGGTTCTTAAGTCGAAAGTTGACTTCTTACAATTACATGTTGTTCGTGTGGTCAAAAGTTCTTTATATCCAGAATGAAATTCCTGATTTGGATATCATATATATCATATATATCCAGCATATACATGTATTTATAATATTACATAATCATTTAGAGGTAAGAAATGAAATGCACCGTTCATGGAGACGGTAAGTCGTACGTACGCATGAACGCTACTTTCATTTCTTTGTCATATTAGTGGAATTAAAACTAAATGAGAGGTATGTATATTTTAATTCCAGAATTATATTCATCATTTAGATATATCATTAATTATATATATACATTATATACATGTAATTTTAATAGTACATTACATTTGGGGATAAGAAATGAAATGCACCGTTCATGGAGACGGTAAGTCGTACGTACGCATGAACTCTACTTTCATTTCTATCTCATAATTTAATGGAAATAAATAATAATGATATAGAGGTATATTATAATTCCAGTATAACATCATATATAATAACTTTAAATCCATCCTTTACACGTCCCACATATGGCATTAACGAATCACATCACTTTGAGGGGGCGGTAGTCCGCACTTCCTTAAATGAAGATATCGTGTTTACCCAAAATGGAAACCATAAAGGTATGCCAAAAATGAAAAATACAGAAGATTAAAGAAAAAATAAACATATTATATATCATTTATAAAAATAGTGACATCATAATGTCCACCCTTGAAGGTGTTAAATGAGTATTGAACAATCATCGTTTCGGGAGGCAGAATTTCACCATCCACGGAAACCGTATGTTCTTTAACCATTTGATGTAGTTGTGTGAGAGTGTAGATAAATTAAATATTATAACAACATCCTAGTATATTTAAGATACTGGTTTTGTTACAAAAGAAGTAAATAAAAAGAGTTTAGAGGGTTGGAGAAGCAAAATAAAACAAATGAACAAGAGAGAATGAATTACCTTTAAAAGTGTAACTCCCTTTTGATTTGAGCCTAAAGGCTTCCTTTGAACAAATTATGCCCAAAGGGAATCCTCTAGGATGAGGAGAGGGATGTTGAGAGAGTAATTGGGCAGGGGTTGGCCGAGCCAAAGGCTTGAGAAGTGTGTGAAATGAGGTAGAGGTGGGGGCCTTTTATAAGAGGAGAGGAGGGGCACTTTTGGAAAGTAAAGAAATATTACTTTATTTGAAAATGTGTTTCGGTTTTAAAAGGTCCCACATTAATATAATTAGTGGATAAGGTGATAAGGGTTTGAAATCCACTCATCCAATTGGTTTTGGACATGTGTAGTTCATAGATTTTATATTATCTTTCCATTTTATTTAAATCGTCAAATAATGATGTCATCACTGCATCATTATTATGTCATATATAATTTAATTTATTTAATGTCTAAAAATTATAAAAAAACTACTATGATGTAGGAAATATTTTTATCTTTCCAATTACTATTTATAATCAAAATTTGGACTTGTATAACCCCACTCAAAAATTATGTTAGTTAAACAATTTATGTTAGTGTCATTTTCACTTTAACATTAAATAAAAATATATTAATGTCATTTTCCAACTAAAGTGGCTCCATGGGGTCCCAAAGTTGGCCCATGGCATGTCTTGGTAGGCCATGACTCACCCAATAAGTGTATGACAAGTGTCATGGTGTTTTCACATTCTTATAATACCATTTTTACCTTAAACTACACTAATTACCTCTAATCGCGATTAAAAACTTAATAAGTTACTATTCACCAAAAAATTATTTTAATCTCATTGATCCACATTTTACTTCTTAATGACAACCATGTATGTCAGATTTTCAAAATTCAATACACATTAGTGGTAAACTTTCATTTAACTGAAAAATCAGTTTGCTTGATTACCACTTAGTGGTTTCACTATTCATCAAAAATTGAAGTTTTTCAGAAAATTACCAAAAATTCACCCTAAGCTATATTTGATATTACGAATTCAAAAATGACGTCTGTTTTACAAAATTCAAAACATATAAGTAACATTAATTAATTTAATAATTAATTCCCGCTGTCAGAGCAAATAGGGTGTTTTTGTAAAACAATAAGTATCAAAAGATTGACACCAGTTTAAGTCCAATTTCAAAGTGAAATTGATTCCAATGACCACCATTGGATTAACTGGTAAAAATATTTTCTACTTTCACTTTAAAACAAATTAAAATAATAATCTAATCATATAAATAAATTATATTAAAAAGAGTTTTTGAATTAAAATACAACATTTTACACTATTCATAAAAAAATGAACTTTATCAGAAAGGTACAAAAAATTTACACAAAGTAAATTTTGATGTCCCGATTCTAAAGAAGAGTTTTATTTGGTCCAAAATAATGTATAAGAGTGATCAAAACTATATTTAATGATGGTTCACCATTAAAAGGTGATAAGTTAACCTTTAGTGAAAATTAGAGTATATATGCCCTAAAATTGAACTCTTTCCGTATTTTAAGCCTTTATCTTTTATTGGGTAAATGTATAAACATTTAAAAACATATCTAATCATATTTTAGTTATTTCTATCCATTCCCGCCAGTACAACGGCTACTTGTTAACTAACATTTAAAATAATATTATTTTATTACTAGTGTGCTACGTAAGTTTCAAAGAAACGCATCATTGCGTATCGGGTACGCTATCGAACATAGCATCCCCCTTTAAAATAAAATTAATATTTAATTCGTAAATATTAATAAATATGAAAATTCTTTATTCTTTATTTACCTGGGATGTTACAATCTGTCTATGGGGACACACTGGCTATTTCCAAACATTCCTTCATTCCATAAGCAGGTGACATTCGTTGCTTACTTAGGGATGTTTTATCCTTGATTGAAATGGTATGATGAGATGTCATTTCTTTATTTCGTGGATTCATCCTCATAACTTGTCTCCTAGTCCTGTTCCCCCTTAAAGATTAATACATTGTTCGTGAAACTCTTATCGGTGACATTTCTTTTTGGATGTCAGTTAATTATGTTTATTTTATTAGGAAATTCCAAGTGTTCATGTCAGGGTTTCAACCTTTGGTTAGGAGAGTAGTCATGTTGGGCATCACTGGCATGTCTGGATGCGGAAACACTATTACACATGGATTTCTTTCCCTTATGATAGGGCTTCATGAGGGAAAAAATCTTGAGGCATCCCACATTGAGTACGGGGAATTGTATTCTATATGAATTTTTATAGGGTTTTCCTTGGTTTCCCATTTTTAACATGGTGTATGTCGCATGTTTAATGTCCATCGGTGATGTATTAGACTAATCAAAACACTGATGACAGTGGATCTGGTGGGTACATACCTAGGAGGGAGAACATGAATGTTTACTAGATGAATGGATCAAGAAATTCATTGTGGGAGGATCTGAGGATGAATGGGTCCGTATAAATGGGACACCATGGTTTATCATTGGATGGTATTTAACATCAAAGAGCCTTCTTACATTCGCTGTGTAGAAGATAGGGATCCAATCTCATGTAGTTCGAAGGGTTGATAACTCGGGGTGTACACAAAGGGTAAAAACCCAGGTATATGTTGGGGATTATGCATGGTTAGTGACCCATCACAAGAGTAACACCATTGGTTAGATTGTTTTGGATTGTGCGGGAATTGTGCATGGTTAGCTGCTCAAGGAAATGGCATGATCCCCCTTATATGTGGCGGCCTGGGTAGGTATCAAGATTGATGATGGATGGAGTGTCGAACTATGGAATGAGTGGGGATGAAATCAAGGACTGGTGCGAAGGTTCCAGTGTTGCTCTTGAACCTTGAAATGGTTCCCCGCGCATCACCGTGGTTGGAAATCAAAGTCCACGTAGCTCAGGATGGTGCATAGAATTGGGTTTATGAGTCACTTGAGGAGGTGGCTCACAAGAATAGACGTATGGATCAGACCCGAATGAAGTATAACCATTAGGTTGGGGGATGACCTTATTGAAACACAAGGGCTCAAGGGTATTTTAACTTATCATAAAATTTTATACCAACCCTAAAGGCAATTTTAACCTTAGTAGATTATCAAAATACCATCACATAAAACATTAAAAAACTGAGTGTCGATGACTTTTAACATATGATCGACCATAAAATTATAATCCCATGATGATATCAAAGCATTTATGTTATCCTTATATGAAAACATATATGACTAAAAAATTAACATAATATTCGTTCATTAAATAAGTTAACAACTATTGAATATATCCCATAAATCCAAAAATTAAAAGAAAACATCATCAAAGATAACCCAAATCACTTTTTATCAAGTAACCAACCAATTTTAAGGTTAATAATAATATAAATTATATTCAACTATTTATCCCAAATAAAAATTATTAACTCAACATCAAACACATATTATGGTTTAACATTTCCCTTAAATTTTGTGTTCTCTAGAAATATCCTCTTACTACTAAATCACTTCTCTTAGTTATTAGTTACATTCAAATTATTCTTTAAAATACATAAATAAAAAATACTACTAAAAATCATCACATGTATCATGATTTAATAACCATAATATCATTATTTAAACACTTATACAACATAATTGTTTAATCACAATACATAAACACTTCAATTACCCACATCCTTCTAAAACCATTAACTAAGATTCAACATATTATTCCCTAATACTAATTTCATAAAATATGAAATATAAATCAATAATTAATATTCATCAACACGAATTTAATCATACTTCTTAACTTTTACATTAGTAATACTATTAAAATAAAACATAACATTTTTACAACATTAATAGTCTCTTCATCGTCATCAATTAAACCATTACATGTACAACCTTCCTAATTCTGTAGCACCCCAACCCCAGTAATACCAAATCTGGTGTATACTACTACAAAATTGGAATGAATAAAAGAATCCAATCCCAAAGGAAAAAAGAGATTAGTAGTCATGGTAAACTAAATACATACATGAGTATTGTATTATAAATCAATACACTAATTAAAACATAATTTTTGAAAGTATAAATTTATTCCATCTGGAATATCCTTGTATGTATTTATTATTACACTTCTTGGATTTCTGGGGAAACGAAATAAAGTAAGGGTGATATTAAATTCTACATAAGGGTTATGTACAATGGAGAAAATAATGAATCAAGGAGAATAATAAATATGGAGAGTTAAATAACTGAACACCGTGCTATTTAAATAACTTGATAATAAATAATTAATATGGAAAGGTAAATAAATAAACACACATTCCATTTCTTAAATAAAATAACAATAAAATGAATCCATAGATTTTGTCATAGTAAAAATATCATAAATACTAACAATTAAATCTGAATAATGGCCAAGATTATTTATTGGACTCCATGTTTCCAAGGTACACGATACCTTTACTATAAAGATCTTTAAAAAGATAGTTTAAAACATACTGGTTGAAAATCCACTAAGGATAGCTAAATGACTGCTCCCATGATTCTACTGGTGCATAAAGGGTAAATCTATAACTATTCCCCACCTGTTTAGTACTTATCCAAAGCATTACTCAAATATATAATAATCTATTTAATTCATCAAAAATGTGCCATATCAATTATCCATATCAAACCAATGATATAAAATTATCAATATTTCCCAAGTTAGAAAAATAACTATCAAGTGCACATTATATGTAAAAAAGGTATAATATTTATGAAATAATCATATCCATGATAAACTATATGGAAAATTTAGGTGAAATTTAATGTCTACTGATCATATAGAATTGAATATTTCAATGGGAATAAAAAATAATCAATGTAGATAATTTCAATACTATCATTGGTCAAAGAAATCATAAACCATACAAATAAAGAATAAGGATGGTATCAATATAATATATAACAAGGGGTGTTAGGATAAAGTTTTCTTATCTATAATGAATAGAAATACCATAAAAAAGAAACAAAATTGAAATTTTCATTTAAAAAACATTTTGAAAATATATTTTATTTTAAAATAACTTTTTTAAAAAAATTATTAAATATTTCTATGAAAATTTTCAAAGGAATCTTTAACAAAATGGTGGCGGGTAATCTTATACATTTCATACAAGGTAAAAAGAGTATTCAATTTTTCACGGTAAAAATGATTGAAAAGTTCCATGTTCAGAAAGATAAAAAAGATTCCATTGAAAAAAATTCAAAATAAAAAAGGGTAAAATTTTAATTAATTAATTAATTTTAAAAGTTTAAAAACATTTTTGGAAACATTTCTATAAATCATGGTTTTGATAGAAAATAGATTTCCGACCGAAGAAATAAATGATGTTTGGTTTTCTTAACAAATTTTTCTAAAACATTTTGAGTAGAAAAGAGTGTAAAAATAGTTATATTACCTAAAAAGGTCATGAATAACCATATTGGAATAATATTAATTTTATTATAGAAAAATTATCAAAAAATCCTTTTATTGAATTTTGAGAATAATAAATCTGAATTAGAGTCATATTGTGAGGTAAACCCTTAAAAAGACTACACCATTTAATTAAGGATAAATAAATGAATAAATTATGTGTAGAATATTTAAATATACATAAAAACAAGTTTAAATACAATGGTATATAGTAAAAAACTTATTACACTCTTAATCTTGGAATATTATTGACAATGATTAAGTAATATAACCTAATGAAAAAGAATTTGGTTATAAAATTTATTACCACATGGTAACTTTTAATTAAATTGATTTTAGATGAAAAGTTTATAATATAAAATTATAATACCATTAATAATGAATTATTCATGATAAAAAATTCAATGGTACAGTATATACACCATATAAAAGAAACCATGTGAATAACATTACAATATTCCCTAACGAAATGAAATTGAGATGAAATCCCATACCTTTAATTTTCTTTTCGGTGAACATCCTTTAACATCCTATATAGTGGTTTTAAGGATGTTATTATCTTACACCAGAAAAATATTAATATTTATTATATCATATATAATCTTTTTATAACATCTCATTACCTATTTGTCGATAATCTTTCATTATCTTTACTATTTCAGGTGCTAATTTCTTTGTTTTTTGAGTATGTTTTGACTTGTTTTTTTATCCTATTACATAGATCAAGATTTAATCATATCAATAATTCTTTTAATGATTTAAATATCATATATATTAAGTATATATGTTTTTATATTAATCCTTAAAATTTATAGATTGGAAATGAAATGCACCGTTCATGGAGACGGTAGACTGTACATGTGCAAGAACGCTACTTCTATTTCTTTGTTGTATATAGAACAATGAAATGTAAATGATATATATGTATATTATAATTCTAGTATAATAAATATATACTATTTATAAAATATTAATATTAAAACTACTCCTTATACATTTCATATATAGTGTGAAGAAATCACATCGCTTTGTGGAGTTGGTAGTTCACACATCTGTAAACGATGTTATTGTTTTCCTAAAAATAGAAATAAAAATGGTATGTGTTATAAAAGATTTCCAGAAAAATAAATACATTATAAATTTACTATATATCAAATGTTAACTATAAATACATCTTTATTATTAACTTTTAAATGTGGTAATGTAATAATGAATGACTTTAGTTCGCGAGGCGGTAGTCCATTGTACACCAACATAATTTTTATGTATCCCATTTTATAGAAGTGTGTGTGAGTGTAAGTCATAAACATGAAATAAAAACATAAATGAATATTTAAGATAAATAGGTTTTCATATGATCAAGATATAATAATAATTCTAGTGTTGGAGACGTAAATGAAACAAAAGTGATCATTGAAGAATGACACCTCTTATTCAGGTAACTCCTTTTGGTTTATAACAAGTGGCTTTCTATATATTATTTTTGAAAAAATAGGTGAGTCTAGGATGAGGTATTCTAATTTGGTATATTATTATTTCAGGGTTTTTACAAGTAAAATTCATGATATGTGTGAATAAGTGGGAGGGGTGAGTGACTTTTTATAGTGGAGGAGGAGTGGCATTCATGTGAATATAAAAAGGTTAACACTATTGGGAGGTCTCTATTATATCATATAGCACCAATAATGAACCCCATTCGATAAAAGAGATAATATGGTATAATTATGTCCATTAAATTTGTTTTTGACATGTTTATAGGTCATTTTGGATATTATGTTTAAGGTATAGTCCCATGTTAAGCTCATTTTTTCTTAATCTTTGTAATTTGTTTTAATAACTTTCACTAATGTTTCTGGTAAACTTTTTGTTAATGACATTAGAAATTATATAATATTATGATTCAAAATATGGAAAAAATTCTTATAAATTAAAATTCCATAAGTTTCATAAATTAATTGAAAATTAATTCCATGGATGGGATGATAAAAATGGTTTTTAAAGTAAAAATATTCCAAAGTATGAAATATTTTTATATCTAATATCAAATTAAAATTTATTCAAACTACCTAAATTGTATTAATTCATGTATAATTTAAATAAATATAAATTAAAACCAAATTATAATTATAATTTTACTATATAAATAAATTAGACAAAAAAGGCATCAATTGAAATTCTGAATCTATCACTATTCATTAAAAAATGAAACTTCTCAAAAGATTACCAAGAATTAAACATAGGATAATTTTTAAGTTTTTAATTCCCATAATATGTTTATTTTTTCATATAAAATTAATAAAAAAATGACAATATTTAATATTAAAATATATTCTCTATTAAAAAGAAGTAATACAACATTTTGAAAAATATATCTTTTTATGCATAAAATTAGATTTGTTCTTATCCAATGCCTATCAAATATATTGGATGAAAAAAATATTCGATTAAATAAATAACATATTGATTTAATTAATATAAGTAATTAATAATAATTAATTTAATTTATTTAGACAAAACATCTTTGGAAGACTAAAAATAGTTTTTCCAAAATAACATTTCCTTTATATTTAATTTGAATTTGTTTTAATTTGTCATAAATTCATTACTAATGAATTCATTTTATATTTATTTAAAACATATATTTTAATATCTTATTTAATTATATTTATAACCTCTAAAATAATGGCTATGTTTCATATTATTATATTAAATATTAATATTTTAATAATATATTGTTGTTCGATAAAACTCGTTCTTATGTATAATGCAAGCTATTAAACAATTTCTTTCTTGCGTGTAAGTAAATATAACTCCATGTTTCATTAATTGTACGAAATAAAATAGATTAAATTTATTTAAAATGTTACATATGCAATAAATTCTCAGGATGTTATATTCCTTTCTATGGTTCCTGTTGTGTTTCATACATGTCATCAAAAACAATGTTCTTACCTTATAATATTGGGGTTCTAAATTATCCCCACCTTAAATAAAGTATACCCTCACAATTTAAATTTATATTTATAATCTATTGTTTATTATTTTAAAATATTTTTTTGAAACCCCGCTTCATGAGAAGAGTTAATAAAATATCATCTTATTAAGAGAGAATGAGAAGTACAAAGGTTTCATGGAGAAATATATAAATAGATATCTAATTAGGGGAAATTTAGTGGCATGTTGATATATATTTATAGGGGAAATGTGTAAATACTTGTAGGTCTGATTGAGTTCATTTATCTCAAACAGTTGAATGATAAGTAGAATGTTCAGGCCTGAAAGCCATAACTCTATGTTGATTTAAAAGACCATCGGTTCAGAAAAATATATTAGGATATCCTATTTGTTTTCAAAACATTATCTTAATGTTGAGAAACTCATTTATTGACCAAGAATATAAGGAAATATACTTACTTGATATTTTTTTATTTTATATTAAAAATATTATATTTTTTGTAATTCGATCAAATTATAATTCATCCCTTACTCCATGAAATGGATCTCCTAAAATGAACATATTTTTATTCATAATGCACTAAAGTTTTATTTTTACGGAACTTATGATCCATAATATAAGTATTTATTTTTTTCTCTAATTATTTTAAAAAACTAATATGGTTAATATATTTTATCTAAACATAAAAAGTGATACAACTGGTTCATTATTAACATTTATTCCTCAAATATTTTAGCCAAAATAAATGAGACATTAACCAGGAAATCATGTAGGCTTATGGTTAGCATGAATCCCTTAAAGTCCTTTGGTCATGGGTTCAATCCCCACTGCCTTATTGGTTTTAATGGGTTGCCACCCGATATACAATTTTTATTTTTTCTAAAACCATATTATTATAATTTATAAAATAAATATGATGGACATCCTTTAAATTTAATCATTAAATAGACTTTTATTTTAGGTTTTCAATACACCCTTTTTTTAGAAGTATAATAATATTTTTGGACTATTATTACAATGTCACTAATGATATTATTAACCATAATGGTTATCAATCCCTTTAAAATTATGTCTATAAAATGTAAAGGAATTATTCCTCAAGTATCTTTCCCTCTATAACATATACTTTCCATAATTTTTTCTCAAATTTCCTTAATACTTGGAGACTTTTCATTAAAATATTTTCTTAAGTATTTGATCTTCTCTTAAAATTTAAACTCATAATCCCATGATACTATTAAAATAGGGATTTATTACTAAGAAATAATAGATAATATCTACCTTACCAAAACATTAACATGTTCTTATATACCTATCCTAAAATTATATATTAGGTTTATGTTCCCTAATCTATGTTTTCATCCATCTAATTTCTAAGGTTTCTAATAAACTTCCTCTAATACAAACTATTTCATCACGAACACATTAATCTCAAAGTTAGTCTCTATTATCATTAAATTGTCATGATTAGAGGAATTAAATCCTAACTGATCAAAGTGTATAGTAGTATTGGTAAAACAGACACATACATCTATCTTGTGTTATAAATGAATACAGTAATTATATTTTTTTAGTATAACTTTATTCTATGTCCCATATCCTTGTATATCTTTATTAATAAACTTCTACGATTCATGGGGAAATAAAAAAAATAAGGGTGAGTAGAAATGCCCGATAATGGTTAATTACCATGGAAACAATAATGAATCAATGAAAATAATCTATATAGAAAAGGGAATAATTGAACACACTATCCATTTAGATAACTAGATAAGGAATAATCAATATGGAATGGTAAATAACAAAACATTCATTCCATTTAATCAATAAACAAATAATTACATGACTCTAATGATTTTTTCATAGTTGTTTCCAACTCCTTCACCAAGGAATGTGGATCCATATGTGGAGATGCGCTGGGTATTTCCCCACACTCCTTCTTTCCAAAGGTGGGTGGCATTCGTTTCTTATTCAGGGATGTTTTTTCCTTTATCGAAATTCTATGATGGGATGTCATTTCATCCTTTCATATATTCCTCCTCGGAACTTGTCACATAGTCCTGGTCTCCCTTAATGATTAGTACATTGTTTGTGAAACACTTCTCGGTGCCATGTATTTGTGGATGTCGGTTAATTCTGTTTCTTCTATCAGAACATTCCAATGGGTCATGTTAGGGTAGAAACCATCTGTTTGAGGAGTAGTCACATTGGGCATCATTGGTGTGTTAGGATATGAAAAACTAGTACACCTATATTTCTTCCCCTTATGATATGTCTTCTTGAGGGAACTGAAGCCTGAGGTATACCACATCGAGTGCTGGAAATTGTATGCCATAGGCATGTCCTTGAGGTTTTCCTTGGCTTCCTGTGTTTAACATGGCGTATTCCGCAAGTTTAAAGTCCAGCAGAGATGTATTGGACTAATCATAACAATGATGGTAGTGGATCATATGGGTACATACCTAGGAGGGAGTACATATATTCTTACTAGATGGATGGATCATGAAATCCAATGAGGGAGGATCCGAGGATGTATGGGTCCCTACAAATGGGACACCATGGTTTTCCATGGGCCGGTATTGAACCTCAATGATTCTTCCTACAAATTTTGTGTAGAATATAGGGATCAAATCCTATTTAGTTCAAAGGGGTGTTGAATCGGGGTGTACACAAAGGGTAAAAACCTTGGGACATGTGGGTGATTATGCATGGTTATAAACCCATTTCAAGACGAACACTGTTGGTTAGATTGTTGTGGATTGTGTGTGGCATATGCATGTTTAGATGATCAATGAAATGTCATGATCCCATTAAGATGTGGTGTCCTAGTTAGGTATCAGTATTGATGATGGATGGAGTGTCGAAGTATGGAATTAGTGGGGATGAAATTGAGGACTGATGCAAAGGTGGTGGTGTTGGGATTGAACCTCGACATGGTTCCCTATGTATCCTTGTGGTAGGGAATAAAAGTCCACGTAGCACAATATGGTTCATAGAATTGGTCTGATGAGTCACCTGAGGAGGTGGCTCATGATAATGGATGCATGTATGGGACTCGAATAAAGTAGAACCTCTTAGTTTGGGGGGGGTGGCCTTGTCGATTATACAGTGGTCAAATTTTAACATCATGTTTTGGAGATATGGGTGCTTGGTTGTTTATCTTCCTGTAGCTCAGATGGTGAGGATTCAATCCTCACACTGAGGACATACATAAATGGAAATATTTAACCCTTATTGAAGGGAAGTTACCAAAAATTCCATTTGTAGATAGGTTTGTGGAGTGATCCATTGAGGGGTTCACGTTAGTGTGGGTATGTGAAGAAGCAATATGTGTTATCATGCCTAGGCGAAGAAGCATGAGTCAAAGCAATGCAATATGAATCCCTACCCATGGGACCCTAAAATCAATTCATAAATGTTTTTAGGGCCACCTTTGAGAAGGGTTCTCAAAGTAAGAGGCCTCTTATAGAGGGGATTTGAAAATATTATGGGATTGTAGATTATATGGCCTCTCAAAGCACATGGCTTTGTAGAGATCATGGGCTCATAAATTACGAGAGATAACACAGCAATGGGCTTCTTAGAACTCACGAGCTCACTGAGCATAGGGGCTCATAGAGGATATGACTTTTCAAAGATGGGAACTTTGTGAAGCATATTGTCTCAGACTAAGGATGGAATACACATGTTTTTGGAGAGTGCATTACAAATCATGAGTGTTTTACAATGTTCTGAGTACACTAAGGGGTATCATTCCTTTGTGGTGGCCAATAAGATTCCAGAAGGGCATCCCTCCATCAATAGGGGTAAATTTGGATAGATGGAAAAGGATTTTTGAATGCTCAAGTAACTTAGATTATTCATTTTTCTGATGGTTTAACAGAGAAAAGGGTGATTCGCAATTTGGGAATTCGAAAGACAAAATGTTGGGGTCCTTCCCTTTTGAAATGGCGGGAGCTGAGTATTTATATCCACCAGTGCGTATGATGCTCTAAGGTAATGACGCGAAGTAACATGTGCTTCCCCATGAGAGGAAGATTGCAGCATGTTTCTTAGAGTCACAAAGTTGATTGTAATCCCCTCCATGATGCAGAGGATTCCTTCATTCCCTTTGCGGCTGTCACAAAGGCTTCTGTCAATTTTGAAGGACTCATAGAGGAGACTGTCCATCCCTCCACATCACAGATCCTTCCTTCATGTTCTTTATAAGTGTGTATTTGTCTATCACTTTACTCTATTGTAGTTGTAGAGGAGGACTCAGCTTTGTGGAAGTTGTGGTGATTAAAGGATTTGCGAAGGTGCTTCATTTGCGAGGGTGATTAGCAAAACCTCCCCTTTTGGCACCATTTAGTGTCCTTTTCTTATCCCCCCACCCCTAGTGTATTCTGGCACCAATAAATCCCCCCACCTAAAATTTGATCAAAGAAGAAAACATGGGTCAGATTCTGAGGGTAGATCACTAGAATTTAGGTAGATCAGGAAGTGGGATTGTGGAGCCTAATAACAATGCGAATAGGTGGTGCACGGGTTGGGAATGCTATGAAGCTCACCCCGTCTAGGCACACCGTGAAGCTCGGGGGTTTTTTCCTATAAATATTGGAGTAAGACCCCTCTTTTTTCTCACTTTTCTCTATATATATGTGATTTATATCTATATTTTTCATGTTTTTTGTGCTTCATGATCGCTCTTTATGAACCAGGTTCTCTTTTTCGTTATGCCTCATAGTGAGTCATTAGACTATAGGACCATGCGCTCTGTGAGTTGTGACTACAAGCTCTATAGCAGAACTCTGAAATTGGAGTCTATGGTCAAGTTGTGCGATCGAGCTCTATGATCATGCTCTATGATCAATCTTTGAAAACCAGAATAAAAAATATTCTAAATTTATGGGACAGAATGGCCAACCAAGAAGCTGCTCAAGGGGGGCTTATGGACACTGCCTGATGTGAAGACATGGCAGATAATTTGGGCATCAGGGAATGTGTAAAAATCCATTAAGACTTTGAATCATTGGTGGAGCTCCTATCAAAAATAAAAATGAACTATCCTATGTGAAAAATATTATCTATGAATGGTTTCATTCTAAGGGATGATGTTCTCATCCCTGAAGAAAGTAGGGATGAACCAGCTTATTGGTTCGGGAGTACGCAGTGCTAGCACCAGTGGTTCAAGGATGATTATGTTCCTACATGGGAAGATCACACAACTATCAATGTTCATTTCTATATAATATTTTTAACAATGTTAATGGGAATGAGCTAGAGATAGAGGTATCTCCCCCACTATACCACACCATTTTCAAGGAAGCTTTGGGGAACCCAGAGAAGGGGTGGATTGATTTTCAGGACCTACACAAAGGAAATTTTTTTATAGAGGATTGGTCCTAGGATTTATGGGTTTGTGAATCCTACAAGTAATTAGATGTAATGATGAATCAATTAGGGCTCTATAAAGCTAGGTGGGCCTCCCAATTCCACATGTATCAATTGAAACACCTTATACCAAAGTTACATAGATGGTGGTCATAGAGGACCAACAATTTTCATCTTCACCATGGGGAGGATAACATTAGCCTCTGGTACCTTCACAATATCTCATGGATTCCAATCCTAGGGGTGATGTATGATGAGTTCCTTTCTGATGAGAACACATGGGAGGATCTAGAGAAGCTGTCACAGCTGGAAAAAGAACTGATGGATCTAGTATCGGGTGAGGGAAATCAGCCGGTGAGGGAAGTCGACTTTAAGTTGTGGTATATGAATTTAATAAACTTCCCATCAATGCCTATAGTTGAAGGGGAGTAAGCACACAAGATGCCATCTGTCAGGCCGCCAACCAATCTAAAGGGATCCCAGTGTAGTAATGAAAATTCTTACTGGTGATCCCTAAAGGACATGTTCCTTCACAATAAGAGACATATCTTTGTGGTATTCACCCGTGAAAATGGTGATTTCAGAATATAACAGAGCTACGACACCCAGGGTGGTTCTCTTGGAGTCTTTTTATTTCCCAACCATATATGGGGGGACATGCCTTGGGGTTTTGGCAGCATTATCTCAAGGGAGAGACCAATTATTTGATCATTTTAATTCCTCTCCATCGTATAATTTGTAATTATTGTCCATGAAACCAATCCAACTAAAATATTTGTATTTCAATATGAACAGTTATTTAAATGGTATGGTCCACATTGGTGAGGATGGCTAGGGCTCCAGAAGCTCCCTTCCCTAGGGGAACACTGATTTTCCTTAAAAAAGACACCCATGCTGACCAAACTACAAAAATCATGATTATAGATATGACCTATAGCAGGACAGAACCTAATATCATTGAGGTGGAATCTAGTGATGAGGATCAATAAAATGACAAGGGACATATCCTACCCGACCAAACACCAGAGGTAGATCCTACTGAAGAATTTATGGAGATTTTCCCATCATATGAGCCTATCAACCTTGAGGACCGGGACGAGACTACTTCCAATGAAGAGGATAATAAGTAATTCCATAACCAATCATGGAAACCAATTAAGATCTTCATCAAGGAGACCCCACAAATAGAGTGGATAAGCCAAATGAGTAGCCTTCGTTCCCAGCTGTGCAAACTATGCTTTGGGAGAGTGGATTCCCAATGTCCCCTTATTCTCATTCAAGATTACTTGGAAGAGAAAATAAAGGAACATGACCATGACCTTAGTGTGGGATATAAGTGGAGGAAGTCCTTTAATATCAAGAAAATTCAAGAGGATGAGAAGGATATACAACGTTTGAGGACTTAGGTGAACAAACATTCTTTTTTCCTTGATGCACAATCGAGAATCATATTGCAGTTGAAGGCATAGTTGACAGAGGCTGAGGAATAGATGATTCGATCATTCCACGAGATGGATATATCTGATATAATAAGGATCGTTCGAAGATCATGACTTTTGAACTACACCCCATTTCTATCAAAGGGGTTAGGATCTTAACAGGCAATAGAAAATACAGGATGTCACAAGCCAGAAAGTGGTGGAGTAGGGATGCTCCATTAAATAGGTTAATCCATCTATTGGAGGGTCTAATACATGGGTGTTTTAATTTTTGTGAACTCACAAACATAATTTGATGCTTTATTGTTTATTTTGGTTGTGTGCATGATTCGTTATCTACTTTTATTAATACATCTCAATTGTACCTGTGAAATATTCAGTGATTGATCCCTATGCTCGTGTGAGTCATGACTGATCTAAGAACCAAGGGATGACCACATCATTATTCCCCTTGAAAACAAGAGTTCCAACCATTATATAAATATATAGGGTCTGAATGAACACTCCAGGTTTCCAGGAAGAACAACAGGGCTTTGGTTAGAGAATGGGATTCTCAAAATAGTCAAACCTCTCTCCCCCAACATGCTCTAGCACGCGATAGGGAAGACACCAAGGGTGTTAGAATAAATCCAAACAAAGGGGATGAATAATGTGATTTTTTATACCCAAGATTATAAACATATTAAATTGGTCATAACAATAGAGAATAGCTATTGACCAAATTCCAAACATTGAATCGGTATCACGTTAGCCTGAAATGGAAAAAATAAAAGAGGGCCAACTACAGACCACTTTCAAAAATACATGGCCAAACTCGAAGTGTCATCTAATGTCCATCGGAACGTAGGACCAATATGGTAGAAAATCCATATATCTAATAATCCTAACCATTAAGTGGTTCCTTCAGATGTGATATGGAATGAGGATCTAAAATAAAGGGCATGGAAATCATGGTGATGGAATGATTGTATGTTTAGATAAAGTCTAACACTCTAGGAATTACACCACCATGATGAAAGTACACTGGGTGAGCAAATCAGTCTGAATCGAGATTGGGACTATTTCTAGGTGGGACCTCACTGGTGAAAACCTAATATGGTAAAAAGTTTTACTTCATTTAAATTGGGATTATAAGCATGGAATTTAGCATCATACAGTGAGGATGATGCATGAAATAGTTTAACATCATATGTTCAGTATGTTGCGCATAGCTTAAGGTCGTACTGCCTGGACCCTACTCAACATTTTAATGTCACATTACCTAAACTAGGGACACCTTTTTTAGAGTCATAGAGTTTGAACCATAATTAAGATAAAAGAACGAAGAATGTTGATAATCTTGGGGCTGTGACCATAGAGAAATTTCTAGGCATTCCTACGTATCCCATAAGGATGGGAATCAATACAAACATATTTTTTAAGCACATTGTGATCATAGACCAATCCTAGTAGTGGAAATCCTATCTTTCTAGAAATCTGACACATCCCATAATTATATTAGGTCATTCTGAACTTTTTTAGGGTATGGATTCTTTTTAAATTCATGCATTGAGGACATGGTTACCCCAAAGCAGAAATGTGTGGTGTAGTTACTAAGCTAGTGTTAGTAAGTACTAGAGAGGTCCACACTACACCACATGTTCCATAAAGGGAAGTTGGTTCTGAGAAGATCGAGATAGGGAGTTTACTATTCAGTGGCTGGACACAAGGATTATAAACCCAAATGTATCTGCGCATTCTGTAAGGTAAGGAAGCAAGACCTACATAGTTATTTTTATTCCGAATAGTTTAACGTCATTTGGTTGGGATGATAGTTTCATCGTTTAAGGTTTTATAGTAGGACCTATGGGCCACATAGTCTCGTATATAGATATCACTTTACCACAACCCCTAAGCATGTGTGAGCCATGCTCGGTGAAGGAAACAATGATCATTATCATGCCTTCTCTGTCTAATGATAGCATGAAATGGTGAATGGAAATGTTGGGTGGGTAAATCATAGATGATCCAACATTCCTACTCGACACGTGCGAATGTGCATAGTTACAACACTAGAGGGGTCTAGGATCCGTAAAACGGAGCAAGGTATTAAACATGCAATTCCTAGAATTTGATATTCTGGATGCAATGCAAGCAGCTTGATGATAAAGGAAAACTATTGAATTTTTTTGAAACACAAAATCCATTTTTTATCCAATAACGGGAACAAACAAATATGGTTCAACTACAAACTATATTTGAGATATGAGATATGCATTAAATTTTTGGTTCAAAATCCATTGGGGCATTGTCCCAGGATGGTAGGAGAGCACTGTGGCCTAGCATCCTTGCCATTAGGGGGTCCCTTAAAATGTGAAAGATAATGAAAACCGTAATGAAGTAATGTGTGAAGTATGAACTTTACCCATACAGTTGGAGCATGATGTAGGATGCACACAAGGAGTGGTAATCCAGAAGGTAGTACATGGTGTGGTTATTATAAATCCAACATGAATGATGACCTATGAGGTCCGCAACACACCATGTACTTTTTTTGGAGAGCCCAAGATGGAAGGGTATAGTGAGGAGAAACTAGTTGCGACTATACTGTAGACAGAAAGTATATGTTTAACTATGTATCCAATAAGGATGGAAGTCAAGTCACACGTAGTTCTTGAAGTTGGTATGGCAGTCAACCAATACCAAAAGGGAGTGATATCCTCCATTAAAGTATAATATTGTAATTTTTATGAAGTTTAATGATATGTGAACATAGATAGTATGAATATCAGTTTGAGATCATAGATCATGGACCATAAGGTGACCAGTTTAATGTCATGTGTGTGGGACATGACCATGTAGATTATTGTCATGTTGTAAGGACAGAGAAATGGAGAACTCTAGAGAGAGGTACATGGCATGGTTACTAAAAACCCGATGATAATGGACAAATAATTCCACACAACACCACATAATATCGAGAAAAAACAATCCAAAATGGAATCATAGGGTTCATGGTGATGCAAATGGACCATTGAAAAATATATGGGGATTACTACATATCCCATAAAAATGGGAATCGAGAAACACATAGTTATTGAATGTGTTATGGTAGGTATCCAATACCAAAAGAGGGGGAAATTCTTCTCAGGTGAAGACATCATATGGTTGGGTAATTTATCATTACATATCTTGGATGCAGAAGACATAGATTAGTTTCATACGATAAGATCAAAAGGGATCATAGTTTATGGTCATAGACCTTGGACCAGAATGGGGAGATTCCAAAGTCAAAACTATGTAATGAGGTGTTTTGAAGAAATACCAACCATGTAATAAATTTCCATGAGAACACACACACAGTTTATATTCATGATGCCTAGACATAGGTGTCTAGTTTAAGATGTGAAATCCTAGTTTAAGGTCATAGGATTATGACTATAAAGAGTGTTGTTATTCTATGTATCCACCAATCATACCCATATCCCCATGCCCATGTGAGCTATAATCCATGTGGGACACAAAAGGGTGGAGAATATCCTTACAACACATGGAATACTCTATTGGGGGGATGGTGTGGAGTTTAAAATTACCCTCATGACACTGATTCATCCTCTATAATACGCATAGGTGCACGGAGGGATAACATAAAGGGTTTCGAAATTCCACTTCAACATGATGAAGTGGAAAGTGGCGTGAATCACACAACCAATATTTAGGGCTTAATGGGGGTTTCATAATGATGTAGGATAACTATTGACCTTGTTCGAAACATAACATCCATAATGTGTGACCTGAAGTGGGAACCACAAACGAGGGTTGACCGCTGACCAAATTCACTGCATGAAACATTTCTCATAATGTCATTAAATATCATCCAGTATGTTGGCCCAGAGTAGTAGGCAAGCCATAAGGCTAGGCATCCATACCATTCTGGGGTCTCTTCAGATTGGAAGATGATTGAAACCCAAATAAAGGGAAATGTGAAGTATGGAAATAGATGAAAAAATATCCATGTAGAATCCAAAACTCTAGGTCCTAAACCATAGTTCATATAAGAATGTTGGTGAGGCATAATAGAGGTCAAAAAGTCTAGAGAAGAAAGGGAAAATGGGTTGGTGAAACTGAGTTTGGACCCAAAGATGAAATGTTCATACATTCCTACGTATCCAATGAGGATGGGAATCAATCCAACGTAGTTCTATAAATTCCCTGATGTTTAATGTCTTGTGATATGGATGTAAGGGGTATAGGTTTCTCAAGAGAGTAATGTGTATTGAATGGTAGAATAACCCAATGTGAATGAGAACCAATGAAGTCCACATACCACACCATTCATGATCTCAAGAGAGAACCCGAGCCAAGGGGATGGGAAAAGGAATTGAATAACATGATTCTGAACTTGAGGATATAGTTTTTGGGAATTCATATGTATCTTGTAAATATAGGGAATCAAGAAACACATAGTTGATGAAATTCTTGTAGTTTAATGTCATGTGGTAAGGAAAATAGTGTATGGAAGGGAGATCTTCGAAGTGAAGTACATGGAATGGATATTATAAACATGATGTGAATGAGGAAAAAAGAGGTCCTCAACACACCACGTGCTTCCGAAAGATTTCAGGCCAAGGGGATGGAATGATGTAGGCAGTAGTGAACATGAGGATGGACCTGAAAATAAAATGTCTATGAATTATTACGTATCCCATGAGGATGGGAATCAAGCCAAACATAGTTCTCAAAAATGGAATGGTAAGTTACCAATTCTAGTAGAAATACTATCATGAAGGTTTGGCCCAGGAACCAAAAGATGCAGCATTTTATGGATCTCTTTTGTTCATTTTTGTGGGTGTGTTTTTTAGAAACAAACCAAGGATGGAGAATCTGGGAATTTACAGAGGAATCAAGCCATATGTAGGCCTTTAAAATGGAATGGTGGATGAATAATACCAAAAATAATGTCCCCTCAAATGAGTACACCACAATGTGGTTCCATTTTTCATCGTTCATTCAGGATAATAGTGTCACGGTTTAAATTCATATGATAGGAACATCCCATACACTTTAAGGTTGTGTGGTAAAGAAGCAATATTTTAAAGTCATGTTGGACAAGGTGGAATTGTTTAATATATGGTTTGGAAAATACAAAATAAATAGTTTCTAAAGAGAATGTGTCGAGCATGATAAAGTGTACCCAACATAAATGATGATAACAGACCACACCACATGTGCGTACAATCCCAGGGAGGAAACCTCAGGCCAAGGGGCCAAAAAAGATTAAAGGAACTTGGGTTGGACTTGAAGATGAAACACCCAGGTGTTCCTATGTATTCCATGAGGATAATAATCAATCCATACATTATTCATGGGATGCCTTGATGTTAACTTCATGTGGTAAGGATGTAAAGAATAGACTATCCCATAAGGGGAAGTACGTGGTGTGACTATTATAAACCCGATGTTAATGAGGAAATTAGTCCACATACACCATTCTGCGCAATCCCATAAGAATCAAGGCCAAAAGTTCAAAAAACGAGATAATTAGTGGAGCCTAGGCTGGAACCAAGATGAAATTTATGGGAATTCCTATGTATCCCATGTGGGTAGTAATCAATAAAAATGTAGTTATTAAAATTACATGATGTTTAACGTCATGTGATAAAGATGGTGAGATCTTATTTTAAGTTCTTAGATCTCGGACTGTATAGTGGTGATATTCTTACAAGCAGGCGTAAAACTTGACGAAATCCATAAGCCAACATGAGCTACGCTAGATGATGGAAACAAGGGAATAGAAGATCTTCACAACAAATTAAATACACTGTAAGGGTAAATGGTGAAAATTCATGGGTGACACCATGATGTTGATTCGCCCTCTTAAAGCACAAAAGTGCTTGGAAGAAAATTTCAAGGGTGTTAAAGTTCAACCTAGACATGATGAAGTGGAAAGGGATGTGAATCACACTACCAATATTGAGGCTTAAATGGGGGTGTTATAATGATGGAGGATAACTATTAACTATGTTCAAAACACGAAAACCACATCTCAATGGCCCAAAATGGGAACAAACAAAGGATCATCGACTACTGACCATATTCACAATGCAGGGCCTGTTTCCTATTCACATTCAAAATCCTTATGGATGTTGGCCCAAGATTGTAGGAGAGCACTAAGGCCTAGAATTTATATTGTTTGGGGTCATTTTAGATGTGAAAGATGATGGACACTAAAATAAAGTTATACTTAAAGCATTGATATGTTACAAAAGCATGTCCATGTAGAATCCAACACTCTTAATTCCTAAACCCTAGTGCATTTGATCATACCGGTAAAGAACCAAAAATGGCCAAAGGGCCCAATTAAGAGCAGGAAACTAGAGGAGATTGAGTGGATAAAGGGTTGGTGGAGATATCTCAAGAGAGAGGTATGTGGCATGCTTATTGAAATCCCTAACATGAATGAGGACATAAGTATACACCATAACACATACCCCCTAGAGAACCTAGTCAAATAGGGATAGAAGGAAGAGAAGGTTTATAAAAAAATTGGGCTGGCCCCAAAACTGAAATGTCCAGGTGTTCCTTTGTACCACATGAGGATGGGAATCAAGCCATACATGTTGTATAAAATGTTGCGTAGTTTAACATTATGTGGTAAAGATGATGGAATGGAGGAAATTCTAGAAGGAGGGGAACATGGTGGGTTCATTTTAAAACTGACATGAATGGGGACTAAAGGAGTCCACATCACACCATATACAACCCTCAAAGAGAACTAAACCAGGGGAGGGGTGAAGAGATTTGTTGGGTTGGACACGAAGACAAAATGTCTAGGTGTTCCTATGTATCCCATGAGGATGGGAATAAATCCATGTATAGATCCTAAAATGTTGTGTAGTTTAACATCATGTGAAAAAGATGTATGAAGGAGGATTGTATCAAGGGAATATGTAGTGTCGAAAAAATATCCTGACGTGAATGATGACAAAGATTCTATACCATACCACACAATACTAAGAGACAACATGGTCCAAAAGGCCAAAAAGGTCAAGAGACCTAAGGCTAGGACACATATTAAAGGTTCAGGTGTCTCTACATATCCCAGAAGGATGGGAATCAAGACATATGTAGTTTTGAAAATTCCATGCAATTTAACTTCATGCGATAAGGGTGAGGGGGATATTAGTTTAAGGTTGTAGATATCGGACCATGAGGTGTATTCACCATTCACAATTTATCATCATACGGGACGAAAGGTATCTTAGTTTAGGTTAATAGAGCTTAGACAATTTATATTTTAACATTGAGTACGATGAGGATGTCCAATTTAACATTTTTAAGGATGGGAATAGATAGTTTAAGGTATTGTAGGATGGTAATTTAGTTTAACATCATGAAGGACAAGGATTCGTTCAAGAAAATTACTGCTTAAGGAATTTTTAATTGGTGGGAGGAGTAATTTTCTCACCATCCATAGTGACATAAGAGTATGAACCATTGAGGTAAGCCTTTTGAAAAAAATAAGGTCCCTTACATTTTTTCTCCCATATTGGTGGCTTTCTTACAAGTATCATTGGTGTCCTCAAGGCCAATACTATGTCACCTTTTAAGAAAGAGCAGAGGTGAACTTTATTATTGGAAGCCTTGTCTATCTTGTCCGGATGCCTATATAGATTGTGAAAGGCACAATGAAAGTACTTTTCAAGCACTTCAAGTTTATCTAGATGGATTTTGTCTAGTTTTTTCTGATGCCTAATGATCATAGATAGTTGTGTGCAATTAGGTTAATTCAATCTCTATAGGTAGGACTGCCTTTGTTCCATACCCCAAGGAATATAGAGTCACCAGAATGGAATTTCGATTCATCATCTAGTAATCCCAGAGATAATTGGGGAATTTTTCAAGAGAACTCTTCTTGTTCTGACTAACCATATTCTGTAAGATTTTATAGAGGGTTCTGTTGAATTCCTCTATCTTCTCATTTTCTTCCACATGATATCAAGAAGTATGATTAGAACTGATATTGTACTAAGTGTATAATTTCATCATATCAACTATTTGGAATATGGTGTCATTATCTGTGAGAAATGTGTGAGGGACTCTAGATGAGTGGATGATATTGGTTCTCATGAACTCGATGATAGAACAATCTTTGACTTACATGAGTAGAATTACCTCTGCCTATTTGGAAAATAAATCTATAGTGGTAAGGATAAACCATCACTAGAGATATGTTTCCAGTGGATATAGTCTCAGGACATCAAGTCCCTAGACTATGAAGGTCCAAGAGTAATTTTTGGTAGAGAGAGGCTCTGGTGGCTAATGCACAAAATTATCATGGATCTAGAATGCATGGAACCTCTTGGAAAACTCGATATAGTCATAGATCATGGGAGGCCAAAAATATCCCAATATTCATATCTAATGAGAGGGTTTAGTCCCTATCTGATGATCCCCATGGGAATCAGCATGAACCTCCTATTTAACATGATAAATATCATATACTTGGATGAAAAGGAGGATAATCACATCCAACCCACATTTGTAGAGGATCAAATAATGATTGGGACTAATTTTTAGGGTGACCTGTACTATGATCTGTCAAATTCACTCATGTTCAGCTCGGTATTCTAGGAGATTACTATGATGGAGATACTCGATAAAAGGTGTCATCTAGTCAGGGGCCTCCTTCAATACTATAGATGGGGGGCCTGGAGGTCCAGGTATAGAGGAATCAATGGTAAGGTGGATTACCTATTGGAAATCATCATCGTATGGAGTGATAGGTGTGATTACCCTTTGATGCACCTCATGGATAATAAAATCATATTGGTAAGGATCTATAAGATATGTGGCAAGGATAGACAAGGAATTGGAAGGACCACTCTGTGATTGAGGGACATGGATAATTTCTAATCAAGAGGGGAACTAGGCCATCAGCTTGAGAGTATGATATAACCGAGGTATGAGCTCCAGCTTCCTAATGAAATAGACTACATTGATATACATGATGACCAGATCGGAGTCCCGTTTCATATGTCGTTGGGGAACATAAATCTTGAGGGATAGCTTGATACTAGTGATGATAGCTTGGTTCTCTACCTCGTTGTTGGTGTAGCCTTCTGACAATAAGAATGAATAGGGAATGATAGCATTTGTAGATGTGATGAAGACAATACCTAGGCCTAAACTATTTTGTTTAGTATCATTGGTTCTCATTCTAGTAGGGATTTGGGAAGTGTTATCAATGGTAATTTTCCAACATGTAGTTGTGAGATCCACTGAGAGGATTGCCTCATTTGGAAAGTTAAGATCTATGGACTGCTCTATGGGGGCTAGATGGGCGACATGAAAGTATGACAATGCCTTTCCCAGGATATCCTAATGGGAAAAACATGATGTCGAATTGTTGAAGGAACATTGACCATCGAGATAGATGTCCTATCAACATGAGGCAGATCAGAATGTACTTCAACTGATCCACTCATAACACTAGATGTATCTTATAGTGCTACAAGTAATGTGACAGTTTTTTCACTACGAATACTAGTGCAAGGAATCTCTTCTCGATAGAAAAATATCTAATCACTTCATAGAGGATCATGTGGCTGAGATAGTATAAACTATTCTCTATTCCCCCATTATTCTTTTGGGATAGAAGGGCGTCAAGGGACTATTTCAAAGCGGTCACACAGAGGACCAATGGATTTCTAGAAACAGGTGACATCAGAACTGGAGGTTTTAGTAGGTACTACTATATTTCATTAAAATCTGGCTGATGTTCCTCATCCCAGGGTTAATCGAAACCTTTCTTCATGATATGGGAAAAGGTCTTACACTTTCTAGCCAGATTTGTGATCAATCAATATATATAGTCTATGTGGTCTTGAAGGCCTTAGAGCTCCCAAATTTTACTTGAGGGAGATATCTAACTAATGTCTTTGAACTTTTTTGGATAGACCTCAATGTATCTGTATTTGAAAACTATTCTGAGAAACTTTCTAGAGGTGACCCCAAAGGAACACTTTCAGGGGTTTATCTTCATATGGTGAGAACGGAGCAATGTGAAAACTTTCTCAAGATCTCTGAGATGGTCCTAATGCTGGAGATATTTGACCACCTAATCATCCATGTAGCATTCCACCAATGTCTAGAGGATCATCTTGAATATGTAGTGGATGACATGTGGATAGGTGGAAGCTATAATATTTAGACTAAAATACTTTACCTAGTATAAGAAAATACCTTATGGTTCCCTGAAGGCAATAAAATCTTAATCCTCTAGGGCCATTCTTATTTTATTATATTTGGAATAACATCCATTAAGGAGAGATCCTATAACCCAACTGTGGTGTCAATCAACAGTTCTGTCACAGGAAACGAAAAATCATCCTTCAAACTGTGATGGTTGAGATCCCAAAAGTCGATGCAGAATTTGATCTGTATGTTCATATTCTTTACTAGAACAATTTTAGTTAACCATCTAGGGTACTATATCTCCTTGATGAAGTTGTATTTGATAATATTGTCAACCTCATCCACGACAATGGCACCATGAGAAGGGTGTATCTTTCTGGGAGGATATTTGAACCCACGATGATTTTCTTGGAGATTGAGATAGTGGATAGAGACCTGAGGATCTAACCCCAGAATCTCATCATAAATCTAGAAAAATACATCATGATTCTACCTTAGGAAATCCACATATTTCTTTTTATCTAATGTAGGTATAGAGACTCTTATCAGTGTTGGTTTTATATTCGTCTCAGCACCGAGGTTCACCTATAACAATTCATTGACCATAGTGTAGATGATCTATTTGAATGTGGTAGGAGCATATTTTAAATCCTCTTCATAATCCATGGTGAGAGGATCATCAGTAGGTGGAAACTATTTTAAATTTGATGTTCATTAAGGGATAATAGTTCCACCCTGAGTGGCAGTGGAAACCTCATCGAGGGACTCCATCACTACTAAAAACATGGTGATGAAAGTTTTCGACCCAATACCATCTGGCCTTCAACCCATGGGGCCATCTTTGATAACATAAAAGTAATAGTGGTTCATTGTCTTGAGCCATTTTATACCAATCCTTCAAAACAATAATGTGTGAGGTAATGTTTTTGCCATTTGGTGGACATCCCGATAACTAATAGAAGTCGGGTGATCTGGGATCACTAAAGCATAATTTGTGTAGAAATACAAGGTTATATTACGATTTTCCTTATACATGGAAACACACTTCCCCCACATTCCAGAGACAAGAAAACATTTCCCCAAGTCTAGTTTTGTGGTCTCCAATTGGTGAATCGGGAAAATATTGGCATCATCCAGGTAAGTCCATGGTTCGGTCGCAGCCAAAGCATGTTCAACCACGTTAGCCTGAATCTTATTGTCCATGATCTTGTAGTAGTGAGCATCCAGATAGTGGGATTCATAAGAGGTGAAGGGGGGCACATCACTGTGGAGTATTCCTACTAAACCATTAATGGTGTACATAAGGCTTCAGTGATATGAGTAATGTACTGTAATATGCAAGTGGAGCCATGGGCTACACATTAGTGCATTATAAGCGGTGTCTTGTGAGATAAACATGAAGTTGATGATGGAAACTAGGCCACTGAACAAGGTCTTTAAGTGAATCATTCCAACCATTGTCTATTTCATCCTATCATAAACTTGAATTTTCATGTCAGGGGGCTTAGATGTGCTTCATACAGCCCCATCTTGTTGAGTGTCCAGGTCAGGATAAGGTTGATCCTGGAGCCTATTTCAACAAGACAGAAGCATACATCCATGCCATTGAACTAAATAGTGATGTGAAGTGGGAAAATGTTCCCCTATATAGAAGAACATTCATCTTCTATATAGAAAGAAATGATGTCTTGACATTCCGCATTCTTAACTATCTCAACATGGAAGGCTTCAGCGGTGGATGCTTCTATCTCAAAATGGTGGGGGATTCTTAATGCCTCTTCAAGGGCTTTGTGCATATATATTGATAGGTGGGGAGCCTTGAGAATAGATAGCCTCACCAGAATGATGGAAAGATACTTGAGGACTTCATATTTTCCTGTTAGGCATACTCTTTTGCTGATAGGAGGTCATTCTATGGTAGGAGGTATGACGGGTGCTACTGGTTGAACCAACGGATTCTGGCTGGTACTAGGAAAGTCCCACTACTCACTAGTCAAACCACATAGTGTGGCTATTGGCTGATGGATAGATTATTGAGGCCTATCCACAACATAATGTGGCTAATTATAGCACGATCATGGTGTCTCTTCCCTATCAGGTATTAAAAATGGTGATAGAGGTGGATCAGATGAAACGATATGAGAAGGTTGTGCGTGTTAAGTTTTTCACTGGGCATGTTGTCTAGTTTTGGTGTCTTAAAAGAATCTACTAGAAGCATAAACCAATACATTCTGGTGATTCACATATCCACATCTCCATCGACACTAGCATCGATTGGTGACGTTCGGAGGGTCTTCATGGCACTCTTCGTCATCAAGCACCATATAAGGGTTTACCGGCTTGACAGTTTTAACTGAAGCTTACCCCTAGTCAATACATGAATAATCCTACATTGTTTGAATGATTCTAGGGGAAATCCCCATATTTGGGGGCATGAAGTCACAGAGAGTATGGGATGGAGATTTCATCAGTGGGGGACTTTGATTTCCCTTGTGTGGTTGATGCTCACCCTTCTAGGAAGAGGAAGGATGAGATGTTGATGTTGAAGTAGTGGATACAGGTAACACAACAACGTCTGAGAGATCAATTCGATTCAAACATGCATGGATAGTACTATGGGCATGTGTGAATGCCTTGCGAGCCATCCAATCATCATATTTTTTTGACCTACAGTTAGAAACCTACTGTCATTCACCCTAACTATCACCATCAGGGTTTATAGATACAAATGTCATGTGTTATGTGGTTAGACCAAACTTGACTATAATGTTATTGACCTAGTCATGGAGAAAGTGTTTAAAAACATATCATTTCTTGAGGGTGTTCCCAAGGAACTGGTGATAGGGGAAGTAATTGGGAAATCAGTGAGATCTGTCTTTTCTAGCTTCTTGCATTTTGGATCCTGCAGGATTCCGTGGTCCAAGGTGCTTCAGAAATAACCAAGAACCAGATCCTTATAAAATGAGTAGGTCTAGTTTCTTTGATCCAGGAAAGAAGCTATGGGATCCTAACTCTAACAAGGGACTGGAGAAGCCTATTGAGGAGGTGGAACCTGGTTATCTCATCTTAGTGGTGGTGGCATATTACATGGGGGCCCATGCTGATTCTATGGTGGGTTATTCTGAGCTAGAGGTTGTTCCTGATGTGGTGGTCCTCAGTGAAGCCGTGGAGGCGACTTTTCCGGTAATAATTACAGTTTCTCGGGGGCCTCAATTTGTGCTACCATTTTGGTCTCGGCCTTAGAGGCACTTCTTATGGGAGGCATGGAAAGTATTAGATGTTCCTTATTGTCTTACTGCAAGGCTTCCTATAAATTTTGAGCTTTGTTAGGGAAATTCCGAAACCCTCTTAGGATTTTCTGAGTGATGAGGAAAGGGACAAGTTCAGTCTTCACATTTACCATGCACATCTTCAAAAACTGATCCTATGTTAGTGGCATATCAAGGGAATATCTGATTCCCTTCCACTTGGGAAAAAGGTCTATGATGCACTCTTCAGGCCTCTTCTTTCATTTGAATAAGTCGGCAATGCTTGTCTTTTGAGTGGTGGAACTGAACTAGTAGAGAAACTTCCTATGAAGATCCTCCCAACCATATATTGTTTCAAGGGGTAACATGTTGCACTATAAAAAATGTGGGCCCTTCCAGTGTCTGTACAAAAAAATAGAGCTTAGCGACCTCCTACTATGTTGTAGTTCCCAGCAGGGATCCACATCTTGAAATAAAGTGGGAAGATGTTGCAAAGGATTGTATGTCCCATTAAAGGGGGAGAGTATAAGATTTATGAATCCTGGGTATTATTTCATATCATCCACCCATGATGGATACAGTTTTCCATCAAGAGAGATTTCCACTTATTGAGTTTCTAGGGCCTTGAGCTGAGGAATAATTGAGGCCATTAGATTACCTGGATGTGGATTCTGATATGGGCGATGGTTCCTAACCACCAGTGCATTGGCAGGTTCATCAACATGGTAAGTAGGACCAAATGTATCATGGAGTAGCTAGTGGTATGACTTGAAATACTACTTCGGTAATGACCTATAGAGCGGATGGGGGAACCTGAGTTGGGTCTTGAGGAGGGTTATCATGCTACTCGGGTGGATTAGGTGATGCATATCGCACCAATTTTCAATAAAATCCAGCATCTACTTTGTCTATATGGGAATGATGGTCAAGGTCACCTAGAGGCAACTCACTAGGGGGGGAGGCTATACCTTCCCATGCTACCTCGGTCGAGGATTACAGTAATCTGATCACAGTTTTGCAGCACTTTCGGTGAGAAGGTCATCAACAATATTTTTTTGTTCAATGGGTTGATTATGCAATCCAGCCTTTTTAGGGTCATCTTCCATCTTTTTCACTAAGATGAATGGGATAGATGGTTTGATGGTCCCATTGTTCCCTTTACCCTTATTGGGGTCATGACCGAAGTACAATGACTTTGAAGGTGCAGGAAGACCTAGTAAATTTCGTTGCTGGTGAGTAACCCTACACAAAGGATCCAACAGGCATGGCACCACCTTATGGGGTAAGTTCTCTTTAGTGAGCCTTATATTGGATTCTTCCTCTGATAGTCCTACCATGTTCACTGCGATAGTTCCTGAAGTCATATCCTCATAATCATCTAAAATGTCGGGCTAGCACTCGATATGACTGAAATTAAGGGCATCATACTGCCCCAACCACGAATCTAGATGAGGGGGAAGCCTCCTTAATAATTCTTCAGAGCACTATGAAGCTCTGGGTGTATCGTTGCTGGAGGGATTGATAATGATCAGGTGATACAGGGTGCTGAGAAATAGGAATCGCGACCAACTCAATTAGGCGACATTGCTGGTCAATGTCGTCGTAGTGTTCCCAACACTTGGGGTAAGTTATCCACTAACAATGGAGAGAAAAATTCATAGTCCCTAAAGTTTTTCAAAGGCACAGAACCTCATATTAGTTAAGGGACTCCAGAATGATGAATTTTGAGGTTCCAACAGGCCAAAACATCTCTGCGAAATTATACACGGTGAGAATGTCCAAAGAACATCTCAACTCAAACTCAGTATCCAACCCTTGACTTCCCCACTCTTCTGCTGGAGGATGTTTTGGAACTGGTAATGGCACTAAATATGACCATTATGGTGGTATACTGGCTGGTGGGGAGTACGGTTCATGAGCTAACAAGACATCGCATCTTGGGTTGTCTTCCGAAGAATACTCTGATTCTATCATAACATCCCTATAAGATGGACAGATGACCACTGCATTCCATGCATGGGATGTGGTTATTGGAAGTGGGTCATGTTTTTTCACATCATTTATTGGTCCCCACAAAAACTCTCCATGATCTCTGTTTAAGGTAGAGAATGATCATGTTGACGATAAGGAGGAGTCCCTGGTCTGGCCTAGGAAAGGGGCCAAATCTTCCTCATATTGTATGTACCTTTAGAGGGATATAGGGATCTGGTGGACCACAATTTTGGAAAGGATGAGGTTGATACACCTTGTTCCTACCCCATCCCTCGGCACAGACGATTAGGGTGAAGGTTCCATCATCGAATTTTACTCCACTTCAGAATCTCAGAAGAGGAATGGTTTGATTGCAGTTTGACCCTTCTTAGGATTATTTTTATGGTGATAAAGACATTCCTTTTTACCCTGGGGTGGTTCCCTAGGGAAAGTTAAATTTTTGACATGGGGAGGACCTCTGCTTGAGTGTGTGTTTGAGCAAGGAGGACATTCACTTGGAAAATACACAGTGCGAGGAGTTTCTTGGAATATATCAAATGGGACATGAGGAGGACCTCTATGGTGGTCATCCATAACCTAGAGAGGACCTTCACGTCAACCGGATCCGGTATCCATGGTATGATGAGGGGGTTTTTATGACCATATTAGATATGGGAAGGACCTTCATGATGACTTTCAATGAAGTGGGGATGGCCTCCACTGAAGTCAGTGAGAACATGGGGAGGATCCCCATGCTAGTAGGTGACAAGGAAAAGAGGATACTCACATTGATAACATGATAAGCAAGAGAAATGTTCACACCGAATACCCAAATCATGGGGAGGACCATCATGCTGAGTTTTGATGAAGTGAGTAGGGCCTCCACTAGAGTTGATAATGGCAGAATGGGGATCCCCTACATGCTTGATGTGGGAGTAGGGAGGACCTCCACTCTCACTGATAATGGAACAGGTAGGAACACCAAATTTGACATCATCAGCATAGATCATCTCGCATCTATTGCTACTCACAATGGTGATCAGGGATGTCAAATCAACCATAATGTGAGGTGTCTGATGCCTGACTTCGGACCAGGATTGAAAGTGTCTCTGCTCTAGGATAGGTAAATACCCCTACTCTAGGACCTCAATTGGGGGCCAATAGCATAAACCAGTGGTGGATCAAGCCATTAGAGGCATGAAATATGATTCCCCCAAACTGGTGTCTTGAAGAGATTGTACCACACATTGACATTGAGTCAGCCGAACTAGAGCTGGTTTTGTAGGGGTATGGACCACCTGCTCCTTGGTGTGTGGGACCAGCTAGTGATGTTGACATAGCCAGGTGGGATCCCTCCTCATAATCTCCCTGGCTGAATATCTATCGAGGTGGGCTCATACATCCCTTATTTCATCCGTATAAGGGATCGAATCATAAGATGAATCCTATAATAGGATCCCTTAAGCTTTTGAAGGTTGGATTGGAGAGCATCATCTCCCGACGTGGTCCTTGGGGGTGGTGGCACTGACAGGGAACAAAATTCTCTAGGTCCTGATGGGACACCTCCCTTGTTAGGATAACCCACTCCTATTTTATCGATGGAAAATAGTATAAATCACCCTCATTTGAATAAATTCAAAGGGTGATAGGGGAATGAGAACCTTGTAGAATTTGTCATACAAGTAATTGTAGAAGAGATGGAGCCATGTGGGACTAAAATATTGGAATTACCTCTGCCCCTATATATATAGGAGGGAGGTGATTAGTTTCTAGTAACTTGAGCTTGGGTCCTACAAAGCAAGAAATTTCACAAATCAGTACAAATAATAGGAAAGTGATTCTAGTTCCCCAGTTCCATTCAATATTTCATTGGTGGATAGAAAGATCTACACTAACAACATCGCAGACTAGGATTCCTAATGATCAACTACCCCAACTCCTAGTGAGTTTCACTCTGGGCCAAATATATTCATGGTAGGACTAGGTGTCAGATAGTAGGATCTGGTGACATGATAATCTATTGATACCCCTAATAACTACCAAACTTCATATCAAATATAATATTCATGTCGGGTTCACCATTTCTGTTTCTGACGCTTTTTCCAGGGCCTGAGTATCTGTCTGTGGGGATACGCTAACTATTACCCCACATTCCTTCTTTACAAAGGAGAGAGGCATTCATCGCTTATTCAATAAAATTTTTTCCTTAATCAAAAAGGGATTATGGGATGTCAGTTCCTCCTTTCATGGATTCAGCCACGAAACTCATTGCCTAGTCTAGATTTTCCTTAAATATTAAGACATTGTTCATGAAATTATTCCCATTTCCATTTTATTATGTATATCATTTAATTATACTGATTTTGTTAGGATATTCAAATGGGTCATGTTAGGGAAACAACCTTCAGTCATGGCAGAAGTCACGTTGGGAATTGTTGGCATGTCTGGATGTTGAAACACAGGTACACATGGATTTCTACCCCTTATGATGGGGCTTCTTGAGGGTGCATAAGCCTAAGGAATCCCAGGTCATGTATGGGGAATTGTATGCCATAGGGTTCTCTCTGAGGTTTTCCTCACCTTCCCCTATTTAACATAGGGTCTTCCCTGAGTTTAATGTCTATTGAAGATGGATCAATTTAATTAGAACACTAATAGGAGTGGATCATATGGGTACATTCTTGGGAGGGAGCACTTGGATTTTTACTAGATGGATGGATCAAGAAATCCAATGTGGGAGAATCTAATGATTCTTGGGTCCCTACAAAGGTGCCACTATAGTTTACCGTTGGTTGGGATTAAACATCATGGAGCCTTCCTGGGTACCATATATAAAATATTGGGATCAAAACCCATGTAGTTCAAGGGGGTGATGAATAAGGGTGTACACAAAGTGGAACAACCTGGGTACATTTTGGGGCTTACGCATGGTTAGAGGCTCATTACAAGAAGAACACCCCCGGTTGGATGGTTGTGGATTGTGTGGGGCTTATGCATGGTTAGATGACAAAGGAAATGGGGTGATCCCACTAAGATTTGGCAGCCTGGGTAGGTATCAGAATTGATGATGGATGGAGTGTTGAAGGATGGAATGAGTAGGGATGGAACCGAGGACCGTTGTGAAGGTGATGGTGTTGGGATTGAACCTCGATGAGGTTTCCTATGTATCCTCATGGAAGGGAATGAAAGTTCATGTAGTTCAGGATGGTGCACATAATTGGGGTGGTGAGTCACCTGAGGATGTGGCTCATGATAATGGACATATGGAGGGGACCTGAAGGAATTAGAACCTCTTGGTGGGGGATAACCTTCCCAAAACACAAGGGCCCTAGGGAGAGACCAGGATGGGACATTAGTGATGGGCTTGAACCTCAGAGAGGCTCCCTATGTATCCCCATGGTAGGGAATCAAAGTCTATGTAATTCATGATGGTGTATAGAATTGAGGTGTACACAAAATACATCAACCCAGATATATGAAGGGGCTTACGTGTGGTTAGCATCCCATCGTAATAGGGAAAATCTTGGTTGGAGGAGTTTGGATTGATCACTGGGCCTATTCATGGTTAGCTGTCTGGGAACTTGTCTGACACTACTAAAGGTGGGGTCGAAGATATGGGTCCCAACCAAGGGGATACCAAAATTTACCATTGTTTGGGGTTCAACCTCAGGGAGGCTTCTTATATATAATTTTTAGGAGATATGGATGAAAACCCACATAGTTAAAAATAATACAGTTTAGCGTCATGAAAGACAAAAGGGGAATACAGTTTAACATCATGAGGGTTGAGGGTATGCTGATGTGAAGTTTTCAGGAGCAATGGGTGATGGGATTGAACTTAATAAAGGATTCCTATGTACCTTTCCTGGAAAGAGAAAATGTTAAAGTCCATGTAGTTCATCTATATTGAATGGGGCATAGACACTAAATCGTACCAAAGGGGACATCGTGGTCGATGTTTAATCTAAGACCATGTGAGTCATGCTCGTTGTGAGAAACAAGATGCAATAAAGACCAAATGATCACGTGGTGAAAGGTGTGTCTATGAGGAATAGAGTGGGTATTATGCATGGTTGGAATCCCAATGAGAGTAATATTAGTACCTTCTATAGGAGGGGGGCTGATTAGTGGTTGATACAAATGAGGAGGATATGGCCAATGTACCCAAAACACCCTGTAAATCTAGTTTGGGGAATATGAAAAGACTGTTCAGGGTGCGCATGGCGACAAAGATCAGAGGGAGAGAGAAGTAAGATGGCACAGGTGCATATCCCCTTCGCGGTCCTTTCTGGACTTGTCGCTTATGTAGGGATCAGATTTTAACATCATGTGTTAGATATGTGGGTTCTTATAAGTTTAACATCATGAATCTTGGATAGTGTGGATTTTCTCCTCACCCCTAGAACTTACATAATTATATCACTTTAACCCTTGGTGTAGGGAATACACCAAAAATTCCATTTGGAGATGGGGTTGTGGAGTGATTTGTTAAGGGGATCATGTTAGTGTGGATATATGAAGAAGAAGTATCCATTTGCGTGCCTCTGAGAAAAATCATAAGGAAAAGAAACGCAAAATGAAGCACTACCCAAGGGACATAGAAATCACTTTGTACAAGCCTGGAGGGCCACATGAGAGAAGGTTTCACTAAGAAATATTCCTCTTATAGAGGGGTACTGAAAAGCATGAGGGATTGCAAGGCACGAGGGTTCACAAAGAATAGCGATTTGTAGAGCTAACGGGATCAAAAATCATAAGGGGTCGCAGAGCACAAGGCTTTGCAGGGCTCATGGGCTCGCAATGCACAAGGTCTCATAGAAGATATGACTTTTCAAAGAGGAGATAGTTTCAAAGAATATTATCTCGACCTAATCAAGGAGTACACATGTTTTTGGAGAGTTCTACATGAATCTTGAGTGCTTTTCAAAGTTTTGAGTACCCAAAGGAGAATCATTCCATTTCGGAGTCAAATAGGATTCGTGAAGGGAATCCCTCTATGAATAGGGGTAAATTTGAGGTAAGGAAATGGAATTTTTCAATGGCAAGTACCTCTTATGATTCATTTTTCTGATAGTTCTGTTGAGTAAAGGATTCTTTATGATTTGGGAATTCTAAATATGAATGGTTGGGGTACTACCACTTTGAAATGGTGGGAGTTGGGTATTTATAAGAGCCAAGGGGGGATGATTCTCTGACGGTGCACCATGAAGTAACATTCACATCAATATCAGAGGCAGATTGCCTCAGGTTTCTCAAAGTTATGAAGTCAACAGTCATCCCCTCCGTGGCACAGAATCATACTTTGTTCCCTCCACAGCGATCACACAGGCTTCCAGAAATTTAAAAGGAATTGTAGAGGTTACTTTCCTTCCCTCTAAAGTGTGGTACATTCCATCAAGATCATCATAAAATTTAATTTGACCATCACATTCCACTAAAATGGGTGCAGAGGAGGCCTTAGCTTTGCACATGCCATAGTGTTGAAGGGTGTTGCGAAGGTGCTTTCTTTGTGAGGGTTCTTCATGAAATAGCCCCTTTCAGAACTATTTAGTGTCCTTTTCTTATCCCCCCCCCCAAATGTATTTTGGATCTAACAATAGTGGAAATATCAAGGATAATAATAAATAAACTTGAATGGAGGAAATTCTTAATTTTTAGATGCAATGTTTCCTTTGTGCATGATACAATTACCATCCAGGCCTTTCACAAGACAATTGAAAACATACTTGATGAAATAGACAATAATTTTATCCAATTAAGTGATCCCATGAGACTAAATATGCATCAAGGTTCTATCAATAATTGGGACCCAACCATTTTATACTTTTACATATGTAACGGCCGAAATTTTTATAAATAATACTCCCCTTTTGATTTAATTAAATATTGTAATAGAAAACACATGCACTTATTTGGTTTTATTATATCAAATTGGATAAATTACAATAATGTATCATTACCATTGATAATATATTTACTATATAATGATCACATGATCAGTATAAATATATGTTTTTAACAAATAAAATCAACACATACAAAGGATGTGATAACTTCATACAGTAGGATCATACCCTATGATGCCCATTTATCAAATCTATTGAGGGAAATAGCATCACTATTATTTTCCCTTGACCAAACCCAAGATTATATCCAACAAAAAAATTATGAGATAATCCATTTAAGAGAGAAGTTCAATCTCATCAAGAACATGGACCAAACCATGTTCGTCGAGCCACCCCATGAAATTCCATCTATCGTGAACCATACTTGTAGGGAGGTTGTTTGTGTATTAAATGGATATGTGTCAATACCCATGAAATACGAGTATGTACATTATTTTTTATAGAATAATGAATATATTTTCATCTTATTATGGTTACATTATAATTTATTTTTATCTTGATATAATAAAATAAAAAGATTATTTTTTGGGTAATATTCAAATTCAATTTAAGAGTTAATTTTGATAAATTAATGTATTTTTTGAGAAAAAATAAATATTATAAAATATTATTATTAAATAATTTTTATGAAATTTAATTGATCATATAATTTTTATGAAGTCAAATGTAATTTTTGTAAGTGATTGAGAACTATTATTTTCAAAATGACCCATCATTTCTTAATAAATGTCGATTTTATTTTAAAATTGAAAATTCACGTATTTATAAAATTATTCATTAAAATTTAATATTATTTTTGGTATAAAAATATTGAAATTTTCTAATGGTGAAGTTTTCATAATTTTATGATACTTCTAGATCTTCAGTTAAAAAATAAATACTGCATAAATAAAATTTGTGTGCTATGACATCATAATGACACGAAACTGATGTAATAAATACTATAAAAGGTGTCCAAGAAAAAATATATTTTTTTACATAAAAATAATGTGGTTTTAAGTTTATTCTATTTAATTTTTAAATCCATTATGAATCCTCTCAAGCTTGTAATATATTTTAATGTTTTTAAATCATTTATTTAAGAGTATGAATCCCTTATGCATAAGAAAGAGACTTATTTAAGGAAGTTAGGCCCTATAAATTATAGAATAATGTAAATAAATCCCATTTTTTCAGAATACATAGGAAAAATTATGGGAAGGTTTGCGATTTTGGTTATTTTATTATATAGAATAAAAAACAATGTTTGAGAAATAATAAAGAAATCCTCATTTATTAACTATATAAATCCACCCAATCCCCCATTCCTCTTCACTAAAAATACTTGAATTAAATACTTAATATTTAATCCCCTCTATAGAGTCCTTCCAAGGCATTGGACCCATGATGGTTTTGACAATGGACCTTATACCTCGCAGCCCACAACTAGGATATGTGCACAGTTGGGCCACTCAACTGGGTCGGGTATCTGGATATCTCCCCTAGCCAGCTAGGGATTTATTTTTCCTATCCATAGATTTCAACCAAAGGATAACTATCATAATATCCACTTCGTATCATCTTTTTTAACACTACGCTATGGCGTAGTGGTAATTGTGACCCTCACTGGTGATTGTTACACCTAAGGTCCTAGGATAGAATAGTAGAGGAGGCATATTAAATCCTAGTAGTGACTAGGGATAATACCTTTCACATGGGATGAAACCAGTTGAGCCCAGTCCATATGTTTTTTGGGATGGCGCATGGGTAGCCTACAACATATTTGGTGGTGTAGGTTTGTTCAAAAGGATCCTTTTTCTTAGACCCATGATACTCAAAAAAACGGACCATAAACCTCATAGCCCAAAACCAGGGTTAATTATAAACTAGTATGGGTATCTGGATATCTCCCCTAGATAGCTGGGGATTTGTTTGGTCTCCCAGGATATTTAAACCATAAGATGAATGGAATAATAACCATTGGGGAGAATCTCTGGTACCACTCCACTATATAGTGTAGTTGTACTAGAGATGCTGCATAGTGGATATTATGACAGTCCGCCATGGGTTCATGTCTCTTGGGAGGAGAAATAAATCCCTACCTTGATAGGGAAGATATCCAAATACCTGACCCATTTGAGTGGGCTAGTTGATCACATACCTTGGTTGTTGGTCTCAGGGTATATGATCCATTGTTGGGAGTTTCATGGGCCAAACACAAGTACCCTATCTCTCAATAAGCTCTTCCCATGAATTTGGAGTCACACACTCAAGTAATAGATCCTCACCTTCTATTCTTTATTCAAGTTTTATTATTATATTATTCCCTCTATTTCCAATTTTATGTCTTTCCATGTCCCAATTTCTATCTATTTTATGTCAAAATGGTGATAAACCCGTTTATCTCTCATCAACACATTTTAGTAATATTTAAGTGACACTTTTATACTGCTGAAATTTCACCACTATTTACCAAGACAAAATAATTGTGTAGTGGATACATCACCCATTACCTATAAAAGATGTTAACATTTATAAAATTATAACTTTTTGAATTGGTACTTACATGTATGTATTATAGACTACATGATTATGTAATAAAATATGATGACGAATTAATCCATGTGGTGTGATCTATGTCGAACACTTTAGCATGATAATAAAATGAAAGTAATGTGTGCGCCCAAAATTATATTGTTCTCTAATTAATTGGGTAATGTTTATTGTCATGATATCTCATGTTCAGACAGAGAGTGAAATTGATTCCTTTATAAGAATTTTTATATCTTGATGTCTTGGTAGTTAGCCTTTACTTATGTTTATGATTCAGTGTTTGAAGTTGATTCCACATTTCACATGTTATGATTATCATGTTATATCATGCCTCATTATTCATGTATCTTTTATTCCCCATTGATATGCCGATATTATAACGGGTTTTACCTTATTCCATGTTTATTCCCATACTGGGATTTATAGATCATCCCATTTTTTATGCATGTCCCCAGATTATCCCGTGCAGTTTTAAATTCCATATAATTTTACAATCATGTTAAAAAAAATTTCAATAATATTTGTGTATCCTATGTTCACTATTTTATGTATAATATTCCCAACGACACTAGAGTTCTTGATATATTTGGTTGTATTATGAGTACTTTTATGTAATAAATCATGAATTAGTGTGTAATAAAGAATATATTTGTTAAAGTTTGTATAAAGAGAAAATTTTAGTTAATTATGGGATTAGAAATATAAAACTCTTGAGAAATCCTTTGCGATAAGACTTGTCATAATAAAACATCCCAAAAATTTAGTATGTATAGAGTAATTGCATTATCAGTAAAATACATCCATATATTGATACTATAAGTGGACGTGGTTCTGACACTGATGTAATTTGGGGTAACAACTCCGACAAGGTGTTTTGAGCCTAACTCATCATAACCCGGTACACAACAACAGGCCATATTGTGCACTTAGTTTGACACTCTTGGGGGTTATCATTTGGTTAATTTATAAGGTTATTAGGAACCATTATTAAAGTAAAAATACCCATAAAAAATATTATAGGAAATACATCATGAATAAGATAGATTGAAGCTTATAAATTCAAAAGTTAAGAAATAAATATAATTTATAAGTTATACCTTTAATGTCACTAGATTCCCCTTTATGTGTTTAAAAGTTTAAAAATAATTATCCTTAATTTTCCTTTTATTCTATAAAATGGACTAAAATAGGTGTAATTGGGATAATAATCAATGCGATGGGCAATGTGATGACTTCTCCAATGAGATGCTCAACCCGATCAGAGTAGGAATCCTAAACATCATTAGTATACTTTCTCAGATGACTCAGGTTTTGAATAGAAACATATATAAATAGAAGTTTCCAAATCCCCCTAAGATTGAACAAGATATGATAAGGATGCTTATACGACAAAGGCCTTTGAATTTCAATGGATCATATGACCCCTTAATTGAGGAAAATTTGATCAACTCTATTAAGATGATCTTATCAATCATTTAATGTTCTGAATAAGATAAGGTTATGTAATCCATTTATAGTGTGGTGGGATAAACTGATCAGTGGTGGGAATTGATCATGAACTTGAAGCCAGAGGAAGAGACTAAAGCAACGGATTGGAATGAATTTTATAAAATGTTTTTGATAAATATTTTCCTCGCACTATACTTTTTAAAATGGAAATATATTTTTTTCCCTCTTGAAAAAAAGATGATGAATCTATTTGAGTGTATGGTTCAAACAACATAAGAATGTCATGATAAATGTATGATTTTGTCATTACCATTGAATACATGGTTGAACTCTTCATTGGTGGGATAAAACATAGTATACAAAAATCCTTTATGATTCATGGATTTTATAGCTAGGGGTAAATTATCTGATAAGACCTCAAAGATGAAATCGCGATCAGTGAATCTCAAGGGTATCTAGGGGATATGAATCTGAAAGTGGAGTTTAATTCTGGTGGTCCAATGGAGAAATATAATGGTTCTAATAAATTTCAACATCTCACATCCCCAACATACGAAAATAAGAACCCTATAAATTTTCTAATGGGAATAAGGAAATGTTTTAGGTGTGGTACGGAAGGACACCCAACTAATGATTGGTGACTGGAGAAACCTACTATTGTGAAAGAGGAAAAAAAATGCTCCATTCAACCTACATCGTGATCTTTAATGTTTTTACTTCAAGTAACCATGGAACATTTCAATTCAATTCCCTAAGTCAAGGGTTTTTAGAGACAACCAACAAACTCCATGGAAGAAAGGGGGTGCTTTATCCATTACAACCGCCAAACGTAGAGCCTAAAAACTAAGTGTTGATAGGTACACTAGTTATTAATTCAATAATAGTGATTATACTTTTTGATTCTGGTTATATTAATTCCATCATATTATGAATGTTTACTGTAACTTTTTAAAAATCCCCACAAATAATTCAAGTATAGTTTTCAATGAAAATGAAAAATGGGGAAAGTATTGTATCCCAGGTATATAACTCCTCCCCTATCACAATTTGTGGGTTGACCTTCCCAAAAACCCTTTTTATACTGGATTTAGTGGAATTTGATGTAATTTGAGGCATGTATATACTTTCCCTATATATATCCAACTTAAATTTTTGTGGGGAGTAATTTACTCTTCATATTCAAATCGACCCTCGATTATGTACAAGTGCAAGGAGGAGGATGTATTTTCTTTAGAACTAACATCTAAATCATGGATATTATTTCCCTATGAGAAAGAATATGTATATCAAATTATTGAGTATAAGGAAAAGATCATCCTTGAGGAAATTCCCATTTTAAAGGAATACACTGATATGTTTCCAAGGGAATTGTAAGACCTTTCTCCTAGCCGAGAGTTTGAATTCTCATTTGAACTTATATTTGGGTAATTTACATTATCCAAACCCACATATATAATGGCTATTATGGAACATGATGAGATGAATAAAAAACTACAGAAGAACATGAATAAAGGTTTCATACACCCTAGTGATTCACTATAGGGTGCACTAGTCCTCTTCATCAAGAAGAAGGATGGTTCAATGCACATTTCCATTGATTATCGTGAGCTCAAAAATATCACGAAAAAGAAAAAGTATCTTATTTAATGAATTGATGATTTTTTAATCAGCTATGTGGACCACAAAATCTTTCTAAGGTGGATTTGTCGTCATGATATTACAATGTTAGGTTTAATAAGGAGAATATCCCCAAGAATTATTTCCATTAAAGGTATGAGAACTATGAGTTAATATTAATTCCATTATGACTCCCTAATTCTTTAGAAATATTCATAGAATTGATTAATAGTGTATTTAGGGATTACCTTTACAAATTTGTGGTGGTATTTAAAGATAATATTCTAATATAAATTTAAACCAAGTAGATCATAATGATTATATGAGAATTGTGCTAAAGACCTAGTGAAAGTAGAATATTTATTCCAAGTACAAAAAAAGTAAGTTTTTGTTGAAAAAATTAGCATTCATAGAGAATATCATCACAAGAACTGAGATATATGTAGAAACATCAATGATAAAATCTATTGAATGATGGTCATGGAAAAAATTTGTGACATATAACTATTGTTTCCTTAGAGTAGCTGGGTATTATCATCAATCTGTGATAAATGTTTCATTATTGTAAAACACTCTAACTAAGTTAACTCAAAATGAAGTCACGTTTTATAAGAATTGTGAGTATGGGGAGATCTTTATGGAATTGAAAAGGAGGTTGATAACTACCCCTATGATCACACTAGCCACAAGTGGATAAACCTTTGTGGTATTTAGTAATGATTCAAAGAAGGGATTGGGATGTGCGTTAATGTGAAATAATAAATTCATAACCTATTCTTCAAGGAAGTTGAAATTTCAGGAATATAACTATCCAATGCCTAATTTTTAGTTGGTTATATTGATATTTTCATTGAAAATGTGTCGGTATTATCTCTTTAGGGATAAGTGTGAGATATATAATGATAAAAAAATCCTCATGTATATATTCAACACAAAAAGGGATGAATATGCACCAATTAATTTGGTTAGTGATGATAATTTACTATGATTGATTAATACACTACCATACAGGGAAAGAGAATAAATAGGGAGATGATCTAAGTATAAAGGATTCAGTAATTCTATAATTTATGTGAATTGAGAGGGGTATGATCTTATTAAATTTGGAAAGGATGGATATGGTAATTATAAAGGAGGGAACATCATAAATCCTTACACAAATTATTTATCAATCATCCCTTTTGAAAATGATAAAGGAAAATAATAACAATGATGTTGTAATTTAGAATAAAGGGGTAATTATCTGAAATGGTAAATACGCTAAGGAGTTATGAGATTTGTGTTTGGACTATGTGTACTACCAAATCATGAGTTAAATAAGGAACTGTTGGATGATGCATATAGTTCGAATTTCTCCATTCAACTAAGAAGAAAAAAGATGTATCAAGATTTATAATAATAATATTAGTGGGACAATATGAAGATGGATATATCTGAGTATATATCAAAATGTCTTGCATGTCAATAAGTGAAAGAGGAAATGAACAAATCCAAAGGGATGATGCATCCTTTACACATGCCTACATGGAAATGGGAAAAATCACCCTGGAGTTTTTCAATGTACATCTGAATATATACAAGGGAAAAAATGCTATTTAGGTTGTGTTGGATCATCTTAAAAATAATACAAACTTCATTTCAATTTGAGAGGACTTATCACTGGATTAACTTGCATGGATATACAACAAATAAGTGGAAAGTATTTATGGAGTAACACTATCGATTGTATCTGATCAAGAACTTAGATTCACGTCCATGTTATGGAAAAGACTCAAACATGATCTAAATACAAAGATGAACTTCAGTACAACTTATCATCCTCAAACTGATAGCCAATTTAAGCAAACTATTCAGACACTAGAAGATAATTTGATAGCATGTTCTATGGATTTTAATGGAGGATAAGACCATCATATTCCTCTAGTTAAGTTCTCTTAAAAAAATTTCTACTCAAGCATCCAAATGGATCTTAATGAAGCTATTTATGGGAAGAGGTCAATAAAACATGCATTCTAGGATGAAGTTGGGGAACAAAAAATGACTAAACCCTGAAAGGGTTCAGGAAATGGTGGAAAAGGTTAAAACTATTCAACATCACATCATGGATTCTCTTAATGAACCAATGAGATGTGGTAAAAAATTTAAAAAAACCAAGAGTTTGATTTTAAATATAATATATTCCTCTACATATCTCCATGGAAGAATGTTTTGATATTTGTTAATAAGGTAAATATTAGTCCAAGATACATCGACCATTTTGAGATCCTTGATCGCTTCGAAATGGTGGCCTATCGATTAGCAATATCACCAAACATATCTCAAGTACATGATGAATTCCATGCATCCCTCTTGAGACATTACATACCTGACCCATCACATGTACTCAATCTAGAGGTTTTTCTAATGGAAAATGACCTTTATTATGATTAAAATCAAGTGAAGACATTAGATAGTAGAAAAAAAGTTCTACAAAATAAGATAATGCACCTCATAAAAGTGTTGTGGAGGAACAATGAGTTTGAATAAGAGATTTGGAAACTAGAAGAAGTAATGAAGAAGAGTTACCCTTGTCTTTTTTATTGTGGGAAATGAACATTTCAAGGGTGAAATTTTTTAATGGGGGAATATTGTAACATCCTGAACTACTATACATAAAATTACACTTTTGATTTAATTAAATGTGGTTTTAAAAGAAACAATCTTTTTTTGTTTCATTATATTCAATTGGATTTAAATGAAAATTATGTGTCATTAACATTAATAATATAGTTTTTGAATAGTGATAATATGATTAATATAAATATTGGGTTTTAACAAATCCAATTGACATGGAAAAAGGAAGTGATGGCTTCAAACACTAGGATCATAACCTATGAATCCTATTTATTGAAGCTTTAGAGGGAGATAACATCACTATAATTTTCCCTTGACAAATCCCAAGATGAGACCTAGTGACTTAAGCATGAGAAAACACTATTTTTGGGAGAAGTTCAACAACATTGAGATCGTGGCCCAAACTATGTTCACCGAACCACCCCAGGAAAGTTCCACCATAACGCACCTTACTCTTAGAGTGTTTGGTTGCATATTAATGGTATATGTATCAAGACACTTGAAATACGAGTATATACATTATTTTTTATAGAATAATTTAAAAAAAATTCATAGTACAGTTACATTATAAATTATTTTTATTTTGATATAACAAAATAGAAATAGTATATTTTTGGAAATATTTAAATTAATTTAAGTAATTTATTTTTTTAATTTAATGGATTTTTTAGATAAAAAATATTTAAATAAAATATTATTATTAAATAATGTTTCTTAAATATAAATTATCATATTATTTTTGGGAATTCAAATATTCATTTTTTAGGGGATTGAAAACTATTATTTTTAAAACAACCGAGCATTTCATAATAAATATAGATTTTATTTTAAAAGTGAAAATTAGAATATTTAGAAAATTATTTAGATAAAATGAATATTATTATAGGAATCATAATTTATAAATTAACCAATGGTTAATTTTTCATAATTTTCTGAGATAGTTGAATTTTTTTTATATAAATTAAATACCATATAAATATAATTTGTGTATTATGACATCATAATGACCCATAAGTGATGTAATAAAAATATACAAGGTATAAAATACCATATAATTGTTTTTAGTTTAAAATTGTGTTGTTTTATTCCTATTTTAATTATTTTTTAAATCCATTATGAATCCCCCCAATCTTATAATTTATTTTATGGTTTTTAAATCATTTATTTAAGAGTATGACTCACTTCCACATAAGAAACGGAATTATTTAGTTAATTTTTTACCTTTAACATATAAACTAATGGAAATCACTACCATTTGGAATAATCCATGGGAAAATATGGGAAGGTTTTCATCATTGGTTAATTTATTATACAGAGTCTCAAACCTACATTTGAGAAATAATAATGAAATCACCACTTCTTTCCAATATAAACCCACTAAATATCCCATTTATCTTAACTAAAAATCCATTTATTATGTCTTTACTATTCTCTACACTCTCTATAGTCCTCACAAGGCACCCACAATCTCCCATGAATCTCCTCCCAAGCATTTGGTTTCACACACTCAAGTAAGGGATCACCGTCTTCTCTGGTTTATTCAAGTCTTATTATTATATTATTCCATTTATTTACAATTAATGTTTTTGGGATATTTTTTAACATGTCCCTATTACTAACCATTTTATTTAAAAAAATATGAGATACCCATTTCTCTCTCATAAACCATATTATGAATTTTTAAGTGACGTTGTTACACTGCTGAACTTTAACTGTGTTTTTCCATGGAAGAATAATTGTGTAGTGAATACCTCATGAATTTACTATCAAGGGTTTTGAAAATTATAAACATATAAATATTTCAAATTTTACTTACATGTATATATTCCAATATCTTTTATCATGTAATAAAATTTGATGATGAATGAATCCATGTTGTATGATCTCTGTGGAAAACGTAAGCATGAGAATGAAAACAATGTGACAAGTGCGCCTGGAATTATATAGTGCTCCAATTAATTGGGTAATGTTTAGTCTCATGAGACATAATTTTGGGATAAGGATTTAACATGATACCTTTATTTTACTTTTTTTCATCATGATTTATTTCCATTTTTCCATGAACTATGTTTATGATGCAATATTTTAGGTTGTTTCCACATTTCCCATGTTATAGTTATCATGCCATATCATGCCTAATCGTTCATTTTCCTTTTATTACCCAATCATATGACTATTTTCTAACACTTTTTACCTTATTAAATTACTATTTATTTACTTTAATTTATATATCACCCTTTTCTTATGTATTTCCCCAAGTTAACCCATGTAGTTTTAAAAGTCATGGAATTTTATAAGCATGTCAAATAAATTTTCAATGTTTTTTGTTCCAATTTTCAAGATTTTATGTACCTAATTCCCATACAAACTATACTTCTTGATCGTTGGGGTTTTATTATTTGTAATTTTATATAAAAAATCGTAAATTTTTTTGTAATAAATAACATGGTGGTTATACCAAACAATTCCTCATATATCTAATAATCGATTTAATTCATGACCAATGCTCCTTTTCAATTATCCTTATCCAGTAAAATGTATATGTTTATCAATATTTTCCAAATTAAAAAATTAAATTTCAAGTACAAACCTTATGTAAAAATGGTATATGGTTTACGAAACAATTATATCCATGATAAATGATATAGATATTCAAGGGAAATTTAATATATGATGATCATAGGGAATTGAATAATTCAAGGGGCTAAAACAGAATCAATGTAGTGAATTTCAATAGTATCCTTGGTAAAATAAATAATAAAAAATCAATAGGATGAATAATTATGGTATTGATAAAATATATCACATGTGGTGTAGGAATAAATGGTTATTGTCGTGGATGAATATAATTACCATAAAAACAAAAAATATCCTTTTTATTTTGAAGAAAATTGAAAAATATTTTGAAAATCCATTTTATTTCAAAATAATTTTTTTAAAAGTTTATTATAAACTTATTATAAAAATTTATTTAAAATTTATTTAAAAAATTTCAAAGTAAAATTAAAGGAAATGATGATGGTTAATTCCATATATTTTGTAGAAGGTAAAAATAATATTTCTTTTTTTATAGTAAAAAAGATTAAAAAAAGTGACTTGTTCAGAAAGAGACGATAAGATTCATTTGAAAAAATTTGTAAAATAAAAAAATAGATAAAAATTTATTTTTAATTTGTTTAAAAAATTGAAAGAATTTTTATAAAACATGGTTTTTAGGGAAAATAGGTTTCTGGATGAAGGGAGAAGTGAATTTGGGATTTCTTTAAAATGGTTTATAAACAAACTTGAGTACCAACGTATAAAAAAATGGTACTATTACTTGAAAAAGGTCATGAAAAACCGTAGTAAAATAAAACTAACAGATTTATTGAAACATTACCTTATAAATTCCATTAATTTAATTTTAATAATAAGAAATATTGATTATAATGAGATTGTGATATAAACCATAAATAAAACCACAACATTGAAGTGAGAATGAATCAATTAATAAATTATTTGTATCATATATAAATACAACTAAAAACTTTTAAATAAAAAAATATATAGTACAGAGTGATTACATAAATAATCTTAGAATATTAAAGACAAAGAGGATGTAAGAAACCTAATGAAAAGGAATAAGGTTATGAAATTCTTTACCACTTGGTAAATTTTAATTTAAATCCCCTTAGATTAAATAATTTAAATTGTAACTAAAAATACCATGAACAAATAAGTACTATTTATATTAACTATTAAAGTGTCTATAAATATATCATATAAAAAAACTATTAACCAAACATTATAATATTCCTCAATGAAATGAAATTGAGACGAAATCTCTTACCTTGCATTTCCTTTTTGGAGAACATCCATTAAAATCATTTATAATGATTTTAAGACTATGATTAACAAATAAAAACCATATTAATAATTATTATATCACATATAATCCTTTTATAACATCTCATTATCCTTTCATTGATAATATTTCATTATTTTTTTGTTTGGGAGTTAATTGCCTTATTTTTCAAGTATGTTTTTACTTTTTATTTTTCAATCCTATTACATAGATCATCATTTCGTAATATCTGGAAATTAAATAATTATTTAAATATCATATATATTAAGTATATTTTTATTTATAATAATTCATAAAAAAATTATATCGGAAATGAAATTCACCTTCCATGTAGACTATAGGTCGTACGTACGCCTGAACGATAGATCTACTGCCTAGTAATATTTAAAAGAATGAAAATTAAATGATATAAATTTATATTATAATTCAATTATAAAACTTTTATCATATATATATTACATATTTTTATTTAAACCATCCTTTATAAATTCTATATATAGAGTGAACAAATCACATCGTTTTGAATAGGCGGTAGTCTAGAAGTCCACAAATGAAGTTATCTTATTCCCAAAAAATGAAAAGTATGAAGTTATGTGTTATAAAATAATTAAATAATAATAAAGATAATATAAAGATAATATATATCAAATATAAACTATAATTCCATCATTATTCCCAACCTTGAATGGTATTAATCGAAGGAAAAACAGCATCGGTTCACGGGGAGGTAGTCCGCCATGCACACGAAGGATGATTTTATATCCGATTTTATAATTATTTTTCTTAGTATAGGTCATAAAATTGACCTCAAAAATCTAATTATATTGAATATAATGAGGTTATTATATGATAAATATATATGAAAAATTATATTTTTGGAGAATTAAATGAAACAAAAGTGATCGTTGAAGAACGTTACCACTTAATCGGGAAAATCCATTTGGTTTCTACAAAAAGGCTTCCATGGTTTCCTTTATTGAAAAAGATATTCCTCTATAATTATGGGAGGGAGTTTGAGAGATTATTTGGTAACTTTTGGGATGATCCAAATGGATTTATGGGTGTGAATAAGTGATAGGGTTTAGTGACTTTTTATAGGGGAGGTTTGGAAATCTTGTAATTATAAAAAGATAAATAATATTTGAAGGTATCCCTTATATAATTAACCTCAAATATTGAAAATAATTACATACAATGGGTTATGTGTTCTAAATGTGTCCATAAAAAAGTTTTCGGTAATTTTTTAGGTCATTTTGGCCTGTAAGTTTAAGGTTTAGTCCATTGTTAAGTAAATGTTTCTGTTAATCGATGTAATTAGTTTTAAAAACATTCAGAAATATATTTGGTCAAAAATTAATTTAACCTAATTATAAATTATAATTTATTCTTATCAAAAATATGGAATATATTTTTCCAAATTCAAACGACATAATTGGCATTAATTAAATTAAAATTAATCTCATTGATGGGCCAACAAAGCGTATTTCTGAAGTAAAAATGTTCAAAATCTTGAAATGTTTTTATATATATTATGAATTGAAATTGATTAAATTTGAATAAATTGAATTAATTTCTGTATAATTGAACTAAATAAATTTTTAAAAAAAATTAAATTTTAAGTTTAATTCCTAAATAAATTAGACAAAAAACATTTATTTAAAAATTTAGTATTTTTCACTAATCATCAAAATGAAACTTCTCAGAAAAATAAAAAAATAACCCTAGGATAATTTTAATTTTACTATTTCAAAAAAATAAGTCTATTTTTTCATATAAAATTTAACAAAAATTACAAAATTTAATTCCATAATAGGTGTTTCATTAAAAGGCAGCAAAACATCATTTAGAAAAATATTTATTTTTATCCATAAAATTAGATTCATTTTTATCTAATTCCTATCAAATCTATTGGATGAAAAACATTTCTATGAATAAATAACATATATTTTTACTTAATATCACCACTAATATTAATTTATTTATTTTATTATGAAAAAATGCTTTTAGGGGCATAAAGATAGTTTTTTATAAAAACATTTTCTTTATATTCATTTTTTTTATTTTTTTTATAATATATTGATTACCGATGAATTAATTTTATATTTTTGTAAAACATATATTTTCATAAATTAGTGATTCTTATTCATAACCAATAACTTAAACAATATGTTTTATCTTTTTATGTTAAATAATAATATTTTAATAATATTTTGTTGTTCAATAAAACTAGGTCTTGTCTGTAAAAGAAATTATCGAACAAAGTCATTCATGCATGTAAGGAAAGCTAAATTAGTGTTTCATCTATTAAAAGTTGTATAATAGATTAAATTTTAATAAAATATTAAATATTTCATAATGATTTAGGATGTTATATTCATTTTTATTCTTGGGTTTTCATGTCATACACATTATTGAATATAATGTTCTTACTTTATAAATTTAGGGTATTAAATATTCCTTTATTGAGATTTTCCCGAAGGACATCGATTTGACTAATTCCAATAATTTATAAATATAAAACATTAAACCATCAAGTATAAATTAGGAATATAATTATTATCATCCATTTCATTAACTGAAAATTTTATTTCCCCTCAAAAATTACTTACATTATGGCCTTCATTACCATACTCGAAACATCTTCATGTTCCTCTTAGGCATTCACTTGAGTGCCTCTTCCCACATTTTGGACATTTTGGAAGTTGATTCTTCTTTCCTCCATGGTATTTAAGAAATCCCATAGTTCTACTATTATTTGTTTTAATAAAATCACCAATGTTGTGCTTCTTAATCATATAATGAGATAGTTTTTAGGAATAATCACAAAGTTTTGTATTTCATCTTCTATTTCATTTAGTTTCTCTTGAGTAAAATCATTACATTATCTAACAGTATTAACATAAATCCTTCTATTTCTATATATTGGATAAAACCATAATTAATAGTGTGAGAAACAATATCCATGGTGAGGAGTCATAAAAAATCATTTAGAGTATTTATAAATCACGACACCTTCTTTTAAATCTATGAAAACGTAGGTTTAAGAAAGGCCATCCATGATCATATCCAAAAATTTAGGATTTTATTCTTTACTTAGTCTTATCCCTTGGATACTCAATAATTGTTTTTATCCTTGTTTATAAATTTTAACTGAACCATACTTTCATACCAACAACATAATATAATACATTTCAGAAAAAGATATCACATCTTAACAAATGAATATTCATTTCATGATATATTAGTACACTCCAGAATCATATAGGTGTATTTCCTTTGGAAACATGGAAATATAAATATCTGGTTCATAAAATATTTACGCCATCTCCCTCTAAGTTTTTCATAACTATCACACTTCATATACATATCATACTTATTACTTTTTTTCATAATATAGGGAAAAGAATCAAAATAAAGGGTTGTATTTGATGCTCAATAAGGGTAAAAAAGGGAGATTTAAATGATCAATTTATAATTAAAAGAACATAAGGGTATGATAACATGATCATAGTAATCAAAAATCATACCCTATATATCACAAATCAAAATATTTATTCATGGAATAAATCGTGGTTGATCATAAGAAAAGAATCATAAAGTAATTAAAAAATGATCCATGAGTGTATTACATTATCATAATAAATAAGGTTATAAAATAAAATAAGATTATGAAATCATTTACTTAGTACCCAAGTCTCGTTTCCCGGAACAACATAGTGTATTGAGTTCACTCTCCAACCAATGTAGAAGTCACGGTTCACTCTAGATACTATTATAGTCGATAATATCCCTTACAGAACTAGGTTCACTCACCATTTTAGTCATTTTTATCTCATGATATATCAACCATTACCTAATTAATATTAGGTATACATAGTTCCCTCTTATAAAATAATTAAAATCATACATATGTGTGCCACAAGATTATAAAGCATTAATTATTTCGTAACCCATGAGAAGAAATTGGTTTTATATTTATCTTGTTATCATAATTATAAACCATCTAGAGAAAAAAATATATGATATCCTTGGATCATATACATAGCAAATAATAAGTGGTATCAATGATTTTTCACTTTAATGAATAAAAATACCTTGAAAATATCATTAAAACATTCATAAGTAAAATACCATTTCCATTTTGAAATGTGATTTTTGAAACATTGAAATTATAAAGGAATTTATTTATTACAAATAAAAAAACATGTAATGAAATATTTGAATAAAAAATCATGATAGTGGGAAAATTAATTCTTTATGTGTAAGTTAAAAAAATAATCCTTCAATACTTTTGTTAGAAAAGTCACAAAGTAAATCATTTTGAAAATGAAAAAAAGGATTACATTAAAACCATTTTGTAAACTGTGAAACTTGGGTAAAAATGATATTAAATAATAATATGATAATAATAAAAACAATATTTAAAACAATTCTAGAAAACACGAATATATAAGAAAAAGGTTATTTTTTACCAAAGTAAAAAATGAAATCGATTTTCAATAAAAACTTATTTTCAGTATATTGAGTAAATATTATAAGAAAAATGAAAGGAAAATAATTTTTTTCAATAAATAACCAAAGTATAATTAAGTTCACGAGTATCTTGATAAATAATTTATAATATTTTATGATTGGAAACTTAATCATAGAATCCCCGATAAATAATGAAATTATAATATAAACCCCTTACTTTTTTTTGTAAAATTTGAATCATAAGACCCATGAAAAAAATAAACTCGGATATATATTTAATCTCTAAAAAATTCATAATAATAATCATAAAATAAATTCAACTATATTATATTCCCCACACAAAAGAAACAAGTGATGAATATGGCAGGAATCCCCCAAGAATAAAAGAGAGAAGAAAAACCATTACCTTCGGTCTGACATCCTTCATATGCATTGGAACCTACTATATAATAAATATAGATTTATTATAAATATATTAAATAACCATAATCATATATATATATATATATATCATATCATATATTATTTACTTATAACCTTTTATCTCCATTTTATTATCACTTTTTCATAAAAATAATTGTTCTGGATGATATCCACTTCGTTTTTGGTGTAAGTGTTAGTTTGGTAGTATTGGTACTTTTATTTTGATGATGGTTTTATGAGATCCAAAATTTAAATCATGATATAAATATCATAAATATTCATTATGCAAATATTTTGAGCCCTCTATAAAAGATAGATATAGAAAAATGAATTACAATGTTCAGGAAGATGGTAGGTCATACGTACACATGAAAATTATTTTTATTATTTAATAGATGGAATGAAAGAAAGGTATATATTAATTATAATTTAATGTATTATTATTATTATATCATATATATTCATAATATTCTTCTTCATTACCATCCATGTAAAATATAAATGAAAAAAAACTGCATCGTTTCATGGATATGGTCGTATGTGCATACATATGAATAATATTATCATTTCATAAAGGATTGGTTGATAAGATGTTATATATGATATGTAATGGACTAGGCCTTAAGGTTCATTAATTTTTGGGAAATCTGATGTTTGAGGTGTTTGGGGGGGATATCTGAGGTGTTTTGGGAAATGTGAGATGTTCTGGCGGTGTGTCATCCTTTGCAAAAATTTCTACTCTTCTGACGAAGTATTGTTCTAGTGACATCTCATTCTGGTGGGGTCTCATCCAATAAGAATCCCATCCTGGTGGTGTGTTATCTTGGTGGTGAATCATTCCAGAAACATCTCATCCTTTTCCAAAATTTCTGTTTTCCAACGACAAGTCATTCCGGCTGCGTGTCATCATTGGGGTATGTCATCCTGGTGGTGTCTCATTCTTATGGAATCTCATCCTTTTCTAAATTTCCAGTTTCCAAATGGGATTTAGTTCTATCAATTTGTCATTCTGGTGGTGTGTCATTCTAGTGGCATGTTTTTCTAGCAACGTATAATTATGAAATCATCTCGTTCTGATATAGTGTCATTCTAGCAGTGTGTCTTTCTAGTGGTGTGACTTCTGATGGTGTGTCATTTTGGAAGAAACTCATTCAAGAGGTATCATGTTCTAGTGGAGTTTCATTCTAGAGGAATCCCTTTCTGGCAGCGTCTCATCCTCGAGGTGTCTAATCCTAGCAGTTTCTCATCCTGGCAGTGTGTCATTTCCAATAGTTTTCCAAATTTCTAGATTTTCAAAGATTTTTTCATTTTTTCTCTTTTCACCCCCTTTTAATGTAAAATGAGTTTAAAAAATATTTATGTGATTTTGAATCCATTTCATGTTCCATAAATCATATCCTTGACTTTTCTAAAATCTGGAGGCTTTTAAATGGTCAAGATGTGGTCTTGGTCAAGATACACTTTTAATGTATAATTTAAAGTGGATTCATATCCTGATATCCTCAGATCTAATACTTCAAAGCCAGAACTTACTTAATTCTTTTCTTCTTGTTATCTACTGATAACAGATTTCCTTAGAAAAATTCTTCCCCAAGGAGTCATGCATCTGTACTGTAGTTTTCCATTTGAGTTTTCCCTGAGGAGATTTCCTACTACTTGCACTCCCCCTGTTTTAGCACAAGAATGAATTTTTGTTTGTCTGTTCTTATAGTAAGGGATACCTTCATCTCTCTTTTAATTATGTATCATTCAGGGTGGGTGTACTTATGTATTTTTTTAATAATGTTGAATCCAAGTTCAAAGAAGATAATATAACATGTTAAGGAGACAATTGAACATATTACGATTCAATAAATGAGGGGTAAGAAAGATGATGATTCTCTTATTGTTTTATTTGTTATTTTGATTCATCTTGAGAATTTTATGGGATATATTCCTACTAAAAATCAAGGTCATTATGGGTCTTTTTTGTGCATGGGTGATCACTTTTTGATGCTTGTTCTTGGTTTCAGGTTGATTTATCATATATTCATAAAAATTGATTGACCACTTATATTCTGTAAAATAAATGGATTCCCCATGATTATACATATTATTTGATAACACCTGAAATATGAAAATAGAATTAAAGAAGTAGTTTTTGTTAAATCTGAATACACCTTGACCTATTTTATGTGGTAGTGTAAATTATGTTTATTTGTTTTAACTTGTTCCACAGTGGGGTTGTGGGATTGGTTGTGTGATGTTGGGTGGTTTGGGTGGTGTGTTGGAATCTCTGGTTAAGGGTTTGTTTGGTTGTGAAATAAATGGGAAGTGTTTCATAATGTGGTTCTGATCCAGTTATGTTGTTATGTTCTTATGGGGTGGATGAGAAGTGTTATGCAGTGGGGCATCCAAGGATGGTTCAATAGTGTTGTGCAGTGAGACAGTACCGGGTTATGTTTTGTTCATGTTTCTAGATGTGTTGGGTGTGGATGTGAGTTAGTGGTTTACTCTATTAAGGGGATGTTTTTGGAAGTAATGGCTCTGAAGAATGATGTCGGAAGTGGTTGGAATCAGTGTTAATTGGGGATGAAACGTACAGTTGGTTGTTTTGCTATGGTTCTTCTTCCTTGTCTGTTTTATGTTGTGTGTCTTTTTCTGTTCTATGTTTCGTAGTTTCCTAGGAAAATATAGTATAAGTAAATGGATTTCTTATTAAATAATGATGTTTGGTTAAGTGATTTTGCTGGGGTTATGAATTTATTTGTGGGTTGTTGTGTAGTTTTGTATTTAGTGGTAGTAGTAAAGGTAGTTTTTTTGGAAGGTTTTTTGTTTAGAAAACCACATATTTTGGGATAAGTGTTTGATACTTATACATGTACTTTTAATTTCTTATGATTTTAATACACACCCCATCCTAGTTGAGCACGATGTACCGAACACCCCCATTGTCACGGGGGAGGGTATCTTCCCAACATCCTGGTGGGAGGATTTGTGGATGTTTATTGTCTCTTCCCTGATCCCACTTCAAGGTATTAGTATCCCAAGACTATTTGGCTGGGTTGTGGTGTGGTTTAATAGGCCCATATTTGTGTGGGTGAGTTGTTCTTTCCTAGGTGTCTTTGGGATGAGATGTGTTGTGCTTTCCCAGGTGACTTCGGGATGAGTCATGGTTGTGGACCGAGTTTCTGAGGGAGGTATGTGATATGGTTGTGTCCCAGGTGTATGTGGGCGGGATGTGGTGATCTTCATTTCCCTAGGATTTTGGACTTGCTCTGAGACTCAGGTGTGTGTGGATGGGTTGTGACATGGAGCTTGTGGAAGAGTGCGGAAGCATCAAGATATTCTATGTTAGGGTATGTGATGTTAACCAGTGGGAAGTGGTGTGGGGTACCTAAAAACATCTTTGTGTTCACTATATTACATTATTTGACTTATTTTATTTGGTGATTGTTCCTTGGTGATCTTGGGGTATATAGTATACATTATTCGGTGCTATTTGTTTCTATTGTTTTTCCCATATGGTCATTAGTATGCTTCTCCACTTGTGAATGAGAGACTTTGGCTATTCCAACTGAGTATACTTGTATGAACACCCTATGTATGAAAAATTATTCTTAGGATTTCAGGAGGAATGCATGGACAATTTTGGACCTTACTATCTTAAATGTTGGGACAGTTTTTGTGTCGTTGTTTAGATTTAATTTTGGGTATTCACTTTGGAGTTCATTTGTATTTGTATCTTTTTTTAAAATTAAACATGCATGTGGTATAGATTTTGGTTTTCCTTTATATATTTATTGGAGTTGTTTTGAGGTTGATACATCATATATACTGATCTTGGTTACTATAAAAAGGGTAATTCCTCCCATTTTGTGACATTTTTATACCTATGGGGTTGGTCTCCACCCCGGGGCCTACTATAGGCTAGGCGCAAGGGTCATTATCTATCTTCCTTCATTACCAACTCTGGAGGGGAATCTTTGGAGGGAGGGGGTCATAAATGAATGATATCTGAGGAGATGGTTGAGAGATAGGATAAGGTTTGGAGTTAGAAACAATGAGTGTTGCATGGGTTGGTAGGGAAACAATGTTAGGAGATCTTGGTATGAAACATTGTTCAGGGAAGACTGGCTATGACATTAGATTTTATCCCCCCCCCACCATGATCTGATGCATGGACTCTAAGCTTATCGAACAACTAAGTGAAGCTACACTTTTTGTAGGGTAGATACCCTAGGAAATATATATACATCATAATCTCTTTTTCCCTATTTTAATTCTGGTGTTTTGGAAAGTTGAATTAAATAATAAGTTAAATATGTTAAAATGAATCTAAAATGAAGTTAATTACTACTCTGTATTAGGGGTTCATTTTTTACCTTTTTGGCTATGCCACCTGATCCTCATTCGTGTGTAGTGTAGGTAATAGAGTATCAACAGGCTGACCGGGTCGATTGATAGAGGATTGATCAAGTAAAAGAGGTTTTCAGTGGTGGAAGATTCTATGTGATTTCCAATAGAATACTCTGGGAAATTATTGGGGCCGCGTTTTGGATATGGAGATGGATAGTTGGATCTAGTATCTTGTGATCACCTCATCATGATCTGGGATCCAACATAGCATTGGTTTCTTTTCACAATGATTCATATGAGGGGATCTGTACTTCAGTGGAGGACATTGTACCTAGGGGAGAGGAAGGAGGCTTCCATTCTATGGGTCAATTTCGAGAAGGAGTTCTGAGCTGAATTCATTTCTTCAACCCTGAAGGATGAGAAGAGGTAAGAGTTACTCTCCCTCTATCAAGGGAGTATGTTGGTATGGGAGTTGGGTTTCATGTTCAATTATTTCCATAATTTTTCTCTGGATCTCTTTTCATATGAGGAGTCTTGTGTTAGATGTCTAGAGGGGTAAATTTATCCTTCTATCCTATACGTGGTTACTCCCTTTACCTTACCAACATACATGGAGGATACGAAGAAGGTGGTGGTAGTTGAGTGGATGAACTTTTGAGGAGGTCTACCATGAGAGGGGAGTTATCAGAGCTCTTTAAAGGGAAAGGTTACTGGCATCAGAACTCATGTGACATGTCCATTGAGGTTCCAACTGTCAGGAAGCCAACCTCAGTAGTTTCTTTTTCATCTTTCAGGTCGTCATTATTTTCTTGTAAACATGGGACTGGGGTATTTTTCATGTACACCCTATGTCCATATTCATATTTAGTTCCTAACAGTCATTTGAGCACAAGGTGGGCAGTTATAGTGCCCGCCTCATCAATAGTTATCGGTTAGGCCAATTCAGTAGTATGGACAGCAGGCTCAGCTCCACCGAGGGGAGATAGAGTAGGTGGAGTCCGGCCTCAAGGTGTTCCTCAGGGGCCTCAACCTGGTTGTGTTCCTGGAGTAAGTCATCATTAGAGGGGAAGAGGTACTAGGTATGGTCAGTTTCATTCTTCAGAGGAAGAAGTCCTATTAGGGACAGATATCATTTGAGGTACAATCAGTTTGTTCGGTACTTTTGCTTGTGATTTGTTTGATTCGGGATATTTTTACTCCTTTGTTACACCAAGTCTATCCCATACTCCAGGACTAGACAAATAGATACTTTCTATTCCCTAGTGTTGAGTATACCATTCGGAGGACAAACCAACCTGTTTGATGTTTTCTGGGGATGTAGACTGATGATGAGACCACATCAGTCTAGTGGGGATCTCTTCTTGCTAAATATGTGTCGATAAAATATTAATCCTAGCATCAATTAGTTGTATTGTGTGCATTCCCATATCGACTACTTCTAGAGGAGAGTCGTGTTTTGAGATGTGGATGGTCAACATGTTGTTTTCGTTGGTGAGCGGTGCTATCATGTGGGTAGTCGGCATGTGGATCCCCTTATTAATTTGTTGGTTGAGATCTACGTGTTATCAGTGGATGTTGAGATGGTGGAGGCTCCCAGTGTTGTTGGGGAATTCTTGTATTTAATTCCCAAGGAGGTTGTGACTCTTCTTCCTCAACGGGATTTCAAGTTTTGGAGAAACTTACAGCCTAATGCCTCCTCTATTTCAATAGATCCTTATTGGATAGAACCGTTTGAAGGTTGAACTAGGTAAAAGTCCATAAATGTTACCCTCTTCCAAGTATAGATGATACTTTTGACTAGCTTATAGGGGAATATTGATTCTCTAAGATCAATCTAAGGTCTAGATAGCACCAATTAATGGTGAAGGAAGGTGATATCCTGAAAACTGCTTTTAGGTGAAGGTATGGACACGTCGAGTATGTGGCCATGTCATTCGGTGTTAAGAACACACCAACCACGTCCATGGGACTTATGAACTCTATCTTTCATGAGTTCCTAGACCGGTTCATCATTGTATTCATCAATGAAATATGAATCTACTTAATGTCAAAGGAGGAGCATAGAGAGAATTTAAGGACCATCCCATGGGTTCTTCAACACCACCAACTCTATAGAAAGTTTTCCAAGAATAATTTTTTAACATGATTGGTACAATTCCTTGGAAATTTTGTTTCACAAAAGGGTGTGGTAATTGACCCATCAATGGTTGAAGTGATTTTTTATTGGGAAGAACCCAAGATTGTTGTTGAGGTTTTATAATTTCTTGGTATAATATGATACCATCAGAGGCTAATACCTTATTTCTCTCAAGTTTTAGATCCATTGATAATCTTGAAGAAGAAATACCAATCCATTGTGTAGAGTCATAAGTGTCAGTAATCATTCAGCTACATAAAGAGGGAGTTGGTCAGTGCTCCAGTGCATGGGTAACCATATAAAGGGATGATGTTTGAGGTGTTTTTTGATTCTTCTCGTTTGGGCATGAGATGCATGTTGATGAAACAAAGAGGGGCGATATCTTGTGGGTCTAGGAAGTTATGTAACCAATAATGTAACTAGTACACCCTTTATTTTGAGCTAGCTATAGTCATGTTCACACTGATGTTGTGGCGACATTACCTCATTAGGGAGTGATTTGTGGTCTTTACAAATTTCAAGATCTTGAGGTATATCTTTTCCTAGTTATATCTGAACTCCAGATAGTAGAGGTGGATGTAGTTTATTCAGAAGAAGACTTCAATATCTCTTACCCCTCAGGAAAGGGGAATATCATATCTAATTCCTTCAGTATGAAGAAGTAGAAGGAGGTTGTTCAAGAATATGTGAATTCTTGGAAGGTGGTGGAGGAGTTGGTCACCTTGAACTTAGATATAAGAATGGATTTTGGTATAGGGTATTTGTTTCAAATGATGGTGTAGACTACTTGGATGTAGTGGGTGGAGGAGTATCAGTGGGGAGACATAGAGGTATAGGTGATGTATGATCGTGTTGACCATGGTGATGCTCTGGAGGGATAGTCGGAGGATGGTTAGAAACAGATTTTGTTCCTTGGAAGTCTATTTGTTCCAGTTATGATGTGTGAGGGAGTCCACTTGGAGTTTCATAGATCACCATTAGTAGTAAACACATGAGTTTTTAAGATGTATTGTGGATTTAATACATAGTTTTCTTGTATTGGGATGAAACTAATAGTAGTAGAGTTTGTGAAAAATGGCTTACTGTTCTAGTAGGTAAAGGTTGATCATCATATTCTCAATGGTTTGTTGTAACCCTTTGATGTCCCTTAGTGGATGTGGGATGACATTGAAATTGATTTCAACATATGATTACCCCTGGATCACAGATCTTGTGATGCTATCTAGGTAGTAGTGGATCTATTGAAGAAATAGGATCACTTCTTCGTGATTAATTATTCAGGCATAGGGGATGCCTTGACCAATAGGTATATGGATAAAGTGGTACAACTGCATAGAGTTCCAAGATACATCATCTCGGATTGGGATACACATTTTACCTTGTGAGTCTAGATGGGATTACAACATTATTTTGGAACTCAGTTAGGCCTCATCACTACTGTCGATCCTTAGACAGAGCAAACTATCCAAACACTAGAAGATATGTTGCGAGCGTGTATCTTGGACATCAGCAGATCTTCGGTGTGAAACTTTCCCTTGGTATATTTCTCTTATAACAATATCTATCAATATTCCATTGGCATGGTCCCATTTGAATCCTTGAACATATTTTTGTACCTTACACCCTTATACTGGATAGAGGATGTTGAAATACATGTTCATGGTCCTGAAGTAGTACTGAGAATAATAGAGAGGGTTTAACTTGTTCATTGGGCGATGAAAGTAGTACATTACTTGAAGAAGTTTTATGTTGATCATAGGATGGGGACCTTGTATTTTGAGGTTTGGGACCATGTAGTATTGATGGTTTCCCTTTGATGTGGGCAACAGAACATTGGCAGATGGTGAAACCTTTATATATGGTTAATTAGACCCTTTGAGGAATTGGGGATAGTTAGTGAGGAGGAATTAGAGTTGTAATTACCCCCATAGTTGGAAATGATCCATGGCGTCTTTCATGTTTCTCATCTTCATTGTTATCTTCACAATAACAACCATGTCATTGAATGGGGAGAGTTGGATATTGAGGATGATGCGATGTACATGGATCAGCTAATAGAGATCTAGTATCATTGGGAGAGGTGCTACATGGACGGACCATTCCCTTAGATTGTGTGTAATGGAGGCATTGTGTCCTAGAAAAGAGTACATTGGAGTGAGAAGCACATATTCAAGCCCAATACCCAGATCTATTTTGAGTTTGGTCTTGTTCCTTTTTTTATGTAAGGAGATTTTTGAAACTTATTTTCTAAGAGTTTATTTGTGTCTTTGTTCTGTAATGTCTGATAATGTCCTAATATATAAATAGGAGAGGACCTGATTCCTAATAAATACATATTAATGAGGATGTGCTTAAACTCATGTATGGGAGTTAGTGATGCCCTGAGAAGATAGTATCTTGACACGGAGGAAGGAATTAAATGATTCATATGTCTGGAAAATGTGTCTTTTAGTGCTTGTATGGTGTGTCTTGTGGTTGGTTTGGGTAGTATGTGATGTAGGAAGTGTTCTTGGATGATGAGGATTTACTCCAAATTTCAAAAAACACACGATGGTTAATCATTGGACCAGGGGGTGTCCAAATCGTAGTGGTGTTTCAAGTATAAAAAGAACCTTGAGAGGTATCTTACCATGTAGTTGTTTAGACACCTCTTTCTTCTAGGTTTGGTTTTGAAATCCTGATAGTGATAATAGTTTGAGAAGTCTCTGATGTAATGGAACAGACCTTTCAGTCCATTACTTTGTGGGAAATATGATGTTTGAGGTGTTCAAGGGGATATCTGGGGAATTTTTGGGATATGTGAGATGTTCCAATGGTGTGTCCTCCTTTTCCAAATTTATTGTCTTCCAACGACATCTCATTCTAGTAGCCTCTCCTTCCAACGGCATCATGTTCTGGTGGTGGGTTATTCTGGGGGCATATTGTTCTGGCAGCATCTCATTCTAGTTGTGTTTTTTCTTAGTGGTGTCTCATCCTAGTGGTGTTTCATCCTGGTGGTGTCTCATTATGACATCATCTCATCCTTTCCCAAATTTTTAGTTTTCCAACAATATGTCATTAAGGCAGCGTGTCATCCTGGTGGTGTTTCATCCTAGCAATGTATCATTATGGAGGCATCTCAACCTTTTCTAATTTTTTAGTTTTCCATTGGAATGTCATTCTTGTGGAATGTCATTTTGAAACATTACATTCTATCAGCATGTCATTTTGGAGACATCTCATTCTGGTGGTGTCTCATTTTGGTGGTGTTGTTCTACCGGAGTCTCAATCTAGAGGTGTCTCATTCTGGAGATGTCTCGTTCTAAGGACTTGTCGTTCTAGTAGTGTTTCATTCTGGTGGAATTTTTTTCAGGTGTCGTGTCATTCGAGCATCATGTCGTTCTACAAGTGTGTTCTTATGGAGGAATATCCTTATAGAGGTATCTCATTCTTGTGGCATCTCATTGTTGAGGCATCTTATTCTAGTGTCATCTTCTTCTAGTGACATCTCGTTCTGGTGGCGTCCCATTCTAGCAGTGTATCATTCTGGTGGTGTCTCATCTTAATGGTGTCTCATCCTTATGGGATCTTATCTTAGAAGCATCTTTTACTGATGGCTTCTCATCCTTGTGATGTTTTATCCTAGAAGTTTCTCCTCCTGGGGTCATCTCATCCTGGTGGTGTCTCATCCCAGTGGAATCTCATTTCCAATAGTTTCCAAATTTTTAGAATTTTCCAGAATTTTATTGTTTTTTTATTTTGACCCCCATTTGATGTAAATTGAGTTTAGAACCATATTAAGTGTTTTTTAAACCGTTTCAGGTTCCATAAATCATATTTTATTCTTTTCTAATGTTCTGACACTTTTAAATGGTCAAGATTATTTTCTTGGTCAAGATCCACTTTTAAGGGGGAGTTCAAAATGGTGTCATATCCCATTAGCCTCATATCTGATCCTTCAAAGCCAGGGAACCTTCCTTATTTCCTTCCTTCGTATTCTCTCCAAATACTGAACATCCCCAAAACCTTTTCCCCCATGGATTCATGCGTCTATGTTGTAGCCATCCATTTGGGTTTTCCCCTAAGGAGTTTTCCTAATACTTACACACACCCTGTTTTGGTGAAATAAAGAAATGTTGATCATATATTCTTTGAGATAGGGATCCCTTCATCTATATTTTAATATTTTATCATTTAGGGTGGGTTTAATCATGTCTTATTGTTAATATGGTTGAATCCATGTTTAACGAAGATAGATAAACATGTAAATAATTCAATCAGACCTATTACGATACAATAAATTAGGGGATAAGAAGATGATGATGATTGTATTGTTTTATCTGTTATTTTGATTCATGTTTTGAATTTTATGGGATATATTCTTATTGAAAATCATGTTTGTTGGTGGTGCTTTTTTTTTCATGGTTGATCACTTGTGGATGTTTGTTGTCGGTTTCATGTTGAAAGACCATATATTCATAAAATTAATTAACAACTCATATTCTGTTAAATAAATGGATTCTCCAAGATTATAAACCTTATGTGATCACCCCTAAATTATAAAATTATAATTAAAGAATTTCTGTGTGTTAAATATGAAAAAACACTGACCTATTTCATGTGACGGTGTGTAATATATGGATTTTTTTTTGACTAGTTCCATAGTTGGTTCATGGGAATGGTTGTGTGATGTGTGGGGGTTCGTGTGGTGTGATAAAATCTTTGTTTGAGGGTTTTTTTGGCTTTGTAATGAATTGGAAGTGTTTTATAGTGGGGATGTGATTGGGTTGGGTTTTTATGAGATTATGGGGTGGATGACAAGTGTTATGTGGTGGGTCTGTTTAGGATGGTTGAGTAGTGTTGTGCGGTGGGACTGCACCAGGTAGTGTTTTGTTCATGTTGCTGAATGTGTGGGTTCTGGCTATGAGTTAGTGGTTTCCTCTATTGAGGGTATGGTTTTGGGAATATTTAATTTGAAGAATGATTTTGTTAGTGATTGTCATGGGTTTTTAGTGGGTAGGAAGCATGCAGTGCATTGTTTTATCGTGGTTCTTATTCCTTGAGTGTTTTATGTTGTGTGGCTGGTTGCGTAATGTGGTTGGTAGTTTCCCGGGTAGGGATGGAATAAATAAATGGATTTTTTAATAAATAATGATGTTGGGTTATGTTATTTGACTGGGGTTATGAATTTATTTTTGGCTTTTTGTGTAGTTTTTCATTTAGAGGTAGCGGAAAATGAAATTTTCTAGGCTGGTTGTTTGTTTGGAAAAAACCCATAGTTTGGGATGAGTTTTTAATACCTATATATATTTACTTTATTTTTATTTCGATAAGCTCCCCACCCTAGTTGAGCACTATGTGATGAACACCCCCATCATCATAGGGGAGGGTGTCTTCCCAAAATCCTTGTGTGAGGATTAATTGATAGTTATTGACAATTCCCTGCTCCCTCTTCTAGGCATTGGCATCCCAAGACTCATCAGGTAGGTTGTCATGTGGTTTTAGAGGCCCAGGATTTTGTATGTGAGTTGTGATCTCCCATATGTATTTGATATGAGATGTTTTTTTCTTTCCTAGATGTCTTCTAGATGAGATATGGTTGTGGACCCGGTGTCTACGGACAAGGTGTGATATGGTTGTGGCCCAAGTGTCTTCAGGTGGGATGTGGTGAGCTTCATTTTCCCAAGATGTGGGAATATCATTTTGGCTTAGGTGTGTGCAGGAAAGTTGTGACATGGGGCTTGCGGAAGAGTGTTGAAGTGTAAGGATGTTTTCCATTAGGATATGAGCAGTTAACCAATGCAAAATGGCGTGGGGTACCCAAAACATCAATGTTATTACTATATTACTTTACATGACTAGTGTTATTTAGTGAGTGTGACTTGGTGGGGAATGGGTGGCTAGTATATCTTTTTCAGTGCTATTAGTTTTTTTTGTTTTCCACAGGGGCATTAGTATGCTTCTTTACTTGTGCACAAGAGATTTTTTCTATTCCTACTGAGTATACTTGTATTCTCACCCTATGGATATAAAACTATTTTCATGTTTTTAGGAGGACTACATGGATCATGTTGGACCTTATAAGAAAGAACATTTGGGTAGTTTTTGTTTTGCTGTTTTTCTATACTTTTGGTTAATTACATTGGAGTTTATTTTTATTTGTAATAGTTTTACTTTAACCATTCATGTGGGATGGATTTTGGTTTTCTTTTATATAGGTCATGGAGTTGTTTTTACCTTGATATATCTTTTCTCCCAATCTGGGTTACTATAATAAGGGAAATGCTTCCCATTTTGTGATATTTGTGTACCCTTGGTGTTGATCACCATCTCGGGGCCTACTAGAGGCGGGACTTGGGGGTCATTATCTCCCTTCCTTCATTGCCAACATAGGAGGGAATCTTTGTTGGGAGGGTTCATGACATGATATTATCATTAAATAAGAAAAATTATGTCAAAAACATCATATATAAATATTTAAACTATCATAATACCCATTTATAAAATATGGTGATGAAAAATGGATTGTATCGTAATGTGGATACGGTAATCCATACGTACACACGAGCGATACTTTCACTTATCATCTCCTGAGAAATAGTTTGTATAATGGAGTTCTTAAAACCATAATAATATTTAATAATATTTATGATAGTGAATTTAATATTATATGTTAAATATTAAAGATTAAGTGGAGGTAGGGAATAAGAGAAATTAAATTGACCGGTTAAGGTGATTGCATTTTCTTTGTAATGGATAATTTCAAACTCCCATGAAGGGATCTAGGTTTGGAATTTTGGGAAGAAAAAACCACTATATTGAGGCTAAGTAAGTTGAAAAGATACATTTCTTTATTTTGGTCGAGCTATGAATTTCAATGTAGTGTAAATAAGTGAGGGAGGAGGTTAACTTTTATAATTGAGGTGAGGGGAAATTTTGGAATTTATCAAAATATTAAATTTTAATAAATTCATTCTGAAGAAAAATGGTTCCAAATGACCATGAATTAGTAGTTAAATTATTATAGGGTTGTAATCCCATAAATAATTATAATTTAAAATATTATTCGTGTCATTTTAAACCTTATATTTTTTATTATACCTTACATGACCAATTTAAATTTTAACTATGATACCAAATTTTTAAATATTTAATTGTTGTAATTTTTTACTTATAAGGTGAAATTTTTCCTATAAATGGAAAATTTTTAAACTTTTTTTTCCATATCATATCTATAGTTTAATATTTCATTTTTTATTATTTTTGAATAATTTAATAACAAAATATTTTGATAAAATATCATTACACTCAATTTTGAAACTATTAATTTAATTTGACTTAAAAAACAGAAAGACAAAATTGGAATTCAAATATACCAAGCATGTTCAGTCATAGGAAAAAAACTGACCATTTATTAAATGGAAATAAAAATTATATATCATAAAAATCAGACCCTCCACCACATGCATAATAAGGTGCTTCCTCCATATAATTCAATTCCCAATCTGAATTTGTTTCAAATTTCTTCAAGAGGATGATGTATTTCGTTCTAAGATTTAATTGCTCCAAAGAGAGGTTCTATTTATATGATTTCTTATAATCAAAACCCTTTTTAGGATCTCAGATAACCCCTCTTTCCCTCTAGGAAGAGGACCTAGTAGACATCAACGTCGTCAAGTAATAGTAGTCTTCCCTCAGTCGTCTCCTTTGTGGAACTCCTTCACTTTCATACATCATATTCTTTCCACCTTGAACAATATCACTATAGGAACGTTTGACAACACCACTGTCATTTTCTTTATCAATATCAGATACATTTCCCCATTTGTTAGAGATATGTAAAGGGACATAATTTCATTATTCATAATTACCTCCCAACAAAGCACCCTATGAAGCAGACAATTTCCCTCCTCCAGTCAGCTGAGAGTGCCTGTTAGTATCAATCAGGGATAAACATTGAGAGTAAACCTCAATGTCTTTAATAACATGGGACTCCTTCCCCATTGTAAACTCAACAATGATTTCATATTGAGTATTACGAACTAGCTACATGCGGACATCATCATTCAATTGAGGGCCTTTTTTCACAAGGGGTATCCCCTCATGCTCCAGTCCTTCAAATCAATTACAAGTAGGGACATTGACCTGCAATTGCCTCCAATGGTCCTACAGGTCCCTCTCTTCCGTCCCTTTAAAGTTTCCAAAATTATCAATAGGAGACCCTAAAAGGGTTGGCTCTACCACTCTACCTAAGACTTTCGTACCCATTATCAATGCTCCATCTTCTCAAACCACATTATCTCAAGGCTCCGCATTAATAGATTCTGATCGTGGATGAAAATTTACTACAACATATTCCAATAAAGGCACTTTCTCAACACTAAAATCACAATTTATTCAATAAAAAACCTAACTCACCTTTAGATTCTATGGAATTAAAACCTCCTCTAGTACAACAGCATGCACAGTGGCCTCTATGTGATCAATTTGTGTCACCTCCCGCTCCACATATGAATGATTTTTATCCTCAACCACTGCACAACAAAAAGAGGTTTCCCCCACTCATGGTAACTGTTCATAGGAGACTCCGAGCAGTTTTTCCTAGACCTATCAACCCCACAGAAGGTCACTATAGCAGAATATCCTCAGGATGATCCCATAACATCATTTGAGCCAAACCAGTAGCATCACATCCACCAGTATTCATCTTCTCCATCACCTTTGAGATCTCAGTCACACTTTTCCTGTAACAAACTGACTCCAAGTGACCAAACCAATAGTAATAAACACAGTAGAACATCCATGACTCAAAAATATCCTCCTATCTCCACTGAAATTCCTTCCCATCTATGATCCAGACCCAGTTCATAGGTGGTCTTTCAGCATCAACCTCATTGTAAATTCATGGACAAATGAGGTGACACACAACCTCTATTTGATGATCCGAATAGGGATATCATCCTACCATGTTGCCGAGATCACACAGAATGGATGTATTTTGAAAAGAAAGTGGTATACTAGGAAGACTTACCCATGTCACCATTTTTTATGACTCATGTCGAATATGAAACTCGAGACTCAATCGAAACAGATAAAAGGGAGATCCATTGCATCTTTGAGGATCCCTAGACTAGTTAGTGATTGAATTATCCTTAAACCTGAATCAGATCATGATGTGCCTCTGATCAAGTAACCCTTAATTTTATATTTCTACTAATTGAATAAATATTGTATTTTCATTTTTTAAGAATTTAATGTAATTATATAATGCGTAAAAATTAGAAATAAATTTCCATCATGAATATAATTTCATTACTCAAAAAAATACTATTATAATTTCCTCATTACAATTTTTTTTCCTATGTGAACACATAATGAATATTTTAAACTAAAAGAGTGAAATTTTGTGACTTTGTTTGATTTAAATAATATATAAGTCATTTTTACAGAAATTTGTTCATTTAACAACATAATTTAGTTCATAAGGTGTAAATGGTATAATTAAATTATAAAAATAAGAATTATGATGAAAAAGTATGGCCTTATCACTTAGTTTTAATATATAATTACCTGATATACCCTTTAACGAGGTGATAAATTTTACCATGGTTACTATTCATATTTTTCAAAAATTAAAAGAGGAATATTTACAAAATTTGATCCTCCCGATTCCAAATATTAAACCCATTTATCATGTTTAAAACATATAATTGGTAGATACTAATTTCAAAATAAACATTAAAAAATACAATGATTACTACTTTTCATAAAAATACATTTTTATATATGAAACATGGTTTATTCTTATACCATGCATAGAAAAATATTAATTGAAAATTAAATTTTTTATTTAATAATTAATGTATTCATTTAATTAAAATATTTCAAAAACATTTATTATTTAATTTTTAAGACAAAACTACATTGCATGCATAAAAAAAATTAATAAATTTTTTCTTTTTATGTATAAAAATATTTTTACACAAAATTTAGACAAAAAATTGATTCCAAAAAAATTAATAGTTTTTAATATATAATAGATCTAATATTTTTACAACATTTTAAAAAAAATTAACGTTTTACAAGCTTGAAACAAAAACATTGTTCTCAATAAAAATTATTATTATCGCTTTTCACTACTGTAGGGTCCTGAAAATTCAGAAAAGGAAAGGAAAATAATCCAAAAAGTTTGGTAAATAATGTAGATGCATGTTTCATTGAAAAATTGAGGAGAAAAGTGAAGAAATCAAATTCTTCGCGGGGATTTGGCTAGACCACATACTTATTACCAGGAAAGATTCACGGAAGGCATAAGATTGAAACCACCAGTACGGGGAAAGCCTATGATGTGCTGGACCACAAGGCGTTGGATAGAGAATGAAGTTGTTCATGGGGAATTTACACGCATAAACTAATTCCATCGCGAACTATTTTCTCTAGTGATAATACAATATAGGTATGACCCGCACACCATCCTCGTGAATGATGTGGTTCCTAGATGAGGAGAAGACAAGGATATACCACATCTTTTGAACCCCTGATTGACTAAGTCTTCCATGGGTCAAGATATCTATTCATGGTATTCCGAAAATGGTATCTCATGCCTATAGAAATGATTTTCCATAATTCTATATAAAAGGATCAGGTAAGGGGTGGAAGAAGATGGATAGAGAGCTCTAGGAAGGGCGAAAAGGGACGAATAACATAGAGGGTGTAGAAGAAATTTCTCTTGCACATGATGCAGTTCGTGGGACTCCATCATATAAACCATGTGTAGATAGAAGTTCAAAACATTCCTTCCTATGAATCATATTCGTAAGACCCTCCATATCCAACCAGTAAACCAATAAAAAATATAATTAAAACTTTTCATAGATGCCCATATGGGGAAGATAGTATATGTATTCCCATATGTGGAAGACAGTACATGGGCCCCCTAAGTGGAAGAAAATTCACGACAAGCTCCTCTGTGTACAATCATATGCGGCCAACACCTCAACGTACCATCCTAAGTAGCTAGCTCTTACATAGCCATCTCATTCACTGCTATCACTCACTAGCATGAAAAATGGAGAGTCGCACAATGAATATTTTGGGTCGGGTCGACGACATTTTTCATTGTTCCCTCATTCCACCAAAAAATATGTCCCTTAAATATCATGAGAATAGATTTTCCTCATTCACCTCCCAAAAATACCTATCACCTGCCACCTATTCCAGGTTGACCAAGAACTCCATGGAAAATCACAACCAGAATGTTTCTTTAATGACTGAACACATCCTTTCTATCCATCAAACTCTGTGTCTCTAGTGATTCTAGATCCTCATAAACCCCCATGGATATCAGAAGTGAATGGAAAGTGTCTCAAAGACACCTATACTTGACAATACGCATCTTACCTCGGTGGCTCTGCATAGGTTTCCCACAATAATGGCCATCAACATAGGCAAATGTTTCTTGAGGAGAGTCCTTTCCTACCTCTATACGCCAAAATGTCTTCCATGACCCATATCATTTCTCTTGAAATGATAATCCCTAGAGTCACATTTTACACTTTCCTTCCCTCTCATGTTTGAGGTATGTCAGAACATCCATGCCCGATTATCCTACAACTAATCATGGATTTCTATAACAAAATATCCAAACACTATGACCTTAATCTCTAAGTTATCGTCCATACCACATGACGTTAAAATGTTCAATATTAGTCCATGAAACATGAAATTAAACTGTAATTCCATCATCTAAGCTATATGAATTTAAACTGTAGTATATTGGATGATTTCAGATCTTCATAAACATCTCCATCCATCAGAATGGATGGTCATTGTCTTGAAGAAACCTCTTCTTAACAATTCACATCATGCCCCAATGGATCTACATATGTTTCCCACAAAAATAGCCTGCCAATAAGAGATAAATTTTTCTTTAGAAGAGGACTCTCCTACTTCTGTATGCCTTAATATATTTCATTACCCATATCATTTACCCTAATATGAAATCCTCCATAATCATGGTTTACACATTTCATCCCTCTCATGTTCGAGGCACGTCATAATATCCAAACCTGATTTTAATCCTATTAATCATGGTTTATATAACAAGTGGTCCTCAACTCATGACCCTAAACTGCAAGACCCCAAGTATTAATATCCACATGATGTTAAAATGTGATTCCATTATCCAACCTATATGACATTAAAATGTAGGATACCTCATATGGAATTCTGGGGCCCTCCCGCTGAGGTTTTTCCCTGATCTTTTGAGATCGAGATGCATGACCTTTAATGGCATCCCACATTTAAGGGTTTTTCACTTCGCACCCTCACACATGGTTTTCCCAGCCTTGTTTGTCATAGGCTCTCCCTCTCCCACCAGTATGAGAGGAAGCATGTGGTTGGTTGGATCTCTCACATCCTCTTGTTTCTCTCATCGAGCATGACTCACATGAGCTTAGAGGTTTGTGATGATTACAACATCCAAACAAATCTGAACTATGGTAACTCTGATTCTTAATCAAACCAAGATGTGTAGGATGCCTACTTGAAGGCATGAACTTGAAAGGGTGCCTATCCAAAAGGGTTCTCCCTATCATATCCTCCTTAATGGGAAGCTTCCATGCGTAAGACCCATGTCATCTGAACTATGATATCTATGATTCCTGATCAAATCATGATACATAGGATTCCTACCAGAAGGACCGAGCTCAAAAGGCTTCCCTCCCATAAAGGGTCCACCCAATCATGCCCCCTCAAATGGGCAGCATCCATGCTTATGTCCCAGTTATTACGAACTATGTGGGTTTTGATTCCTCTACTGAGGATATGTAGGAAACCAATATTACGGGTATGATCCCAACATCAAATCACCATATGTCCCCGCTATATGATGATAGTCTCCCGAGATCCTTATTGTATAGCTCCATTCAGTATTACCTCATTATCATCAAACATATTCATGACTACGATGATCTTGAAAACCAAGGGTATCCCATATACACACTCTTCAGGTATGAACCAAGGATTCAAGAATATATGAACATGACTCAAATATATAAGAGATCCCTAGAGTAGTATATAATACTCCCCCAAAAGGGTGTGGTGAGCCTGACTTCCCATCATCTCAACCAATGGAGTCCTCAACTGTCATTGGTTGAATCATTAATCAACGAGTGTCTGCTGTTGGAAAGAAGGTCCATGAATCATGGATACCAAGACCCTTGGGTGTTTCTAGCTCCAAAAATAAACTCTTTAGAGACTATCTGAAGAGGTTATATATGAGGAAGACTAATTGTACAAGTACTTGACCCCACTCAATTGCTTGCTGGGACCGACTGACTCTGGTACCTCCTTTGCAATGTGAAAGGGGTGAATTACCCTATACCTGAATGGTTAATCCAACCTTCTTTTAAAGGATAGAGATGCAGAATGGGTCGAAACAAAAGAAATGGGGAATTTGATAGTAAACTATCTCTAAAAAGAGGGTCTAGTAATGATCATAATTAGACCATTTCATCACCACGTGAAATGTGCAACCACGGAGGCAGAACAACTAGAAAATCAATACTTTTAGAAAAATTAAATAAATTCATCCTAAAATTATTTTCATATATTTATTTCAGAAATATATATTTACATTTATGAGATTAATTTTTATAAATTATGAAAAGTTAAATATAATATTTTCTCGCAATAAAAAATCATTTTTAAGGAAATAATAAATTTCACATTATATAAATTTTCTAAAAATTGAATGATTATTTCTTAAGAATTAATATATAAATATAAATTTAGTATTATATTTTTATATATTTCATAAATTAGTTAATTCTATTCATATCCACCAATTTAACTAGTATGTTGTAATAGTTTCATAATAATATTTTAATAATATATCAAAATTTGTTTATACTTAATGTTGTGTGCAATTAAAGCTAATGTGGAAATAAAATTATTTGAAGAAAAATATTTTCTAAATTTATTTGGTGTTAAAATACCCTTGAATAAAAATAATTGTGACCATGGTAATTACACCATCTAGATAGAGGGTATATGGTCAAGTCAATAATTTTCCCTAATCAATCGATGTATGGAATCTTGGTGAACACCCATAAATCAATTCAAATAAATATAGAGTTCTCATAAAGGAAAAAATGGAATGGAAATCATAAAAATCCAATGAGTAAAAATAACAAAAGAAGAAAAAAAAATTCACGAGCTTAATACCCAAAAAAATAGTATAACATAATTTAGAGAGTAAGTCATGAAATGAAATTTCCAATAAAATTAATCTTTTTGAGAAAAAGAGTAAATTAATGAAAAACCATAAAATTGTTTTAGAAAATGTTTTTAAAACATTAATAAATGAATAAGTTAAAGAAAACATTAAAAATAATTTTTTTGAAAATGTGGTATTAAATTTTTTGAAAACTTTTTCCTTTAAAAAGAATCCTCAATAATGGAGACTTGAAAATCCATAAAGGTTATTTTGTGAAAATGTGGAGAGAAAAATAAAATAAATGATCACAAATAGAAAAACATTTGAAAAATATTTATTGAAACCCATATCATAAAAAATATATAATAAAGCTTTCATTTAAAAATAGGAAAATATAATTGTGAAGGTTAAATGATGTAACACATTATTGGGTTCCCAAATAAAATATATAATGTTGAGTGGAAGGAAAATATGTAAATGGAGGGGAAACCATCCTTAAATATTATGGGAATTATTTTTAATAATGATATACATTTTGGGAAAGAAATTTTATCAAGGTCAATGATTTGAATGAAAAGGTTATTTTCCACTAGAGAACAATAGAATGTACCATGAAATAAAATATTATCATATAAGAAATAAATATTGGAATAAATATGTTTAATAATAAGCATTATAACTCAATGAAGTGAAATGAGTAGATAAAAACTATTATAAATTTCTCGTCTTTTGAATATAAATCCATTTAGTGAAAGAACACTATATACCTCTTGAAACACCACGAATTACATAACTATAGTAAAATAAATCCTTTAGGAACTAATCATACCCATTCAAAGATATCAATGTAAAAAATATAAAATATATATCATGACATTAAAATTGAGACAAATAACCCATTAACATAATTCCTGAAATCCACTAAAGCACTTGAATCTCATTGAGAACTTGAAATTTATCTTGGAAATATACATGGAAATGGAACACTTAGGATAAAAAAGTGATACTTAGAGACTATGAAAATGAGATATATTTCTATGAGGAGAAAAATATATTTATTTTTATTAAATTTTAATGGATAATTGTAGCATGAAATGGTGGAATTGATCCCCTTTTGTAAGTAAATATAATGTTAATTTTTGAATTATACATTATATATTAAAAATTGTATGTAAATATTTAAGTTTAAAAGGATCTGTATTTTTAAATTTTTTGGGGGAGGATTTTTTCTATGTAATATCTCATATGCACACTTGAAGGCATGTTTTTTAAATGTTTTAGGTATTTTTAAGTTAGTAAAACTATTTTCACCATTTTACAATTAATACAGTATCTAATTTTTTAAACATTGTAATTAATTATAATAACAAAAATTAAAATTTTCCTTATTCAATAATTCTTTATTCTTGATATAAAATAGGGAAATTATTTTCTCAAATAAAATAATTTTTGTTTTGGAAACGAAATTTCCTAATTAATGCACATGATGTGTAAAAATATATTTCTGAAAAAGTGTTTTTTGTGCATAGAATCCTTATTTAGGTAAATATTTATCAAAATTATTAATTTCCATAACAAAAATTGGTTTACTGTAAAACAAATAAATGTTTTTTTTAGTTTTAAATGTTTGTAAAAATATATTTATAGGATAAAAATGATAATTAAAATTAAATAATGAAAACTTTTTTAAAAATGGGATAAAATGTTTCCTATTATCTACAAAATAATAAATATTTTCTATGTTAAGAATAATGCATAATTTTACCCCTTAAATTAATATTTTAGTAATTAAATTGTTTAATAAATTTTTACATCATTCTTATCTAATGATTATCATAAAATGTTCAATTTTGGTAAAAACTATTTTTCCCACTATTCATTTAAAATTAAATTATTTCAAAAAAATACCTAAAAAATATCCTAATCAAGTATTGAAATGTTTAATAAAAAAAAGATGTTATTTTTTGTCAAATAATTATTCTAAAATATAAATATAGTGACTTCTTTTCATAAAAATCACATTTTAAAATGTTAAATGTTCTAAATTTTATTTCCTAAATATTACTAATTAGATTGGTATTAATATATTAGTTATATAAAAAATATATATTATTTATAATATATTTAGTTTTATTAAATATAGTGTATACAATCATAATTAAGAACCCATTTTTAAGAATAACATGATTTTGTTAATTTTATCATTGCATTAATAATTAAACATTTATTTTCTTTAAATTACTCATGAAAAATAACTTATCACGTTTTATAGTTACATGATTATATCATCATAACCTCTAGTTACATATACCATCAATATCTCTATATAATATATATGTATATTGTAAGCCCTAGTAGCAGTCAATCATGGTGACTCTCCTAGCATGGATATAATGTAAATTTCCATGAGGTTGAATTTCTATCATATATGATTTTGTACATAATATAATATTTGAATTTTAGCTTGGGGTGGATTTAAGAGAACCCTAGTAAGGATACCTCCTTCCTAGGTTTGAAAAAATGGGCTTCATAAGGGAGAATTCCAACCATACTATAATTAAAATGTATGATGTTTTTACGTGCACAAGATGTGTGAGAACATGTATTTTCCAAAGGGGTGTATAGAAATACCCTGAAAATCACCATAAAATACAAATTAAAGGTGATAAAATAGGTTAAATCATTATACAAAACAATATATAATCTATAAATAAGAAAAACAAAGATATGGATATCAGATAAGAAACTCATTCAACAAGTGAAGTCCTAGCCATATCATCATATCTACATATTGGATCATGTCTCACAAGAAATCACAGTTGCTTGATACCAAAAGACACATAAAGTAAAAAAGGCAATGACCTAACTGTAATTCATTAGTAGAAGGATACCATGACAATTGTTTTCTAAATGACTCACAACACCAATACTATCAAACCATCATAACTTCCACACTACTTCTATATTACTATAGTGGGAGACCAAACCTCACTAAGGAGTATAAATGTTGATTGAGGGAGTATGTGGCCCATGTGGAGGAATATTCTTTAAAAAATAGATGATTGAAATATATATATTTCATATGAGAGACCATGATCTATCATGAGTTTTCCACTATGGTAATACCTAACCCCTATGCATAGAAGACTCCACCCTGGAACATGGGGGAGTAACTAAAAATCAAGTATACTTTGAATATATCTCCCGAATGTTGGTGTTGCTTATAAATAGATTTTATTCCCATGCACATAAATTTTTATATGAACATTATACATTTACCACGTGATTCATACTAACTTTCTCTATATGGAAAATCAATTGGTGGAGATTATTTACTTCTCTATTTCTAAAATTTGGATGTTAATATAGGGAAACCATTATAGAATACCCAGTACATGACTTATACTCCTTTATACATGATTTTTAATCCTCATAAAATATACATCTATACTACCAGGATCCAATCATGTGAATTTAACAAGCATGATGTATCCTAGTGGAGTACATAATGTGTAAGACTTATGTTTTAGTTAATGATTTACCCTAGATATATATATTCATGTTTCTACCACATATGTGACATTTAATGAAACAATACATCATGTGTGGCCATCAAAGGATAGTCAATGTAAATTACTAAGAACTGTTTCATTTTCTCGAAGTCATGCATAACATTTTTATTATGCCCACATGATGTTTTTGGATGGGTGTAAAATCAAGAATTTACAGATTTACCCATTAATTCACGTGGATCGGTATACACAATATGTGTCACTATATAATAAAATGCCTATTATTTAATTAGAATTGTAATCCTTATCCATTTAATGAATCTATACACAATGTTTTATAGAGGATCAAACACTGTGTGATATTTATAATCCTGTGAAAACCCTAGTTCTATAGGGTAAAGAGGAAGATATATTGTGACCTAAAGGGATATAAGTTTTCTATATGGGAAATTAATGATAGAAAAAGAAACCTTACTTATTACTCCATTTCAATTTAAAATTATATTCTATTCACTATTTATGGATGTATTTTCACCTCCTAAACACCTCCTTCATTTTATAGATCATATCATTCCTCTAATCACTATTATGAACAACCATAATCTCCCCTCCCAATTCATAAAAACCTACAATGCACCATTGATAGGACCTCCTCTATTCAAATTAACTTACAGGATAGCATCACCTTCACTAGTTTCCACCTATCTCGATGATTTTATCTTCTACTTTTTGAACTACTAGAAAAATTGAAGGTTAGTGGTGAGAATCAAACACGAGGGAAGAGAATAATAACAAGTAATAGTATCTGATTGGGAACACTAACCATCCAATTTTTTCATGAACACATACCCCAAAGAATTTGATAAAATAATATATCCCCCAAAGAAAATGTAAATAGAGTTTAAAAGAGATCATTGAAGAGAATGATGTGTCAAAAATTATTTTGTAAAAATAGAAAACCATTGAATAATAATCACTCACACAAAACCAAAACATCATCATATTAAAAAAATCAAATGAATTAAAAAAATACATTCCCATGAATAATTAAAAAAATGATAACTCATTTCCAATAAAAAATTAATGTAACGTGAAGAACATGTAAATTAATTTCCAACAAGGTTATTTATTAATAATAATCATGATTGTTATGGGTGGTACTATATAAATCAATATGAAACATATGTTAATTCTAATAGAAATAATGTGACAAAATAATGTAAAAATAACTTTCCTCATGTAAAAATTTTTATTCCTTCAATTCATTCAACATATAAACAAAAACCATCTTAAATTTAAAAATTATAGTCTTTCACCATCTCCAAATCAATTTCTCTATTTTCTTCCATTTTATCTATTGTATTCATAGTGGATGAATGTAGAACATCATGTTCAGTGGGATTAAAAAATATTATATACTGTGAAATTATGTTAATTGGAAAAAATAATGAAATACCTAAAAAATATTTATCCAAGGTTCTGCTGCCCAAAAAAAATTGATTATTCCTCTTATAGGTAATAAACCCTTCTAAGACATAACCACAATGTCTTAATTTCAATTCAAAACTCCTTTTAGGAGATATCACTACTCGTATATATGGAAAAAATAACTATTTAATAAATAAATATGAAACATTACTTAGAACATGAACTATTCAAAGAATAACAAAATTTATCCCTATGATAAACACCACATCACCATATAAACCTAACAATTATAATTAAAGATCCATTGCCTAGGTGAAATTTAAATTTTTACATTTTTAGTTACCTGAAACTATGAAAATGAAAATTTTAAAACTCCAGCTAAAGAAAGAAACTAGGTCAACACATTATCCCTGATTTTAGAATTTTTATCCTCTAAAATATCACACCAAGGAGTAATATACTAGGACTCAGAAAATAATATCACATAAATGGGTGGTAAATACTCACAAGTGTTTCATTAATATCTGTTGTTCCAAATTCATTTAAAACATAGTACACAACCATATAATAAAGGATCATACTCTTTCATAGTAATCATATGTAATTTTATCCTTGATATTCATATAAAATATAATAGTTATCAACTCAAGCTAATTTTGATGTCATAGCTCCACAAATACATTATATCACATTTTGTGAATCTCCTAAATCCTATGTATCTAAAACATTTTCTTTCCATAAGGTTATTTGATATCATGAAATATAATGAATATATGAATCATTAAAATTCAATTTGGTGATATTATTTATCAATAAAAACCTCCCACTATAGCATTGAAATCCCCAAATTTAAGATTAAATATAGATAAATAAAACTTGGGATCCATCTGTTATTTCAAATAGTCAACTAAACACAACGATATAGATACTTCAATTTTTTTGGAAGAGATTCAAGGTAGTATTATATTAAGGGGATTTGTTAACATTCTATCATTTTCCATTGAAATATTAACACACCAATGATTCCATTATAATGAATAAAGATAATGCATATCCTCTAGTGTAAAATATTATCTATAAATAATTGAAAAAACATATCCACACCCCTAAATCTATAAAATATCATATATAATATAAAAAATTAATAGGTTGGGTTATTTTGTATCCTTTGAAAAATATAAAAATAAAAATATCAACAAACAACACTAGCCTTTTAAAATTTACCAAAAATGTACTATTGTTAATTGCATACACATTTGGACAGAATACAAACTAAATGATCGTGATCACTGACATTATCCTACATTTTATATCAAATTCCATTGGATGAGACATTCCATAACACGATTGGTAAAAATAATATCCTGTGGGGGAAACATTATTCACCGTGTAGCTAGAGTTTACACATGACAAGATCAACTAAAAGTTATACAAGATATACCACACTAAGGATGATAATTTTTCTAGGGTGATAATATCTAAAATAATTCATCATGATTTTAAATATGAACATAATGGGACAACCGATATCCAATCTAGGATTATGATGATGTTAAACACACCTTTAGGAAAAACATTTAGGTCTATCACCTAACAAAATTTGGTGGCATAAGACTTCTTAATCGATATCACCAAAATGGCCCTCTCTTATACAATGGAAGATTGTGGTTCTATAACCCTCAATTTATTGTAAGAAACATGTCCATATTTTATCACTATCTAACTTCTTTAAGGATTTTTGTTCAATAACCTCCTATATCAACTGATTACTTGATTCCTCATAAATTTTATTTACAATTTGGGCATTTTTGTACCACTCTAATTTCATAAACTTACATAACCTTATAATTCATGGAGTCAAACTACTACTTTATCATTTTTGATAACATTAAATGGAGTAAATACTCCACAAAACCAAAATATGCACTAATATAGTTGATTATACATATTCAACTCCCATGGAATGACATGTATAATCCTTCAATTCCCAACATACTCCTTCTTTTCCTTGAAAATATGACGTTATCACCACCATTGATCACCACAAATTAATAAACGAAAGTATTCAATCTATGACTACCGTAAACATGGAAATGGTATTCAATAGTATACAATACATCATTATGAACATGAATTTATTCATAGTAACAACTAAATTCCATCTATGTGATGAAATCTATAATAAGTGTTGATGTTTATCGAGGAATAACCCCAGTATATCCTATGGGAAATGTACACACATCATTTTATAACCATAGGAATAAAATTCTCTAATATACATATATAATATAAATCCAATATTATAAACTTATGGGTAATTGGAATTAACTTCTAGAGGGTTGGCTCAGCTCAATATCACCAGTGGTCCAACTCAATAATAAATCTAGAACATTACTCATATTTTCAACAGCCTATCTCATTACAGTGTTATAAATTTACCAATTGTAGGTCAATGGATAAATTATGAACATACTCAATGATGGGTATCCTCACTCCAAATATTCATCAAAATATTCGATATGAATATCAAGAGAGAACCACCATTTGATATAAGAAGAAGATAATATCCTCCACATTCCAATAAAAACATTTAGTTCTATCACCTGATAATTATGGTCACACAAATACTCATAATTGATATAACCAAGAGGGTATCTCTCACATGATGGAAGAGTGTGGCTCTTCTTCCATTAATTAAAGTTATGAAAAATATGATTATTCCATAAAGAACTAATGACTTTGAGGGCAGCCATTTGGACACCTCCTACAATAACTAATCAGATAACCCCCCTAAGAGAATCATCTACTATGACACTATTACACCACTTAGAACACATTAATTAACATAGCCTCGTAATTTAGAAATGATAAATGTTACTCCATTATTTTCAATAACATTCCATATAGAAAAGACTCCATGAACCAAGAAATTATACTACAGTTTATCATAAAATTAGAACACTCCTGTAAATATAGGAAAACTCATTGAATGATCAAAATACATTTCATTATCAATAAAAGATGAGGTTATCATAACTGTTGGCCAACATGAACTAGAATAATAGAATATGTGTTCTATGTGACCCACAAACCCACCAAAATAATTCTTCATTCTCTATAGTTACACTAAAAACATATATTTTTCACAATAAAACCTAAATATTATCTATGGAATGAAAACCATTATAATGGACGATCTTCATTGAGGAAAATACATAGGCTATCCTCTGGAAAACAATTACACATATCCTTACAGTCATAGGAAGTGAATCTTTTGATATAAGTAAAGTGCATAAATTTACTCTTACCAACTTATGGGTAATAAAATTCAAATTCATGAGGGTCTTATCTCCTGTTTCTAACTGGGGGTCTCAACCACCACTGAAGGTGGACCTTGCATCATCTAATCAACTGTATATAACATTGAAATTATATAAATTATTTAATAAAATTTCATTATATATAAATTTAAAATGAATAATGGTTCCAATAGGTCTAATAAATTCTATGATCGAATCATATGAGAGACCACTACATCCACCAAGGATTAAATCAATTCTTTGGAAGGTGTGTGTTCGATGGTGACTACCAATATTAGAAATTTATAGCTAAAAAGTTCTAGATAAGGGCACCAATACAACATATAACTCCCCAAAATGGAATAGTAGGAATAGTTAACACATTCATTATCAATAATATGGGTTTGTGAAGTGAGAACAAAAATGGTACGTAAAACTATACTAGATATCACCTAGTCATAACCACACATTACATGCATCTTTCAATAGATCTAATTCCCATCACTATATGCCGGACAAGAACTATCTGGTGGTGATGGTGGATAAAGTGGGATAAAGTTTTTTCCACTACTATACACTCCAACACCACTAACTCCTTAACTGACACTACCCCATTGCGGGACATTGTTCCAACAACACATAGGCAACTGATCTCAATAATATCTTTACATGGATTCTTACTCACACTAAGACAATGTATTTCCTTGAGAATAATTTTGATCCATTTCTAAATTCATGGTGTCTATTTTTAGGAATTTATCAACTACTAATGCACACTCAAGGAATCCAATATAGGTGGGGATGTTTAATCAGACATAACCAACCAAAATCTTATCATTATAAAATTAAATAAAACTATCTATCCTAAATAAATATACTATGAATAATGTTTTATGAGTTTCTTGGGAGATATGTGAACCTCTATATATAATCAAACATGGATGTATTTTACTATAGAGTGTTCACCATCTTTATAAATCAGAGCACTCTTAACATCCCCAGAGAGAATCTCATCGTGAATAAGTGCTTAAATTCCAACCATGATAGCGTAATCCATTTTTTATTTTCAAAAAAAAATCCATCTATGACTCACATAGATTTATAGAACAATTCAACATATGAATATTAATAAAGATGATGAGATCTTAAATAAGAAAAAATATACCAGTAACTCCAAATAATCATCTTCCATATGAGTAGTAGGGTCACTTATGAATTTATTAAGCCTATTCAGTTGGAACACCTTCAATGAACTTGATCTACATCTATTCTCATCTTTCTTAATAGGAAAAACCATCCTCTATTTTAATAATGGATAAAAATATCTTCTTCTAATAGTGTGAGAATACCCCTTAGTAAATTATTTGAATCAATTATTAATTTCTTGATTTATCATTAGAGAGATACTGAATAATTTTTAGGGGCTCTTCAAGACCCTACCTCTAAATATGAGTTGTCTATTTTCAAGTATAACCCTTCATTCGATAGGATCAAATCACTATGATTAGAGAATATTTGGGTGATATGAATAGGGAAGCGTATGAAAGACCATAACTAACTACTACATTATGAATATACCATCTAAAAGATACTATAAATTTGATGCCTCAGAGTTTTAATTTAATGAACATAATATCAGTGTATTGGTTAATGGATATATCAATTGTTATATAAAAAGAAGGTTTATTTATATGAAAAATGAACTCAAGAATCCTTGAAACCATTTCCTTAAATTCCCAAACAAATTATCACAATACTAATAAGTGTGAAAATCATCCATAAGACTCAAAATTATTTGATACCATTATGATATAAACCAAATCAATAGGACCCCACACATGTTAGTGGTAAGCCAACCGTACCACCCCAAGAAATCCTCCAATATCCCAAAGTCTAAGTACTAACATCAAGAATATATAACGTACATGGGGCCATATATTATTTAGTCTCGAAAAAATATTCAACCCAAATATAAAATATTTATCCACCAACCACTAATAATAATTATATAAATATTTTAACTAAACCTGATAAATAGATAAATGGACAATATATATCTGATATAGAACCCCATGGGAAATCCCCAACTAATTACCAATACTCATGATAATTTCACCCTATAATATAGATATACAAAAAGATATATAATAGATTCCCAAGAATAAATCCTAAGAATAACTCTATAAAAGAAACTTCCACCATCAATGACGACAGAGTACCACCAGGAACTAGCTCCACATACACAGCTCCAACTCTATATACACTTAAACCATCACCAAACTATGAGATATTTATATAAACATAAAAAATGTGGGTCATTATTCCATGTAGGGTAGATTATAAAAATCCCATAAAGGCTGAACTAAAACAAAAATAAAATTTTAAATATTAAGTGATATTGAATCTCTAAAATATGGGGAAAATGAAAATAAGAAAAATCTATACATACTTTATAGGTAGGAAACTCTGGGGAAAAGGGAATCCCCAACCTTCTCACCTTAGGTCCATGAATGATATTGTATCATAAGTTATGATTATTTTTCAAAATAGAAAAATAATAATAATATATAAAGTCAATATCATCTTTTAAGAACATTTTAAGAAGGAAAACATGAAGGCGAAAGAACTAAAAAACATGAAATAATCTTATTATCCATCCATCAAAACTTCCACAGAACCTTTCTAATACTATAATGGGGAATCATGTCACATCTAGTAATTTAGATTTATACTGAGGGGGTTATTGAATCCTATAGAGTACCTTGAACTAACACATAAGGGTGTATTAAATCTATGGATGGATTCACATTCACTCACACATAGGGGAGTACTGAATCCATGAATTTTATCAAGTATTTTTCCTTATAGTGAGTATCCACCAGGGTATTACCTAAACCCTATATATGGAGGACCCCATACTAACACATGGGAGTGTACAGAAACTCCATGTCTGCTCAGAATTCATTTCCCAACCCATATTATTTTTTATATAGTGCTATGATCCTCATATTCCTAAAATCATTCATAAAATATCTCTGAAGAATAATAAAATAATTCCATCATTCTACATATAGAAAATCACATATTATGCATGATTTACTTATCTCTTTCTAACACATGACATAGAATATAGGGAATCCACTTCCAAATTTTTGGTATATTGAATGTAATTTTATATATACATTGTGTAAGACTCAGGTGATATCCATAAATATACCATTGTGTCTTGTGAATTCAACCTAAATGGTGTGTGCAATTAGGGTACATTTTGTGTGAGACCTATGGCTTATAGGTGTGTATCCTTGATACACGGAGTCATGTAACATACATATACATGGAATTTTATGCAATAATACATGATCTTTGACTATTTATGGTCAGTTAGAATGTATGGTAGATACCCGAGTTGTGTTCTTGAATTTAAACATTTCATGTGACCTAGGACCAAATGATGTTTTGTTTAGGTGGACAATCATACATGTAAAATTATACTCACTGAGTCTAATAAAAAATTTTACAAAATTTTCATCATTATAGTTCACATTATTTGTTATCTAATTAAATCCATATACCCTAGTCATCATAAGGAATATATAAATAGTTAATTCTGGAGGATAAAAAATTATGCAATATTCATAATGTCATGAAAACTCTAGAATTTCAGGCTAACAAGGAAAATAGTGTATGAATCAAAGGAAAAAATGTTTTTTATTTTGTAAATTCATGTAAGATTTAGATACCACAATAATTCATCAATTTCAACAAAAATTCATAATTGGTAACTACTCATATTGGTCATCTACCCCCGGTGTTCCCCTCCTTTATCATTATAGATCATATCACACCTCTAATATCTATTTTTTCAAACCCAAGTATCATATCCTCATTATAACTACCCCACAACACACCAATACTGGGGTCTCAACCACACCATTGCACATGCATATTGGTATCTCATTCAATAGGCTCCAACATTTTTAGTACTTTAGTCATCTATTGTTGAACTACTAAAGAAAGTGAATACTGGAAGTGAACATCAATCATAGGATGAAAGAGGATAAAAAATAAATATTAATTATTTGGGATACAAACCACCTAAAAGATCCTCCACAAACATATACCATAAATAATTCCATAAAATTAGATATTCCATAAATAATACCACAATGATGATCAAATGAAATAATTGTAGGGAATTAAATATAAAAAAATTCATTCAAATAAAAAATCCACTTATAATGATCACCATTAAAAAAAATATTTTATCTTAACTAAAATAATGAATTAATAATAATATATTTTAGGAATAATTATGATAAATATTATTCAATTCTAATGAAAAATTCATTGAATAAAATTAAAAATATGGAAAACCATGATTTTCATACATTAACACTACATATCCTTTGTTTATTACATGAAACATTATACAAACAGATTCCCAAATATCGTCTTAGTCTAGTGGCTTTAGAAACATGGATACATAAACAACGGTACATAAGTGAGCTTCATTATATCCCACTAGTTTCTTCTTGACTAGTACCCTCTATAGACACATCAATCATAACACATATCTTCATAACTTACGTAAGGAAACATGAAAAGGGGTGAGTTCAGATCCTCAGTAAGGTAAAACAAGGGAGACATGTAAGCATACTTGTGATTATAAGGGTATGAGCACGTGATCATAACATTATAAGATCAAACCTTTCATATCATAATATCAATGAACATGAATCATGGAGTAAATCTTGGTAGTTCATGACACATGAATCATAATGAAATAAAGAACAAAATACAAGAAAGAATAACATATGAATAAGACATGGAACTATGGAAGACACATAATCATATAATATGATTTTTGTAGTAGTCAAGGTATTGCTTCCAAGGGCATCTTAATTGTATGGGTTCACTCCCCATACCATCATGGTAATCATGGTTCACTCCAATGGCCATCTTAGTATTATGAGTTCACTCCCCATGTCATCTTGGTAGTCACGGTTCACTCCCATGACCATCTTAGTAGTCAAGGTTTACTCCCAGAGCATATTAGTTTATCTTAGGAGATATAAATAATTAACCAATACATTGGACGGAGATATAGGTCCCACACATCTCATAATTAAATCATACATACATGTTCCACAAGATCATAATCATTTATATCATAACCTGTGAAATGAAATGGGTATCATAAAAATTTAATCATATCATAACCTATGGAAAATATATAGGTTTCATAACCATTTCATCAAATCATAACCCATGAAATGAATTAGGTTTCATAAAAATATAACATGTGAAATAGAAATAGGTTTTATAAAAATATAACTGGTGAAAGAGAAATAGGTTTCATAAAAATAATTCCATAAAAACATAAACCATTTAGAGAAATAATGTGAATGGAAACATTGAATAATTTCCCTTGTAATACATGAGTAATACTAGAAGATGTAATATTATATGGGAAATATTTTTCAAATAATTTTTAAAAATATTTCATGAGGGAAATATCCTTTCTGTATAAAAAACAATTTTTAGAAAAAAATACATTTTGGAATGATTTTTATGGAAAAATATTTGAAAACTTATAATGGAGTCTTTCAAAACCATAAAACATTTTTGAAATCCTTTTACCAAGAAAATTATCTTCAAATATCATTTGAAACAAATTTTGAAATCATTTTTGAAAACATGATTTTTTTTTAAAAACAGATTTTTGACCGAAGAGGGAGATACAATTAGAATTTTCATAAATATATTTTCTTAATTATCTTAAATTTATAAGAGTGGGAAAATGGTACTAATAAATGGATATATCTTGTATAAAAAGTGGATAATAATAATCATGACTTTTCATGAGACATGGATCATAATATTCCATCAATAGAAGAATAATAATAAATAATCTTGATAAACGATTCCATTGTTTCAATATACTCTTACAACATGGTAACTTTCACTAATGGAATTTCAGTTATTTGTGATGGGCTATTTTTCATGGGATCCCGTCGCACAAAATTTTTTTCGATGGGCCCCCGTCGCAAATAGCCCGTTGTAGAAAATGGCATCACAACTAGTATTTTTTGTGATGGGCCCATCACAAATATCTCCCCGATTAAATACATTATATATACAAGAACCTGTTTTGATGGGCCCATCACAAAACGTATTTGTGAAAGGATGAGGGCCCATTGAAAATAGCCTTATGTTATAAACCTGTTACGACGGGTTCATCGAAAAAACTTTTTTTACGGTAAATTCACCCCTCCCAAAAACATTTAACAAATATATATGTAATCTATTTGTGACGGGGTCCCATCGCAAAAGGCCTCATCCCAAATACTTAATAAAATAAAAATATATAATTATGATTAATGACAAAATAATATTAATATTATTAAAATAATTAAAATATAAAAAATATTAAAATTCTCACAAAAAAATATTAAAAAATCAAAAATTACTTTAATTATTATTAGTACAATAAAAAAAGATAAAAAAATATAATACTAATAATAAATAAATAAATATTAAAATATTAAAATTGGTAAAAAAATATAAATTACGCAATATTCACACCAATATAAAAGACAAAAATTGTAATTAATTCATATTACAATAAATGATCAATTCTGATGTTTTTAACAAAATAAAAAAATCACTATGGGATAGTCTTCTCGAGGAGCTGGAGGAGCTGTAGGAGATGGTGGAGGAAACTCCATCCCTAAACTATGAGTCAGAAGGAGCAAGTACTCTATTTTCTCATGTTGTTGTTACTGCCATCGACGCATATCATCTTCGTGCTGGTGACGCATCTCTTCTGGTTATTTATACAAAACCTATATAAGCTCATTTTGAGCTCAAAACACCTCCTCATACTGTGAGGTAGAAGATGATGCCTCCCCATGAGCTCCTCTTGTGCTAGATGCTAACATCACAACAGTACCATAATAAGTCCCAGGAGTTAAAAGAGAGTTGATACCAACTACTCGGCCCTTCTCGACTCGGTCACCTGCATCCAAACCACCTCATCGAAATGGTGGGCACTAATTATTCCTAATTATTCCTAAGTATTCCTAATTATTTCAAATTAATACTATTTATTTCTATTTATTAAAATTTAGTACTATTTATTACAAATTATTAATATTTAATACTATTTATTACTTATTATTTTTATTTATTAATAATAATTAGTAATTATTATTGATTATTACTAATTATTACTAATTATTACTATTAATTACTAATTATTACTAATTATTACTAATTATTACTAATTATTACCATTTATTACTATTTATTAGTAATTGTTACTATTTATTATTATTTTTTAGTATTTTTTACTATTTATTAGTATTGATTACTAATTATTACTAATTATTACTAATTATTACTATTTATTACTATTTATTACTATTTATTACTATTTATTCGTATTTATTACAAATTATAACTATTTATTAGTATTTATTACTAATTATAACTATTTATTACTATTTATTACTATTTATTACTATTTATTATTATTTATTACTATTTATTACTATTTATTACTATTTATTACAATTTAATACTATTTATTAGTATTTATTAGTATTTATTATTAGTTATTATTATTTATTATTATTTATTAGTATTTATTAGTATTTATTAGTATTTATTATTATTTATTACTATTTATTGGAATTTATTTGTATTTATTAGTATTTATTACTAATTATTACTACTAATTAGTATTTATTAGTATTTATTATTATCTATTAATATTTATTAGTATTTATTACTAATTATTACTATTTATTACTAATTATTAGTATTCATTACTAATTAATACTATTTATTACTAATTATAAATATTTATTACTATTTATTTCATATTATTACTACTTATTTTAAGTTATTACAATTTATTTCTAATTATTACTAATTAGTGTTAGTTACTAGTAATTACTGCAAAATACAGCTACTAATTACTAATTACCGCTATTTATATACATTACTAATTATCATTAAAAATTATTATTTATTACTAATTGCAATGAATTAGTACTAATAATTTATTTTTATTATTACAAATAAAAACTGATGACCAAACAATTTAAATCTAACTTAATTACTACAAATCAACAATAATTAAAATTAATATAAAAATGAAATAAATACTAAATTAAATAATACATAAGTACCTTTAAACTTGATCTTTTATAATTATTAACGGCTTCACAGCTTCTTCGTAAAAAAACTAACTGTCAAAAATTTGCTCTCTAAAAGTAGAGTTTACAGAAGTAGAGGAAGAACGAATTCAGCAGGAGAGAAGAAAAAATGGATGGGGTATATATAGGTTAGATTAGTTGCGACCGGACTATTTGCGATAGAAATCTCGTCGCAAGTAGTGCTTTTAGCAATGGGGCACATCGCAAATAACTTTGGATGCATTAATTACGGTTGCTGGTTAAAAGATTATTTGTGATGGGCCCCATCTCAAAAGGTAACCTACTTACACACTATTTGCAACGGGATGTTGTCCCATCATAAATAGGTTTTTACCGCTACCTGTTATTTGCGATTGGACCCATCGCAAATACACTCCGGGGGTTGAACTAGTTACGATGGTGGATCCCCCATCGCAACTAGTTCTTACCGTCTCCTAGTATTTGTGACAGTAGGTGCATACCCATCGCAAATACCCTTTCATGTGTATTGTCGTGGATTGTGCGCCAAACCGCGTAAAGGCTTTTTCCTTGGGGTGCCTATTCCGGTCTCAAATAAGATGTTATTTGCGACCGGTTGATTGTCCCGTCAGAAATAACCCATCACAGAAAACAATTTTTTCCCGTAGTATTGGGATCATACTCTCCATGTAATAAAATTAAATTATAGGAAAGATAAAATATCATGAAAATGAGTAGTTTCATGATATAAAATTTCAAATACACCTCGAAAAAATATTATTGGTGCACAAAAAAACAAGTGTCTCGAAGACGGAAAATTGAGGCAAAACAATCTTAGTGATATGGTAACTTTTGAAACATGAACACCATTAAATAAGGATCATAAAATGGATATGAAAATACTGATAAATTTAAGTATAAGAATCTTAGAATACATTTATGGGTAGAAAATATGCCAAAAAACATAAAAGAGTTGTGAATAAGGCATGTATCTCAACGAAATAAAAATTGACCTAAAATTCCCTTACATTGGGTCTTGACTTTGATCGTACACATACAAGCCTCCTCTTATTTGGGTAACAACTTTTGGTTTTCACCAAAGGGATTCTTTGGATGGATTTCTGCCCAAAGGGATTCATCATGGATTAAGGGTGGGATGTTGGGAAGTGGATTGGATAGAGCTTGGCAGAGCCTATGTGGTTTGAGATATGTGTAGAAGTGTGAGAGGTGGTAGCCTTTTAAAGGAAAGGGAGGGGAAACACTAGGAATTTTTTATGAAAGGTTTGGTATTTGTTTCTGATGCTTTCTCCAAGGCATGCCTGCCTAACATGTTATTATGACTCTGATAGATATATTACACCATGAATTCCCACTTTCCAAAGGTTGGAGACATTAATCACTTTCTCGACAATGCCTCCCCTTTATCGAAATAGGATAATGTGATGTCAGTTTCTCCTTCCATGGATTCCTCCATGGAACACATTTCCTAGTCCTGGTTTTCCTTATAGATTAAGACATGGTTCATGAAGGTCATTCATAATTCCATATATTTTTAGACACTGGATAATTAAACAACTTATGTATGGACTTTCTTGTGGGTTATGTCATGGTATAAATATTCAGGTATGTGAGTGGACACATTAGTCATCTTTTTGGAATTTCTAGATGTTGAACATTGGTCACCTTTATTATTCCACATAAGAGGGATTCTCAAGGGTGAATTACCCAAGGCATCCAATTTCATTCATGAGATACTTATGTTATAGGAATGAATTTATAGGTTTTCCTTAGGCATGCCATGTTTAACATGATATAGGATGTGAGTTTAACATATTGAGGAGATAGAGAGTGGCTGATCAGAACACCTGATAGAGGAAGATTAGAGAGGTGTGTCTCTTGGAGGGAGTACCTTGAAGCTTTATTGGATGGATGGATAAAAATTCCTATAGAGGAATACCTAGTATGGTGTGTCTAATATAGATAAGGGTTCACACTGTGTAGAATGATCTAGACACCACTGAGGTCGGACCAAATAATTGTGCCCCAATGAGGGAGGCACCAATGTTTACTGTTGGGCAATATTAAACCTCATGGAGGCATCTTTCATTCCATATTTTGAAGGTAGAGATTAAATATAACGACTCATACTTTACATACATTGTTATTAAATCATATAACAAAACCATGAAAGGACTATATAGGTATAGTTTCTTTAGAAATTGGGAAACATAAACAACTGATCCATAAATCATCTACGTTGTCTCCCATTTATTTCATCATATCTAGATTCCCCTTTTGGAATATTCTACTTCATACCCTTCTTCCTGACCTAGGAAAAGAAAATATACAAAAATTTGATCTCAAATGATCAGTAAGGGTAAACAAAATAAATATCAATCACATCATATTCATAAGAACATAACATTTTGGAAAACATAACCAGCAAAAGATATCATAATATCATAACATGGGATAAATCATAGTGGTGAAATGTAATCCCAAATAATCATAACTTAAAATATGAAACTTTGTGGCATACACACATAATAATATAGAATAATTTATTATTAGAAAGACTCATTGCCAAGACTATATTATCGGACAAAGTCCATTTCTGAACCGAGTTCACTCCTCGTTTTAGTCCTATATCACTGAATTGGTTTAACCTGTCGTTCCAGCCATGTCTATCTCATGAGATATCAATCTTTACCCAATACATTGGAGGGAGATATAGGTCCCACACATCTCATAATGATACCATTATAATGTGTGCCACAAGATCATAAATCATACATCATAATATAATCAAAACAATGTAAAAAATAGGGATAGAAACAGAAACCTGTATTATCTTAGATGGAAAATAATTTTGAAAAAATTCTTGAACTCCATTCTTGAGGAAAATATAATTTCTACTTCAAAAACATTTTTCCTTTATTAACATGTCATACAATTTTAAACTAAAATAAGTTGATTAAAAATAAACTTGAAAACTTGTATGGGAATCTTCATGGAAATAATGTTTTATGAAATCATAAAATCCATTCACGCCATATAATTTAAAAAACATCATTCTCATACTTTGGCCGAAAAAGTCAAAATGTCCCTCATACTAAAAACGAAAAAATATTCCTTTCATATCATTTACTAAAAACTCACCAAAAATTAATATTGGATTTAACCAATTGTAGGAGGATAGAAATAATATTACATATTGAGGAAACATGGATGTGGATGATAAATACACCACAGTAAATACCAAAGTATAAACAATCTCAGATAAAAATGAGATTGTCAGATTTTCCCTTACCTTAGGTCTGATTTGCTTGGTACATGTCTGAACCTCCTTTATAATGACTTATGTAATGTTATTGACTTATTCTAGAATTTTACTCATTGTTATTATATCATATAAAGTCATATTATTAGCTTTGTATTAGTAATATTTCATTGCTACTTGTTATTCGGGTGTTTATTTTTTTTTGTTCTTATGCATGTTTTGTCGAATAAATTCTTATTCTTCTTTTTAGGTTATAGATACCTCATTTCCAGAATGGTATTAGTGTAATATATTTCATATTTATTAATTAAATTCATTTATATAATTTTTATGCAATGAAGATCATATAGAATGAGTCGCATCACATCGTGAAGACGGTAGGCCGTACGTACGCACGGGCAATGATATTGTTCCCATGATCATGGAATTGTATTGAACTATATGTATACTATTTCAGAATCAATATCACTTTAAAATAATCAGGTATACTTATTCTTTACACCATTATACCCGTCAAAGTATGGTGGTGGTGGAAAACAGATTACACCACGGCGTGGAGACGGTATTCCATACGTACGCACGCACGATGATTTCATTTTCCGTAGGATGGATAGAAGGTGAAATAGTGTTGTTTCATATTTACAGTAACATATCAGTATATTAGTGATACTGATGTTATTAATTCATAATTAAATAACTAAGGAAGAATAAGTTGAATAAGAAATAAATTGGAAAGGATCAGTAATGGATATTAACTCTTCTTTGACGCGCCTCTTCTTAACCTCCTATTAGGGCACTAGGGATGGTCTTTTAAAAATACCAGGACCTCTAGAATTTTTCTAGGGAAGTTTAGAAGATAATTTTTCAGTGTTTGGCCGATCGTTATGGCTCAATGTGGTGTGAGGAGTGGGAGGAGGTGCCCTTTTATAAGGGAGGAGAGGGGCACCTTTGGAAAAACAAAAACAATATTATTTTATTATAAAGTCATATTCAGTTTTTAATTGCTCCAAATTGATTTATTTGAAATCTAAGGTGGGTATGGGTCGAAATCCTCTCATCCAATAGAATTTTGGCAAGTTTAGGTTACTATTTTAACCTTATCATTTAGATTTAACTTTAAGTTCAATAATTTTACTTTTACCATGTCTTCTTGTTTTCTTACACTATATGTTAATAAACATACTATAACAAGCCAAAAAAACCCAATGTTGTTTATTATTGATATATATAACCTTATATAAGTCATTTGGACGAACATTAAATTTTTAGGAATAAAATAACAATTAATAATAAAATATTTTTTTAAAAAACTATTTTATGTCAATTTTGACACTATTTGGAAATTGATTTTTGTGAAAATCAAAACAGAATTATTAGTTCAAAAAAAGTTAATTAAATCCATAATAACATGTCATATTAAGCTATAAAATTATTATAATTCATAAAAAGTCTCAAAATACATTTATTTGAGTATTTATAACATCAATTATGTTAATATTTCATTAATACGATAATTACTGCATCACCATTGTGTCATAAATAAATTAAATTATTTAATGTCTAAAAATTATAAATAAAAAACCATTATGTATTAAATCATTTTATCTTTCTAATGAATATTTATAGTCTAATTTATCTTATGTATGAACCTATATTAAAAATTATTTAGTTATTAAACTTTGATTTTAACTATTTTGACTATTCTTTAAATAAAATAATATTAAATGTACTAATCTAATCCAAGTGGATCTAAAGGGAAATATATTATCCCTAATGTTGTTTTTGGTCTAATTACACTTATCCAATAGAATTAGGACATGTGTTAGGGTAAGAATAATATCATTTTTACCCTTAATTATCCTATTTACTTTTAACCGTGGTAAATAAAAGTAAAAAGTTACTATTCACCAAAAATTATTTTCATCTAATTGAACCACATTTTACTTACTGACATCAACCGTTTCTCTCGGATTTTTGAAATTCTATTTACAAAAGTGGTAAAATTAATTTTTATGTAAATTTACAAATTCTCTTAGGAGGTGGGTAAAAGACGGTCAAAAGTTTAATAAAATTTTTATATATCTAAAATTATTATAAAATGACTCCAATGAATTACATTGAACTTATATAGGTTTTATGTATCAATTTTGACCTAAAATAAATTTAAATAAAATAAATAAATATTTAAATAAAAAGTTGGTTTTTAAATAGTAACCCAGTGTTTTCACTATTCATCAAAAATTGAAAGTTTTCAGAAAAATACCAGAATTTCACCCTAGGCTAATATCGATATTCCGAATCCAAAAATGAAGTCCATTTTGAAAAATAAAATTTATAAAATTTCAAAAAGTGGTTATTACTATTCATAACAGATAGTTTTAATAATATTTTAATAACATATCGTTGTTTAGTGAAATTCGGTATTGCGTACAATGCAAGTTATCGAGGAAGGCCGCGATTGCGTGTAAAGCAAGCCAAGCTAGTTATGTTTGTAGTGAAAGATTCCTTTGATGATGTATAAAAACAAAATATTTCTCATAAAAATCTCAGTTGTTACATTAAAACCCACCTAGTTTGATGGATGGAGTGGGGGATTATACAAGGGAGCTTCCCTTAACAAGAGTATTGATCTTCGTTGGATTATGTTTGGATGGTGTGGGGATTACGCATAGGAGCTACACAAATTCCACCAGGAATAGCGATGATGTATGGGGATTACATGTAGAAATTACCCATGTGGATTGCATGATTTCACCAGGATGTGGAGGCCTGGGTAAAATCGGGATGGATTATGGGTGGATTGGATGGGTAAGGATGAATAGTTGAGGGTGTTGTGCATGAACCTCAATAAGGTTTTCAACTTATCTTAGTTAGTTGGGAATCAATGTCTACATAGTTCTAAGAGGGGAATTGGGGCTTACACCTAAAGAGGTAACCTAATATATGTGGAGAATATGGTTGGGGATTATGCATAGAATCTTTCCTTGGATCATTATTGGGTAATATACTGACAGAGCTCATTTTTTAGTATTTATAAATATGTTTTTAAATGATTTAATCCCTTCCAATTAATTAATTTGATCTTATTTTCATCATTTTATGACTTTTGGTGAGTTTTGAGCTTAAGTGTGAAAATTGGTTCATTCTGGACATTTAACAGTTTTATACTACCTCTGTGTTTCAAACATAACTCCCACAATATTAATCAAATGCATGTGGTTATTTTTTTAGGATTTAATGGATTGTTTTCTACATATAATTCTTTAGGACCCAAAGCCAATTCTAGTTCCAACAAGACAAAAAAATAGGTCAATGTGAACACTTATTCTGGTCGGCAGAATGGACGTTTCTTTATTCAGTGATCTGTATCTCAGGATACTAACCACCAAATTTGATGATTCTAGCTAGAAGAAAGCCAACTCAATGAGGAATATTCTCATTAAATTTGTTTTATAATAGAATTCAAATAAGCCTCCCATATACCGGTCAAATTATGGTTGGTGGAACAGGGATTGGCGGCTAGAAAAAGGCAGGTCTACTAATTTGGTCATAACTCATTCCACACAACTCCAAATGCATTTACAATTCGTGGGTAGATGTCCAACTACATTACTCACCTCTTATAAGAAGGGACATTTTCAAGATTCAATGACAGGTTTGGATAATCGAAGCTATCTTTCAGGTGGATAGATTCTGGAGGAGAAAGTTTCTATTCTTTCTTTTCTTTCTTTTGTTCCTCTTAGTTTTATAATACCTTATTCTTCCCCCTTATTCTCAATTACCCTTACCATGGTAGGGTAAATATTATGATTTATTGGGAAAGGTTAGGTTTTATCTTTTTTAATGTTTTAGTTCTTGCATTTGATTGAATAAATACTCTCTCTCTTCTGTGGTGTTGGTTTCAAATTCTAATAAACAGTTTTATTATCTTATGAGATTGTATTTGATTTAATATTTTGTTGTTGTTATTTCCTTGGTAAATGTTCATAATATCCCTCAACTAGGTTCTAGTTTATATAAGATGGAATATATTTGGGCATTTTGGTAAAATACTCGCCAATCATCAGTACCTGTGGTACGAGTATTGAATATTCTTAATTTTTTGGGATAAACAAGACCCGATCGGGAATTACCTAACTCAATTGAGTTATTAGATATATTTATTTAACGCATATGAAAGAGAGTAGAACAAGCTGAGATATTGGTAAGTTTTACTCTCATCATCACCATTTACAAAGGGAGTGATAGGAAGCAGCCGTGAAATATCGCTTAAAACCGACTTAGTAGAAGAGGATTGAATAAAATTGGAACTATGATAACATTAATATTGAGAAATCAACCCCAGTCTGATCACCCAATTATTATCACTATTTTTAATTTCATTATTTTTCAATTTTTTTAAATCTTTTACTTTATTGCTTTCTTTAGTTTTTTTTGTTTTCATAACCAACAATATCAAAAACAATCCCACTTCATTATCAAATTTAAAGTGACCTAAGTGATTGTTGAGCGCTCCACTCTGGAGAAAACCTAGGTTAACCACTATACTATATTTTAACTTAGTAAATAATTTTTTCCCATACACCACGATCGGAATATGTCAAAACTTGGTGTCGTTGCCGAGGTGGCAGTGCCACAATCTAATTATTAATATTTAACAATTTTCAATTAAAAAAACATAAAAAATAAATTTCAATGATGTTTTCAAATGATAATATCTTTAATTAATGGAACAACTACCCACATTTGTAACAATTAGATTAGGATGGTTATGATATTTCTCAGATTAAAGAACTTAGAAATGAAAAATAAAAACTAGAGAACAAAGTAGAACATGAATTTGAATATGTACGTGCATTGATGGAAAAACAAGAACCTAGGAATGAACTTGAGGAGGACAAGAAGAAATAATTACCTAATGATATACTTGTGTTAGATCAAAATAATCTATATGGATTCTAGAATTAGTGTGAATAACTACCTGATCCACATATTCCTTACAAGGTAGAATATTCAGAACCATTGAAGGAAGACACCACCCAAGTGGTGGAATTTGAAGAAAAGATGGAGGAGCCTGACTACCTACCTCTATCTTGTAAAATTCAACTAGAAGAGTAACCTCATACTAAAGAAGCAATTTAATTCAATCCACATTACTGAGATAATATTTTTCATAACTATTTTCATTATGATTATATAGAATCTAAATTGAGTATCACATCCCCTTGCATGAAATTTTCAGATTTGCCCAACACATCTATTACCTTGGTGGATGAGGAAAAAAGAAGAAGATACAGCTGAAGAGGAACACCTACAGATCCCCAAACATGTTGATCATTTATTGTAAGGAGTTCAAGATGAGATCCACATTGAATTTCTTGAGGAAAAATAGACACAAAATGCTTACGTTGAAAGGGAAGAGTTTGATATTGATTCATCATGTATTAATTTTATTCAAATAGAATTACACTCTAATTTTCCCTTTGACTATTATTTTGATGTAGCATGCCTTGAGTAACCACTGGAAAATGAAGTAGAAGTTGTGAAAGTGGAAACCAATAAAGAGGAGAACTCATTCTTTGTCCTACCCCACCACGCAAGTTTAATATCATTTTCATATGGGTGTATTTTTGGTACTATATCCATGAAGTACTAAAAAAAGAAGATATTCATGATGGAATGCAAATATTCTTGTGGTTCATATTAACAAAACTCAACCCACCATAAGATTGCGGATAACCAACTGAAAATACCCATTTGGATGAAGTCAAAACCCAGGGCCCACTTGGGAGATCAAAACATGATCTATCCTTCAAGTCTCATTATATTTCTATTTTGTTTTCTTTCAAAAAAATTATTATCTTTTATTATCTACCTTTGTTTGTAGGGTTTTATGTGTACAACACTTAGGAGATTAACTCGATATTTCATTGAAAATAACGTTAGGTTTTACCTCTCCTTATAAATTTCTTGATGCATATGATTAAATTTCAAAAATTCTTACATGTAAAATGAATTTTCATGCATTGCGACATTGCATCATTTATGTCTAGGGTAGGGGACATTTATAGTTTAGTAATTTCAATTATTTGATTTTATATTTTTCAAAAAACATTTTTTTATTCACATTTTGATGTGTTTTTAAAACTTTTGAGATGAAATGATTATCATTGTCATTTTTGAAACCCCTGTCTATGAGTGAGGCAATTTATTCCATGAAATTGAGCTTAAATGAATGATGAAATTGACATTGTTTCACGTTCAAATGTTTAGAAATTTCATGAAAACTATTCTGATTTTTGTATATCATATCGTGATTCATTGTCTTTATATTTTAAATCACTTTCCTGTGAGGCTTCTAAACATATTTTTCATATTATTTTTATTCACCTAACTTCTTGGGAGAACCATACCATTCTTGATTTAACCAGAATATGATTTATTCGTATCAAAACTTGATGTTTTTAGGTGCATGTGTTTTAAATTATTGAGGAATTTCTTTGGTTTTAAAGCTCCCTTTTCAAAAAAAATCTTTTTTATTATGGCCTTCCTTTCACATTTCATCCTAGTAGCCCTTAGAATCCATTAACAACATGTTAGGTTAGCCACATTACAAGCCAATTTTCCCTATTCAACCTACACTTGAAGTGAAATTGCATAATCTAGTTGAACTTAAGTGTGGGGCGAGGATTAATTGTGTTGTCCTACCTCATTTGGAGATACTTTGGGTCAAAAATCAAATGTTGGAGAAATTTTATTTTTGGTAAAAGAGAATCCTTCTATTGTAAGTAGTGCCTTTCTTGGATCTTTCATCTATGAGATGTTGTTCCTATCTAGAGCTTTCGAGAAAAATCATATTTTGGAAGATTGAAACTATTCCTACTGAAATGTTTAATGGTGTAAAATTTCATGGATTTTTTATTATGATGGAGATAACTTACTACTAATGGGAAGTGAGGAGGAGACCATATTTGAGTAAAAATTAGAATAATGAAATTTTGCTTCAAAAAGAGCCCATCTCTCCTTATTCAGCCTCAGATTTTTTCACATCTAAATCCTACCAACCTAAAGCCACAGAACAACCCTATTATGTCCTTATGAAAACATATGTTCTTGACTCATATCGGGTGAAAATGTAGGAATTTATCAAGCCTATTGTAACCCTTGAAAGAGTATTCTATGAGAAAGACATTGATGAAAATTGATATTTGTGTGATGAGAGAAAATGCATTTTAGGTAAGTGTTTTGTGTGCATGGGAGAAAAAATGAAGAGGAAATATATCTAACTTACTGAATTGAATACTTAGAAAAAAATTTGTTGATGAGGCATGATAAATTTTATTTCTTGGTAATTAAAATTGTTGTATCTCAATAATATGTGTTTTAAAATTTGCTTTGATTTGATACCGATGTTTACATGTCCAGAAGTCCAACGGTTAAGTGTGGGTGAATTGAGAGAGCTCATATTTTCATATTTATACATTTGTTTTTAAATGATTTACTCCCTTCCCATTAATCAATTTCATCTTTTATTCATTATTTTCTGACTTTTGGTGAGTTTTGATCTTAAGTGTGAAAATTGGTTAATACAGGACATTTAACAGTTTTATGTTACCTCTATATTTCAAACATCACTCCCACAATATTAATCCAATGCATGTGATTCGTTTTTTTAGGATTACATGGTTCGTGTGCAACAAATAAGTATTTAGGAACCAAATCCAATTTGAACTCCAATAATCCAAAATAAATCGGTCAATGTGAACACTTATTCTGGCCGGAAAAATGGACATTACTTCATTCAATGATCCATTTCTCAGGCTACCAACCACCAAATGGGGTGATTCTAGATGGGTAAATAATCCAACTTTGTGAAGAATATTATCTTTAAATTTTATTGATAAATGATTTCAAATAATCCTCCCTTCAATCAGTCAAAGTATGGTTGGTGGAATAGTGATTTGCAGCTAGAAAAAGTCAAGTCTACTAATCCGGCCATAAATCCTTCTACACAGCTCCAAATGCCTTTAAACATCATTGGTTGATATCCAGCTCCATTAATCACCTTCTGTAAATGGGTACCTCAACCTGGTTCGATTAGTGGGGGTAGGACCAAAGCTATCTTTTGGGTGGACAGATTCTGGAGGAGAAAATTTATGTTCTTTTTATTCTTTCTTTTGTTCGTCTTAGTTTTATAATGCCTTATTCTTCCCCCTTCTTCAAAATTACCCTTAACATGGTGGGTTAAATATGTTTGAGTGATTGGGGAAGGTTATGTTTTATCTTTTGTAATGTTTGAGTTCTTTTATTTGACTGAATAAAAACTCTATCTCATCTGCAGTGTTGGTTTCAAATTCTAATAAATAGTTTTATTATCTTGTACGATTGTATTTGATTTAAAATTACATTGTTATTATATCTTTGGTAAATGTTCATAATCTCTCTCCACTAGGTTATGGTCTATATATGATGGAATAGATCAGGGTATAGTGGTGAAATACTTGGTGATTGTCAGTACGTGAGGAAGGGGTATTGAATATTATTAATTGTTTGGGATAAACAAGACCCGATTGGGAATTTACTAACTCAATTGAGGGTATTATATACATCTATTTAACACATAGTAAGGAGAGTAGACCAAGATGATATATTGTTAAGTTTTACTCTCACCATCACCATTTACTAAGGGAGTGATAGGAATCAATCATGAAATATCACTTAAACTGACTTAGTAGAAAAGGATTGAATAAAATTGGAACTATGGTAACATTACTATTGATAAATCAACCCCAACCTAATCACCCAATTATTATAACAATTTTTAATTACATTATTTTTCATTTTGTTATAAATATTTTACTTTATTTCTTTCTTTAGTTCTATTGTTTTGTTTTCATAACCAATAATATCAAAAACAACACCACTTCATTATCAAATTTAAAGTGACATAAGTGATTGTTGAGCGCTCCTCTCTGAAGAAAACCTAGGTTAACCACTATAAAATATTTCAACTTAGTAAATAATTGTTTTCTCCACAACCCTCGATAGGAACATGTCAAAAATTAGCATTGTTTCTGGGGAGGCAATTCCACAATCTAATTATTAATATTTAACATTTTTCAATTAAAAAAACATAAAAAATAGTTTTCCCGGTTGTTTTCAAATGATCATATCTTCAATTCAAGTAATAACTACCGACATTTGGAATAAGTATATGATTCTGGTTATCATATAGTTCAGATGAAAGAACTTCGAAAAGGCATTGAAAAACTAGAAAACAAAGTATTACTTTCATTTGAATATGTACGTGCATTGATGGAAAAACCAAACCCTATAAATGATCCTGAGGAGGAAAAGAAGGAAGAATTACCTACTGAGATACATGTTGGAGAACAAAAATATCTAGATGGATTCTGGAATGAGTGTGAAGAACTACTTGATGCACATATTCCTTAAAAATTAGAAGATCCAAAACCATTTAAGGAAAACATCACCAAAGAGGTGGAATTTGAAGAAAAGATAGAGGAGCCTGACTACCTACCTCAATCTTTTGAAATTAAACTACAAAAGGAACCCCGTACTGAAGAAGCAATTGAATTCAAGCCACTTAAGGGATATAATATTTTTCTTAACTCTTTTCATTATGATTATATAGACTTTTAATTGAGTGTCACCTCCCCTTGCATGAAATTTCTAGATTCAGCCAACACATCTATTTCCTTGGGGATGAGGAAAAAGAAGAAGATACACCTGAAGAGGAATACCTAAAACTCCCCAAACATGATGATAATTTATTGAAAGGAGTTAAAGATGAGATCTAAGTGGACTGTATTTAGGAAAAAGTGACACAGGATGCTTACTTTTAAATGGAAGAGTTTGATATTGATTCATCATGTTTTAATTTTATTCAAATAAAATTACACTCTGATTTTCCCTTTGACTATAATTTTGATGTAGCATAACTTTAGGAACCACTAGAGAATAAATAAGAAGTTGTGAAAGTGGAAACCAATAAAGAGGAGGACAAATTCTTTGTCATACACTCACCATGCAAGTTTAATATCATTTTTATAGGGGTGGAAAGTTTTTACTATATCCATGAAGTACTCAACAAAAAAGAAGATGTTCATGATAGAAGGAAGATGTTATGGTGTTTCATATTATAGAAACTCAACCCACTATAATATTGGGGAAAACCAACTGAAACTGCCCTTCAGGAGGCAGTCAAAACCCAGGGCCCACTTGGGGGATCAAACGCCAACGATCCCGTACCCGAGTGGTAAGGGCTCCTGCGTGGCATCAAAGAGACTCGGGTTCAAAACCGGGTGGAGGAAACTTTTCGAGTTACTGTAGTAGTATTGTAGTAGTCACTATAGCAGTCACAGTAGCAGTATTGTAGAAGTCACTATAGCAGTTATTGTTTGGTACTGTAGCAGCCGGAACTATTCACCTGATTTGGGCCTTCGGTCCACAGGTTTGGGCCTACGGGTCTCCAGGGCCTTCAATTCATCATAGGCCTTTGATCCATAGGGCCTTCGGGTCACATAGACCATGGAGTAGCCCAGTTCACACAGAACAGGCCCCAGAAGAGGATTAGAGCAACAGGAGTAGCAACCACCAGATGCAGAGCTAACCGAATTGGAAGAATGAGAGGGTATGGAAGTCTCCATCGGGACCAAGCACCGTCCAGCTTTGTACGGGGCAATGATAGCCAATTAGAAATTCAAGGTGGGGAGCTAGGTGATCAATGACGTAGAATGCTGGGGAGGGGCAGTTCAAGTGGGCTAGGCCTACGGTTCATCTATTGGCCATGGTATGCCTCTAGTCCTTTGGGTCATGTATTTCGGGTTTGTTGGGCCTTGTGTCTTGGGCCTACGGGTCATGTACGGGTTCCCCTTAAACCCTTAAAGGGGGTATTATCCATAATAAAAATAAAAATGAAGGCCTTCGGGTAATTCGGACTTGGGGGATCAATCCAAGATCTATCATTCTAGTCTCATTATATTTCTATTTTCTTTTCTTTTAATAAATTTATTATGTTTATTATTAACCTTTGTTTGTAGGTTTTTATGTGTGCAACACTTAGGAGATTAACTCGGCATTGCACTGAAAGTAAAGTAAGGTTATACCTTTCTTTATCACTTTCTTTATTTCTATGATTAAATTTCAATAGAATTTATATGTTAAAACAATTTTCATGCATTGCGACATTGCATCATTTAAGTGAGCAGGAGGGAACCTTTATATTTTAGTAATTTCAATTGTTTGATATTCTATTTTTCAAAAAAAAGTTTGTTAATAAAGATTTTGTGTTTTTTTGAAACATTTGAGCTGAAATGATTATCAATGTCATTTTTGAAACCCATGTCTATGATTGAGGAAATTTATTCCAGGAAACTAAGCTTAAATGAATGTTGAAATTGACTTTCTTTAAAGTTAAAATATTTAGAAAATTCATGAAAAGTATTCTGATTTTTGAATATCATATCACGATTCATTGTCTTTATATTTGAAATCACTTTCCTATGAGGATTCTAAACCTATTTTTCATATTCTTTTTATTCACCTCACTTATTCAGATAACCGTACCATGCTTGATTTAATAAGAATTTGTTTTATTACTATAAAAACATGAGGCTTTGACGTGCATGTGTTTTAAATGATTGAGGCATTTCATTGTTTTTAAATCCCCCTTTCCAAAATAATCCTTTTTTATTGTGGCCTTCCTTTCACATTTAATCCTTGAAAACATTAGAATCCATGAACAACCTATTAGGTTAGACACATTACAAGCCAATTTTCCCTATCCAACCTACTCTTGAAGTTAAATTGCATAATATATTTGAACTTATGTTTGGGGGGAGGTTGACTTGTGTTGTTCTACCTCATTTGGAGATACATTGGGTTGAAAAAAAAATGTTGATGAAATGTTTTTATTGCTTAAAGTGAATCATTCTGTTGGAAGTTGTGCCTTTCTTGGAGAATTCATGTATGAGAAGTTGTGCCTATCAGGAGCTTTCAAGAAAAATCATATTTGATAAGATTAAAACTATTATTTCTGAAATTTTTAATGGTGGGAAATTTCACTGATTTTTCATGATGATAGAGCTAATTTACTACTAATGGGAAGTCAGAAGGAGACTATATTTGATTAAAAATTAGAATAATTTAATTTTGCTTCAAAAAGAGTCAATCCCTACTTATTCAACCTCAGAAATTTTCACATCTAAATACTACAAACCTAAAGACACGGAACTACCCTATAAATTCTTCTTGACAACATATGTTCTTGACTCACATCGAGTAGAGATGTAGGAATTTATCAATCCTATGGTAACCCATGCATGTGTATTGAATGAGAAAGACATTGTTGAAAATTGATATCTGTGTGATTAGAGAAAATACATGTTAGGTAAGTGTTTTGTGTGCATGGGAGAAGAAATAAAGAGGAAATATATATAATGAACTTAATTGTGAACTTATAAAAAAATTTGTTGATGAGGCATGGTATCTTTTATTTCATGGTAATTAAAATTTTTGGATCTCAGGAATATGTGTTTTAAAATTTTCTTTGATTTGATATTGATGTTGACATGTCCAAAAGTCCAAAAGATAAGTGTGAGGGAATTGACAGAGCTCATATTTTCATATTTATAAATATGTTTTTAAATTATATAATCCCTTAACATTAATCAATTTGATATTATTTTCATCATTTTATAAATTTTGGTGAGTTTTGAGCATAAGTGCGAAAATTGGTTAATTCTTGACATTTAACAGTTTTATGTTACCTCTATATTTCCAACATAACTCCAATAATATTCATTTAATTCATGTGATTATTTTTTTTGTAGGATGAAATGGTTCATTTGGTACATACAAGTTATCAGGACCCAAATCCAATTCAAACTCCAACAAGACAAAACAAATTGATCAATGTGAACACTTATTCTGTCCATCAGAATGGACATTACTTCATTCAATGATCCATATCTCGGGCTACCAACCAAAAAATATGATGATTATATCTGGGTTAGAAATCCAAAGCGATGAGGAATATTCTCATTAAATTTCATTAATAAACGATTTCAAATATACTTCCCTTTAACCAGTCAAAGTATGGCTGGTGGAATAGTGATTGGCGGCTAGAGAAAAGTCAGATATACTAATTCAGCCATAACTCATTCCACACATCTTAAAATTCCTTTAAATTTCGTGGTTATATGGAAAACTCCATTCCTTTCCTCCTATAAGAAGTGAACATGGCTTGATTCGATGAGAGGGGGGAGAAACGAAGTTATCTTTTGGGTAGACAAATTCTGGAGGAGAAATTTATTGTTCTTTCTTTTCATTATTTTGTTTTTATTAGTTTTATAATGCCTTATTCTTTCCCCTTCATCTCAATTACCCTTACCATGGTGGGGTAAATATTCTTATTTATTGGAGGAAGGTTAGGTTTTATCTTTTGTAATGTTTTAGTTCATTCATTTGATTGAAAAAAAACTCTCTCTCTTTTGTGGTGTTGGTTTCAAATTCTAATAAACAGTTTTATTATCTTATGAAATTATATTTGATTTAATGTTTTGTTGTTATTATTTCTTTGGTAAATGTTTATAATCTGACTCCACTACGTTCTGGTCTATAAACAATGGAATATATTAAGGAATAGTGGTGAAATACTCAGCAATCATCAGTACGTGTGGTAGGGGTATTGAATATTCTTAATTTTTTGGGATAAACAAGACCCGATCGGGAATTACCTAACTCAATTTAGGGAACTCGCTACATCTGTTTGTCACATAGGAAGGAGAGTAGACCAAGCTGAGATATTAGTAAGTTTTACTATCACCATCACCATTTACTAATGGAGTGATAGGAAGTGATCATGAAATATCACTTAAGTTGACTTAACATAAGAGGATTGAATAAAATTGGTACTGTGATAACATTACAATTGAGAAATCAACCCAAACCTTATCACCCAATTATTATCACTATTTTTAATTGCATTATTTTTCAATTTGTATTAAATATTTTACATTATTTATTTCTTTAGTTTCGTTTTTTGTTTTTATAACCAACAATATCAAAAACAACCCCACTTCATTATCAAATTTAAAGTGACATAAGTGATTATTGAGCACTCCTCTATAGGGAAAACCTAGGTTAACCACTATACTATATATTAACTTAGTAAATAATTATTTTTCCACACCCCAAGATAGGCATGTGTCATATACCTAAAGGTGAGGTTCGGTGGGTGGTACATATTATAGATTACATGTAGGAATTTTTTAGAAGGATAAGATGTCTGGGGCTTACTCTAGGGGGGATTCCCATTGCGGCTGGATGGCTGAAATATTCACTACTATATTTTAATCCCATGTGATTCATTCTTAGTATGAGAAACAATAAAATGTTTTAGACCTGATGGTCGTGTCACAAAAGAAACATCGATGAGGGATACTGTGGCATTTATGCATGTGAGTTTCCCATGGAAATATAATTCCATGTGAGGATGATATAATTACATTCAAGTAAGATCTCACTACCATGGAGATTATTTGACATGTAAAATGCCTAAAGTAGGGAAACCCATGTGCATTGCATGGGGCGAGGGTGTATTTTAACATATTGTGTTGAGGATGATGGTGCTCTGAAGTTTTACATTCTATAGCATGGATGGAGGGGACTCGCTCCTTACCCCTTGGGATTAGATAACTGATGATCATCAATACCTGGGGATGGGAATGCATTGGTAATTCTAGGAGGTGAGGGTATGGGGGAGTGGTCAGTCATGGGGTCTATGTTAGTTTATCACTGCTGAAAAGAAAATCACATTTTCAAACCTATGTTGAAAATAAAAAGGTAGGGAACTACAATAAGGGACACATCAGATGGGACCAATAAATCCTTGTGCAGAAGCCTAGATTGCTACATAGAGGTGGTGCACATAAGACATCAGAGTTTCAGGAAAGAGGGACTCGAACATGGTTATTTGGAGTAACGGCAACTCATGGAGCTTGAAGGAAGGGAGTGCACATGATTAAGGGGGTTTCTCACAAAAGGATGTGTTAAGTGTAAGATTGGGTTGCTGATAAGGGTAGGAAGTGAACTTAAGAAGGTTCTTTTACATTCACTTTTCTCATGTTTAAAATAAACTAGCAGGGGTAAAACCATTATTGTCCCACATGAAGGCAAATTCTTAGGGAACCTAGCACACAAGACCCTTTACCTTGAGGGGTTAATGGTTTTCAAGCTATCATGGAAGATCAGTCTTATGGGTAACAGAGTGTCAGTTTTACATATATATTATCAACCTGAAAAATTGGGGTTCCCTTTAATATATAAGAAAAATATTTGGTATTAGTGCGTAACATTTGCGGTGCGGAAGAGGGTTCCACATAGAAGAGTCTCGATGAGCGTGTAAAGGCCTATTTTACGTCACATTAGGCATGTAATGGCCTTACATGCGGGTAAAAATATTATACCCAATGGAAAACACTTGTACACGCCTTCCATGTCTAATTCACCTAGCCTCATTGAAAAAGTATATACATATATTTCATTGGGTGTGCAAGAACCTTGCACATAGATTTCAATCTTGTGAACACACCTTAGATCTTGCACACAGCTTCCATGGTATTCTCAGCATGTTTTCATGCATCGAATGGTGATTTACGTTCAACCAAAGATGACCTAGGTGGTCTTGTGTGGAATTCAAGACCAAAATACTACCCCTTGGAATCTAATCTAAAAGGGGACTAGAAAGTTTGGTTCTAAGGGAAACACCAATGAGAGGTAAACTTTGGCGGGGGTGTGCATAAAATTTTCTCTGTTGTGTGTATGGTGCCTTGAACATGGATAGAACACTTAGCCCACGCCTATTAATATAAACCTTTGGGGGGTTATATATGGTTCATTGACCTTTATGCAAAATAAGCCAACTACTCTCGCACATTTATGATCTGATTTTTTGTGTGGAAAAATTGATATTTGTCCTTGCATGTCCATTGAAAGATCTTGGCTAAAATAGTTAATCTTTTGTGAATCCTCAAAATTCTTTCACTCTCTTACCTTATCCTTTCAATATTCTTTGAAAAATCTTTCAAATTTGTTTAAAATGGTCGATTATGGGACCTCTAATGAGATAGAAATATCCATTTCCTCAAGGAGGGTAGAGATGATCGGAAACTCTAAAATACTCTATTCCATATGAGTTGTATCAGATAATCAGATGCTCCTGGGCATGATGACACAAATCTAGAAATAATACATTTTAACTGATAGTATTCCAATATAAAATTTTGGTTTTCTAGCTAAAGTTTCCATCCTATGCTTTGAAAATAATTCATTGTGGGCATGGTTCATGTGTGAAGACAACCTCCTATGATAAAACATCAAAATTCATTTCCACTCCACTAGATATCATCAGGAAATGGTTGTCTATATCCTGAATGCAAAATCTAGGACAATTGCAGGAGATGATTTGGTGTCTGAGGAGTTACCTTAACAATTCAAACAACTTCCAGTGTAGAAAGAGGAATAACAGCTTGGGTTAGAAGAAATATTGGGACCTCAGGTTTAGGGGGAACTTTACTAGTGAATAGTCATTGGAATACTGGGTACGTTACAAATGTGAGGAGTTCATAGAGGAGTTACATATCATCAGACATTATGTGGTAGTATGGACATCACAATTCCATATCTATCATCCAAATGAGTTATTCCCAAAGCTCTTCATTTTATGGTATCCAGACAGGAACGTGTTCCACCTTCACTATGTGGAGGTTGGAATCAATCTGTGGGAAATTCATTACATCAGAGGCATTCCTCTAGAGGGACTTCTGTATGATGTGTTCTTGCCTCCAAATAATACCTAGTCAGATAGGGAAAGAAATCACATCCAAACATGATATCTCATGGACATAGAGAAATAGAAGGCGAAGATCAAATTTATCTAGAAGTAAATCTTGTTCTGGGCATGGTTTGGCCTATTTCTTAAGAAGGAAAGGAAAATAAGGATGTATGGTTGAGGGAAGCAGCACCCGATGGAGTCTCAGAGGGAGAATTATGGATCATATTGGGTGATATTAGAGGCAGGATAATATCAATCACGGGGTTATAGCATGGTTGATGATTTGAACCTAATGGTACACTATGATACCTTTCTTTCCACCTTCCTATGTGTGTGGCTACTGCTAGTGAGAGATACCCGGATGGGGATCCATCTGGGGATAGTAGTAATGGTTGGGATTCTAGGAGATCATAACAGGGTTATCTTGGGGGGTGCATTTGTTGGCTAGGATCTACAAAATCTTCAGATAAATATCAATGGGAATCATTTCGAAGAGAATATACAGATCATTACAGATCTTATATGGTTGGATCACAACACAACTCAAGGGATATTAATTCCCAAACATTATCTTCCCCCCAGGTACCTGTCTGCTTCTATCCCTACTAAACATTGCTGGGTTCTGATCGATAATGCTTAATGATGGAGGGGTCAAACATCATATTGGTAACAATGTGAATTTCACCTTCCATAACTTCTATGCTTTAGTCGGTCAGATTGTGGACAATCGTCGAGGTTCACTGGAGAAGAATGAATAACTACAAATCATCATGGGTTGTGTGGGAGGGAATTGGATTAACAAAAAGGTTCTCTATGATCCATACGTTTCATCCTACTTCACATAACAGTTTGGATTCCATCATAAGGTGTGAAAGAAAATATATACATAGGTTTATGAAGAGTGGAACCCTTGTATTCTTACACAACTATGGTGCATGAAGATAAATATGGGATTCAACGAAACCATCATGTTTCCACCTACTATGGTTGATTCTAATATATTGGTGGATTATGAACAAAATTGGATGGTGGCATATCAATAAAAATCTTCATTCACCACATTCGATTGATCGAACTAGTGATCATTGAGTCATAGAAGTCGGGAGGAAGACAGGGTTTAAACCAAGAGGCAATTCATACATCTAGGGTAGAAAACACTGGATTCATTATGGTGGGGACATCATAAGGTCCTACCACACCTCTCTCTCTTAAAGAGAGGTGGTCATAATGGCAACCTCAGGGACATTAAAAGAGTCCCCTAGGAAGAAAATGAGATGTCTGGTTCATCCTTCCACCAATGATATCTTCACCATTCTTTTTTATCCTAGATAACACAATGAAAATCAATATCTCTAGATTTCATGTGGTAGAAACAGACATGGGATGGGTTCATGCCACCATAAATCTTGTTCATGTGAGTTATAGACACAATGCACATTCATCAGAGCCATGTGTATCTGGATTCCCTGGATATCTATGAGTTATAACAGGAGAAATATGAATAATTGAATTCCCTGGTGAATGTGATACTCATTCAAGAGCATGATCTGGAAAAAATGTCACCGGAGGTAGACAGTGAGGAAGAAAAAGAAGATGTAGATAAAGAATAAAACGAGTAATAGGATGAGGATGATGAATAATAAGAAGATTCTGGGGAAGGATATGAAGAATAATAGGTTCGGGAATAATAAGAAGAGGAATTTGATGAGGAATAAGAGATTGGTGGTGGGGTATCCTAGGGGAAATTTTCTCATCAAGGGAGTCATCGAGAGAGTGGTAAGATTGGGGGATCTCCCAAGGGGCTCACTGAGTATCTCTCAGTTTTTCTTAACATAAATTTTCTTTGGTTCTTTAAATTTTGAAAACATAGATCCAATAATCAAAACTTCTCTGGTACTAGAGAACATCAATTTTGATAAATGATCCCCCACCATATGGGGTGAGAATGTGCCAATGGATGTGAAGGGATGTTCCCTTGGGCCTTCACCTAGGGACGATCCATGAAACAAGATGGTCACGACTGAGGATGATAGTGGTAGGACAATAGAGGGATTCAGGGTGACAACCTTCAAATAGCAAGATATTTTCATTTCCCATGGGGATCCACATCCTGACTTCCCTATGGTGGAATCCACTACTTTGGAGGCGATGTACCCATGATGACTCACTATGAAATCCCTCCTCCCCAAGGTAAGAATAGATATTGGACCATCCAATCATGATTAGGTCTCATGGATCTTTGCATCATCGTTTTTTACCATTTCATGAAATCTCTATTCAAACAAACTATGGGGAGTCAGTTTAGATCATTGATGTAATAAGTGATAAAGGGACTCTAGTGGTGGAAGTTCTTGTGGTGACTTGGGAGATTGATTCAGAAGCACTAATATCTCATAATTCTCTACCTTCATGGATCCATAATTATCGCTTGAGGATCCGTCTTGTAAATAGATGAGTGGGATATTTCTAATACGGATAATGCCACTTGTAGGGTAGAGCTCAAGGATGATGGAGAAGAAGCAGATGGAGACGATCACCCCCATGATCTGGAACCCATCCCCTCAAAGAGGAGGCTAGAGTAAGATCCTTCTGCTAGGCTTCCCGAAACTTTTAGAAAATATGAGCCTATGAATCATGAGGATATGGTTGACTCCGACCATGAGGTGGCTGAAGAAAATTGCATCATTCAGCGCTGTATGTGGAAGTGTGTTAGGAGTTTCTTTGACAACACTCCAGAATCGCAATGTGTGGGCCAGATGGGGTCACCTAGCCATTGGTTGTGTTGTTGGTGCACCATAGGGGTTGATGCTCATGGTTTACATGCACCGGTCTGTGGCTACCTCATCAAAAAGATTCAATATGGGAGCCAACATCTATAATCTTACTAATGATATAATAAATTTGATAGTATACTCAAACTTCTAGAGGTCAATGAGGAGATCCGACAAATGGAGGAGTAAGCAGGTGAGTGTGCTACCTTTCTGAGAACTCATGTGGAAGTCATTAGCAAGATGAGTGTAACATGCTTATATTTTGTATAATATATATATTTTTTAATTAATTTAACTTTTTATATTTTTCATTTCATGTGACACTTGAAATAGATATATATATATATATATTTAATCATAAAGTAAAAATTCATCTCACACGACACTAACACCGAGTACATTACTTTCCACCTATTCAATATATTTTACACAACACCAAATTTACTTACATTACATATAACAACGATTTGTTATATGTTACATGCAACACCGACGTGACGTACATTACACACAACACCAATGTTTCTACGAAACATCATATTATTGCTATAATTATTTAAATGGGATAATTAAAACAAATCCATAAAACATAATAATATTAATAGTAATAACTAATTTTCAAATATTTTTTCTAATTTTTTTATATAAATCAAATATATTGATAATTAAGGATGTGATTTTTTTGTAAAGTCCTTTTATGTTTAAAAATACCATTTTCTTTAAATAAACTGCTTTTAATAATAAAATTAATTTTAGACAGATTTAGAAATTTAATTTGATAAAATAAAATTTATTTTTTAAATTATAATTCCAAAATTATATTATGGTTATTTTTTTTGGATTTTTCTGAGAAACATCATTTCTTGATGAATAGTGAAAAATACTGTTTTTTTTTCTAAAAATTGCCTTTTTGTTTAAAAATTTATCAATGTTAAATTATAGTTTAAATATGTTTCAAGGTCACATTAAATCAATTATAAATATATTAATTCAATTTATTTCATTATAATCAATTTAACTTTTAAATTAAATATAAAAACTTAATAATATTTTGAACTTCTTTCCACCATAAAAATCAGTAATTTTGTCACGTCTAGAGCATTATAATTAATCTTAATTTTTTCACTTATATGAATTGAATTTCTAAAAACATAAATAAACCATTATAATTAGTATAATAATTTTATTCTAATAATATCAACTGAATTTTTTACTAAAAAGATATGTAAAATCGATTAAAATTAATCATTGCGATTAAGGTCAAATTAAGCTTAATTTGGGACTAATCCATGATATTATGGGTCCAAATGACCTATAAACTTATCAAAAACCAATTTTATAAAAATATTTAGTCATAAAAATTCATTTAATTATCTATTTTGGTTTTTATGACTTTTTGTGTATGAACATGTGTACACCTAACTTGTTTTCAAAAATTCCATGTGTGTCTTTTTCTTTCCCTATATAAGGACACTACCTCTCCCAATTCCTCACACCTATAAAAACTCTTAGGATCGGCCAAGAAAAACCCAATACACTTTAAAATAGCCCTAACATACTCCTATAATCCCTAATTTGGTAATAAGTAAATCCATGGAAGTCTTTTGGAAGAAACCAAAAGAAGTTACTCGATTAAGAGGTAACATCTTCTCTCAAGTCCTTTATTTTATTTCCCTTATCAACCCCCTCCTATATCTTTATTACATTATTTCATACATGAATAGTATAATAAATATACAATTATGTTTTTATTCTGATTTTTTACCCTAAACTTAAATACACATCCATCTAATGGATAAGGAACATACTGTTTATGTGTACGGTGAACTACTGCCTCACTAAACAATGATTGTTCAATTTCCCTTACCACCTATCATGGTGGAAATTATTATGGAAAATATATTTATATATGTTATATATTATATATATTATTTGACTAATATTATTTATTCCTTTTACAATTAATATATTTTTTCTTTCCATTTGTTGTTAATATGATAATTTTATTTGAGTAAGTGTGGACTATCTCCCCCTCAAAGAAATATTATTTGTTCATACACTACATGGATTGTATTAATTATGGTTTTAGTTAATATATAATATATACATGATATAATAAAGCTACAATAATAATGATATATATATATATAAATATACACATATATGTCTTTTACTTTCTTTCTTTCAACATGAGAAATAAATAGAAATAGCGTTCATGTGCACGTATGACATATTGTCTCCATGAATGGTATATTTCATTTCATGATTTTATATTATATAGATTATTATAATACAAATATAATTTATATACATGATAATTATATATATTTTTACATTATTTAAATCAATATATAAAGTATAAATACCAATGATATAACAGATTAAGACACATGAACAAAATAAAGAGAATTTTACCTTAAGTGAAACCTTAACATATGATTGTTCACAAAAAGGTAATATAAAGTTGTAATAAAACTGTATATTCTATTAAATATAATAATATGGTACTTTAAAATATTTATAATAAATTTATATTTATTATAAACGTGTTTTGAACGAGTATGATGATATTCAAGACATGAGGTAAGGGGATTTCATCTCACTTTTTATTTTCGTGAGATACATGCTTTGTTCACCACTCTTTCCTTTTTTTGGTGTATGTACAACCCATGATTTTATTCTATTAATATCATACTTAAATTTATTGTTATTCACATTTCCATTTTTATGACCTTGCTTTCATGGGGTTTAATTTTAAAAGTTTCCTAATATGTGAAATAGTTTTGTCTCATTTTTCCTTCTTTGAGACTCATTTATTGTTATGCAATTAAATTCTATTTTGAGGTGTATATACATTAATTTTAATTGTTATTTCATGAATTTATTTATTTTATTTATATTTACATTGATATTATAATCCCAAGTTACCAAGTTATAAGGGTTTATTGAGTCAATCTCATCGCTTTTTAAGATTGTTTATGTTTATGCTTCTTTGATGAAATATTATAATCCATATCATAAGAGGTTCCTGAACTTTATTCCCCTCCATTTATTCATTATATACTCATTTATTGGTGCTATAATTTTACTCTTAGGTATATAATATGTTCAAGAATTTTATTTTATGAAATCCTAACATTACCCTCTCTTCGGTCAAAAAACCATGTTCTCTAAATAGGGTTTCCAAGTATATTCTATTAATCTAATGTGATCATTAAAATAAAATTATACACTTTTGGTTTTTAACTAATTATTTAAAAGGAATCTTATTATCACTTTTTGAATGATGTTTTTTTGTAACATTTTCACCATGAAAAAGGAATGTTCCTTTTACCTCGTATGAAATGTAAGGATTTATCCAGTGTCTATCCTTTGAATATTTATTTTCATGATTAAAGGTTAAAATTTATGAAAATGGTTTTAAAATAGATTTTAAAAGAAATTCTTTTCAAAACGTTTTCAAGCTCCTTTTATAAGTTTGTGTGGAAAATGGTTTTCAATAGGTTTTCAAACTCCTTTTATAATTTTGAAAGGAAAATGGTTTTAAAAAAAAAATTCAATATCTATTTATATGTTTTCAAAGAAAAAGGTTCCTTAAATGTTTTAAATTATTTCTTTATAAACATTCAATATTATTTTCATTAAAATAGTTTTCAAAAACTTTTATGTTTTAAATATAATTTTCAAATAATAAATGATTTTTACCATAAGATATGTTTTCAAAATACCATTCCAAGTAATTTTATATCTAAGATGACATCCATTGATGTTACTCAATCCCTTATAGGACATTTTACAAATGTTTTATTAATATTCTTTATTAAATGGTTAATTTTTTGAAGGAATGACACTTATTAAACCCATTTCTATTCCACGAGTTTTATGCTTTTGAAACCGACTTCTTTTCACGGGTTATAATTTCATGAAGTGATTATGAAACATATCTATTTTCATTGTTTATGATATGATGAAATGTTAATAATACCCATTTGATTTCATGGGTTATGATTTTATGTTTATAAAACCTATATCTTTTTATGGTTCATGATATGATGAAAGTTGTGTAATCTTGTGGCACATGTCATGGACTGTCCCCCAGGGCCCATTCCGTGACTACCCCAAGCCCTCCATCCATAGGCCAGGGGTTTGTTACTAGAACTGGAAAGGCATATCCCAAAAAGGGAAGTCATTTTCATTAATCCTGTATGCACACATACTATGTACACAACAAAAGAAAACCTCAAAGTAGAACTATTGATAGTAAAATTGTGAACCGAAATTAAAATAGGGCCAGTATACAAATCCAACTGAAAAGAAAGTATAGAAAAAGTGGGGAAATGTGATCTGATATTTTTCCACCAAGGATCCTACCTGAAGTGTAGGTACATCTCGTCTTATGTTGTCACTGGCACTCACCTCATCTATAAATCATCTTCGAGCTCCATCTAGCCCTGACTCCCCAAGTCTCAGTAAAGTTGTTCGTCATCTTCACAAGACACAATAAGGTGAGGGTGAAACTCATGTAGGGGTGAGTATAAAAATACCCATTAGAGACCCCGAGACCCCTAACGGCCTCTGAGAATTCCACAAAAGAAAACCAGAAAGCATGATCTCAATCACAAAGCATAAATTAAAAGAAATCTCACACCAGGTATACAACATAGAGAATAAGAATAAGGATGATTAGTCTTGAGCTAGATCATTTTATTCTATTGAGAGGTTTTGTTGTTGATCCATGAAGGGTTGTTATATTTCTGGTCCACAAAGGGCCTCTCTACTCCAGAATCACAGAGGGTCGCACTACTGCCGATCCAGAGAGGGTCTCACTGCTAGCGATCCACAGAGAGTCTCTATCATGCCGATCCACAAACGGCCACTCTATTGGTGGTCCACGGAGGGTCACACTATTGTCTATTCATGGAGGGTCACTCTAATTTCAATCCACAGAGGGTAGCTCTTCACTTGAAATCCAGCCATTGGATTCCCATGCTTAGTGAACTTGAGTTCTGTAGGTTCTTCTCCTCAAGATATCGATTGTACCTCAAATTCCACAAAGTCTCATTTAGAAGTAACCTAAAGGACAACATTTTCAGACGGATTCCAATGTAATAGATGGTGCGTCAATCAGACGCTCGGTCTGTAGGTTATAAGAAAAAAGGAAAATAGGGCTTGATTGGATTCGAGTCTGATCCAACCCGAACATACACCAACTTCTTCCAAAACCAATGTGGAGTATCTTAAAAGGACCGCCCATACCAAGGTTCCTAACTCCGTAGATGGTGCATCAATCAGATGTCCGGTTTTCAAGATATATCGGTTTTAGTGAAACGGGACCGGTCAGGTCTGGGTCCGGTAGGGGTCCGGCCCTAGCAGCCTGTGGGGTCCTCTAGTTTGGCCCAACTTGTCAGGAACCAACACAGGTTGATCCTAAACTGGTCACCTAATTCGGTCCACGAAAAGGCCCGAGAGGCGTTTCGGATCCTCCCGGGCTGCCGAAATGCACTAATGGGATCAACATAGTGGTGATGGGAATGATTTAGCCCAATATAAATAAAAAGAAGCAGAAAAATAAAAAAAATGCATCCCGAAAGTAAATAAACTGAATAAATCAACTAATAATGAACTGAAAATAAAAAAATAACCAGACATGATGACCACAAAACTCCACGTGACCCCACGTTTCACTCTCTGATCACAAGGCACAACATCACCCACGGCGATCGAGATCAAGTTGAAACCTGCACCTGTGACTAAAAGCGAGAATTAAGTATAGGTCTGATTATTAAAACTCAGTAGGTGTGCCTAAGTAGTATATTCTTAAATTAATTTCCTTTAAATAAAATAATCATCAATTTTAGGTTTGAAATACAATATATAAAAGTAAGTCTTTCTACATGTTACTCAAAAGAGAAGTACAAGTCATTGCCCTTGTTCTTTTCTCAAAACCCAAATCAATATTTCAGTGAGACATTCACATTTTCAAAGGGAAAATGTTGTTTATATTTTTAGCTTTTAATGAAGAGGATTAAACACTGTCATTTGAAAACCATTTTTAGAAAACTAATCAAAACCAGTTTACCGCCTTCTAAGGAAAAAAATATACAAAAATTCACAAAATAAATCACACAGTAAGGGAAATTTAGGTGTATATATAAGAATCATAATCACTGCTGCAAGAAAAAAAGCTGAGTAGACATAGGTGAACCCAGAAGATCGAGAACAATCCAGAAGACACCAATAAATGAGACCTTGTCCTCTTTGACATGTCACACATGATGAAAGCAAAACACGCAATACAATCAACCATCCTTTCTCAGGTAGGCCGAGGGAAAAGTCCCATAGTAATAAACCCAATATATCCACCTACTATGGGCCACTGGTCAGTACCATAACCTACTAGTGCAACAATCATTCTCAGAATACCCCCTCAATATGCCAGGTTGTCATGACTCATGTATTAACAAAGGGGGTGGGCCTACTGATGTCATTCGAGCATCCAATCACAGTATATATAATAATATAGCACAACATGCAACACCCTGAGCCACCCCAAGGAATATGTCCCTGACCTTCCTACCATTGATCACAGGTAAGTCCTACACAACGGACCCCCATAACATATAACTCAACCAAATCAAGGGACCACATCCAAGGAGAGTGTTCTTGATATAACTAGTTTTACAAAAGTGCTAACCGGGCCTCACATGATTTTTGCATGCCAAACCATTTATTAATAATTACACACACACCACTTGGGAAACTATAAATACACTTTAAAACCCATTTAAGATTTCCAAACCAGAATTTAAAATCTAAAACATGTTCACAAATTCCAAAGGGTCATTTAATCAGGCAATTAATGTGAAAACACTATCAAACCATTTATTTCAACACATTAAAAGAAATAAACCACTCCAATTCAAGGCAGACAATTTACTAACAGTTCTATATAAATAATTAATATTAGAACTAGCTGCGAAAAGAAAGAAATAAATGATTCTTAAATTTATAGGGAAATTCATAGGGAAATCGACCTCAAAAATGGAGTGGATCAAGATGAACAACGCGGCACCGAACACCTTTGACGAAGACCACCCCACAATTGTGCACACATACACCCCTATATATATACACCCCTTAATCCAATACACATATTCCCCATGCCATGAGATAATATGGGCAAGGAGGATTTATATATATATATATAGGTATACGTACCTATGTATGTGTGTATAACACTTCGAGAATACCCCGAACAATCTAATTAACCCAAAAGAGAATCGAAGATTTTACCAAAAAATCTAAATAAAATTAAAACAATATATATATATATATAAGGTAGAAGAAATACACTAAAGTTGGGCCAAGTTCCCTTGTCAAACTTTACATAAAACAAGACCATTTGAAAACATGACTCTCACCATTCAAAACCATCTACAATTGATATTAAAAAAATACAAATTAAGGTCACATGTCAAATATTTCATTTTCCTTCAAAAACACATTCCAAAATTATCCAAACCTTAAGTGCCTTAAAACAAGGTTTGAGCCCACCAAACAACCCTCAAATCTTCCTCAGGAAACTTCACACCGAGAAACTCACACAAAACATAACCAATTTTCGATACAAAACCCGAACCCAAAACACGAGCATGTCAAACCCTTCAATGACGTATTTCATATCACTCAAACAATACAATAAACCATTTATACAATTTATAAAAACCCTTTAAAGAGTCCAAACAAGATTTTACTCCTAAATTACACACACTTTCCCAACCAATTCCCCAGAAAGTCCATTTTGATAATTATACAAATCTAAAATTCATACGTAAAAATACACAACAGGGCATACATGCCAAAACTACACCCTTCTTCAATAAAAACTCATTTTTTACCGAAATGCACCTCAAGATCCATTGAAAATATATTTTTCACATTGAAAATATGGTGTAAAATACTTTTAAAGGAACATTACAATACAACATCACAACACATAGTCGTTTCTTTTGAAAAAACTCATTTCCAACCCATAAACATATTAAAACACAACCAATTCACGCTTTTCACTACTCAAATAACATTTATAAAACATTAAAACTAAAAAAAACAATTAAAATGGTAAAATAAATCAACCTCAAACGATGGCAAACAAACCGTAATGGGATGAAATGCTTCGCCTTCGGTGGCGGACACGAAAAATTGCACGAGGAAGACACGCAAGACCTACCGCACACCCCACAAATGGAAGGAAAATATCTAAACCCAATCAGCCCATGACCTAGGGTTTGGACAAGACAATAGGGGCCTTGGGAAGAGGTAAAAACACCAGAAAAAACAAGAAGATGGTAGTTTCAACCTTACCTAGGTGAGACGATCTGAAAACCCAAAGAAACTGAGTGAAAACCGTAGAGAAGGGAGGCTTGCCGCTAGAACGGAGTACGTGCGGCTGAGAGTTATTGGGGGGCGAGGTTGCGTTGTGTGGCCAGAGGAAGTAGGGGGTGCCGATAGGGGAAGAACAGCTGATGGAGGGGATGGCATGTCATAGAGCTCCTGCACAAAGGGGGGGGGGCAGCGTCGAGCGTGGAAAGGGGGAGGGGGTGTCGGCCGTGCAAATTGGATAGGAAGGGATATATTAGGGTTTTTTTAATATTAATTAATTCTATTTTAATTTTTTAATTAAAATTATTTAATTTATAAATAAAAAAACTAAAAAATCAATAAAAATTAATTGAAACTCAAGAATAAATAAAATAGCTGTAAAAAATCGAGTCGGAGTGTGACACATCTCACAGGTCCGGCCTGATTCATGGGTCTGGTCCGGCTGGTGGTCCAGCCTGGCTTGCGGGTCTGACCCGACCAGTGGGTCTAGCTATCCTGGAAAACCCGAACCGCATGCAGGCCAGTTTTCCCAGCTAACGGTGTCATCAGGGCTCTACACCACCTTTTGAAATTGCTGGTTGAATCTGTACGTTGTGTCCAGTCAAGAAACTCAAGAGAGCTGCTTCGTTTCCCCTACATGGCACATTGGCACTGCACCATCTACCCACAACGACCCCTGTGAGCGCCTCCTTATCCATGTGGGAGATGTGGACCAGATGCCACTGCCGGTTTCCAGGAACACTGCACTGGTGGTGCCGCACCGGCGACTGCTTCCGTGGGCCATCAGAGATGCTCCGGTGGTCCGTTTTCCTTTCCATTTGTGCCTGCGGGCCTCCCAAGTTTCTGCCTTCACTATGAAGCCTATGGATTCATCTTGCGACCATGTTATCTAGTCTCACACAAATAACGCACATAAACCAATAACTTTGGGGGGTATGGGCTTTGTTTGGATTGTCCCACGCCTTCTGCATTAGTTTTTTATCAAAGGGGCGGAATAATAATCATAAAAGTTTAATATTATCTCCAAAATTAAACCCCACAACAACCTACCATAAAAAAACAATGAATCACAGATCAACTTGTTGGTCAGTTTATCTGCATTCTTTATATTATACAAGAACGAGAAAAGAGGAATATTAAACTCATAAATCCCCTACTTGGATTCAGTGGAATCTGTTGCGGATGAAGGAATGAATTTGTGTTCAAAGATGTTCATCTCCATTCATCGATGTCTGATCTAAATCTTCGAATGGATTCAATCATTCGTCATTCTTCATTGGATGGTGACATCATCGGCATTATGTCAGAGCTTTCCCTGCGATTTCCAATCCGTTCACCAACAGGTTGATTAAATGAAAAGAAACAAGCTCCACATTATGTCCATTATTGTGGTTCATTAATGAACCTTAATTAATGAACCAATTAATCACAAGAGCATTGTCGTTACATAGAAAAGTAGTACGTTTTTAAATGACTCTCATTTAATGATCATTGTTACACTTCCATCCCACCAACCATTTCTCAATGGTTGAAGAAAAATAAATTTTATCGAAGAGTTATTTTATTATTTTTTGAAATAGTCTAAAAATTATCTTTTTCATCTGACCATTTCCAGTAAAAGTTAGGTTTCACCTAATTGAATCCCAGTGATGTGAATTCAATGGTGCCCTCATATTTTCAATCCGAGCACCGGTTCATAATAGAGAAAAATCCACTCGCACGTTTACTGAACGTACCTTAAAAATATTAATAAAGTACATTACGGGCTCTCCATGCCTCAGAATCATGTGTCATCAATTTTTATAGTCTCATAATAATTCTATATAATTTAATAAAATATACGGAATTTCTGGGTCTTTACATTCTCCCCACTTTATGGATTTACATCCCTGGATGCTACAAAAAAGGCTAAGAAAACAAACGTGGATACTAAGAATGAATCTGAACCTCCCACTCCTATGTGCTCTCCTGGAGGTTCTCGTGCTACCACCGAAATTGAACTAGAGGAATCAACCATCCCTATAGGACCCGCTCCTGTCAATCCTCTATCTCCATCGGGAACTCTATGAATATTTATGCATCATCAATGTCCAGCTCTCCCCAGTCAATGACATGTGATATATCCTGCTTGTATCTCCTCAACGGTGACATGCAGAAAACATTATGCATTTGGTGCATATGTGGGGGAAGATCTAGGTGATATGCGACCTCTACAACTCTGCTAAGAATCTGGAAAGGTTAGATGAACCTCAGAGATAGCTTGCTACCCTAGCTAAATCATCTTAGTCCTCATCGAGGTGAGACCCATAGGAAGACATGGTCACCCTCCTCGAACTCCAAGGGTCTCCATATCATATCGTTATAAGACTTATACCTGATCTATGTAGTCTACATCCACCCCTAGATGATTTGAACCTTCTCAGTGGTAGCATGTACCAACTCTGGACCCATAATTTCTAACTTCCCTATGTCTATCCATCATAGAGGTGATATGCATGTTTTCCTTTACAAGACCTCAAACGGTGCCATGTCGAAGGTGGAGTGATAACGATTTTTGTATGTGAACTCCAACCAGTGGTGGGTGGTCCTCCCAAATATGGCCAAAATCAAGGATTCAAGCACTAAGCATGTCCTCAAGTGTTTGTATGGTCCACTCTGACTGACCATCTGTCTGAGGGTGAAACGCGGTGCTCAATCATAGATGAGTCCCAAATGCCTCTTGTAATCCCTTCCACAACCGTGATGTAAAAAATTTGTCACAATTTGAAACAATTATTGATGGTACCCTGTGAAGCCATAATATCTCCTAAACATAGAGGCATCCCAATCCATCTACTAAACCCTGTTCTCAGATAGGTAGAAAGTGGGATGACTTAGTGAGTCGCTCATCGATCCCCCAGATTGATTCATGGCCCATGGACGTATGTGGAAACCTTTTCATGATGTCAATCAAGATACCATCCCATTTCCACTCTGGTACCTTGAGTGGCTGAGTCAACCCCACTGAAACCTATTATTCATCCTTCACTTACTGATATGTGAGGCATCATGAAACGAACTCCTCGACTGTTTTCTTTATCCCTAGCCTTTATTACTGATGTCGAAGGTCCTGGAATATCTTCTCCAATCCATGATAAACCACCAAATGGGATATATAGAACTCCCTCAACAACTCCTCCCAAAACATTATTGGTACCATGGTGCATCCTTTAAAAAGGAAGATGTGCTCCCCAACTAACGAAAATCCATCCGAATCATGTCCTGAGGATATCTGAGCACGTCAGGCCTCGCAATCAGCATTCCCAAGTTGTTCCTCCCGAACACGCTAAAGTAGTGGGGTGGTGACAATCATAGAATGGAGGTATTCTACTCCATTATTATCCACAAACGATATCTACAATGCAGCTAGATGCTCTGTCGCCTCCTCAATAGCTGTAGACCATACCTCCTTCTAAGTGCATCTTCCACTACATTTCTCTTCCTAGGAGTGAATACTATCTCAAATTCACAGTCCTGGAGGAACTCAAACAATCGCCGCTATCTTAGGTTAATTTTCTTCTATAAGAAGATATACCTAAGACTCTTTTGATCAGAGTGGACAATAAATTATTCACCCGTCGAGTAGTGTCACCACATCTACAATGCAGAGTCCACTGCTTCTAACTCTAGGTCATGAGTCGTGTTGTTCTACTCTTGTTTCCTCAGTTATCGTGATCCATGGAGATCATCTCCTATGCCTGTATTAGGACACATCCCAGTATAGTCCATGATGCATCATAGTACACTACATGCCCAACTCTTTCTTCCTGTAGCCTCAAGATGGGGGAAATCATTAGTCTCCACCTTATCTCTTGGAAACTCTTCTGGAACCTTCTTTCAATATGAAGGGTTTTACCTTCTTTGTTAAAGATGACAAGGGTGTTGATAGTCTGTAAAAGTAAGGTAAAAATATCTGGTAGCACCCAGCCATCCCAGGAAACTCCGCACCTCAGTCATACTCCTCGGTGGCTCCCAAGAAATCATGACCTCTATCTTTGTTGGATCAACCAAAACACTATCCTCTGAGATAACGTGTCCCATAAAGTGGAACTCTCATATCCAGAACTAGAACTTTGAGTACATACCATAAATTTGGTGCTCTTAGAGTGTATCTCGTACTATTCATAGATGTGTGGTGTACTCCTCCTCTGATGCTGAGTACACCAAGATGTCATCAATGAAGACCACCATGAAGTGATCCATGTAAGGCTCAATGATTCTGTTCACAAGTACCATGAAAACTACAGGGGATTTGGTCATTCCGAAAGGCATCACCATGAACTCATATTGTCCATTCCGAAATCTGATGGTTGTCTTCGGTATGTCCTCATCTTGCACCCGAAGCCGATGATAGCTTGATCTGAGGTCTGTCTTCGAAAACGACTAAGCTCCCTTCATCTAGTCTAAGAGATCATAAATCATTATTAGGAGGTATTTTTTCTTCACGGTCAATTTATTTAGGCACTGATAGTCCACACAAATCCTCAATCTCCCATCTTTCTTCATGGTAAAAAAATTGGGGCTTCCCATTGGGAAACATTGGGCATTACATACCCCTTCCTCTACAATTTCTCCAATTGTACCCTCAATTAATGAACTTCATGAGATCCATCCGAAATGATGGTGTAGATATCAGTGTCATCCTAAAGTATATTTCATCGTATAAATCCACCTCTCAGCAAGGAGTTAGTCCCAGAACATCCTGAGGAAAGACATATGCATACTGGTCTTCCACTATAGGATATCTTGGACTCCCCTCATCAACTATACCGAGGGTAAGGCTATCCAACTGATGAGTGATTGGATACACCCTCCTTCAAGAAATTACATCATGTACTGCAAAGGTTCCATTCTCACCGATGATGGAAAACCTAGTCCCATTCTTGTAGACACACCGCACTTTGTGCCAAAATAGTCGATCTAAACATGGACTGTGGATTACTAGTCCATACCCAGTATGACATCTTAAGGCCTCAATGCTACTACTTGGAGATTTCATCCAAAGCTGTCACCTCCTAGAGTACACTCACACTGTCGGCACCAATGTGTAATCATTAAATCCTCTCATGTAAGAGTCTCTTATCATAATGATCAATCCAACAGCTCCATAAGAATCTCTGAGCTTCGAACAAGATCCCTGGAAACAAAAGAGTGACTGGAACCTGTGTCTATAAAAACAGCATCTTCGGTGGAGTAGACCCAAATCACACATTGAATCATCTTCAAATCATCATGGTCATAAGCCTCTACCACCTGAAGTTGAGATCGTCCCTATCCACCTTCTCCCTGAGGTTTGGTTGGATCACTTAGTGGTGGTGATGATAGTGCCTCAAACTATATCCAACCCCATATTGGATGGCCTGCTCCTCTTCTACATCAGCTGCCCTATAGACCTCCATGCTCAAACCTTTGCCTCTGCCTTGACAGTTCTTTGACCGTATTTTTATCATCAGTATAGCGGTTCAGGCAATTAAAATCCATGTGAACCTACCCATTGTATGAGTAGCACAAACTGCTCCTTTGTTGACTTCCTCTTCCCTGAGAGCTCCACACCTCTAACCCTACATCCTGGGGTTGTCCTCCAGATGGTCTGAACAATTTGGTTCTCCACTTCATATGTTTACTACCTATTATATATGACTCGGTTTCCTGTCATCTGGTGGTCGCTCTCATCGTCAGTGGCTTCTCATCTAGGAAGCACTCCACAAATAGTACTCACTCTAGGACTCCATCCTGTGTAGGGATGTTGAGTGATATCATCAATTCTTTGATCTCACATTAGAGCCCCTAATCTAAGGTCTGGTCCTTGATGAAAGGGTCTCATACCATGTTGGTGGAGTAGTGAGAGAGGTCATTGAATATCTTCGAGTACTGGGCCACCATCAGGCTGCCCTACTGTAAGTGTAGTAGCTCCTGAAAATGCACTAATCGTAAATTTTCTAGTACAAACTATTCCCTGAAGAGGCTCTCGAAGTATAACCATGAAAGATTCATATCCTTGGGGGTCTGGAGCGTTAGGATCCACCATCTTCCTATTGTGACTTGAATGAGACTGGCATCTAGGATCACCATTTGGTCTGTTGGTGTCTCAACTAAAAGAAAAACTTCTGACATAGCCTACGACCAGTCCTCATATACCTATTGATCTATCTCTCCTCAAAACCTCATAGGACTATGTCTATAGAACTCATGTAATGTTCTTAGTTGGTGTGCATGGTCTCTTGGTGGGACCAGTGGCAACTGCTTCCCTACAGGTGGTGGTGGTGCTGGTATACCACCCAAAGGTGTTATTGCATAAAGAGGGACCTACACTGATGCCTCATCTCTTGGTAGGCATTCATTGTGATATCTCACTAGAATCCTAGTTGTATGTCTATGTGGAAGAATCTAGTAAAGAAACAGATGTTCCATGGTCGATAAGTTATACCTGGTGAGATGACTCAAAAGAGATCAAAATATTTTCAAAACACATGCAAATAGTGTTTTCGTGTATTGAGTCATAAATCATAACTCAGGGTAATAATGTATGGATACATCAGCCTCCACACGAACATTGGACTCCCCAAACTATAATCTGAACTCAAGACACATAACATTATTGATCCATTGAAAAACACAGTGTCTTAGATCTTTTGGTAGAACTAAATCCTTTGATAGCACTTTGTCATGAACCTTCCCTTGGGGCCCATGATGTGACTACCCCAATCCAGCCTCCATAGGAAAGGGGTTGGTGACTATCACTGGTAAGGAATATCCCCAACAAGGAAGGCATTTCTTTTAAACAACAAAGCATGATCTCAATCACAAAGCAGAAATTAAAAGACAACTCACACCAGGTATACAACTTAGAGAACACGAATAAATATGATTATTCTTGAGCTATATCATTATATTATGTTTAGATGTTTTTTTGCTAAGCCTCAAAGGGTCTCTATACTGTTGATCCACAAAGGGTCTCTCTACTACTGATCTACAGAGCGTTGCACTACTGACAATCCATATAAGGTCACACTGCTACTGATCCATGGAGGGTCTCTCTCATGATGATTCAGAGAGGATTTCTATATTTCTGATCCACGGAGGGTCTCATTGCTACCGATCTACATAGGGTCACCCTTATTCCAATCCATGAAGGGTCTCTCTTCACTTTAAATCTAGACACTGGATTCACACACTTAGTGGACTTGAGTTCGTTAGGTTCTACTCCTTAGTATATCAGACATACCTCAACTCCCACAAAGTCCTACAAATAAGTAACCCAAAGGACCACCTTGTCTTAAGGGTTACAACATGATACAGTGGGCCGCTTCATTTCCACCTCATGGCGTGTCAGTGCCATGCCTTCCACCCGTCACGGCCCGGATAGACATGGCTCTTGTCGTTGCGGCACCTGCGAGTTCCTTCGTCTCCATGCAACTAACATGGGATGACGGCCACCACCGGTCACTTGTGCCATCGTTTCCAGTGGTACCACCCTGGTGGATGCTTCTTCGGGTCAACAAAGATGCTTTGGTGGTATGGTTTTCATCCCGTTTGGGCCTACCGGCCTTCCGGGTTGCTGCCTTCACAATGAAGCCCTTAGATTTGTCTTCCATCCACGTTTCCCAGTCGCACACAACAAACACACATAAACAAAGGACAACCAAGGGTTCGGGCTGGGTTCAGATTGGCCCACGCCCTCCGAGTCATCTTTTTATCAAATGGGTGGAATAATAATCATAAGAGTTTAAGATTATCCCCAAAATGAAACCCCACAACAACCTCCCGTAAAAAAAGAATGAATCATGGATTAACTCATTGATCAGTTGATCCGAGTTCTTCATATTATACAAAAATGGGAAAAGAGAAATATTATACTCATAAATCCTCTACCTAGATTTATTGGAATACATTGCGGAAGAAGGAAGGAATCTGTAATCGAAGACATTCTTCGCCATTCATCGATGTTCGGTCTGAAGCCTCCAAATATTGTCAGTCAATCACAATTCATCATTAGAGGGTGACGTTGTCGGCATTTCTTCAGATCTTTCCCTACAATTTCCAATCTGTTTTTCAATGGTTTGATTAAATAAATAGAAACAAGTTCCACATTGTGTCCATTATTTTGGTTCATTAATGAACATTAATTAATGAACCAATTAATCACATGAGTGTTGTCATTAGAAATACAAGTAACATGTTAATAAATGACACTCATTAATGACCGTCATTATACTACGGTCCCGAAAAACTCTACACAATGGTTGAAGATAAATAAAATAACTGAAATAGTTATTTTATTATTTTTATAAAAAGACCAAAAATTATCTTTTCCATCCGACCCTTGCCAGTCGAAGTTAAGATTCAACTAAGATAATCCCAACACTATGAATTCAAAAGTGCCATCAGATATTCAATCCAAGAACTGGTTCAAAAGATAGAAAAACCCGATCACATGTTTTTTCAATGTGCCTTATAAAAAGTTCAAAAATTATTTTTCGGGCTCTTCACACCTCGGAATCATGTTCCGTCGATTTTTGCAGTCTCATCATAATTCCATATAATTAAAAACATTATATGCAATTTCTGGGTCATTAAAACACATGTATGAATGATTTTATTATGATATGGGTGGGACATATATATCCCTCCAATGCATTAGGTAACAATGGATGACTCATGAGTGTCAATGTTATGTGTGAACCTTATTACATGTTCACAATGTATGCCTGGACCAGGTTGCAAGTCCAAAAATTGTTCATGAACCTGATTAAATGTTCAAAATGTTATGAGTGAACCTTATTATGTGTTCACAATGTTTTCATGGATCTTTTTGCATGTATATAAATTTAGGCATGAACCTGATTACATGTTCAAAATGTTATGCATGAATCTGATTACATGTTCATAAAGTTATGCATGGACCTAGTTTCATGTTCATACAGTTATGTGTGAACCTGATTAAACATTCATAATGTTATGGATGGACCTAGTTTTGTGTACATAATTTGATTCAGGGGCCTAATTTCATGTCCTGAACATAATGAGTGAACATGTTTCTACTTATACGTGTTCAAAATCTTATAAAAAAATGTGCATTCCACAGATTCTATGTCTTATTCCTATGTTGTGATTTCATGGATTATGCTCTTAATCCTCTTTTTATCTATGTATTATGAAATTAAAGTCTTTAATATGATCTATAATATGTATTTTATAATCTACAAATTTTATTCTCAAGTTCCATACACTTATTTCACATTATACTTACACGTTTCCATTATTTACCCATACCGAGCATGTGAGCTCAACCCTTTCGTATTTTTCATTTCCCTATGTTATGAAGTAAGGTTTTTGGTAGATGTAAAAAGGTGGATGTCATCATGGGAGATGTTGAACATCTTTCACTAGGAGAGAAGATTTTTTTTCTAATATTCCAAAGTCACTAACCTATTATGGTACTCGGGCATGTATTATTGTATTGTATAAAATATTCATATAAAATGGTGTAATATCCATGTATGTTATTTTTGGGTCTCTGTACTATGGGATCAATTGGAGGAGGCTAAGAAGAAAGTGATGTAAGAAACTGCTAAAGTTTCTAGCCTCCAGGATGAGTGGCATCAAGTAGAGACAAGGGATGACGAGCTTCACCCGTTGACTGTTGATGAGGAAGAAAATCCTGGGAGGAGGATGCAACTCCATGATTCTATGAAAAAAAAGATGGATGATGTAAATCACTTGACCAATGGAGCCGATCCATAGGTGTTGTTTTCAAACTCATGAAACATACTCTATTATTTACTTGATTTTGAATCTTTTTGTGAATACAAACACATTTGTTTACTTATTTCAATTATTGCACATCAATCATATCTGTAATCCATCTAATGAAGAAGACTATAGCCCACGTAGGTCCTCCCTAGTGGGAGAAACAAGGGATCACCATTTGATTGTTTTCATTGTATGAGAGTGTAGGATAACCATATAAAGACCCAAATTTCCAAATATTGTTTTAATTAAATGGTAATTTTATGAGTCCGCAAAAATTTACGGTACATGATTCTGAGGCCCGGTGTGCCCAAAATCAATTTCTGAAGTTTTATTTGGGTACGTTCAGTGAACGTATGAGCAGGTTTATATAAATTTTTAACTGGTGATCGGAATTGAAATATGAGGGCACTATTGAAATCGTAGCACCAGTATTCGCTTATGAAGACTTTCACCTCGATGATAGTTGGTCGAGAATAAAAGTTAGTTTTTGGGTTTTTAGTGAATGAATTAAATAAAAATAAGGTTGTGTAAACTTTATTTTTATAATTTGGTTAAAACCTCCATGTGGAGGTTAGAGGTGGGGACCCACACACCTTAACCTCCCATGAGAGGTTATGGAGTGGGTCCCACCAAAGATCTAAACATCGTATTCTTGTTTATTGTTGTGGGGACCACCTAGGGTTAAACCCCCTTGAAACTCCTCTTTAATGGGGATAAACACTCCACCTTTCATTAAGTGTAGGGGAGCCTCTTCAACTCCCCTAACACTTAATGTGCCAAATCCTTCACATTTTATTAATCCACCCATATTAAATTTAGTGCCAAAAATTAAATAATAGATTTACTTAATCCATTTTTTGGGTTTGAATTTGTCTTTTGGTGGAGCCTGGGAGAAAGTAGAGAGCTTAGGGAGAAAATATCTCGCCAACGAAGAATGCATTCTTCCAATGAAGATTTACGGCATGGATCAACTTCGAATTTCTTCCTCGGAACCCCTTTCTATGTGGGACGTCTTTGTAAAGACCCAGAAATTCTATGGATTTTTTTCTTCTTCTTAAATACCTTGGTTTTTTACGAGTCTGTGAAAATTGACGATGCATGATTCTGAGGACCGGTGTGCCCAGAATCAATTTCTATATTTTTGTTCGGGTACGTTCAGTAAATGTATGAACAAGTTTTTATAACTTTTGAACCAGTGCTCGGAATTGAAATCTGAGGACACCGATGAACTTGCAGAGCCAGTATTCACTTAAAGATACTTTAACTTCAACGACAATGAGTAAAGAATAAAAGTTAGTTTTTGGGTTTTTATTGAATTTAAATAAAAATAAAGTCTGTGGCTTTTTTATTTGTTGGTTAAAAACTCTTCATGGAAGTTAGAGGTAGCTTACTGCTTAGCTCTTCCACCTCAGTTGCACTGGGTGCACGACATCTTCCACGTATCTCAGTTGAGGAGATACGTGCATGAACCTTCTCACATCATCGACTATAGATAGATTTATGTCAACGATGGGGCAACTTTCACAGAGGTTCCAGTGGAGATTGAGGATTGACAGGAGTGGGTCCTACGTGGATGGTCGATAACTTTGGTGCACTTTCTCTGGAAGTACGGGAACCTCTAGGAGAGAACATGGGAGTAGGAGGCTCAGATGCGTGCTCAGTACCCCCACTTGTTCCCTTCATTTCAATTGTAGTTTACGGGGACGTAAAGCCCTGAGGTGGGGAGAATTTTAAAACCCGGATATTTCGTGGAAATTTTTTCTTCTTCTTAAATACATGGGTTTTTTACATGTCTGTGAAAATTGACGACATGTGATTCCAAGGACCTGTGTGCCCGGAATCAAATTCTGATGTTTTGTTTTGGTACATTTAGTAAACATATGAGCGGGTTTTTATAACTTTTGAATCGGTGCTCGGAATTGAAATATGATGAACTGTTGAACTCATAGCGCCAGTATTCACTTAAGGAGACTTTCACTTCGACGGCAGTGAGTCGAGACTAAAAGTTAGTTTTTGGGGTTTTTTTATATTTAAATAAAAATAAAGTGTGTGGTTTTTTTATTTGTTGGTTAAAACCTCCTCATAGAATTTGGAGGAGGGACCCCCACACCTTAACCTCCCATGAGAGGTTATGGTGGTGGGGCCCACATGAATCTAACCTCCAGCGAGAGGTTACGATGTGGGGACTACACGAGACTAAACCCTCCCTCTTAATGGGAGGAGAGGAAAACCTCTCAACTCTCCCTCATTAATGAGGAGGAGCCTTTTGGATCCTTTCACCTCAATTTTTCCAATGCACCATCCATAATATGCCAACTTACGTAATTAATTTCCCCAATTTTAATATTGTTCCAACAATTAAATTGGGAAAATCATATCACTTTTGGCTGGGCATTTGAAATTTGGTGGAATCTTTGGGAAGAGGAGAGCTTGGGAAAATGCTTCTATTGAAGAATGAAGAACGCGTTCTTCCAATGAAGAACTCTGTCAACGATCTTCTTCGAACTTCTTCTTTGGACACCTACCAACGTGGAGCGTCTTCCACAACCGATGTGCGAGCTCGGAATTGGATGTCTTCGGCGGACACAACGAACAGTGACAACAACATCTTCTTCCCCGCAACTTCATCAGCGATCAATGAACAAAGGTAGAGGTTGTTTTCTATTAAGTTCCACGTTATTCATTTCTTTCAAAACGAAGAATGAGGTTATTATTCTTTTTGCGGGTGAGTAGTTTTTCATCGTTCTCTAACCTTGATGAGCCAAGTGTTACCACCCTAAACACAGAGGGTATGGGACAAACCAACATGGCCTGACCCCTCTGTCATTATTGTTTATGACGATCTTTGGCTTGGCGATGTAATAATGAAGCGGAGTTGAAGGAGAAAAAGGAAATAGGAAAAGGCCGCGATACCTGCGGCCTCCGCACACCGTCGCCGGCCTCCAGCGCACCCCGGCTGAACCCCCACCTGGCGCCCTACCGAACCGCCTGCCGAACCACCTGCTAGCCCTGCCCTGCCACCTGCCGACCTACCCGACCACCTCCCAGCCACCCGCCGGCCCGTCTGGCGCCCTGCCCGGCCGCCCGCCGGCCCGCCTGGCTCCCTACCCGCCCACCCGCCTGGCACCATGCCCGTCCAACCCCTGGCCCCCCTGTCGGCCTGGGCGCGCCCTACTCGGCCGCCTACTGGTCTGGTCGTGCCCCGCCGGCCTACCAGACCACCTCTCGGCCTTCATGGCCACCTCCCGGCCACCCGACCTCCCAAGCTGCCACCCGATCGAACCGCCACCATCCCCCTCATGGCACCCTGGCCAAACCTGCCTGGCCGCACCCCCCGGGCCAAGCCGCATCGGGCCGCACCATCACGGTGCTCCATGCCAAACCACCCACGCGGCCCGCTGGGCTGGGCCCAGCGGGCCTGGCCGAACCTAACAGGAAGGTCCACCCAATGGACCAGGCCAGACCCAACAGGTCTGATCGGGTCAACCCAGAATAGGTCGGTCCGACCGAGTCGGACTGGACTCGGGCCCAATACCAACCCTTCACTCTCTTTGGCAATATCTTTGGTACCGGATGACCATTTGGTACCGCACGGTGCTGGTTTTCTTTGAGCATGGAGGTCCCTAAGAGTATACCCCACTAGAGTTTGGGGTAAAGTTGAGATACGATCAGGTTGGATCATGCACGAATCCAACCGGGCCCCATGGACTAAAAGGATAATAACACACAAACTGAGCGTCTGATTGACGCACTGTCTGTTGCGTTGAGACCCCTATGATAAGGTGGACTTTTGAGATACATCCATGTGGGACTTTGTGACAGTTTGATTATTGAACTATAGCTCGTGGAGCGGATCCTCACAGAGATGAGTGAGCATAGTGTGGATACCTAGTAGCTGGCTGAGACTTGACCACTGCTGACCGATTCGACTTAGAGTGATTCGAAAAGCCCTGTGGGGAGTGCCTTGGTGTCATAGAAAACCCATGGTAGGGAGTGCCTCTGTGTGATGCGGAATACCCACGATACTCGACAGGAGGAGTACCTCAGTAGACTACGAGGGGGAGTGCCTTTGTCTGACGCGACAGACCCACGGTGGGGAGCACCTCTGTGTGATGTGGAAAACCCGTGGTACTCAACAGGAGGAGTACCTTTGCAGTCCAAGGTTAGTGGGAAGTGCCTCTGTGTGATGCGCCAGACCCACTATACTCGATAGCGGAGGAGTTCTCTAGAAGTCGAGGTGCTCGACATTGTGCATGGAAATGTTACTTGATACTACCCCTATAATAAAAATCCCGGTTGAGATGATTCTGTAACTTTTGTGTTTACCTCATGTTTGAGATGGATTACTTGAAAACATAGGTATATGTATGGGCATATACCTAAGGGAGGTTATCTTTTGAATTCATACTTTGTGGTTTATCCTTGATTTATTTGTGAGACCTTGAGGGTCATGGAGTCCCTACTGAGTATCGTTATACTCACCCCGGCACAGGCTATGCCCGCACCTCATTGTGTTGGATGCAGATGACGGACAACGGGGACCGTGGCTGAGTGTACTAGAATTGAACAGTACCCGGAGGTGGACCACATGGTGTGACGGTACACGGAGGAGACAGACGGACGTGGAGTGATTTGGAGGCTATCATTACCTACCCTTCAGGTAGGATTTCCCAGTGGATGATCCAGGAGCTATTTTCCCTTTTTCTCATACTTGTACTTTCAGTTTCCTTATAATTTACAGTTGGGTTTGTATTTCCATCCCCTTTTTACCTTTCAACACTCCTTTTGTATACATTCTTACTTAGTGTTTTGCTTTCATCTTGTACTCTATTTTGTGTGTTTACAGTTATAAAGGAAATGTCTTCCCTGTTTTAAGGATTTGCGCCTTTGGTGCTAGTCACTAGCCCATATCCTATGGAAGGCGGGCTTGGGGTAGTCACAACACTATCCCCAGGGGACGGGTCATGATAAACTGGTATCAGAGGAGGAACCCAGCCTTATGTGTGGTGCACTACCAGGGTTGAGATGTAGGGCCCATAACGAGGACGTTTTGCTCTAAAGGGGGTGACTGTAACACCCTCGAATGATAAAGGGTTAAATGGATAAATGATATGACTCATGTCAACAAGTTACACCTTCTTTTTCAAGAGCCTACCTGATTATAAACCCAAAGTTGTATGTGCTTGGCCTGGAGTAGTGATCGGGATGGGTAACCTTCTTGGAAGATTCTTAGGGTGTTTGTGAGTGAGGAAAAAGCACACTGGAAAGGACATGTGTTGGCCTGTGGGGATACTTATTAGTTAGATGACCTGTGTAGGCATGTGGGTGGGCCCTAGGGTGAGGACCATGTTTCTACAAGGCAACTGGTGGTACTTGGAGGGCTACGACTCGATGGCCTTGTTAAGGCGGGGTGTCTGTGTTGTCACCAGGACCAGGTTGTTACAACTGGTATTAGTGGAGTCAGTTCTACCACATAACTTAGAACTATGATATTTTCTATGAAGCAATAGTGTTAATAGTACTGAGTCTGGTTTTCAATTCAGTGAGTCCAGTGTTGGTGCGGCGGCCGACGTATCCATACACCAGGACCTTGGCTTCTAATTTCCAAACCAGTGCATGAAAACACTAAATGACTGTGAGTTTTCAAAAGTTTTCTCTAAGTCATCTCAACCAGGTCATCTCACTCGGTATAATCTTTTGACCATGTCACATCTGTTTCTTTTAGGATGCCTCCCAGTGGATGACTAGCTAGAGCCCCGAGAATTGTACGCACAGATAGCCGAACGAGCGATGAGGCCTCGGTGCATGGCCATTTTCCAACAGAGGAACCAATGGTACCACTTCCGGTTCGACTACTGATTCCACCATCCCCATCAGTAGATAATGCATGCCACTTGAGTGCATTGCACGAGTTCCAGCACCATAGGCCACCTAGGTTCAGGGGATAGATGGACCCACATGTGGTTAAGGAATGGCTAGAGGCTGTGGTGAGCGTTTTTCGACTGGTAGGGACACCAGCCGACCTTATGGTGATCCTTGGTGCAAGTCTCCATCAGGAAATAGTTTGAAGATGTTGGAGCTTGATGATCTAGGTGCAAGACGAGATAACGCTTCTCTGGGTAGACTTCGAGAGACTGTTTCAGGCGGATTTTGTTCCAGCGACTCTCCGTGCAGTGTGTATTCAGGAGTTACTTCATCTACAGTAGGGCAACATGATGGTAGCATAGTACTCAACAAGGTTCACCGTCCTCTCACGCTACTCCACTGACATGGTATGGGACCCATTATTCAGGGTCCAAACCTTTGAGCAGGGGATTAAGAGAGAGATCAGGGCTTCGATGATCTCCCTCAGTATCCTGATGTAGATAGGGGTGTTGGATCGAGCCCTTTTAGAGGAGAATTTCCTTGCTGAGCAGTCTCCAGCAGCGAGACCAACCACTAGTCGACATGTAGTGGACTCTTCTTGCAGCTGGCAGTAGACAGATTTCACAGAGGTCCAAGCAGATAGAACTATGGGTGGACAACCTTAGGACTCGGGTTTAGTTGTATGAGGTATAGGAGACATATATAGACATGCCAGGAGTGGGCAATGTTACCCATGCAGAGGGCAGGATCACATGGCTTGTGACTGTCCGACCTATCGTTCAGATGATCAGTAGATGGTCGAAGGACCGCCTAGGCAGAGATAGAGATTCGATAAAGGCAGTGTACTGGGAGAAAGAGGACGTGGTAGAGGAGTTGTTCGTACAACTAGCGGTGGGTGACGTTTTGAGGTGTTACCGCCACCACCAGCAGCAGGTCCACCCCGACCGCAGAGAGCTGGTAGACATGGGAGAGCTTAGCTCTAGGCAGTTGAGGCTTACGATCACGGTGCTCCGGATATGATTCGAGGTACGATCTGTTTCTACTCCACCATAGCTTTAATTTTTATAGACATAGGTGTCAGTCACTCTTTCATTACCACTACCCTCATTCGGAGCTTGGAGATTCCGACGGAGCCGTTGGCTCAATCCTTATAGCTATAGAATCCTACGGAAGTAGATGTGATGATTACGAACTTGTGCCGACAGTGTGAGCTTACGTTAGGAGGCAAGAGATTCAGCTGGGATCTCCTAGTAGTAGCATTGAGGCCTTACGATGTCATTTTGGGTATGGACTGGTTATCTATAGTCCATGTTCAGATCTGTTGTATTAGGTGAAATGTGCGGTGTGTCTACACAGATGGGGCCAAGTTCACCTTCACGAGAGAGAAGGGAGTCATTTCAGCATAGGATGGACTTTACTAAAGGAGAGTACATCCAATCACTCATCAGTTGGCTTGAATTACCCTCAGAGTAGTTGATGTGGGGAGTCTGACTTATCCTGTAGTGGTGGATCAGTACGTAGATATTTTCCCTGATGATGTCCTAGGTCTACCTCTTCACAGAGAGGTGGACTTATACATTGACATGTACCCTAGGATTACACTGATATCTACACCAGCATTTTGTATGGCTGCTGTGGAGCTTCGTGAACTACAAGTACAGCTGGAGGACTTGTAGGGGAAGGGATTCATCTGGCCCAGTGTTTCTCTCCGGGCAGCTCCGACTCTGTTCGCCAAGAAGGCGTATGGGAGCTTGAGGCCTTGGGTCGACTATCGTCGCCTAAACCAGGTGACCATGAAGAATAAGTACCCACTCCTAAGGATTGACGAACTCTTTGATTAGTAGAAGGGATCACGGTGGTTCTCGAAGATAGAATTTAGATCAGGCTACCATCATCTCAGAGTTAGAGATGAGGATGTGAAGAAGACGACTTTAATATGTCGGTACAACCACTATGAGTTATTGGTTATGCCTTTCAGCATATCCAATGCTCCATTAGTTTTTATGGGACCCATGAAGAGGATCTTTCAGCCGTATCTCGATCACTTTGTCGTAGTCTTCATCGACAACATTCTAACCTACTCAACTACTGAGGAGGAGCATGCCTAACATTTGTAGGTAGTACTAGACACACTCCGAGAGCACCATATTAATGGTAAGCTCTCGAAGTGCCAGATCTGGATCTGAGAGGTTCACTTTCTGGGACATGTCATCACAGAGCCAGAGTTGCAGTAGATCCAGCGAAGATTGAGGCGGTACTTACTTGGGAGCCACCCAGGAGTGTGATGAAGGTACAGAGTTTCTTGGGTTTGGCTGGATACTAGCGGAGATTCATTCCAGACTTCTCCAGAGATGAAACACCACTATAATCCTTGACGAAGAAGGGGAAACCCTTCATGTGGTCAGAGAGATTCGAGTAGAGATTTTAGGAGCTGAGGCGGAGACTGACTAGTGCCCCCATCTTGAGTCATCCAGAGGAAGGTGTAGAGTACGTACTCTACTATGACACATCATGGTACGGACTCCGGTGTGTCATAATGCAAGAGCAAGCAGTGATCACATATGGTTATCGGCAGCTGAGACAACATGATTAGAACTACGATACCCATGAATTGGAGTTATTAGCAGTGGTATTCTCCTTGAAGATGTGGTGACACTATATGATGGGAGAACGTTTTACCATGTACTATGATCAAAAGAGTCTCATGTGTATCTTCCCTCAGAAGGACCTGAACCTGAGACAGCGGTGATGGCTTGAGTTCCTCGAGGACTATGACTTTGAAATAGTCTATACTCCTGGAAAGGGGAATTTTTATGAAGATTCACTCAGAAGGATATCTGGAATACAGCTCCTAAGTGAGGTGACAAAGCACCTGGCTGCTTTTCAGATATCATTTGTGGATAGAGATGGATCAGCTTTCCTTCAGTCCCTTACAGTCACTCCCCCACTTCTTTAGTGATCCAGGGAGGCACAACATGTGGACGCTGACTGCGAGACACAACATTCTCGGAAATCCACAGGGCAGACACCTGATGGATTTTCTGAAGGTGTTAGAACTTCATCCTTTTTAGAGGACGTACAATGGTGCCAATGTCACTTCAGGAGGAAGTGTTTTGGGAGTTCCACACATCCCATTTAGTGGTACATCTAGGAGTGGTGAAGATGTTCCAGGACCTTCGACGACAGCACTGGTGTCCAGGTATGAAGATGGGAGTTGTAGAGTTTGCCTCTCGGTGCCTCACTTGTCAGCAGATGAAGGCAGAGCACCGGGTACCAACAGCCTTGGTTCATCCTTTAGAGGTCCCAAAGTGGAAGTGGTATGGGATATCCATGGACTTTGTGACAGGCCTTCCACGTACATCCAGGGGTCATGACTCTATCTGGGTGATCATCGACTAACTCACCAAGTCGGACCACTTCCTATAGATCAGAGAGCAGGGTTCAGTAGAGAGCTTGGGACGCCTCTATGTGCAAGGGATTGTGTGGATACATGGAGTACATTCATCTGTTGTCTCTGATCGTGACACATGGTTTACTTCCCGGCTATGCAAGGGGTTGCAGGTGGATTTTGGGACGCAGCTTCATCTCTGCACTGCCTTCCATCCTCAGACGGATGGCCATACTAAGAGAACCATTCGGACACTTGAGGAAATGATTCTTTCATGTGTCCTCGACTTCGTTCACAGCTGGGAGGATCAATTGCCTTTGGTGGAGTTTGATTTCAACAACAACTATCACACCACCATTGGTATGGCACCTTTTGAGGTGTTATACGGGTGACCTTTCATATCACCCTTGTACTTGACTTACTCTAAGGAGTTAGCACTAGTGGGACTAGAGATTGTACGAGCTACCATGGAGAAGGTGCAGATCATCCAGGAGAAGATGAAGACTGCATAGAACAGAAAAAAGTCATATGCTGATAGGAGACATAGGCCTCTAGAGTTCGAGGATGGTGACCACGTCTTTTTACGGGTCTCACCTCGACGAGGTATATGGAGATTTGGCCGAGGCGGCAAGTTATATCCGAGATTCATCGGACATTTCCAGGTCCTTAGTAAAGTAGGTGAGGTGGCATACTACTTAGCTCTTCTACCTCAGTTGCAATGGCTGCACAACATCTACCATGTATCTCAGCTGAGCAGATACGTGCATGACCCTTCTCACATCATTGACTATGGAGAGATAGACATCACCAATGGGGAGACATTCACGGAGGTTCTAGTGGATATTGAGGATTGATAAGATTGGGTCCTATGTGGACGGTCAATAACTTTGGTGTGCTTTCTCTGGTAGTACGGGAACCACCAGGAGAGCACATGGGAGCGGGAGGATCAGATGCGTGCTTAGTTTCCCCACTTGTTCCCTTAGTTCCAGTTGTAGCATATGAGGATGTAAATCCATGAGGTGGGGAGAATGTAAAAACCTTGAAATTTTATGGAATTTTTTTTTCATCTTAAATACCAGGGTTTTTTACAAGTCTCTGAAAATTGACGACACATGATTCCGAGGACCAGTGTGCCCGGAATCAGTTTCTGATATTTTTTTTGGGTACTTTTAGTAAATTTATAAGAGTGTTATTATAAATTTTGAACCGGTGCTTGGAATTGAAATCTGAGGACACTGTTGAACTCACAATGCTGATATTCTCTTAAGCAGACTTTCACTTCGACAGCAGTGAGTCGAGAATAAAAGATAGTTTTTGGGTTTTTATTAAATTTAAATAAAAATTAAGTGTGTCGTTTTCTTATTTGTTGGTTAAAACCTCCTCATGGAATTTGGAGGTAGGACCCCCCCCCCCCCACCTTAACCTCCCATGAGAGGATACGATGGTGGGGTCCACCCGAATCTAACCTCCTACGATAGGTTACGATGTGGGGACCACACGGGAATAAACCCCCCTATTAAATGGAGGAGAGGAAAACCTCTCAACTCTCCCTCATTAATGAGGAGGAGCCTCTTGGCTCCTCTAACATTAAATTTCCAACACACCATCCTTAATACGCCAACTTACATAATTTATATCCCCAGTTTGAATATTGTTCCAACAATTAAATTGGGAAAATCATATCACTTTTGTCTTGGCATTTTGAATTTGGTGGAAGCTTTTGGAAGAGGAGAGCATGGTAGAAATCTTCCAATGAAGAATGAAGAACGTGTTCTTCCAACGAAGAATTCCAGCAATGGTCTTCTTCAAACTTATTCCCTGGAAACCTTCCAACGTGAAGCGTCTTCCATAACCGATGTGTGAGCTCGGGATTGGAAGTGTACGGTGGATATGATGAACAGCGACAAAAATGTCTTCTTCCCCGTGATATCATCGGTGATCAATGAACAAAGGTAGGGGTAGTTTTCTATTAAGGTCCATGTTCTTCTTTTCATTAAAAATGAAGAATGAGGTTATGCTTCTTTTTACAGGTGAGTTGTTGTTCATCATTCTCCAACCTTGATGATCCAAGTGTTACCACCCTAAACATGGAGGGTACGGGCCAAACCAACATGTCATGACCCCTCTCGTTTTCTTGTTTGTGACGATCTTCAGGATGACAATGTAACAACGAAGAGGTGTTGAAGGCGACGAAGGCAACATGCAAAGGTCGTGCTTCCCGCGGCCTCTGAAAACTGTCCTGACCTACCACACGCCCTGAACGATCCCCTGCCTGAAGCCCTGCCTGGCTGCTCGCCGGCCCGCCTACCGGCACTGCCCAGTCGCCTATCCGACCACCTTCCAGCCTAGTTGTGCCATACCTGGCCACTTTCCGACCTCGCTGCGCCCCGCAAGCCCCCACCGCCACCTCCCTACATACGACCCTGCCTGGCCACCTACCTGCCCACCTGACTCCCTGCCCAGCCGCCCTTCGGACCCCTACCAGCCTATCCCCAACCTGCCCGGCCGCCTACTGGGCTGGCCGAGCCCCGTTGGACTACCCTCCAGCCTACCCTGCCGCCCGACCTCCCTAACTGCCTCCCAACCGAACCGCCACCGGCCCCCTCATGGCACCCTGGCTAATCCTGCCTAGTCACGCCTCCGGGCCGAGCCACGTCGGGCCGTACCCTCACGGTGCTCCGGGGCGAACCAGCCCCGAGCCCAGGCCAAAAAGCCCACAGGGCCAGCTGGGCGGGGCCCAGCGGGCCGGGCCGAACCTAATAGGTTGGCCCGGCCAATTTGTCGGACCAGACCTAACAGGTCTGACCGGGTCGAACCAGACCAGGTCGACACAGACAAGGTCGGACCGGATCCGGGCCCACTACCGACCCTTTACTTTCTTTGGCCATATCTTTGGCACCGGAAAACAATTTGACAAACCGTCAGTGGCACTGGTTTTCTTGGATCGTGATGGTCCCTATGATTATACCCCACTAGATTTTGGGGTAAAGTTGAGATATAGTCAGGTTGGATCGTGCACAAATCTAACCAAGCCCCCGGGACTAAAAGGATAACAACTCACAAACTGGGCGTTCAATTGATGTTTCGTCTGTTTCTTTGAGACCCTTATAACGAGGGGGACCATTGAGATTCATACACATGGGACTTAATGACTGTTGGAGTATCGACATGTAGCTCATGGAGCGTATCCTCCCAGAGACGAGTGAGCATAGTGAGGAGACCTAGTAGTTGGCTGAGACCTGACGACTGCTGGCCGATTTGACTCAAATTGATTCGACTAGCCCAGTGGGTAGCGCCTTAGTGTCGCGACAGACCCACGGTGGGGAGCGCCTCTGTGTGATGCGCCATACCCACTATACTCGATAGGATGAGTACCTCAGCAGGATATGAGGGGGAGAGCCTCTGTGTGATGCAGCAGACCCATGGTGGGGAGTGCCTCTATGTGACGTGGAATACCCACAGTAATCGATAGGAGGAGTACCTCAGTAGTCCAAGGTTAGTGGAAAGAACCTCTGTGTGATGTGGCAGGCCCACTGTAATCGATAGAGGAAGAGTTCTCCTGCGTCCGAGGTGTTCGACGTTGTGCATGGAAATGTTACTTGATAGTACCCCTAGAATAAAAATACTGGTTGAGCTGAGTCAGTAACTTTTGTGTTTACCTCATGTTTGAGATGGATTACTTCATAAATTAGGTATATGTATGGGCATATAACTAAGTGAGGTTATTTTTTGAATTCATAATTTGTGTTTTATCCTTGTTGGATTTGTGAGACCTTAAGAGTCTCAGGGTCCCTATTGAGTATTGTTATACTCACCCCTGCATGAGCTAGCCCGCACCACATTAAGTTGGATGTAGACGATGGACAACACTGAACGAGGCTGAGTTTACCAGGATTGGACAGTACCCAGAGTTGAACCACATGGTGTGATGGTACACAGAGGAGACAGACGGATGTGGAATGCTTTAGAGGCTATCTATACCTACCCTTCAGGTAGGATTTCCCGGTGGACAATCCAGGAGCCTTTTTATCTTTTTCAAGTACTTTTACTTTTATTTTCCATGTACTTTACAGTTGGGCATGTATTTCCGACACCCTTTTTGCTTTTCAGCACTCCTTTTTTCTACAGTTTTACTTAGTGTTTTTCTTTCATCTTGTACTCTATTGTGTGTGTTTACAGTTATAAAGGCAATGCCTTCCCTGTTTTAAGGATTTACGCTTTTGGTGCTAGTATCCAGCTCCTAGCCTTTAGAAGGCGGGCTTGGGGTAGTCACGACATGGGCCCCAGGGGATGGGTCATGAAATTCTTCACCAGATCTTCCCTCCTCATCATCGTCAACGAACTGACACATGAGCATCGATTGGAAGTGTGTGGCGGACGCGATGAACGACAACAACACTGTCTTTTTCCCAGTGACTCTGTCAAAGAACAACAAAAAAAGGTATGGGTTCAAGTTTTGTTAATTTTTTCACGTTATTTTTTTTACTTCAATGATTAAGAATCCAATATGCATGCTATCACTCTAACACAGAGCGTGCGGGCCAAACAGACACGGCTCGACCCCTCCACCTTACTTTGTGGATTTTGACACTAATCACGGCATGAGTCCGGGTTGAGAAATTTTCTTCAACAATGATTTTAGATCGAAGGCGACGTCCCAAGGAGAGCACGACAACTTCTGGAACGAGAATCGGGCCACCAGAATTCGTCCGGTGACCCAAAAAAATTTCGCAGATTGTTGGAATTGACGAACGACACCGCGTGTATAGTGGCGGCGCAACCACGGCATAGGAGGAGTAGCCCACAGAAGACAGGTTTTAGCGTTGTAGCAGTGGCCAATGCAAGGCCGACCATGAAGAAAAATGGTGGCTCAATCCACCGGGTTGCCGGGGAAGGCTCCGCACAACCGCGCTGCACGGTAGAGCAAAAGGGGGTCGTGGCCTTGGCCGCGATGATGGAGGATGGGCGGCCAGCTCTGCCAGTCGATGGAGGAGGCACCGTGAAATCGCGCTGCGTGGGAGGTGGATGGCCTCTTAGCCAGCCGGGAGGAGCGGGATCCGTCATGTGGGTCCCACGTGACACGGACCAGCACCACGTGGCACCAGTTTTTCAATCCGCCGAACTGCTTAGCCATTCGAGAATCCAGGGGGTGCGGCCTCCCCCCTGAACGCAGCTAGGTTAGACCTGATGGGCCGCTAGCCGCGGGCCTCATGTGGGCTGAGCCCAGCACGGGTCGGGCTGCCCCCGCAGGCTGGGTTGGACCCCAGTCTGAACCCGTACCCATTTGACATGTTTCCACTCTTTTGCCAATAACATTAGCTACATGCGTTCGTTTCATGAACCGTCTACAGTGACGAAATCATTGGGGGAAGACAGTTCTTTTGGTATACCTCACTTGAGTTTTGGACATAGTTGGGGTATAGCTGGGTTGGATTGAATGTAAACCCAATAGGGCCCTCAAAACAGAAATGCCAATAACTCTCGGATCGGGCATCCTATTGACGCGCCGTCTATCACATTGGGTATCTTATGGTAGGAAGGATATTTTGGATAAATAAACATGGGACTTAATGTATGTTGATGTCTCACCACTTGGATTGAGGAGAGGACCCTCCTAGAATCAAGCATGTTTTGTGTGGAAACCCTGTGGTTGGCTGCTCTCTGATGACTGTTCCTAGATCCTGTGTGGCTTCTACAACTATGACTACTATTATTGGATCCTGTGTGGGTTGGACAGCTCTGACTACTATTTTGGGATCCTCTATGGGTTCGACAACTCTGAAAATTATTCCCGGATCCTATGTGGGTTTGACAGCTATGATGACTATTCCTGGATCTTGTGTGGGTTTGACAGCTCTGACAACTGTTTTTGAATCCTATGTGGGTTCAAAATATCTGATTTCTGTACCAGGATACTACCGGGGTTCAACAGAATAGATGATTTAATGGATACATCTAATCATCTCTTACTCTCTACAAAATTTGTATACTTGTGTGAGCTGAGTCAGTATCTTTTGTGTTTTCCTCATAATTGGGATGGATTACTTGATAACTTAGGTAAATGTGTGGGTATACACCTAAGTGGGATTATCTGTTGATTTCATACTTGGTGGTTTATCCTTGTTGGATTTTGTGAGACATTGTGGGTCTCAAGGACCCTAATGAGTATCGTTATACTCACCCTTGCACGGGATATGCCAGTACCTCGTTGTGTTGGATGCAGATGATGGACAACATTGACTAAGGCTGAGAGCACTAGGCCCGAACATTACCCAGAGGTGATCATACATCGTGTTGGTACATGGAGGAGACGGACGGACCTGTAGTGATGAGGAGGTGATTTTTACCTACCCTTTGGGTAAAACCCTCAGAGGACGACCCAGTGTAAGTATTTCTTTTCTTCAGTTGTAATTTTTGTTTCCTTGTACTTTACAGTTGGGCTTTTATTTCCACCCCCCCTTACATTTAGCACTCTTTTGTTATACAGTTTTACTTAGTTTTTTGCTTCCAGATTTTACTCTGTTGTGTGTTTTTTGGTTATAAAGGCAATGCCTTCCCAGTTTTAGGGATTAACTCCTTTGGTGCAAGTCACTAGCCCCTGGCCTATGGGAGGCGGGCTTGGGATAGTTGCGACACAGGTCTTAGGGGGTAGGTCGCGAAAAATTGGTATCAGAGGAGTTGGTTTTACCGTAGAACTTAGGACTCTGATTTTTTCTGTGAAGAAATAGTGTTAAAGGTACTAAGTGTGGTTTTTAGTTCAGGGAGTCCAGTGTTGGTACGACGGCTGACGTATCCATACACTAAGATCCTGAATTCTGATTTCTGACTCAGTTCATGAAAACACTGATTTCGTGTGTGTTTCAAGAGTTTTCATTATGATACCTTTGAGTCAGATCACCAGGTATAACTTATTGATTGTCGTGCACCTGTTTCTTTTAAGGATGACCCCATGCAGAAATCTATCCAGGGTTCCAGGATTTGTATGAGATGACAGCCCACTGAGCGACAAGGCCTCGGTGTAGGGCCCTATCACAGTGGAGGCACCAATGGTGCCACTACCCATTGGGCCACCGATTCCACCAGCCCAAGCAGCAGATAGTGCACACTGTCTGAGCACATTGCACGAGTTCTAGCGCTAGAGGCCGCCCAGGTTCAGGGGTGAGACAGAACCGAAGGCAGCTAAGGATTGGCTGGAGGTTGTATTGAGAGTATTCAGACTATTAGTGACACCAACTGACCTTATGGTGATCCTTTTTGTGAGTCTCCTTCAAGAAGCAGCAGGCAGATGGTGGAGCCTGATGCTCCAGGTGCATGACTATGTGACACTACTCTGGGTAGACTTCGAGATCCTATTTTGGGTAATGTTTGTTCCAGCCACCCTACATGCAGTGCAGATACAGGAGATACTTCATCTACAGCAGGGTTGCATGATGGTGGCACAATACTGAGTGTGGTTCACTGACATCTCACGCTACTCCACAAATATGGTGCATAAACCATTCTTCAGGGCCCGGACCTTCGATATGGGGCTCAGGTGAGAGACAGGGCTTCGATGATCTCCCTCAGCATCCTAAACTATGCGGGGGAGTTGGAGCGAGCCCTCTTAGTGGAGTGTTTCCTTGCTAAGAAGTCACCAGCAGTGAGACCCGCCACAGGGCATCACGTAGAGGAGTCTTCTGTATCTAGGAGTAGACAAATGTCATAGAGATCCAAGTGGACCAGACCATCCAGAGAATGACCTCAAGACTTGGGTTCGGTTGTGAGTGTCACACGAGATAGAGCCAGCCATATGAGGAACATGTAGTTTTTCACATTTATCGGGCATGGTCACATGGCTCATGACTCTCTGACCCACCGTTTAGATGATCAGTAGATAGTTGAGGGACCTCCCAAGCAGAGGCATAGGTTTGATCAAGGTGGACCATAGGGAGAAGGAGGACGTGGCAGAGGAGCTGGTCATGTAGCAGGCAGTGGACGACGTTTTTAGGTGTTACCACCACCACCACCAGGAGGTCCACCCTGACCACAGGGAGTAGGTGGACAGGGGAGAGCTCATCTCCAGGAAGCTGAGGCTTACGATAATGGTGCTACAGAGATGATTCTAGGTACGATCTATGTCTATTACACCTTAGTTATAGTTCTTATAGACATAGGTACCAATCACTCTTTCATTGCCACTACCCTTGTTCGGAGCTCAGAGATTCCGATGGAGCCGTTGGCTCGATCCTTATGGATAGAGACTCTTACGGGAGCAGATTCGATGATTACGCACTGGTTATGGCAGTGTGAGCTTACTCTATGAGGTTAGAGCTTTGGTTGTGATCTCTTAGTAGCGGTGTTGAGGCCATATGATGTCATCTTGGGTATGGACTGTTTATCTACAGTCCATGCTCAGATCGACTGTATTTGGCACAATGTGCGGTTTGTCCACACGGATGGGACCAGGTTCACCTTCACCGGTGAGAAGGGAGCCTTTGCAGTGCAGGATGGACTTTCATAGAGGAGAGTACAGCTGATCATTCATCAATTGTCTCTCCTTACCCTCGGAGCAGTTGATGTGGATATTCCAACTTATCCTATAATGGTGGACTAGTATGCGGATTTTTTCCCTGATGATGTCCCAGGTCTACCTCCTCATAGAGAGGAGGACTTCAAAATTGACATTTACCACAGGACGACACTGATATCTACACCAGTGTATTGGATGGATCCCGCGAAGCATCACGAGCTGTGGGTACAACTTGATGACTTACAAAGGAAGGGATTCATCCGCCCCAGTGTTTCTCCCTGGGTAGCCCTAATTCTATTCTCCAAGAAGACAGATGGAAGATTGAGGATTTGTGTCGACTATCGTCACCTAAACCAGGTGACCATGAAAAACAAGTACCAAATCCCAGGGATTGATGACCTCTTTAATCAGCTGAAGGGAGCACGATGGTTCTCAAAGATAGACCTCAGATCAGGCTATCACCAGCTCAGAATTTGAGATGAGGATGTATAGAATATGGCCTTCAGATGTTGGTATGACCACTACAAGATCATGGTTATGCCTTTCGACATAACCAACACTCATATAGTGTTCATCAGACTCATGAAAATGATTTTCCAACCATACTTCGATCGCATTGTCATATTCTTCGTCGAAGACATTCTAATCTACTCAACTACTGAGGAGGAGAATGCCTACCATTTTTAGGTATTACTGGACACACTTCGAGAGCACCAAATTTATTATAAGCTCCTAAAGTGCCAGTTTCGGATCTGAGAGGTACACTTTTTGGGATATGTCATCTCAGAGGCTAGAGTTGCATTAGATCTAGTGAATATTGAGGTGGAACATGTTTGGGAGCCACCCAGGAGTGAGATGGAGGTACGGAGTTTTCTGGAATTGGCTTGTTACTGCCATGGATTTGTTCCAGACTTCACCAGAGTTGCAACACCACTATCAGCCTTGATGAATAAGGGGAACCCTTCGTGTGGTTTGAGAGATGCCAGCAAAGCTTTCAGAAGTTGAGGTAGAGGCTGACTAGTGCCCCCATATTGAAGCTTCCGTAGGAAGGAATAGGGTACGTATTCTACTATGACGCATCAGGGACCAGAATCAGGTGTGTCTTGATGTAGGAGAGAGCAGTGATCGCATACGGTTCCCAGTAGCTGAGAAAGAATGAGCAGAACTACGCTACCCATGACCTGGAGTTAGTAGTAGTGGTTTTCGCCTTTAATATGTGGTGACATTATCCGATGGGCGAACGTTTTACCATGTACTCTGATCATAAGAGTCTTAGGATTATCTTCTCACAGAAGGACCTGAATCTGAGACAAACAATGTTGGCTTGAGTTCCTCCAAGACTATGACTTTTAGAAAGTCTATACTTCTGGGAAGGGGAATTTTGTTGTAGATGCGCTCAGTAGGAGATCTGGTATACAGATGCTAGGCGAGGCGAAAGAGTAGTTGGCTTCTTTACAAATATACTTTTTGGATAGAGATAGAGAATCCTTTATTCAGTCTCTTACAGTCACTCCCCCACTTCTTCAGTGATTCAGGGAGGCGCAGCATGGGTACACTAACTACGAGACATGATGAGGTCAGATATCCACAGGTCAGGCACCTGGTGGATTTTCTGAAGGTGGGGGGCACTTCATCCTCTTCAGAGGATGTACCATGGTACCAGTGTCACTTCATGAGGATGTGTTGAGGGATTTTCACACATCCCCTCTAGCGGTACTTCCAGGAGTGGTGAAAATGTACTAGGACCTCCGACGACAGCACTGGTGGTCGGGAATAAAGAAGTCAGTTACAGAGTTTGTCTCTTGGTGCCTCACTTTTTAGCAAGTGAAGGTGAAACATCAGGTACCAGCAGTCTTGGTACAACCTTTAGAGGTCCCACAGTGGAAGTGGGATGGGATATCCATCGACTTAGTTACAGGACATCCACGTACATACAGGGGTCACTACTCGATTTGGGTGATCATTGATCGACTCACCATGTTATCCCACTTCCTACCGATCAGAGATTAGGGTTCAGTAGAGATATTGGGATACCTCTATGTGTAGTAGATTGTGAGAGTACATGGGGTACCTTATTCTATTGTCTCTGATCATGACACAAAATTTACTTCCTGGCTATGGAAGGGGTTGCAGGAGGCTTTTGGGACACACCATCGTCTGAGCACCACCTTCCATCCTCAGACGGATGGCTAGATTGAGTAAAACATTCCAACCCTCAAGGACATGTTGCATGCTTTTTTCCTCGACTTTGTTCATAGCTGGGAGGATCAATTACCTTTGGGGGATTTTCATATAACAACAGCTATCACTCCACCATAGGGATGGAACATTTCGAGGTGTTGTACAAGCGACCTTAAAGATCACCATTATGCTGGACTGACCCTGGGGAGTCAGCACTAGAGGGACCAGAGATGGTACCAGCTACCATGGAGAAGGTTTAGATCATCCAGGAGCAGATGAAGACCGCAAAGAGTAGGCAAAAGTCATATGTTGATAGGAGACAGAGGCCTCTAGAGTTTGAGGATGGCGACCACGTCTTTCTATAGGTCACACCTCGATGAGGAATACAAAGATTTGGATGAGGCGTCAAGTTATCTCTGAGATTCATTGGACCATTATAGGTCCTCAACAGAGTAGGCGAGGTGTCTTACCGCCTTGCACTTCCCCCTCAGTTGCACTGAGTGCACGACGTTTTTCACGTATCCCAGCTAAGGAGATACATGAATGATCCCACTCACATTATCAACCATGGAGAGTTGGACGTCGACGATGGGGTGAATTTTATAGAGGTTCTAGTGGATATTGAGGATTTACAAGAGTGGGTCCTATGTGGACGGTCGATACCTCTGGTGCGCATTCGCTGGCAGCACGAGATCCTTCATGAGATCACATGAGAGCAGGAGGCTCAGATGCGTGCTCAGTACACCCACTTGTTCCCTTAGATGTGATTTATGGATTACAAGGATGTAGAGCCCTGATGTGGGGAGAATGTAAAGACCTGGAATTTCCATGTAATTTTTTTTAATTAAATAGGAATTTTATGAGTCCGCGAAAATTTACGGGGCATGATTCTGAGGCCTGCTGTGCCCAGAATCAATTTCTGAAGTTTTGTTTTGGTATGTTCAGGGAACGTACGAGTGGGTTTATATAAATTTTGAACCGGTTCTTGGAATTTAAATCTGAGGGCACCGTTGAACTCGCATCGCTAGTATTCGCTTAAGAAGACTTTCAACTCGACGACAGTTATTCGAGAATAAAAGTTAGTTTTTGGGTTTTTAGTGAATAAATTAAATAAAAATAAGGATGTGTAAACTTTATTTTTATTATTTGGTTAAAACCTCCATGTGGAGGTTATAGGTGGGGACCACCACACCTTAACCTCGCATGAGAGGTTATGGAGGTGGGGCCCACCTAAGGTCTAAACCTCCTCTTCTTGTTTGTTGTGGTGGGGACCACCTAGGGTTAAACCCCCTTGAAACTCCCCTTTAATGGGGATAAACCCTCCACCTTCCATTAAGTGTTGGGTAGCCTCTTCAACTCCTCTAACGCTTAATGTGCCAAATCCTTCACATATATTTAATCCACCCATTTTGAATTTAGTGCCAACAATTAAATAATAGATTAACTTAATCCATTTTTTTGGGTTGGCATATGTATTTTGGTGCAGCTTGGGGGAAAGGAGAGAGCATAGGGATAAAACCTCTCACCAAGAAAGAATGAAGAACGTGTTCTTCCAATGAAGAACGCTGATGTAGAGTGTCTTCGACTTTGTTCCTTAGAACCCCCTTCGACGTGGTACATCTTTGATCGATCTTACCTCCTCATAGTCATCAACGAACCGACGCATGAGCTTGGATTGAAATTGCATGGCGGGCACGACGAACGACGACAACACCATCTTCTTCCCCATGACTCTGTCAATGAACAACAAAAAAAGGTAGGGGTTCAAGCTTTGTTAATTGTTGCACGTTCTTCATATTTCTTCAAGGATTAAGAATCAAAGCCACATGATATCACTCTAACACGAAGGGTGTGGGCCGAACGAACAGGGTCCGACCCCTCCACCTTACTTTGTGGATTTTGACACTAGTCATGACATGAGTCTTGGTTGAGCGATTTTCATCAACAATGATTTCGGATCGAAGGCAACGTCCCGAGGAGTGTGCTACTACATCTGGAATGAGAATCGGGCCACTAGAATTTGTCTGGTGACTCACGGAAAGTTCTCCGGCTGTTGGAACTGACGAATGACACTGCTTGGATGGTAGCGGTGCAACCGCACTGCCAGAGGAGTAGCCTCTGGCTGATGGGCCTCGGTAGTTCAGCGGTGGCCGACGCAAGGCTGGCCCCGAAGAAAACTGGTGGCTCGAGCCACCGAGTTGCTGGGGAAGGCGAGGTGCAACTGTGGTGCATGGTGGAGAAAAATGGGACCACGGCGCAACCACATCGCTCAGGAGGTGGCTGGCCGCTAATACAACCAAGAGGAGTGGGACCATTTGTGTGGGTCCGGCATGACACATACTGGCACCATGTAGCACCGGTTATGCAATCCCCTGAATGGCTAAGCTGTTCGGGAATACAGGGGGTACAACCTCCCCCTTGAACAATGCTAGGGAGGACCCCATGAGCCACTAGCTATGGACTTTGCATGGGTGGAGCTCAGCAAGGGTCGGACCTAGCACGGGTCAGACCCAACACGGGTCGGGCCACCCCCCTGAGCCCAACGCGAGCCGGACCCCGCGCGGGTTGGGCCTCCCCCGCGAGCCAGGCCAGACCCAGTGCAGGTCGGGCGGCCCCCGTGGGAGGGGCCACCCCCACGGTCCGGGATACCCTCATGGGCCAGGTCGGACCCACAGACTAGGTCGGACCTTAGTCTGAACCCGGACCATTTTGACCTGTTTCCACTCTTTTACCCGTAACTTGAGCTACGAGCATCCATTTGATGAACCGTCTTCGGCAATGGAAACCTTGGAAGAAGATAGCTATTTTTGTATACCCCACTCGAGGTTTGGACACAGTTGGGGTACAACTGGGTTGGATTGAATGTAATCCCAACCGGGCCCTTGGAATAGAAATTCCAATAACTCTCAGACCGGATGTCCGATTGACGCCCCCTCTATCGTGTTGGGTAACTTATGACAGGACAATTCTTTTGGATATATCAACTTGGGAATTCATGGAAGGTGATGTATCAACACTTGGCTTGAGGAGCATACCCTCCTGTAATCAAGCGTTCTTTGTGTGGAGACCCTGTGGTTGGATTCTCTCTAATGAATGTTCCTAGATCCTGTGTGGGTTTGATAGCTCTGACTACTATTCCTAGATCCTATGTGGGTTTGACTACTTTGAATACTATTCCTGGATCCTATGAGGGTTTGACCGATCTGAATACTGTTCTTGGATCCTATGTGGGTTCAAAAGCTTTGATGACTGTTCCTGGATCCTGTGTGTGTTTGACAGCCCTGACTATTGTTCCTGGATCCTATGTGAGTTTGAAAACTCTAATTTCTGTACGAAGATCCTACAGGGGTTTGATATAATAGATGATTTATTGGCTACATATAATCATCTTTATCTCTCTAAAAAATTTGTATACCTGTGTGAGATGAGTCAGTAACTTTTTTGATTTCCCCATGATTGAGATGGATTACTTGACAACTTGGGTATATTTATGGGCATATACCTAAGTGGGGTTATCTGTTGATTTCATACTTTCTGGTTTATCATTGTTAGATTTTTCGATACCTTGAGGGCCTCGGGGTACCTACTGAGTATCATAATACTCACCCCTGCACAGGCTATGCCTGCACCTTGTTGGGTTTGATACAGACGACAGACAACGCTGACTGAGGCTGAGAGCACCAGGACCTAATGGTACCCAGAGGTGATCATACGGCGTGACGGTACATGGAGGATACAGACAGACCTGGATTGCTAAGGAGGTGATCTATACCTACCCTTCAGGTAGGAACCTCAGAGGAATACCGAGTGGCAGTTTTTCTTTTCTTTGGTTCTACATTCCATTTCCTTGTACATTATAGTTGGGATTGTATTTCCGGCCCCCTTACATTTCAGCACTCTTTTTGTATACTATTTTACTTAGTGTTTTTCTTCCATCTTGTACTCTCTTGTGTGCGTTTTCCGGTTATAAAGGAAATGCCTTCCTAGTTTTAGGGACTTACACCTTTGGTGCTAGTCTCCAGCCCCTGGCCTATGGAAGGTGGGATTGGGGTAGTCGTGTCACGGGTCCCGGGGGATGGGTAGTGAAAAACCATTGAAGAATTATTGTTTTCTTTTATTGACTGGCCTCTTAGAGTGTTCAGGCTGAGAGAGGTTGGTTCTAGAGAATAGGGCTCTTAGAGTAGCCATTTGCTTCTCCCAATGTGACCTAGTGCATGAATGGGATATCACTTGGGGTGTTGGATTCTATCTGAACAAAGTGGAATGATGTGTGTGAAGCATGATATCCAAAAATTAAAACACAATGGCAGCTATTTCACAATATAGGAAAATAGTGGACCATGTTCAAAACACAAAATCCATATTACATACCCTAAAATGAGGTAAAACAAATGAATGTTGAACACTAACCATGTTTGAGACATGTAAAATGTCTTGAATTGTCTTCTAAAGTCATCGGGAATGGTGGCCCATGATGGTAGGTTAGCCTTGGAAAAACACCATTCTGATAGGGGGTCCCTTCAGGTGTGGAAAAGGATGACGATCCGAATAAAAGGGAACACAAATCATGGAAGTGAAGTGATGGAAGGTTTGAATGGATTATAACACTCTTGTAGTTATTCTTCAATAGAGTAGAACACATGGGTGTGAGCATACTAGTCTGAACAAATATCAATCCTATCTTTTAGGGTATCATAGTCTCATATGCAAAATAATAGCTGAAGTGGTGAACAATGTGTAAGATGACCAACATCGATGAAGAAGACCTATAAGGTGAGTCCTAGGACGATTTTTAGTTTTAAATCATGCAAGTGGGGATGATGAACATGTAGTTTAAAATCAAATGGTAAGGACAATTCATGGTATAATTTGACATTGTTTGACCAGGACCCATCTCCTAGTTTCATTTCATGTTACTGGGAAATTGCACATAGTTTAAGGTCATACGTACTAGACTGCAACTGATATTAAAATAGCTAAATTGTTAATGATTCTATAGATGGACCCAAATAAAAAATGTATAGGTGTCTCTACATATCCCATATGGATGGGAATTAAAACATACATTGTTCTAAAACACAGATTGGTGAGAGACTAACACTAGTGGGGGAAATCCCCTATAGGGAGGAAGATGAAGCATCCCATGACTATCATGGAGAATTATAAAATTGTTCAGGGTAGGATCACAGTTTATGTCATGAATTTTAGACATTAATTTCATACAACATAGACCACGGGGTAATTACTCTAAAAGGAAAATGTGTAATGTGGTGGCAAGAAAAACCTAAAATAAAAGAGGGCCGGAAAGGCCCACACACCACATATGCATTCCTGAGGGAGCTTGAATATTTTTTAAAGTTGTGTTTCTTGGACAAAGTTGATGCTAAGGGGATAAAGATTTAATAAACTTGGGGTTGACCCTAGAGAAAAAAATGGTCTTTATTATGTATCCCATAAGGATGGTAATAAATCCATAAATATTTCTTGATGGATGGCATGGAAGATGACTAGTGTATAAAGAGATTTTAACTCATGTGAGAATATTGGGATGTTGTGCCATTTTTCATCATGTGGCTAGAATGGGAATTGTTATGAAGTCTAAAGTCATGAAAATAGGACATGGATTCTATGCAATTTAATGTTATATGGATATGATGAAAAAGGAGAAATAATTCCAAGGGTAGTGTGTATGGCATGGATAATGTAACCTGGCATGAAAGATGGCTGAAGAGGTATGAAAACCACACATTCCCAAGGTAAACATACACATAATTTAAAGTTAGTATGTTTGGACTAGAGAATTTTTAAATAGTTTAATGTCATAATTCGTGGACCGGCTGTAGATAGTTGAGGGTTGTATTTCCTAGACCATATCCATGTAGATAAAATTAATAGTGTTCGAACCATGGAAGGGGATTTAAGAGGATCTATTATGCGGTTCAATGGTAAAACTAATTTTGAATGAGGGCCAAAAGGGATTAATGCTACACCACACATCTTCAAGAAGATCTGAACACATTTTAAAGTCATGGTTCTTGGACTAAACTACTAGTTTAAGGTCTTATGTCTTGGACCATAGGCTCTTAGTTTAAGGTCACTGAGTTTGGACCATGAGAGGGAAACCTATTTGAGGAGATGTACCCATGGAGGAAGAGCGGAAAAACCCAGTGTGAAAGAGGATTGAAGAGATTTTCCACCACATGACATGTTTTCAAAGAGAACTCACACACAGTTTAAATTAATTATGTTTAGAATCAGGCATTCAATTTAACGTCATGTTCCTAGGATGTAAAATGTTAAAAAAAATTCATCATGAATCTACGACAGTGTTGTTTTGTTTAACATCATTTCAAGAATACGGAGGTTGTGGTTTCTTCAAGAGATGTATTGTTTGAGGAAATTGTCACTTATTAGTGTTGTGATGTGCCCCCCTTCTATGGTGACCAAATAATTTGAACCATTGGGATAGACGTTCTGAATTATATAAGGACCATCTAATTTGGGCTCCAACTTTGGTGGTTTCAACTAGGTATCATCAGATTCCTTAGAGTCAGTATTGAGTCACCTCGAAGAAGGAAAATAGATGACTTTCTTGTTGAAAGCTCTAGATATCTTGTTTTTGTGCCTCTATAGATTATGAAAGGTCCAATGCATGTTCTAATCGTGGGATTCCAGCTCAGCTAGATAGAATTTTAATATTCTTTCTAGTATCTTGTGGTCATGGAAAGTTGTTCAGAGTAATGATAGTAGAATCTCAATGGGTATGAATATCTCTATTCCCTACACTATGGAATATTAAGTCACCTAGATGGAATTCCAAGTCATCATTTTATAATCCTAAAGGGAATTGGTAAGCCTCTCCAACTAACTATTTTTGTTCTGAACAACCATCATCTTGAAAATTTTAGTGAGGGTTTTGTTGAATTCCTTAATATTTCCATTTTCTTACGCATGGTAAAAGATGTATGGTTTAACCAAATGTTGTACTTGTCATAAAACTTATTCATCTTAGCTCCTCAAAAGTTGGTGATGTTGTCATTGACAATGGTGCGAGGGACTCCGAATTGATAGATGATGTGGGAGCTCACAAATTCAACAACTGGTTGGGCTTTGACTTCCTTGAGAGGGGCTTATTTTCCCACTTGGAGAAGAAATCCATTGAGGTTAGATTAAAAATACATTAGAGGGATATTGCTTGTGGATATGGTTGCACAACATTGAGTCCCCAAACCAAAAATGTCCAAGGTTACTTAGTACTATAGAGGGTATCTAGTGGTTGATTCACAAAGTTAGAATGGATCTGACACACATGGAACCTATTGAAAAACTCAATACAGCCATGGACCATAGTGGGCCCATATTGTGGATCTAGTGGGAGAGATTCAAACCAGCCTGGTGAGTACCATAGGACCGGTCATGAACATCATACATAAACAAGGTAATCTCATCACCTTGGATGTAGTGGAGTATAATTCAGTCAAACCCACATATATAGAGAGTCTCCTCAAGGATATGTCCACTCTGAAGGGTGAACTGAGCTGCACATCAATGTATTATCTCATGTTTGGATATATCACTTACGAAGGTTCCATGATGGAGATACATGATGAAGTGAGTCATCCAATAAGAGGCATCTTCAACTACAAAAGGATCCAGAGGTCCTCATGTGGATGCACTAGCTGTCCTGTGGTTTACCTGTAGGTTTACATCATCGTTTGAAGTGATGTGAGTGATAAATATTTGGTACACTACTTGAATGAATAGATCATCCTGGCCAGGTTATGCAACAGAATCAGAAAGTCATGACAGGGCATCAACTAGACCATTTTTTGACTAGGGAACATGAGTCACCTTTTGATGAGAAGGGAAATAGGTCATCAGCCAATGATCATTATTAAGAAATGGAATTTTCTTTGGATATATCATGAAATAATCACCATTGATCTATTAGATGACTAACTTGGATTCCCCTTTGACATGAAGGTGGGGAAGATGAATCTCTTAGGCCATCTAGAGACCATTAATGAGACCCTGATACTCTGTCGCATTATTCATGAAACATTATGATAATAGGAATGAATATGTCATGACAACCTATTTTGGGGTCATGAAGAAGATTCCTACACCCACTCTATTGATCCTAGAATCATTTATCTTTTTAACAATTAGAATCTGGGAGGCAGCGTTGAAATGAATCTTCCAGTATGACATGACTTAATCCACTAAGAGGATGACATCATCTAGGAAATCAAAATCTAGAGTCATTTCCTCAAGGATTGTAGGAGTATCTATAAATTCTACCAATAATTGACCCTTGCTGGCCTTCTATAGAATAAAACTGGTTTCGACCTATATAATAATCATCACCTTGCGTACTGGTCGGCCAGTATACGTTGGAATATTTTGAATATACAATAGAGTATCCACATGGGATACCAACCTTGTATCTTGATACTAAATATAGTTCCACAATTTCTGTACTGAAAAAAATTGGTGTGAGGTAGCTCTTCTCAATGGATGAGTATATGGACTCGTTGTCATGGAGCATGCAACAGAGATAATATAAATAATAATTTAACCCTTTATTTTTCCTCTGAGTATGAAGGGTGTTGAGGGATCATTACAAGGTGGTCACATAGGGGACCATATGTCTCCCTAGTATGGGTGGAATCAGAACCAGATATTGAAATAAATATTTCTTAATTTTGTTGATGGTGGTCTAACACTTCTTATCCCATTGGTAAATGGAACCATTCTTCATGATCTTGGAAAAGGGATGACACTTGTCAGCCAAATTCATGATGAATCAATGTTTATAGTTTAGGTGACCTTGGAGTCCCCAAATACCTCATAGGTTACCCAAAGGAAGCATCTGGATGATGGAATTGATCTTATATGGGTCAATATCAATGCCTTTGTATCTCAAAATGAAGCCGAGAATTTTCTTGAGGAAGCCCTGATGTCTCATTTCAACCAAATCATCTAGATATCATTCCACTAGAATTACGAGTATTGGTTTGAAGATACGGTGCATGCCACACTGATAGGTATCTACGGAATTATTTAGAACGAAATGAATTTCCTGATAAGAGAAAGTAACATTACACACTATAAAGGTGGTATAATCCTCATACATGGGGGCCAAATGGATCTTTTTTTACATAGAATACCCATTTCATAAGGAAAGATTCTGGAACCCAACTATGACATTAATCAATAACTCTGTCATTCGAAGGGGAAATCATCCTTTGGGCAATGGCAGTTGAGATCTTGGAAGTGGATACAGACTCTAATATTCCCTAAATTATTCCTAAATGGGATTATGTTGGCTAGTGACTTGAGGTACTGAACTTCCTTAAAGAAGTTAGATTTGATAATCTTATCAACTTTGTCATCGACCGTGGAACCATGGGATGGGTGCATCTTCCTGGGAGAAATTTTGAACCCATGATGACTCACTATAAGACTAAGACAGTGGATGGAAACTAGATGGTCCATCCCTATCATTTCTTCACAGATCCAACCAAACACATCATGACACTGCTTCAAGAAATCCACATACTATTATTGTTCCTCTTTAGGCATGGATGCACTAATTAGAATTGGCCTCAAATCTACATTAATGTCAAGGTTCACCTAAACAATCTCATTGATGGTGGTGGATATGAATTCCTTAAATGCATAAGGTGAATCTTCCAAATATTATTCTTCATATGAGGTAGGGGTCATTGGGAAGAGGTAATTATTCTGAACTGACTGATTATGGAGAAATATTGTTGCTTGATTGGGTGTTGGTGGAGTCTTTACTGGGAGACTCCTACATTACTGAAATCATTGAAACAGAGGTTGTAATAACAATTCTATCATTCCTTCGACCAAGTGTTCTATTCATGATATTGATGTAATGTGGATGGGAATGTTTATGATGTTTCAACCCAGATTGGTAGAATAAGAAATTCTTGTTAACAACTATAACCACGGGGTGAACAACTCGATAACTAATAGGAGTAGGGGGTTTTGGTATCACCTAATCTTGGACTTCGTAAGAATATAAGGAAATATTATATAATTCCATAAAAATAGGGATGAAAACCCACTTCTCTTAGAGAAGACAAATCAGTTCCCCATGTCTCGTGTCGTAGCCTCCTAACAGCGAGTTGAGAGGATGAATGTGTCTTCTAGATATCTCCATGGGCTAGCTGAAGTGGAGGTGTTCTCAAAATCAATGTTCTAGGCATGATTTTCCTAGATCTAGTAATAATCCATTCCATATAATAGGATTCTCAAGAGGAAAAGGGAGAATCATCACCTTGGAGGATGTCGACTGGACCGTTGAGGGAGTACATGAGAAATTTGTGATACGAGAAGGGGATTATTTCATGCATATAGATATGAGGCCTACCCATATAGACATTGGAATTAGTTCCTTTGAGAAAACCATGAATTCAATGTCTACTACCAAACTACCAAACTAGGTCTTGGAACAGATCCTACCACACTGTCTCTGTTCAGTCCTATCATACTCTTGAATTTTTTGGTCATAGGGGTCCGGATACACTTTGGTGATTTACTACGAATGTACAATCTGGTTATGGATGAGATTGATCATTGAACCTATTTCATCTAGACACCAAAAAACACATTATGCTATTTAACTATCTAGTGATGAAACAACTGGAAGATGTTCCCATGTATGAGAGAAATATCATCTTCTCTAGAGAAAGAGATGACAACCTAGAAACCTTACTCCTCTAATTCCTCATTATTGAAAGTATCATCTTCTACAAACTCTATTTCAATCATGAGGGGATTTTCAAGGATTATGTGAGGGGTTATTGTGTCTCTTCTAACAGACATAGATCCTCAAGTATCTAGAGCATGGAAGGAATGATAGAGAGGTTCTTCAACACATAATACTTTCATGTCAATTGCATATTTATACCTATAAGAGGCCGCTATGTGGTGGAAAACACAACAGGCACTACTGGTGGGACCACTATATTCTGGATACTACTAGAAACATCATACTTCCTATCATATGGACTTATCAAAACATCCATTGGATGACTGTCAGCTAACAAAGGCCTTGATTGATGTGGTCAATCATGATGTGACTACATGAGTTCTGCTTGATCAATGAACACTTTTAGTGGTGGTAGTGGTTTTGGAGGAGTATGCTAGAAGTGTTGTGCCTATTTATCTCTACAAAATTCTTATTATCTGATCTTGGTAGCATGCACATCCTTGCATGAAGCACTCTTCTGATAATTCTAGTGACATTCCAATCATTGACTTATCATTCGATGGCATAGAACATGGATATTTGGAAGTATCTCCTATTACTATTCATTTTTATAAATCTTGTAGGGATCCAAAAATTCGATGGTATTCACAGATGCACACTCTTGATCATTTTCAGATGAGTATCTTGATGTTGGGTGGATTCTGGGTGTGATTCCCATTAACCAAGGAATGAATTCACCAAGCATACTATAAACCTTATACATAGATAAGGGGCCTTTATTTCACTTTTTCCATTAGTTATTACACTTATGAGATGTGGAAGTCTAAACGTTTGATGTAGAAGCGGATTCCGGAGAAGGTGAAATGACTTCTGGAGGCTCAGGATGGCCAATATATGAACGAATGACGCCAGGGGTGTGAGTGATTGCCATACGAGCCAACCAATCATCATAAATTTGGGTCCTATAGTTGGAGACCCACTAACACTCACTGGAACCATCACTTTTGGTGTTTTAATCACCTGAGATATTTGAAACCTATGTTGGAACATTGCCAATCCAGACCACATTTTTGTACACCAAGTCCTGGATCCATCCCTTAAACACATAGCACTACTTGATGTCATTTCCAAGGATCCTATGGAAGGTATGTGATCGGGGGGACTCGTAATCTTGGCCTCATGGGTATTTCTTCATTCTTGAAGCTTTATAATCCCTTGTTCCAGAGCACTATAGAAATAATCAGGGACCTTCGCCTCTATGTAGGAGTACGATTGATTTCATCTATCTAGAAGGGGAGCTCTAGGTGACTGGCCCTAATGAGGGGATAAAGTTGGATGAGGGGATGGATCCACATTCTATCACCTGGGTGGTGGTACCTAAAGAGGAGGTTGTTAATCATTCTAAGGTGTATCTTGGGGAGGTTATTTTCCTCAATGAGTTTGTGCCTAGAGAGGTTTTGCTGGAAACAAATCTAATAGCTCTAGAGCCGCTAGCTTCACTACAACAGTAATATCTATCTTATAGGTTCTTCTTGTAAGAGCTAGTAGAGTAAATAGGCATTCATTCTAGGATTACAATAAGGCTTCCTCTTGGAATTGATCATTGTTAGAAAAATCCCAGAATCAACTTGGGAAATTCCGAGTTATGATGATGGGGACCAATTCAGTATTGACGTTTCCAACAAACATTGTCAATAGTTGCTCTTGAGTAAGGGGCATATTGTGTGAGTACATGAGGTTGTTCCACCTGGAGATGATGTCTGTGACACATTCATTTGGAAACTAATTTCACTTTAAGTGGTATTCAATAATTTTATTGCATGTAGTAGAAGTAAACTGATAGAGAAACTACCTACAAAGGTATTCATGGCCGGTGATGGAAGAAATAGGTAACTAGTTTTACCATAAGAATGATGTACCTTAAAATGTCTAAAAAACATTGAATCTTGGCCACTTCATGGTTCTATAGGGTTCCTAACATAGGTCCACACCTTGAGATGAAGTTGGAACAATGTTTCATCTGGTCACCCATCCCATAAAAGGGGGAGAATGTTGGAGTCCCTAAATAACATGGCTCTCACATATCATCCACCCATGCCAAATAAAACTTTTCATTAGGTGGGATCACCACCTACCATGTTTCCAAGGCTTCAAGTTGAGTAGTGAGAGTTGCTATAAGATCATCCCGATGGGTATTTCTTTCTTGCTGAGGATTCAACATCATTAGGTCATGGATGGTCTCATCAACATGGTAGGAAGGCTTAATAAATCATTGGCCTACCTATAGGGAGGCTTGCAAAGCAGCTAGTGTAATGGAATTATCTAGGTCCTATAGGATATTCCCACACTACTCAGACATATTCGATGGTTAATACCACAATAACTTTATGTCCATGTCATGGTGCATAGGATCAACATTCTTGACAGAGAGAAACTGGCCAATGATGACTTGCGGCTACCCCAACTATCCTAATAATGGAGGAACATGGTCCTATTGACAATCACCATTATCTGTATGTTGCTTGGAAAGGATCTCATTGATGGTATGATGATGATATAAAATCTACTATCATATATAAGTGACTTCATGATCATCCTATTTCTTCTGTATGGTATCAAGAATATTTCATCCCTCGAGTTGTCTCTTACCCTTGTTAAGATTCCATCCAATGAACAACAATGTAGGGTGTTCCCCTAGGTCTAGGGCCTACCTTTTTAGGTGATTGAGGACACATATATGGTCCAAAAGATATTTTACTACCTAGGTTTGATAGTTATCTGAGTTAGATCCTATGCTGATATCTCCATCCATCGGTTTTGTGAGTTTATCCATGTTCACTATAATGACACTTATCATATCCACATTGTCACTAGGTGAATCAAACTATCGCTTGATAGGATTTAAATAGAGAGCATAGTATTTTCCCAACGATGGATCCTATCATGTATAGACACTTATTCAATGATTCTATGGAGAACTGTGAAGCTCTAGATACATCTTCATTGAAGGGTGTGGTGGTAAATGGGTGATGTATGATATTGTTCCACTAGAAGTTCTTCTAACTCAACCATATGTAATTTCTGGCTGATGTCATTAAAGTGATCTTGATCAATCAGGTAGACCAACCAACTACCATGGAGAAGGGAATGTGTCATAAAGATGGTATGACGAAAGCATGAAATCTCATCATGAGTGATGGTCTCTTGAATATAGATGTCAAGAAACACATTCATCCATAAAACCACTGACAATTGGTGGACAAATAGAGTTTCCCACAAACTCCCCTAATCGGAAGTGGGACCTGGTTATTGTCTACCCCAAGTTCTAATCAGCACTGGATGAGAAGCTGGAAACAACATAGATATGGATCGTTGAAGCAGTAGAATATCTTGTGGAGAGATCGCTGCACAAACTGACTGATCACTATGCGCTGGGTCATCTCTCCAAGGCAGTTCCAACCACATCATCACATTCCTGTTGAAAGGGGTTCCAACCACTACCTCATGTGAGAGGGAAGTGATTATCATCTAAAAATCCACAGGGTTCTTTCAATCCATCATGTCCCAGAAAAACTCTCTGTGATATCGTGTAGAGGTAGAGACTGAGGATGATGATGATAAATACTACTGCACCGTGAGACCCAAGAAGGGAGATAAGTATTTATCCTCCTTCATATATATATGAATATATTTATGAATCTTTTGAACTTCACCTTTTAGGATGAAAAATATCACATGTCGGGCTCCAACTGTATACTCTACTGCAAAATACTAAGGGAAGGCTCCATCATCGATTAAACCTCATCTTTAGAATCTGATAAGTGAACGAGATGTATAATGACCCAATGCTTCCTAGATTTATTTCTTTGGTAGATATGGTTTCCCTTTATTTCCAATGATGGTTCATTAGGGAAATAAAAATTTTCAGAATAAGGAATACCTTCATGTTGTTTCTCGATTTCACTAGGAGGACCTCTTCTTTGATTTTGCAGGATACGGGATGGACCTCTGTATTGGTTGTTGTCATCGAAGTGGGGAGGACCTCCGTTCAGACTACTATCATCGCAGGGATGACCACTTATTTTTTCTTTGAGAACCTGGGGAGGAACTCTATGTTGGGATGCATGAGTATGGGGATAACATTCGTATGAGGTTGCTGGATGCACGAGGACGAACTTTGTGGGAGTAGGGAGGACCTCCACATTGGTTGTTTGTGTCATGGGGAGGATGTCCTTGTTAGACGGTGATGAGGGCATGAGGAGGAAATTCATACTGATCTTCTATTAAATGGGTTGGGCCTCCGCTTTAGTTGAAGCTAAAGTAGGTAAGACCTTCTCTGGAGCTAGGGATGACACGAGGAAGATCTTCACATCGCTGGTTGGAGACATGGGGAGGACCTACATATCTGGAACTATAAGCATGAGGATGACCTCTATGATGGACATTGACAAAGTGGGGGGGACATACTCTTTGGACAATGATGGGAACATGGGGAGGACCTAAATGTTGGGTTTGAGAGAGGAGTGGGACCTATAATCTGACTGGCGACTACATGGGAAAGGCCTCCATACATGGTCTCATCATCACATACTGGCCTGTAACAGCTTCTAGAGGTGTGAATGGTTGAAAGAGTCAACCCAACATTCCTATAAATATTTTTAGGAATCGATCAGAGATAGGCATTGATGAGTCACTGTTCTGTTGTGGTAGTGATATGGTAGAGTATGTCGGAGGTGGAAGGATCCAAATGAGCTATGGGAGATGATGTCTCTTAATAGGCATCCTTATTAGCATGGGCCTGACGTTGGCGTTGGGTGAGTTGGATCAGGTCTAGAAGATCAGGGTAAAGATCTACCTATTCCTTGGCCTATAATACCATCCATTAATGGCATTGAAGTTACATTGTAGTATCCCTCTTGGGAGACTCCTGGGTGGTGGTCATTGTTGGGGAGACCCGAGAATCACCTACCCTCTATTCATAGGAGAGAAAGTCAATAAATTTCTCTAAGGAGCGTCTCTCAAAGTAGTTCATCAGTGGATTAGGGATAAGGGTATCCCTATTGTGCCATTGGGGGAAGAAGTGATGGTATGTTGAAAAGGCCTCTATGTCCTTGCGATCCATATCCCTTGTAGTAATGAATCCCTCATACTCATACAATCGTACATGGGTGTCCATAACCCTCTAATGGATGATTTCATAGGGTGAGATGGGATTTTTTTACCCTATATATAATGGTGTTATGGACATCATGGTAGAGGTGGGTTCATGCGGGATTGTCGCATCAACAGGTATCTTTCCCCTATGTTGACAGGCATTTGGTGAATGGGTTCCTACAGCTTGGGTCCTACAAAGTAGGAAGATTAAGCTGTCAGTACAAGTTTTAGGAAACCAATGCCCAATGATCCAACATCATCCAATATTCCATGTCTAGATAGATAGATCCATGCTAAAAATTTCCCAGAATGGGATACCCAACATTAAGCTTTCCCAACTAATGGGGAGTTCCACATAGGTCCTGCGATTTTTTTCCTGGCCCTGGAACCAAATAGTTGAATCTAGGTACATTATTATTTGTTGATATAATGTCTCAAACTCTACTAATCCCACATTTAGGATAAGAGTCTCATGTCAGGTTTACCATTTTTTTTGTTGATTTCACTGGGTCATAATCGCATCCCATGTTGTTGTGATGATGATGGCTACATTGTACCCTGCATTGCTGATTTCTGAAGGTGAACGACATTCATCAAATTCTCAGAAATTACTGCTCCTTGATCAAAAATGGATTATGAGATTTCGTTTTATCCTTACATTTATTCCTCTTTGGAACTCATCACCTTTTTTGGGTCTCCCTCATAAATTATGACGTGGTTCATGAGACTCATTCCTAGTGTCATATCTTTGTTGATGGTAGCTAATTACACTACTTCTGTCTAGAAATTCCAAGGGATCTAGACAAGGAAGCAACCTTTATTTAGGGGAGTGGTCACATTGGGAATTATTCCATCTTTTCTGGATGCTGAAACATTGGTCACCTATATTCTTATTTATAAGAGGGATTTTCAACAGTGTGAAAACTAAGGAATTCCATGTCAGTCACAAGGTATCTTATCCCAGAGGAATGTATTCATAAGTTTTTCTTAGTCATCCCATGTTTATCATGAGGTAGGCCATGAGTTTAATATCTTGTAGAGACAGAGAGAGGCTGACCAGAACACCTTATAGAGGTCGATCAGAGAGGTGTCTTCCTAGGAGGGAGTACCTAGATGGTTTACCAGATGGATGGATCAAAATTTATATGGAGGAAGTACCTAGATGGTGTGTCTCATAAAAATAAGGTTTCACACTGTGAAGTATTATTTGGGAACCACTGAGGGCAGGCCAAAGAAGTGATCCCCGGTGAGGGAAGCATCGAGGTTAATTGTTGGAGAGAATTAACCCTCATAGAGGTGTCTTGTGTACCCTATTTAGAATAACTAGATCAAAATCCATGTAGTTTTATGGATGGAATGGGGGCTTATGAATGGGACATTACCTTCATAGGAAGATTGTGCTCAGTTTAATTTTTTTGGATTGTGTGGGGATTACGCATAGGAGATACCTGAATGATGCTGGGAACAACAATGATATATGGGGAATACATGTAGAAATAACTTGTATAGATGGAATGATTTCATAGGGATGTGGCTTCCCAGGTAAAATTAGGATGGATTATGGGTGGATTGGATGGATTGGATGGATGTGGATGAACTATTAAGAGAGTTGGTCTTGAAACTCATGGAGGTACCCTATGTATCCCAGTTATTTAGGAATCAATGTCTACATAGTTCTAAAAGGGGAATTAGGTCATACACATAAGGAGGTATCCCAATATAAGTGGATCTTATTGTTAGGGATTACACATAGGATCTTCTCATAGATCATGATTGGGGATTATACCTAAGGAGGAGGCCCGGTTGATGGGACATGTTAGGGCTTACATGTAGGAATGGTCTAAATGGATATGAATTATGAGGCCTAATCCAAGGGACGATACCTATTGGGGTTGGATGGATATCATAGTAACTACTAACCTATAAGACCATGTCATTAAAGATTAGTGTGAGAAACAAGAGGAAGTAGAAGACCTCACACTTGTGTCATGAAAGAAGTGTCGACCAAAAATGGTGTGGGGATTACACTTTTGAGCTACTCATGGGAATTTGATTCCATGTGAGACGTATCTAATTACATGCGAGGTAGATATCACTCCCAAGGATATGAGTGGGCATGTAAAATTCCATAGGTGGGGTACTCTATGTTAATTTCACAGGGTTTTGCTAAATGTTAACGTCATGTGCTGAGGAAGATAGTGTTAGATAGATTTACATCCCATAGCACATATGGAGGATAATCACTCATTACCCCTTGGGATTACACAAATTATGCTCATCAACCCTTAGGGAAGGGAAGGCATTGATAATGCCAGAAGGCGAGAGTGTGGAGGAGTGTTTATTCAGGGGGTCCTTATTAGCATAAATACACTAAAAAGAAAAATCCATTTGCATACCTATTCTAAATTGAAAGCGGAAGGAATAATATTAATGGACACCTTATAAAGGACAAAGAAATCACCGTGTACAATCCAATATGGATTCACATAGAAGGTGCACACAAGACATGGGAGTTGCACACAAGTGGTTCTCAAACATGGTGCTTTGGAGTAAAGAAAACCCATGGAGATTAAAGGAAGGGGTTTCACAAGACTAGAGGGTTTCATGCAAAAGGAGGGGCTAAGCACAAGAATGGGTTCCACATAAGGTTAGGATGTTCATGAAAGAATGGTATTTTACCTACACTTTTCTTAGGTTTATAATAAATTGGTGATGGTCAAACCAATATGGACCCACATAAAGGAGAACCCATGGGAAAACATTCACAAGTGATCATGTACATTTAGGGGTTCATGGGATGCATTTTGTCATAGAATAGGAGTCTTACGTGTAGTAGAGAATTGGTTCAACATTAGGATCATCACCCTGAAGAATGGTGGGGGTGCCCTTCAATATATATGATAAAATTATGGCATCAGTATATATGATTTGTGGCATGGAAGAGGGTTACATAATGAAGGGTCTTGACGAGTGCGTAAGGGAAGATTTTATGTGGCATTGGGAATGTAATGACCTTATGCATAGGGATAGATCTTGTGAACAAAGAAAAACTCTTGTTCCCCCTTCTCTATCTGATTCTCCTGGCCTTTGCGGAGAAGGAGATAGACACGTTGCATTGGTCATGAAAGAGACTAGAATAAAGGTTTTTATATTTTGATCACACCTTAGATCTTTCATGTTCTTGACTTGGGATTCTCAGTATGTTTTCTTGAATCAAATGGATCTTTCCGTTCACCCAAAGATGACCTTGGTTGTCTTGTGTGGAATTCAGCGCTAACAATGTTCCCATATTTTCACCAAACAAATGTCATAATAAACCAACCAAACTCAATATTGGAAGGTGTATAGATGAAATATGGGCATCCAATCAGTGTTGGAAAAGTGTATAGACTATTTGTGCTGTTAATATTAAGGTTTATTACCTTGTTAAGCTTAATTATAACTTAATAACTATAATTAATCTTAATCAATTTCACTATTATTTTTTTTCCATTGTTATGTTTATATTCATAAAATATATATATATCATAATAATTAAAAAATTTATGTTATTTTTTTGAAATTAATTTAAAAAAATTAATAAAAATTATGTTTAATGATAATCTCATAGACATGGTAAGAATGAATTTTTTAAGTGAGAATGTTCAAAAGATCATTACGATTTTATATCTAAATTTTAATATAAAAAGATTAAAATGATATAAATTGGGTTAATATATGTATAATTGTTCTACTATGACTTTAAAACCAACATAAAAAATAACATAACTATATTAAAAATTATACAAAAAATAAGGTTTGAATTTAAATTCAGTATTTTTAACTATTCATCCAAAATGATGATTCTCATAAAAATAAAAATATTAACCCTAAGATAATTTTGACATTATAAATTCAATAATGAAGTTTATTTTTTGAAATTAATTTTATAAATGTTTCTGAAATTAATTTTCCAATAGTTCACAAAAGGACATAAAATGTTGTTCTTTTGAAAAAATAATATTTTTAAACATAAAAAGACATTGCTAAAAATTATATTTTTCATTATTAGTATGTTATATTTATATAAAACCATTATAAACAATATTTTAAAAGTAGTTATTACTATTCACATTACTATGTTTAATGACTAGATTATAACTATCTCATTTAATTAAATATTACAATATAATGATGTTTCGTAGAAACTCAGTGTTGTGTGTAATGCATGCCAATTAAGTGTTGCATGTAGTGTATGCCAAGTCGTTTTCATTTTAATGGAATGTTTGATTTAGTACAATTCACAAAATCAATGAAAACGAATTTATTCATAAAAAGATTTATAAAAACTTAGGGCGTTACATTCTACCCCCTTAAAATGAATTTTCCCTTCAAAATTAGTCATTCAAGTAAAAAAATGAGGATACCTCTACATTATCATATCCTAAATTTCCCACATAGATTCATCTATCTGTTGATTTCTCCTCAAAGAAAATTAAAAAGGTGAGTGGTCATGTTTTGCAGAACATACTCCTTATGATCCAGAATTCCAACTGGTTGTTCCATGTAATAAAGATCATGCTCAAACAATATGACAAATGATTTCAATAAATGTGAAGGGTGGGTAGGTAATTCCTTAGGATAGACACAAGAAACACATAAGAGAATTGAGGGAGAATTTTAGGAATTTCCAAGTGACAAGCTACCATCCCAATAAGATCAAGAATCTCAAATGTAGGTTATAAGGATAAAAAAATAAAGGGAAACTAAGACATAGGTATATTTTAGGTGAATCAGGGTGTCAAATTTTTCATTTTAATGTTGTGGATCTTATTCCCATGTTGGTAGAAACTTGTTAAAACTATTAGTCAAAATAATCGAAGGAGATGACACACCATTTTTACTTAGTTCACTGTAAAGGGATACATCCAAGGAGCATATGCCGAAAATGTGTCAATAATACCTAAATCCACTAATCTTTACTAATTTATGGATTATATGTTTCGGTCACAATCACTCTGTGCCAGGAATGTTTCCTTTAAAATGTTTTAGGGATAGCTCAATGTGCCCCTCAGATCACTTACTTCGACTCCCCTTAAGTTACTGCTTTGAGAGAATCCTAGCTCAGTTTATTGACTTAAAGGCCACATTAATATATTTTCATTAAAGTATTCATCTCTATTCAGAATGATACACTACCTACATCAAGGTCTTGATTCGATGCACTTGAAGGCACTGATCACACAAATCAGATACTCAAAAACTTGTTGGAAGCATAACACCACACTTGCGCACAATATCTCAACTTGTGCACAAGATTTCGGAATTGCTGCAAAAAATCACTTTTGTGTAACCACTAATTTTCACGAACCCCTTATATTTCACGTAACTACACTGAAGGGTTCACCTGGTCTTTTCAGACTAAATGAACACCTTGCACACAAGATTTACTTTCTGTAAATCATTCATGCGCACAACTTTCACAAAAATGTGAAACTGGATTTTTGTTGGAAAAATTATTATGTTTTCCAGGGGTAGATACCTATTTATAGGCCTCAATGACCCTATATTCAATTTACAGACATTCATTGTCGGTGCGTGCATGTTTCTTCCTAATCATGAAAAACCCCTCTTGACATCACATTGGGTGCGTAAGATCATTCTAAACAGCCTTATATTTCATGCACATATAATTCTTGCATGCACTTTTTTTCCTTTTCCATATTTTGAAATTCTGATCCTAAAACATTCCTTGAGAGAAAGTTTCCAAGACACCTACAATCTTGTACGCAACTTCCTTTTTCATACACATATTTCTCCATTTCCCAATTTTAATGCCCAAAAATTTGTCAAACGCTTGTAAATGGCGGCACCTTCAATATTGTTTCATACCTGAACTGTATGATCCCTTTCCTAGAAAACATCCTAAAATTCTAATGGGGATTGAAAAAAACACAAACCATAGTCCATTTCCATCATATAAAGACCATGGTTTTATCAATATCCCCCTTTGGCTTTGTTGGAAATATCCAGATAAATTCAATAGAGCACCAACCACTAACAAATCCCAATACACAAGAATCAACTCATCCAACACTCTAACTCTACGTAAGTAATTCTCAGTGTAGAAAATAAGAGGGTAAGCTTGAATCAGGTTCCCATGTTTTGGAATTCTTAATGACAACCAATCTATTTACTTACTGTGTCATAGAAGCATTATATGTCTTGAATGTATTCCTTATCCTCCCAACTATAAATTCCAATCAGGTTATATAAGCATTAAATTTACATCACATGTCTTAAATTTATTCCTTCTACCCCATTAGAAATAAACCCAAAGACCGGTATTTGTTCATTTTATAGCTGAAAACATCCCAGTATTGTATATCCCCCATAAAACTACATCACATCCACTAACTGATTAAAACATTTAACATAACGGGGGAGAAGGAATTTCATAACCTACTTATGCACTAGGAGGTGGCTGAACACCGTGGTTCAACTGATGTTTCTCAAACATAGTCATTGATAGTGGATTGGTCAAGATATCATCCACTTTCTCATCAGTTCTGACATGATCCATTTTAATCATGCCATGTTAAACTTTTTCTTTGATAAAGTGATATCTGATTTCAATAAATTTTATAAGAGAATGTTGAACATGATTCTTTGTAAGATAAATTTCACTCTTGTTGTCACAATAAATCACCATTGGTTGTTTCACCTCATCACCAATATTTATCAGTTGTTGCTTCATCCATAGTTGTCGAGGGAAGGCCTTTGTAGCAGAGACATACTCAGCTTCAGCAGTTTTAAGAGAAGTACTTTCTTGTTTCTTGCTCAACCAGCCAATACATTTCTGCCCAATATAGAATTCTTCACCACTGGTGGACTTTCTTTCTACTACCTCTCCAACCCAGTCAGCATCATATAACACTGCTAATTCACTATCCCTTCCTGTAGAAAATAAAAACCCACAATTATGAGTACCTTGAATGTACCTCGTGATTCTTTTTGCTATTTTCATATGTTCTTCCTTCAAATTTCTATGAAATCGGGCTACTAATTAAGTTTCAAATACAATATTAGGTCATGTTTTCATTAGGTATAGTAGGATTCGAATAATCATCCTATACATGGTGGGATCTATAGAGGTACCATCCCCCTTATTGCCATGTTTGGTTCCAACCGCAATCAGAGTTGACATTAGTTTGGAGTCATGTATATTAAATTTCCTCAGTAGATCTCTTGCATAATTTTCCTTATAAATGAAAGTGTAATCCTTATTTTGAGTCACCTGTAACACCAAGAAATTTGTGAGCTCCCCAATCATTGACATTTCAAATTTTATTTCAGGTGATTGGAAAACTTTTCCACTGATTTCTATGTACTACCACCAAATATAATGTAATCAACGTAAACTAGAACCATGAATTTATCTTTTATAGAATTCATCACATGTAGATTTTGATCTACTCCTCCTCTCTTGAATTCCATCTTCATGAGATAAGAATATAGCTGGGAATACAATGATCATGGTTCTTACTTCAAACCATAGAGAGCCTTCATAAATTTAAAAACCTCTGTTTCATCTGTACCAAGAAGAAATGCCACTAGTTATTCAATGTATACTTCTTCATAAAGAACATCGTTCAAGAATGTATTATTGACATCAATTGGATATACTTTATATCCTCTTTGTATTTCCATGGAAATAGAAATCCTAATTAACTCCAGTCTAGCCACTGGAGCAATGGTTTCATCAACATCGACTCCTTCAATCTTTGAATATCCTTTACATAACAGTCGTTCCTTGTTTCTGATAACACTTCCATGCTCATTAAATTTGTTCTTGAAAATCCACTTTTCACCAATCACATTGTGACCTTTGGGTCTCTTGACTAGATACCATGTCTGATTCTTGTCAATCTAATCTAACTATCCATTCATGGATTTCAACCATGATTTATCCTTTACAGATTCTTCAAATTAGGATGGTTTCGTAACTGACAAAAATCCTTATTTTGTGTTATTCCTCATTATCCTTGTTTTTGTGGGAGCAGTACAATCTCCAATAATGTTGGATTGATCAATTTATACTATTGGATTCCTCCTTTGATATTCTACCACATTCTCTCTGGCCAGGGTTTCCTCTTTAGATTCTTCTTATGATTCAACATCGTGATGTGACTCCAGAGTGTTTTGTACACCTTCATCTATTTCTATATTTTCATTTACTTCACGTTCACTTTCTTCTCAATTTTCTATCACATCATCATATTAAATCCTTGAAGCATTTGTGGTTTTCTATTCATTGATCTTAACATTGTGGCTTTCCACAATCCTTCCTAAGTGATTTTTGAAACACTTGTAGGATTTATTGTTCATTGAGTATCCAAGGAAAATTCCTTCATCTACATTTTCACCATACTTCCCTTGATTTCCTTCATTGTTTATGATGTATCATTTACTTCCAAAAGCACAAAATTACTTTAAGGAGCGATTCCTTCAATTCCAAAATTCATATGGTGTCTTTGTCTCATCCATATAAATCCCTGTTCGATTGTGAATATACACTACAGCTTGAATGGCCCCTTACTATTAATGTCGTAGAATACGACTCATAATCAGCATAGTTATGGCCATGTTGTTAACTAGTATATTATTATGCTCAACAACTCCATTTTGACATGGAGTTCTCACATCAGCTACCTCATGTTGAATCCCATACTTCTCTAGGTAATTTTAAAATTCAATGGATGTGTATTCCCCTCCATTGTCAGATCACAGTACTTGGATTGTTTGTCAAGTGTCATTCTCAGTGATCTGTTGATATGTTTTCACACAGACAAGCACTTGTCGTTTTCTATGTATAAACATTACACATTCCATTCTAATATATTCATCTATAAAAAGGATGAAGTACCTTTCTCTATGAGTTCCAGCAACATTTATTGGGCCACATACATTTGTATGAATGAGATCAAGAAGATGAGATTCCCTTTTCTTTTTTGGACAATATGAACTGAAGACCAGCTTCCCCCAACTGCAGGAATCACCTAACTTTTCACGTTCATGATTCAGGTTGGGAATGTCTATAACAATATTTTGTTTTTATATTTTTTCCATGTCTTGTTGATTGATGTTCCCCAATATCTAATTCCATAGAATATTTTCTTCCTCAATAGACATGTTGAAAATGCTTTCTTTACTGTTAACCTGATATAGGTTTCCTTCTGTTCTACATCCCTTCATAAGTGAACTTCTAGTATCTCCCTTGATAGTGCAACCTTTTTGATTAAAAGTAATTATAAGTCCTGAGTCACAGAGTTGACTCACACTGAGGAGATTATGATGTAGGACATCTATATACATGATTTTAGTTTTCTTTAACTCTCTATTAGCTATTTCAGTACTTCAACTACCTTTGATTTTTAGAGCTCCATAATTACCCAAAGGCATTGTTCTATCAACCCCCTATTGACATATATTAATAGGCATCCATTACTTGTCATATGAGATGAAAAATCGCTGTCCAGAATCCATGTGATTTTGTTTTTTGTAGCTTTTAGGGATACCTCTACAAGGTTGGATTTCTAAATTTTCTTCTTTTCTTTCCATGTGAAATTGGATTGATTGTATAACACTGATGGAATTTAAAATCTCTTTTCCATGTACCTGGTTTCTTTATAATAGAAGAATTATTCCATAGGAGAAAACTTGTTTGAAAGATAAATGATGTCGTGTAGATGAATTTTGAATTTTATCGGACTCTGTTATGAGGTGTCCATGTCCCTCCTCTACCTGTAATCAACAGCCATATGACCAAAGTTAGAAGAATGAAAAAAATATCCATAGAAATTGTTTCTTCTAAAATAATTAAGATAATAATTTTTTCTCCTTTGTTGGAATCACATATCTTTTCCATTCAAATAGATTCTTGCCTTTTCATAATAACACATGGTATGTCCTATATATCCAAATAACTGACACTTCATGAGAGGAAATTTCTTCTCACTTCTATTAATACTCATTCCTTCTTTCGTGGGATAATAGTTTCAGTGCCTCTTATTCTTTTAGGATCAAGGACAGTCTTGTGTTCTTCTTTTAGAATGAATTAGGGGTTTCTTTTTTAGAACTTTAGGTGACTTTTCCATATGACCCACTTTAAACTTGACTTTATTTTTGTTATTTTTATTTGCATAATTTGACAATTCAGCCTCAAAACGATTCCTCTATTTCCCATGTAAGCGGGTATTTGATCATTCAAAATCTTTTCAACTCCATTAGAGCCACATTTTTTTCTCTCCTATACCTCAGAATCTGATAACCTTCCTAACTGTATTTTCATCCTTGATTCTTTTGAAATTGATTCACTCTCAATTTTAATCTTAAGAGTAATAACTTCCTCCTAAAGACCCTGAACAATCTTAGACATTTCTTACAGTCTGGAGGTGATTTCATTGACAACTTTTGACTGATATTCAATTCTCAGCTTCAGATCCATTACATCATCATTTATTTCAAGGATTTTAGACTGTGATTTTAAAAATTATTCCAATCATTCAATTTCATGTTCGAGCTGATCAACATATATGGATGATTCTTATACAATTTATTTCCACTTATTAAAACTCTTGTATTTAATCTTAATCATACTAAAAACATCCTTATGTTTCAACTCGAGATTAGAAAAAAAATTAATTGATTGTCTCCACCATTATCTTTTAATTTTTCAAAATTGGCCATCATGGAATCATGGTCTCTAGTTTTATATTTTGGTTCTCCTTCTTCACATAATTCACTATCATCATCATCCCCCTCATAGAAAAAACTCTTCTACGGTACTTTATTTCTAGATTTTAAGTCTCCCTTTTTGAAAAACATTTTCTAAGGCTTCTTAATGTTTTCTGCTTCACTATCTTCATCATTGATATGTCTTAAGCACTGATAGGAAATATACCCATCATTTCCACAACTAAAGTATGTTATAGGTAAATTCCCTTTGAGTTTTTATTTTCCATTCTAGAACTTCTTAGAAGTGAGAGAAAGAATTTATTTTTCCTCATTGTCTAAAACACTACTATATTTTTGAAATTTTCAGTTTCTTCATGGATTTGAATTCCATTTCCTTTCTCACTCGAGTCGTAGAATCTTCTGGTTTGAATCTCATTTCATATGCCACCAGGCTACTTAGCAGGTCATCCAGAGAAAGTTTGGAAAGATCTATTTCATCAAGGGCTAACACATTTTCATTATACAGGGGTGTAAGTCTTCTCAATATTTTCATTACAATGTCAACATCTTTAATTTCTTTTCCTAGACCACAAATTGCTCCAACCACTTCATTAATTCGATTGAAAAAAGAGTTTGCATTATCATCAGGATACATGTTCAAATCATCAAACCTATTATGAAAGAATGGTAGATTCACCTCTTTCACTTTTCTATATCCTTCATAAATATTTTCAAGTTTATCCCACATGGAATTTGCAGACGTTCAACACATCACCTTTAGATAGTTCTGATTAGAAAGGGCTATGGTAAGTTCATTCTGTGCTTTAGCATCTGTATCAAAAAATTTCCTCTATGCATCAGTCATACCCAGACCTATTGGATTAGTAACTTTTATTCCTTACACAGTGGAAACAAGACTTCCATTCCAAGGGATCTTAGATGAGATCTAATTCTGTTCTTCTGAATCATAAAATTACTTTCATCAAAGAGGAGTACTCCCCTAACACTGGCTGAATTATTCATGATGGTATAAGATAGATCAAACACCAGCAACCACTCTCTAATACCACTTGAAGGACCCCAGAACACACTGAGAGGGGAGGGGTGAATTAGGGTGTCAACTTTTTCTTTTTATATTTTGGGATCTCATTCCCACATTGGTATAAACTTGTTAAATCTGTCAGTTAAAATGAATGAAGAAGATGATAGAGCACTTTTACTTGGTTCACTGCCAAGGGCTACGTCCAAGGAGCATATTCTGACAACATGTTAGTCATACCTAAATACACTAATCTTCACTATTTTATGGATTACATGTTTCATTCATAGTAACTATGTTCCAGGCATACGTCCTTTAAAATGGTTCAGGGATAGCTCATTGCGCCCCTCAGATCACTTCTGTCGATTCCCACTAACTCAATACTTTAAGAAAATCATAACTCTGTTTAATGACTTGAAGGCCACTTCAATAGATTTTCATTGAAGTCTTTTTCTATGTTCATCATGAGAAATTTCCAGAATTGAAGTCCTGCATTATGCACTTTAAGGCACTAATCACACAAACCAGATACTCAGAAACTTGTCGGAAGAATAACACCACACTTGTATGCAATACCTCAACCCCTACTATTCACGCACCCCTTATCTTTCACGCAACTACAAAGAAGGGTTCACTTGGCATTTTTAGACTAAAAGAACACCTTACGTGCAAGATTAACTTTCTATAAATATTTTTTCATGAAAAACATTCACACAACAGAGCAACCGGATTTTTGTTGGAAAAATTCTTAAGTCTTCCAAGGGGTAGCTGTCTATTTATTGGCCTCGATGACCCTGCATGCATGTTCCTAATGTGTCTTTCTCAGTGAACCCAAGATTCTTCATAAACATTCAAAATCCCTTTTGAAGTCTCATTGGGCATTTAATATTCTTCATGAAACCTCATCTTTCATGCACATTTAATTCTTGCATGCACTTTTTCCCTTTTCCATATTTTGGCATTCTAATCCCGAAACATGCCCTACACAAAAGTTTCTAGGAAACCTACAATCTTGTTTGCAACTTACTTTTGAATACACACATTTCTCCATTTCCCAATTTTCAGGCACAAAAATTTGGCAAACACGGGAAAACGCTGCCACCGTCAATACTATTGCCGGCATGAACTGTATGATACCTTTCTTAGAAAAATTGATAAACTTTTAATGAGGATTAAAAACAAACACAAACCATACTCCATTTCCATCATAGAACGACCATGGTTCCGACAAATAATCCATATGAATGCTTTTGTGAAATCTGTTGATGTAAGAAAAATCAGTGAGAGGACGGTGTTGATCCCAACCACCTTTGAAATATAACAAAAAGATATCAATATATACTATAGGGTTTTAATTGTTCTTTCTGATTGACCATCCATATGAGGTTGATAAGTAGTGCTAAAACTCAATTACGAATAAAATTTTTACTAAATAATTCACTAGAACATAGAGGTAAACCTCATATCCTAATCTAATATAATGAAATGTGGTACTCCATGAAACCTTACCACTTCCTTAATGTATATCCTATAAATATTATCAAGAGAGAATTACTATCTGATGGAGATGAAGTGTGATGAATTTTTAAAGATATCAAATACCAACCATATATCAATAATTCCATTAGAGGTTTTGGGTAGTCCAATGACAAAATCCATATTGATTTCCTCCCATTTCCATTCTGGTATGGGCAATGGATGAAACATCCCTTTAGACTTTTTTCTTTCATTCTTAACTTGTTGTTATACCAAGTACCGAGATAAAAAAAAATTTATATCTCTCTTCATTCTATCCCACCATAAGTATTACATAGAATCACTATAAATATTCATACTTCCAGGATGAATAGAGAATGAAGAACTACGATCTTCCTCTAATATCTTATCCTTCCAATATGTAATGGAAGGAACACATACATGGTGCCTAAACTGTATCAGTCCATCCTGATCAAGGTTAAAATCAGGGACATTTATAACATTATTTTCTAAATATACATCTTTGTTATGTGCCTCCTTAATATTTACATGGATTGAGGGTTTAACATTTATATGAGAAAGATAATTTCTTTCCCCTTACTTGAGTATTTCTAGCTCCATCCTTTTAAAATCCAAAAATATTGGATCTTTTGTGATTCTTATCATAGATAATCTAGCATGATCCTTTGGACTAAAATCATTAGTCGCCTTGTAAAATATCATAGGGTGGTAATGTATTGAGCTGTCATAATATTTTATCAGCTATTACCATCTTCTTTGGATCTTGTTTAACTCCTTTTATATGAACATATTTTTTAGAATTTTATTATTGATATATATATGACTCTTTTCTTCATAAATATAGTGCCTCAATATCATTAATTAAAAAATTACCACTGCTAACTCCAAATTAAGAGTTAGTAATTTTCCACATTAATCTTAAACTTCCATAAGGGATAGGCTATAACCATGTGGTTCTAAATAAGAACACATCACAATCCTTTATTATATGCATCAATAAATATTACAAACCCATATCCACTATAGGGTAACATAATCAATGGTTTTTTGACCAACATTCTCTTCAGCTCCTTGAAATTTTACTCACATTTATCTATCTAGAGGAACTTGGAATCCTTTTGAGTTAACATGGTCAAAAAATTAGATAGTCATGAGACATTATTCACAAACCATTGATATAATCAATCTAAACCAAGAAATACATAGATATGAATCACTTTGGTTGGTCTAGGTTAGCATTCAATGGCCTTCTTCTTTGATAGATCTACTATTATACTATCTATTGAGATTATGGGACCAAAAATCAAAACCCTTTATGGCCAAAATTCACACTTTGTAATTTTTTTCACATAGTTTATCCTTATTTTGGGTCTTTATCACAATTCTCAAGTGATTTTCATTCTCTTCATTTCTCTTGGAATGGATAATAATATCATCTATAAAGACTACCAAAAACTGATCAAGGTAACATTTAAAGACTCTATTCATTAAATGCATGAAGATAGAAGGGATGTTAGTAAGATCAAAAGGAAAAACTATATATTCATATTGGCCATACCTTGTATAGAATATTGTATTTGTTATATCCTCTTTCTTGACCCACAATTGATGATATCCATAATGAAGGTCAATCATAGAAAAGTATTAATCTCATCACAGTTGATGAAATAAGTCATCAATACGATGGAGAGGATACTTGTACTTGATTTTGATCTTGTTTAACTCATAATAATCAATTAATATTATAATTGATACATATTTATTATTCAAAAAACAAATAGTTGGTGTATACCAAGGTGACACACTTAGTTGAACAAATAACTTATTATGGTTTTCTTGGAGTCGCTTCTTCAATATATGTAACTCAACTGGGGATATTCTATAGGGATTTATTGAAACTGGTGTAGAATCATGTATGATTTCTATTGAGAACTCAACATAATTTTTTGGTTGAAGTATAGATAACTCTTCCAGAAAGGAATCCACAAATTCTCAAAGAATAGGCATAACCTATTTGTCAATTTAAACCTCAACCATTTGAGAAAAACACCCATTCTGAATGAAAATTATGAAACATAGTGGATGTAATCCCTATAGTAAGTTCATACATATCATCACATTCATATATGGTTATAGTTTAGTTTGAAATATAAAAGTCACCTTCTATTAATCGACAATTTATGGAGGATTTATGAATAGAAATCTGATCCATGATTAAGATAACATCTAATTCAACAAATAGAAGAAGACAAGATTTGCAGGAATCATATTCCCACAAATGTTAATTGGAGACAAATCATAGACTTGGGATGAAATCATCATACCATTGGGGTTTTAAATGCTAATTCCACATCTAATTTTTTTGGTGGAATCTTAACACCCTTATGAAATCATTTATATATGAAAGAGTGGTTAAATCCAAAATCAAATTAGACATTAGCATATCTAGATGGGAAGACAAGTTTTCATTTCACCATGTCTTTTTCACACCCCTCTTCAAAAATATAAATTTAATGAGATTTCACTTTTTTCCATTGGATTAAGAGGTTATTCACGTCAATAATCATCACCATACCTTGGGTTTGGGAATTGGTTATCTTAGTTACCATTATACTAACACTTGTAAAATTGTAGCATGGGAGGTGAATTATGTTTTGCTTTTTCTCAATTCACACCATTAGCTAACTCTTTCCCATCAAATCAGAAATAAAATTCCGGATGGACTTCCATTCCACACATAAAACATTTATTAGACCAATTGTGGGAAATTCATTCATTCTTGTTCCCACACATAGATCATAAAGGAAATATCATGTTCCTCTCTTCATGGTTTTTAGTTTTACCTTTAAACTCCATATTACATTTCTTGTCAAAACCATGGGATTAATATGTTACTCTAACCTCCATTTTAACATTTATAACACACAATCTCTTAATAGTTTCTAAATTATCTTATAGAAAATGCCATTTCAGGAATTGGTTTTAAGATAATGAAGAACCTATCAACTTTACCTTAAGGTTGGATGATAATTAAAGAAGAATACCTTGAAGGTCTCATGAAATTAGCCTCATAGGTATTGATATATTTATCCTCCCTTTACGTAAACTCAAGGAAAACTTTCATCACATTTGTAAAAAAAAATACAAGCAAAGTAATTATTGAAAAATAATTACTTTAACTCTTCTAAATACATGGATTCAATCTCATCTTGCCTCCTCTTATTCCTATATATATTCCATCACTAGTTTTCTTCACCTTATAACTAGTAAACAACCAGAATTATTTTCTCCTGACTAATATGACAGAAAATTCAACCAAAGGAAGAATGAAAAGTATTTTTGGAAGAACATTCCCACAACTGTTAACCAGAGGGGAATATAATACTTGAGATGCAATCATCATACCATTAGTTTACACTAAAAATTACACATCTATTCATAATGGTGGAACCTTAACAACCTTAATAAATTATTTAGATATGAAATAGTGGATAGATCTAGAATTAAATAAGACATTATCAGTTATAGAGTTGATGGTAAGTGTACCTGTCACCAAGTTTTTATTTCACCCCTCATTAGAAATAATGATTGAATAATATTTCCATTTTTCCCTTTACATAATATATTTTTGAATTCAATCATCATAACCAGCCCTTGGGTTTGGGAATTGGTTATTATAATTCATTATGTCCTTCCCTTATACACTTAAAATATTTATTAGACCCCCAAGGAAATTTCCTCCATGATTATTCCCACACTTAGAGAATAAATCAAGTATTATCTTCTTCTCTTCATGGGTTTTAGATTTTTCTTCAAAATCTATCTTCATTTTCTTGTCAAAAAAATAGTTTACTTGATGACTCCAACAACCATTCCCAATTTTTATTGAACAATGAAAAATATCTTCAGAGCTACTAATATCTATTATGGACAATGGCCTTTTGAGACTTGGTTTTAAGACACTGAACAACTTATCAACCTTACTTATTGGTTGGATGATAATTTCTAAAGTGTACCTCACAAGTCTTATGAAATAGTCCTAGTGGGTAACAAAAGATTTATCATCCATTTTCTTCAACTCAAGTAACTCTATCTTAATATTATTGTGAAGAATTTTAGGAATGTACCTATTTAAAAATAAGTTCATGAACTCATAACAATCCAAGGATTAAATCTCATCCTGTTTCCCAGTATTATTGATTATAATATACCACTAGACTACTTCTCCTTCTAACTGATAAACAACCAAAATGACATTATCATTCTATTAGAATTAGAGAATAGAGAATATATTTTTAGTAGTAATAATTTATTGTTAAACAAAAAGTAGAATATGAGACCTTCTGAAATAAGGTGGATGTTTCCTCATAAAGGACTCAAAAGATTTTTTATCTCTCTTTTGATCATTTTTAATTCCACCATGATTCATATATTATGAAAGATGTGTGAGAATAGAAAAAATATTTCTCATTCCATATCCCATAGAATTAAGTTGTTTATGAGGAAAATCATTTCATTTTATATTGCAATAACCAATAACATGGTTCTTTCAGTTTCAATCCATTGACTAAAACCAAAATCATAGAGTAAGAAACAATTATCATAATGAGGAAAAAAATAATGATGAAAAGTCACTTTTAGGATGTCTAAATTTTGATACCTTCCTTAATCTATGAAAAATTAGTTTTATCCTAGGTAATTCATGACCAAATTCTATGTAAATTCATAATGATGGTTCATTAAGTGTTTTTGAATTCCCAATTCATATCCCTATGGAGTGTCAGACCAGGTGTGTAGCAAGTCCCACTATCGTGTACGAGGTTACACTGACTGAGGCCTAACTTAACATTTTGAAGTTGTTACTCCTAGTTACATATATTATATAACCGCTTCCACTTGTATTATCTAGAAATGGATGTATTTATTGGAAACCACTCACTCAATCCTTTACCAATATTCCTGGAAAATTTTCTATACTTTTTCTTATCTTTATACTTATCAATAGATATTCCCTTAGGATTATTACTATGGTTCTATGATCCTAGATTCCAATGGTTAACAAAAATTTTTCTCTGATACTAACTATAGAAACCCATGATCGTGATACATTAAAATTTCATAAATTTTTAAAAATACATAAAACATTATACAAACTGATGCCTAAAGACTATATTAGTCTAGTAACTTTGGAAACATGGAAACATAAACACTGGTACATAAATGGTCAATATTATCACTAACTAGGTTTTTATTGACTATTACCCTTCTTAGACATGTCAAACATAATACATATCTTCAAAACCTAGGGAAGGAAACATAAAAAGTTGTGATCTCAGAAGTTTAGTATAGGTAAACAAGGGAGACATGTAAGTATACACATCAGAATAGGGGTATGAGAATTTGATCATAACATCATATAGTCATACACTTCATATCATAAGAGTATAAACATGAATCATTGAATAAATCTTTGTTGTTCAAGAGATAAAAATCATTATAAAATACAGAGCATAAGTCGTGAAATCATAACACTAGAATATGATAAGGAATTGTGGTAGACACATAAGAATATAATATAATTTCCATAGTAGTGATGGAATTTATACCAAGGACATCTTTGTATTATGTGTTTACTCCCCATACCATATTTGTAGACATAATTCAGTCATGCAATCAGCTTAGTATTATTATTTAACTCCCCATACTATCTTGGTTGTCATGGTTCACTCCCATAGTCATCTTAGTAGTTAAAGTTCACTCGCAAGACAATCTTAGTCTATCTCCTGATATATAAATCTTTACCCAATGCATTAGAAGGAGATATATGTCCCACACATCTAATAATGAAAAAATAAATACACTTTTCACAAGATCATAAGCATTTATTCATATCATAACCTATATAAAATAGATTTTTTTCATAGACATTTCATAAAATAATAACTCATGAAAATAGGTAGGTTTCATAAGCATATAACTTGTGAAATATAAACCAATTTCATAAACATATAACCAATGAAATAGAAACATGTTTCATAAACATCACGCCTTGAAAACAAAAATCATTCAGAGAAATAATATAAAGGAAAACATTGAATAATTTCCATATAAAGGCATGAGTAACAATAATGTATGTCATATTATATGGGAAATAAATTTTAAAGTTATTTAAAAAAACATTTTTGTTAAATATATCCTTTCAATATATAAAAACACTTTTTAAAACAAAATACATTATTGCAAATATTTTTCTTAGAAAATAGTCTTGAAACTTATAAAGGAATAATTGAAAACTATAAAACATACTTAAAATCCTTTTTCCTTGATAATTATACTAAAATATAATTTCAAACCCTTGTTGAAAATAGTTTTGAATACATTGTTTTTGAAATAAACCTAATTTCTAACTAAAGAGAGAGATATATGGTGATATTTTTCTTGAAAACATTTCATTGATTATCTTAAATACCAAAGAGTTAAAAATGGTACTAATACATGGATATATCTTGAATAAATAGAGGAGAAGAAAACAAATTAGTGATCTTGAGAGATAGATCATAAGATTCATTCAATGGAAGAATAATCCTAAAAAATCCAGATAAATGATGAGATTGTTTCAATAAACTCTTACCACAAGGTAAATTGGGATCATCCACTCTATGTAAGAAAATAAAATCACATGATGCCTAAAATATAATGAAAAGAATTATTTTCATGATATAACATGTCAAATACATATAAAGAAGAATATAGGCGCATAACAAAATGTGTGTCTCAAAGAAGTAAAATTGATACAATACTATCATACTGATTTGGAAACTTTTTAAACATTAACCCCATGAAATAAATATTATCAAATAGATATTAAAATAAATATAAATTTATTTATAATAATCATTGAATATATTCATGGGAAGTATATACAACACAAAAAATAAATTATTGGTCAATAAGGAATGTATCTCATGGAAATAAAAATTGAGTTGAAATTCTCATACCTTGTGTTTGGACTTTCACCGTACACATACTAGCCTCCTCTTATTTGGGTAACTCCTTTTAGTTTTCACCAAAGGGTTTATTAGGAAGAATATATTCCAAAATGGAGGATTAAAGGAGTAAGGGAGGGATTTTGGGAAGTTTATTGGTTAGATCTTGGTCAAACCTATGTGGTTTGAGAGGTATGATGAAGGGGGGGAGGTGGTGGCATCTTAAATGGAAGAGAGGGGACACACTTGGTATTTTTTAAAACAAGCATGTTTTCTGAATTTTTTTACCTAAAAAAGTCATAAAACCAAACTAAAATCAATAATGGAAGGTTTATGGTTGAAATATTTCCATAAAATGGGTATCATACTAGTTAATAGGTCATATGGGCCCTTCTGTTTAAGGTTTATTCCCTTATTAAGCTTAATTTTACCTTAATTATTATAATTAATCTTAAACACTTTGACTAATAGTTTTGGTAAAAAGTAATTTGATCTTATTAGAATATAAATATCATACTAATTAAAACATTATATGTTCATTTTTTAAAATTTAATTCAAAAAAGCAGAAAAATTAATTTTAATGCTAATCTCACAGACATGGAGAGAAAGCGGTTTATTAAAGTGAGAATGTTCAAAATCTCATTATGATTTTAAATCCAAATTAAATATAATAATATTTTATTGACCTAAATTGGTTTAATAGATGTATTATTGATCTAATTTTACTTTAAAACAAACTTAAAATATAATTTACCTTTATAAATAAATTAGTCGAAAAAGCATTTTTGAATTAAAATTCAGTATTTTCACTATACATCCAAAAATATATTTTCTCAGAAAAATACAAAAAATTCACAGTAAGATTATTTTGACATTAGAAATTCAAAAATAAATATTATTTTATCAAATTTAATTTATAATAGTGTCTAAATTTAATTTTATTATTCTTCACAGATGGAAATAAAATGTAGTTCTTTTAAGAAAATTGTATTTTTTAATATATAAAGACATTACCAAAAAATTTATTTTTCATTATAAATATGTTATATTTATATTAAAACATTATGAACAATATTTTAAAAGTATTTATTACTGTTAAAAATACTATGTTTAATTGATAGTTTATAACTATCTCGTTTAAATAATTATAAAACTAAAATGATGTTTTGTAGAAAATCAGTGTTCCATGTAACACATTCCAAGTCGGTTTTGTGTGTATTTTACTACAAGTTGGTGTAGTGTGAAATGAAGTTTTTACTTATTTCAATGAAATAACTCAATGAAAACTAATTTACTTTCAAAATGGTTCACAAAACGTAGGGTGTTACATTCTACACCCCTTAAAATTAATTTCTCGCTTGAAATTCATCATTCGGGTAAAAAAATGAGGATACTAATACTTCATAAGATCCTCAAGTCACCGCATAGAATTTTCTAACTAGTGATTTATCCACAAAATGTGGACCAAGTGAGTGGTATTTTTTCATAGAACTTTCTTTGTATGATCAAGAATATCAACTAGTTATTCCTTATAAGAATGATCAAGCTCTATCGGTATGACTTCTAAGTTCAGTACATGTGAATGGTTAGGTATGTACTTCATCAGGAGAGATACATGGAACACATAATTTGCTTAATAGATATTTCAAGGTTGTTCCAATAAATAGGTTACCATCATGATATGATCAATAATATCAAATTGACTAATATACCTAGGTCTTAGTTTTTCTTTCTTTTAGAACCTCATAAACTTCTTCTAGGGAGAGATTCATAGAAACAACTTCTCACAAACCTCAAAATTTTATATCATGCCATTGGTTATCAACATAAATTTCCTTCCAACTTTGAGTTTTCTTGATATGATATTGAATGGTTCTAAACTTCCATGCCATTTCACACCTTTCTCATATCCCAATAGCATTATTTCTCCAACTTCATCCTAGTATGTTGGATCTCTACATTTCAACCCATAGTGAGATTCATAATGAGCCATCTGAATGCTTGAGTGAAAGATTTTGTTGTAAGAAAACTCAACTAGAGGTAGGTGCTTATACCAACCATCTTTTAAATCTATCGAACAAGATCTCAACATATCCTCTAGGTTTGGAATTTTTCATTCATATTTTCCATCTATTTGAGGATGATAAGAAGTGATTAAACTCAATTCTGTGTCATGTTATTAATAAATAATTTTCTAGAACATAAAGGTAAACCATAGATCTTGATCCAATAAAAATGAATGTGGTACTTTGTTCAACCATACCACTTTTAATGTAAATACCAACAATCTGATCAAGAGAGAATTATTCTCTGATAGTGATAAAGTGTGAAAATAAATTAAGGTGATCAACTACCACCCGTATAGCATTAATACCTTTAAAGTTTTTGGGTAGTCTAATGAAGAAATCCATAGTGATGTTCTCCCATTTCAATTATGGCATAGGTAAGAGATGTAACATCCCATTATCCTTTTGTCTATCAACGTTAACTTGTTGGAATACCAAGAGATAAAAACTCTAAAATATTTCTCTTCATGATATCCCATCAAAAATATTCTTTCAAATCCATATACATCTTCACACTTCAAGGATAAATAGATAATTAAGAACTATGATATTTTTATAATATCTCCTTCTTCAAATTTGTAATAGATGGAGCACATGCAGAGTTACTAAACCTTATTATTCCATCCAGATCAAGGTTAAACATAGGAAAATTTCTTTTTTTTTTGCAACTCTACATCTTCATTTTGAACCTAATTAGTCTTCACTTGGATAGAGGTTTGACCATTTATTCGAACACGATAAGATTTTCCCATTACATTAGGATTTATAGACCCATCCTTTGGAAATAAAGAAATATTGGATCTTTTTTTATACTAATCATGGATAATCTAGCATGATCCTTTCAACTCAAAGCATCGACCAACTTGTTCACTTTCCCAGGGTGGTAATATATTGATCAATCATAATCTTTTATCATCTATAACGATATTCTTTTTCACTTTTTAAACTACTTCTATGTGAATATATATTTAAAGATTTTATGATCGATATATATATCACACATTTATCAATAAATATATTTCATTCATTTATTTAATAAAAAAGTTCCAACTTCTAACTCAAAATCATGAGTTGGATAATGTTTCTCATGAATCTTCAATGTCAATGAGGGATAGGATATTACCATGTCAATATGTATAAGGAAAAATCCCAATACTTTATTTTATTCATCGCTAAATATTATAAACCCTTTTACACTACTGTTTAGTGTAATCACATATGAGAAAACTAACCTTCTCTCCAATTCCTTGAAATTTTCCCCATATTCATCTATCTAAAGGAACATGGAACACTTCTGAGTTAACATGGTCAATGTATTATATATTCATGAGGAATTATCCATAACCCATGGATAATATCTAGATAAATCAAGAAAGATATGTATCTCAATCACTATGTTTGGTGAAGTCTAGCATTCAATAGCCTTTTTCTTTGATGGATCTACTATTATAGAATATCTTGAGATTATGTGATACAAAATGAAACCTTTTTCATCCAAAATTCACACTTTATAAATTTTCACAATGTTTCCCATTTTTTAGGGTATTTAGAATAATTGTTAAGTGGTTTTCATGCTATTACATTCTCATTTAATAGATAATAATATCATATATAAATAATACCACAAACTTATTGAGAAAATCTCTAAAGATATTATTCATTAAATCCATGAAGATATTAGAGGAATTAGTAAGACCCAAAAGAATCACTACGTATTAATAGCGCCCTTAAAATGTAAGGAAATGTTTCCGGGGTATATACTTTTATTGACCCTCAATTGATGATATCCATAATTACGGTCAATCTACAAAATGTATTGAGCTCCATGTAGTTGATAAAACAAGTCCTTAAAATGAGGAATAGGATAATTTTTCTTGATTGCGAGCTTGTTTAACTCTCAATATTTAATGCAGAGTCTCAGTTGTCCATATTTATTTTTTCACAAGAAGAATAGGGGAACCCCAATGTTACACACATGGTTGAATGAATCCCTTATCAAGGTTTTCTTGGAGTTACTTCTTCAATTCCTTCAACTTAATTGGGTTAATTCTATAAGGATCATTTGAAACTGTTGTTGAACCCGATATGAATTATATTGAAAAACTAACTTCATGGTTGGGTAGAAGTCTAGGAAACTCTTATGTATAGACATACACAAATTCCTAAACCATAGGAATATCATCTATGATGATTTTATCCCCAACCATTTGAGACAATCAACCACTATGAATGGGAATTAAATCCCACACACTGGATGAAATATTCATAGGATGTTTATACTTATCATCACATTGATTGAGTATCATATTTTGGTCTGAAATATCAAATTTAACTTCCCTTCATCAATAATTGATGTGGTATTTATGAAAAGAAACCTAATCTATGCCTAATATTCCATCAAATTCAATAAAAGGAAGAATAACAATATTTGTTGGAATAAAGTTCCCACAAACATCAACCAGAGAGGAATCATAGACTTGGAATGAAATAATCATACCATTAGGGGTTTGCACTACAAATTCTACATCGAATCATTTTGGTGTAATATTAACACCCTTATCAAATTCTTAAAATATTAATGAGTCGGTATATCTAGAATAAAAAAGAAAATTATAAGTTATAGAGTTCATGGTATGTTTACCTTTCACCACTTCATTATCACACACCTAATAAGAAATAAATAATGGATGAAATTTCTATTTTTTACTCAACTGAAGATGTTGTTAACATCAATCATCATAACAAAACCTTTTGTTTGGGAATTGGTTATCATAATTCCTATTCTCCTTATATTTGTATCATTGAAGCATCAGAGGTGCATTCTTTGATTATATTTCTCCATTAAAATAATTAGCTAAAATATTCCTATCACTTTGGCAAAAAATGCCTTATAGAAATCCATTCCACACTTAAAACATTTATTACCCCCCTTAAGGAAATTTTCTCCATGATTCTTCCCATACATAAACCATAAATAAAATCTCATCTTCTTATCCTGATGGTTTTTAGATTATCTATTAAAATCTATCTTATTTTTATTATCAAACCCATGGTATTAATACATTACTTCAACCTTGATTTCAACCTTGATTTCATAGCACACAATCAATTCATAGCAACTAAAGTCTCTTTGGCCAATACACTTTTGATACTTGGTTTTAATCCACTAAAGAAAACATCAAATTTAGTTTTAGGTTGGATGATAATTTTTGATTTTTACCTCACAAGTATTATCAAATTAGCCATATAGGTACCAAAAAATTCATCATATCTTTCCTTCAACACATGGAACTCTTTCTACATATTAATACGAAGACTCTTACTAATTTACTTATTGAAAAATATTTTCTTGAACTCATCCCATTCAATGGATTTAATCTCATCCCACATACTTGTATTCTTGATTACCACCCACCACTTGTCTAATTTTCCTTATAATCAGTAATAAAAGAATGAATCTATCAGGCTTTGAGTATTGGAGAATAGAGAATATTTTTTAGTAGTATTGACCATTGTTCAGCAACAAGTGCATCAGATGACATATTAAAATAAGGTGGATGTTTCCTCATAAAGGACTCAATAGAATTTTGTTCTCTCCTATTATCATTGGGAATTCTTTAATGATTAATATATTAAGAAAATTGTGTGAGAATAACAATAAGATTTTACATTCTATCTCTTATAATGTTTGGTTTTTTAGGAGTATAAATATTTTATTTTCAGTCATAAAAACCATTAATGTTGTTCCTTCAGGTTCCAAACATTGACTAAAACCAAAATCATAGTGTAATAAAGATTTTTTCTAATGAAGAATCACATAATTTTAACAAGTCATTTATAGGATGTTTAAATTATGAGACCTTAATTATTCTATGACAACTTAGTTTTATCCTAGGTTATTCAAAACCAAATTCTTTTTAAATCCATCATGATTGTTCATGAAGAGTTTGTTAATTCCCAAAGCATAACCCTAGGAGTGTAAAATAAGGTGTAAAAAGGGTCTATTTTTGTCTACTATGTTATGCTGAGTTAGGATCGACACAAATTGTTAGATTTGTTACTCCTAGTTATATCTATTCTTGAGCGACATCCACTTGTAGTATCCAGAAATGGATGTATTGCAAGGAAACCACTCACTCTATCCTTTACCAAGATTCGGATATATTTTACTATAATTTTCATTATCCTTAGAATAATATTTAGATATATTCTTAGGGTTATCACTATGGTTTTCTCATCCAATATTCCAAAATATAATTAAATCTTCTCTTTGATACCAACTATAGAGACCCTCACTTTTCATACAATAATGTTACATAACCTTTTTCAAATACATAAAACATTATACAAATAGATGCCTAAAGAACATATTAGTCTAGTTACTTTGGAAACATAAAAACTGGTACATAAGTGAGCTATATTATATCCCACTTTTTTCTTCGTCACTCGAACCCTTTTTAGACACATAAAAAATAATACATATCTTCATAACCTGTGGAAGGAAACATAAAAAGCGGTGAGATAGATGTTTAGTAAGGGTTAAAAAGGGATACATCTAAGAATACATATTGGAATAAGGGTATTATAATGTGATCATAACATTATAAGATCATACCCTTCATATCATAAGATCATAAATATGAATCATGGCATAAATATTGATAGTTCATAACACATTAGTCATAAAGAAATAATGAACATAATCTGTGAAATCATAACATTGGAATAAGATATGGAATTTTTGAAGACACATAATAATATAATATGTTTTACCTAGTAGTCAAGTCATTTCTTATAAGGCCATATTAGTAGTATCTGTTTACTCCACATACTATCTTTTTAGTCATTGTTCACTCCCATAACCATCTTAATTGTATGAGTTCACTCCCCATACCATATTTTTTTTCATGGTTCACTCCCATGTCCATATTAGTAGTGAAATCTCACTCCCCATACCATCTTAGTCTATCTCATGAGATATAAATCTTTACCTAATTCATTATAAGTAGATATAGGTCTCACCCATATTATAAAGAAATCATACATACATGTTCCACAAGATCATAAACATTTATATCATAACCAATGAAATGAAATGGGTATCATAAAAATTTAATCATATAGTAACCCATATAAAAAATATAGGCTTTATAATAAATTCATCATATAATAACCCTTAAAAAGAGGTGGGTTTTATAAACATATAACCCATGAAAGTGGAACAGCTTTCAAAAACATATAACCCATGAAAGAGAAATGATTTTCATAAACATCACGCCATCAAGACATAAACCATTCAAAGAAATATTATGAATGGAAACATTGAATAATTTTCCCATAAATTCATGAATAACACCAAATAATTTCATCTTAGATGGAAAACAATTTTTAAAGGTCTTTACAAAACATTTTTTGAGAAAAATATCCTTTTTGTATAAAAAACACTTCTTAAAACCTAAGAAATTTATGAAATGAATTTTCTTTGAAAATGTCATAGAAATCATATAGAGGAATAATTGAAAACCATATATATTTTTTAAAATAATTATTATAAGAAAAAAGACCTTAAAAGATCATCTGAAAACATTTCCGAAAACATCGTTTTTAAAATAAAATTGATTTTTGACTTAAGAGAGAGATATTGTGAGATTTTTCTTAAAAATATTTCCTTAATTATATTAAATTCCAAAGAGTGTAATAATGGTACAAATAAATTATGAAATCTTGAATTAATAGATAATAAGAGATCTAATTAGTGTTCTTGAGATATGGATCATAATATTCTATCAATGGAAGTATAATCATATACAATACCAATAAACAATGAGATTGTTTCAATAAACCCTTACCACATGGTAAATTGGGATCATACTCTCCATGTAAGAAAATAAAATTATATAAAGCATAAATTTCCAAGAAAAAAAAGAGTTTCATGATATAAATTGTAAAATACACCTCAAGAAATTAATATAGATTCATAAAAAACACATTTCTCATAGAATGAAAATTGAGACGAAACTATCTTACTAATTCGGTGACTTTTGGAACATAAACCCCATGAAATAAATATAATCAAATGGATATGAATATACCCTTAAATGTAAGTATAAGAATCATAGAATATATTCATGGGAATTATATACACCAAAAAAAATAAATTAGTGGTGAATAAGGCCTATATCTCATGTAAATAAAAATTAAGAGGAAATTTCTTTACCATTTGTCTGGACTTTGGTCATACATGTACATTCCTCCTCTTCTTTGGGTAACTCCTTTTGGTTTTCACTAAACTTCTTCCATGGATGGATTACTATAAAAATGGAGGATTTAAGGAGTAATGGAGGGATTTTTTAAAGTGGATTTGGAATATCATGGTATAACCTATGTCGGTTGAGAGGTGTAAATAACGAGGATAGGTGGTGGCCTTTTATAGGTGTGGGAGGGGACACCCTTGACATTTTTCATAAAAAAAATCATGTGTTCCAACGTTTTTATCTACAAAAAGTCATAAAAAAATATACCAAAAATAAAAATGGATGGTGAATAAAATAAATACAGCCATCAAATGGGTGTTTTAAAAGGGGATAGGTCATTTGGGCCCTTAATTTTAAGCTTTATTCCCTTGATAAGCTTAATTTTATAATAATTGATGTAATTACTCTTAATCACTTTCACTAATATTTTTGGTCAAAATTTAAGATAATTTTGTTAAACTATAAATATCATATTTATTACAATTTTTTATGTTCTTTTTTTTTGAAATTAAATTTACATAATCCAAAAAATTAAGTTTAATGCTATTCTCACTGACATGGCGAGAAAGTGGGTATTTAAATTGAGAATGTTCAAAAGTTAATTATGATTTTATATCTAAATTCAATATAAAAGGATTCAAAAAAAATAATTGTGTTAATATAGGTATAATTTATATAATTTTGATTTAAAATTAACATAAAATTTAATTAAACAATAAAAATAAATTAGATGAAAAATCCATTTTGAATTACAATTCTGTATTTTTCACTATTCATCCAAAAATGGATTTTCTCATAAAAATCTTAAAAAAACCCCCCTAAGATATTTTGACTTTAAAAATACAGAAATGAATTTTATTTTATCAAATTAAATTTATTAATTTTTATGAAATTAATTTTATTATTATTCGCATAAGGATATAAAAACGAGTTTTTTTAGAAAATAGTAATTTCAGACATATAAAGACGTTGCCAAAAATTATATCTTTAATTATAAATATGTTCTATTTATGTAAAAACATTACAAAAAATATTTGAAAATTATTTATTACTAATTATATTATTATGTTTCATGGGTATGTTATAACTATCTCATTTAAATAATTATAACAACAAAATTATGTTTCATAGAAATAAACATTGTTTGTAACACAAGACAATTTAGTGTTTCATGTAGTGCATACCATGTTACTTCCATGTGAAAGGAATGTTTGACTTAGTGTGATGAAATACCTCAGTGAAAATTAATTTATTGAAAAAGGTTTATAAAAACTTGTGGTGTTACATTCTACCCCCATTAAAATGAATTTTCCCTAAAAATTCACCATTTGGGTAAAAAATGAGGATATTTTTGCTTCATCATATACTCAAGTTCCCATGTATCTTCCTCTAAATGGGTATTTCTACAGAAACATTGTCCATTTGAGCGGTCTTGTTTCATTGAAATTTATCTGTATGATCCAACATTTCAACATGTTGTTCCTCATAAGAAATATCCTGCTCTAAAGGTATGACCTTTGAGATCAGTTCATGTGAAGGGTTAGGTATGTACTTTTTAATGAGATATACATGAAATAAATCATGTAATTGAGAGATATTTGGATGAAGTTCCAAGCAAAAAGTTATCATCCTAATATAATCATGATTATCAAAGGGACAAATGTACCTAGTGTTTAGTTTCCCTTTCTTTCTAAACCTCATAACCTTCTTCCAAGGATATATTCATATAAACACCTTATTGTGAACCTAAAATTTTTTATTACACCATCGGTTATCAGCATGACTTATTTATTAACTTTGATATGTCTTGATATGATGTCAAATGATCCAAACCTTCTCTTCCATTTCTTCAGCTATCTTAGATCCCAATATACTTATTTTTCCAAATTCATCCCACCACTTTGGATCTCTACATTTATTCCCATAGTGGGCTTCATAAGAAGAAATATAAATTCTTTACGGAAAGCTATTGTTGTAAGAAACCTCAACTAGATGAAGGTGTTTTTCTGAACCACCTTGAAATATAGTGAACACGATATCAATAAATATACTAGGGTTTCAATTGTTCTTTTCAGACTAAAAAAATGTATAAAGATGATAAAGAGTATTGAAACACAATTCGGTATCATGTTCTTAGTGAATAATTCTCCAAAACATTGAGGTAAACCTCAGATCCTGATCCAATATAATGGAATGTGGTACTCCATTCAACCACACCACTTCTTTAATGTATATCATGGAAAGATGATCAAGATATAATTATTCTCTGATAGTGATAAAGTGTTCTGATATTGTAAGGATAAAAACATTCACCCATATATCATTAAGACTATTTGAATTTTTGGGTGGTCCAATGACAAAATCCATAGTCATGTTCTTTCATTTCCATTCTAGTATGGGTAATGGATGTAACATCACTTTATAATTTTATCTTTCATCTATAACTTGCTATCATACCAAGTACCAAGATACAAACTCTGCAATATCTCTCTTTATTCCATCCAAACATAAGTATTCATTCAAATCCATATACATATTCATACTTCTAGGAATAATAAAGAATTATGAAATATAATCTTCCTCCAATAGCTCCTTCTTAAAATCCGGTATGGAGAGAATAAATTTAGGTTTCCTGAAGCTTATCATTCCATCCTCATCATGGTTAAGATTAGGAAAATTTCAAACCTTCTTTTCCATGTCTATATCTTCATTATGCACCTCCTTAATCTTCACATAGATAGAGGGTTAAATATTCATTTGAGAAAGATAATATTTTCCCACTTCATTCAAGATTTTTTAATCCAGCCATTGAAAATCCATAAATACTAGTTCTTTTGTGATCCTCATCATGGATAAGCTTGGATGATCCTTTTAACTCAATGAATCATCCACCTTGATCACTTTCATAGGTTGGTAATGTATTGAGTACTCATAATATTTTATCACTTATAACAATATTCTTTTTCACATGTTCAACTCCTTCAATGTAAATATATATTTCAGACTTTTATTTTTAGTATATATATCACACTTTTCTCTATAAAGATAACACATCCATATCTTTAATGAAAAATTTACCGTTGGTAACTCTAAATCATGTGTTGGGTAATTTTTCTCATTAAATTTCAACTTTTGTGAGGCTTTGGTAATAAAAATGTTGTAATATATAATAAAACATCCTAATACTTTGTTGGATTCATCATTAGAGATTAAAAACACTTCTCTACTATAATGTGTTGTAAGAACTAGTGTACTGACTAACATTCTCTTCCATTCCTTGATTTTTTTCTCACATTCATCTATCTAGAGGAACTTGGTACCCTTTCGAGTTAACTTGGTCAAATGATTAGATATTATTGAGAATTTTTCCAAAAAAATTGTTAATATATTCCTAAACCAAGAATTCTATAGATCGTAGTCACCATGGTTAGTGTAGACCATCATTTAATAACACCCATCTTTGATGGATCTACAGTTATACCATCTCTTGATATTATGTGACGTAAAAATGAATCATTTTTCATCTAAAATTTAAAATTTGAATTTTTTATATATTTTACCCTTCCTTAGGGTCTTTTGTTTAATTCTCATGTGTTTTTCTTGCTCTTACTTGATATTTGATTAAATAAAAATAACATCTATAAAAACTACCACAAACTGACTAAGGTAATCCCTAAAGACTATATTTATTAAATTTATGAAGATAAAATGGGAATTAGTAATACCAAAATGAATAACTATATATTCATAGATTTTTTACCTTGTACATAATTTCATCTTGGGTATATTCTATTTCTTGGACCTTAATTGATGATATCTGGAATAATGGCCATTCTTGGAAAATATTGAACTCCACATAGTTGATCAAACAAGTCATCAATACAGGGAAGAGAATAATCTTTCTTGATTGTGATCATGTTTAACCTTTTATAATATATTAAGAGTCCCATTGATCCATATTTCCTTTTCAAAAAATAATAGGTTAACCCTAATTTGACACACTTGGCCGAATGAATCCCTTATCAAGGTTTTCTTGCAGTTTCTTCTTCAATTATAACAACTCAATTGTGTACATTCTATAGGTATTCTTTGAAATTAGTGTGGAACTAGGTATCGGTTATTTTAAGAACTCAACATCATGTTTTAGTGGAAGGCCATGAGACTCTTCTAGAAAGACATACAAAAAATCCCAAACAAAATGAATATCACCAATTTTGATTTTCTGCCCAACCATTTGTGATAAAAAACCATTATGAATGGGAATTAAGACATTTACACTAGGTGTAATCTCTATAATAATTTCATACATGTCATCGCATTGATAGACTATCATAGGTTGGTCTAAAATACTGAACATAAATTCCCTTCCTCGGCAATTGATCTGGGACTTATGTAGAAAAATCCAATATATTCCTAATATGACATCAAATTGAACTAAAGGAAGAATGAAAAGATTAGAGGAAGAACATTCCCATAAATTTCAACCATATAAGAATCATAGACTTTGGATGAAATATTCATACCATTAATGGTTTTCTCTGCTAATTCCATATATAATAATTTTGGTGGAATCTTAACACCGTTATAAAATTATTTAGATTTGAAAGAGTGAGTAGATCCGGAATAGAATAATACATTAGCAGTTCTAGAGTAGATAGTAACTATACCGTTCACCACATTGTTATCACACCCCTTTTAGAAAATATTTATTGAAATACATTTCTCGTTTTCCCTTGTCTTGAGAGGCTATTGATGTCGATAATCGTCACTAGCCCTTGGTTTTGGTCATTGGTTAGTATAATGCTCATTCTCCTTGCACTTGTTGCACTGAAGCATGGGAGGTTCATTATGTGCTACTTTTTCTCCATTCACACAGTTAGATAACTTATTAACATCACTTCAATAATAAAATACTTTATTGCCTTCCATTACACAATTATAAATTTTATTATACCCTTTATGGAAATTTCCTCCATGGGTTTTCCCACACGTAGAGCATAAAGGAAAGATGATATAACATTGTTCATGGTATTTAGGTTTTCCATTAAACTATATCTTTCTTTTCTTATAAAAACCATGTGATTGATTAGTTACTTCAACCACCATTTGAAACTTGATTTCAAAACACACAATCTCTTCGTATCTATTAATGTCTATTATGGAAAAATCTTGTATGAGACTTGGTTTTAAGCCACTAAAGAATCTATCATATTTACTTTTAGGATAGATGATGGTTCATGAAGCATAACTCACAAGTCTCATGAAATTATCCTCATAGGTTCTAATAGATTCATCATCCCTTTTCTTAAACACAAGGAACTCTTTATCCATATTGATATGAAGAATTCTAGGTAAGTACTTATTTAAAAATAAGTTCATGAACTCATCCTCCAATGACCCAAAGGTCTTTAATTTTTTATTATAAAAAGCAAGCCCCCTTTTAAGGGATGAAGGTTGAAACCCAAATAGACTTCAAGACATAAGACATTAATCAAACCCAAGGTCAAGAGAGACAAATCAAACTGACTATGTGAAGCAACCCCTCCCCAGTATAAAATCATGACAAAGCTATACACCAAAGCAAGACTGAATGGAAATCAAGTGTCCTGTGTCAAAAAACAAGCCCGATCCAATGGCTGACGCCATACCCTCTCAAACATCCAAATCAATAAAGTCTGCAAAGCAGGACCACTAGCTATGAAACATCCTTTGGAGCCTATTCAATGTGGTCATGTCCGATGCACCTCCATTCCAACACTCCATAGATCACCAATTCAACGAAACCATCTCAAACCATGGGAAAACAATACACCCAAACCATCCAACAATCAACACGATCCTACACTATCTGCACCAAAACACATGTCTTTGTCCTCAAATCTCAAGAAAAGACCGCAAAAAACAAACTAGTAACCCTTGAAAGAACATGATGCAGCTGCCAGAACACCCTCATCGCAGAACAGGAACACGACCCCAGCTCCTGGACCGTGACTCCACACAACGGAAGAATTGGCACCCCCAAATCCACGAAAGAAGAATCTAAGGCCCCGTCCCCGACACCCCCTTTGCCGCGGAACTGGAACACGACCCCATCGCTAGGAGTGAAACTCCACACATCGGAAGAAACCCCCAAATCCGCAGAAGAAAAGTCACTGCCTGGAAACAAGAAGTAGGTCGAAGAGGCACCAGATCGACCCCACGCCGCACTGGATCGAAACCCTAAAGTCACTCCAGAGCACACCCCCCACTGCAGTAAAACAGGTTGTGACCCTTGTTCACCTGAGCATGAAATCCCTCTGCCATAGAGACGCCGCACCAGATCTCAGTACCAACGCACTGAATTGAGACTCTAGCGCCGCAGAGAAGGAACAAGAACTCGATGCCACCTGGATCTCGACCATATGCCATAGATGATTAGGAAAACACCCTAAGCCCACTGCAAACCTAAATACCCTCTCCAAAGAATAATGAACCCCATTCTTGTGAGGCCATCCCTTGCCGTGGAAGAAGCTTCCGCACTGCGAATATGGCGAGGAGAACGAATAATATATTTTTAGTAGTACCGATCCATGTTTTAGAAACAAGTGGAACATGAGACCTACTAAAATAAGGTGAGTTTTAGCTCATGAAGGACTCAACAAAATGTTGTGATCTCCATTTCTCATTTGAAAGTCCACCATGATTCATATCTTAAGAAATATGTGTGAGAATAGCAAAAAAATACATTGCAACTAACATAGAATTTAGTTTCTTAAGAGTAAAATCATTGAATTTTTTTTAAATCACCATTAATATGGTTCCTTAAGGTTCCAACCATTTAATAAAACCAAAATAATAGAGTATGAAATATTTATCATAATGAGGAACCACATAATCATGAAAATCAACATATAGGGTTTCTAAATTATGAAACCTTAATTAATATATGAAACAATATGTTTATACTAGTTTATTCATAAAAAAACATATATTTATATCCATCATGATGTTTTGTAAAACTTTGTAAATTCCCAAATCATATCCATATGGATTGTGAAACCAGGTGTGAAACAAGTCTTTTTTTGTGTGTACCAAGTTACCCTGAGTCATTCTTGATGCACCTTGTCGGAGTTATTACTCCTAAGTACATCTATTCCAGATCCAAAACCACTTGTATTAACCAAAAATTTATGTATTTCTATAAAAACACTCTCTCTATCCTTTACGAAGATTCGAAGACATTTTTCTATACTTTTAATTATCCTTAGACTTATTCTTAGATATTACCTTACAGTTATCACTATGATTTTCTAATCATAGCTTCCAAAGGATAACAAAACCTTTTATTTGATACCAACTAAAGAAAGAAGAAATTTCCATACATTAAAATCTCATAACCTTTTCATATTACTTAAAACATTATACAAATAGATTTCTAAATATTGTATTAGTCTAGTGCCTTTGGAAAAATGGAAATAGAAAAACTGGTACATAAGTGAGCTACATTATCTACCAATAGGTTTCTATTGACTAGAAACCTTATTATACACAACAAACATAATATATATCTTCATAACCCGGGGAAGGAAACATAAAATTTGGTGAGATCATATGTTTATTAAGGTAAAAAAGGGAGACATGTAAGAATACACAGGAGCATAGTGGTATGAGAATGTGATCATAACATTAGAATATCATACCTTTCATATGATAAGATCGTAAAAATGAATCATGGAATAAATATTGGTAGTTCATGAGACATAAATCATAATGAAATAAGGAACTAAAGACATGAAATCATAACCAAGGAATAAGACATTTCATTTTGGCAGACACATAAGAATATAATATGATTTCTAAAGTATCCAATCTATTTATTCCAAGTCCATATTATTAGTATGTGTTTACTTCCAATAACATCTCAATAGACATGGTTTAGTCCCTCAACAATCTTAATACTATGATTTCACTCCCCATACTATCTTGGGAGTCATGGTTCACTCCCATGACTATCTTAGGAGTCAAGGTTCACTCCCAAGACCAACTTAGTACATCTCATGGGATATAAATCTTTACCCAATGCATTGGAGGGAGATATAGGTGTCACCCATCTCATACTGAAATCATAAAAACATGTTCTATAAGACCAAAAATAGTCATATCATAACATGTGAAATGAAATGGGTATCATAAAAATTTAATCATATCATAACCTATAGAAAATAGATTGGTTTCATAGTCATTTCATCATGAAATAGCCCATGAAAAGAGGTAGGTTTCATAAACATATAACTCATGAAAGATAAATAGTTTTCATAAATATATAACCCGTGGAAGGGAAACATGTTTCATAAACATCTCATCATTAAACCATAAACCATTCAGAGAAAGAAAATGAATGGACATTGAATCACTTCTACATAATGAAATTAGTAACTCCAATGTATTTAATATTATATGGGAAATAATTTTAAAAGGTATTTTAAAAAACTTTCTTGATAAATATACCCTTTATTTATATAAAAACACTTTTTAAAACATAATACATTTTTGAATATCATTTTCTTCGAAAATATAGTTGAAAAAATATAAAGGAATAATTGAAAACTGTAAAAAATATTTAAAATTCCTTTTCTTAAAAATTATCTTCAAAAATCTTTTAAATTTGTTTTTGGAAACATTTTTGAATACATGGTTTTTTGAAATAAAACTAATCTCTGTCTAAAGAAATATATATGGATAGATTTTTCTTAAAAACATTTCTTTAATTATCTTAAATACCAAAGAGTGGAAATTGGTACTAATACATTTTGATATCTTGAATAAATATAGGATAAGAAAAATACTCAGCGTTCTTTAGATATGGAAAATAATGTTCCATTAATGGAAGCATAATCATAAAAAATTCTTAAAAATGATGAGATTGTTTCTATAATCTCTTACCACATGGTAACTTTGGACCATACTCTCCATGTAAGAAAATAAAATTACATGAAGATTAAAATATAATGGAAAGAATGATTTTCATGATATAACATGTAAAATACACCTTAAAATGACTATAATTTCAAAACAAAACATGTTTCTTAAAGAATAAAAATTTACAAAAATCTACCTTACCGATTTGGTTACTTTGAAAACATTAACCCCATGAAATAAAGATCATCAAATGGATTTGAAAATACACATAAATTTATTTGTACGAATCATTGAATACATTCGTTGTAGATATATACAACAAAAAAATAAATGAGTGGTCAATAAGGAATGTATCTCATAGAAATAAAAATTTAGTTGAAATTTCCTTACCTTGTGTCTTGACTTTCACACTACATGTACTAGCCTCCTCTTCTTTCGGTAAATACTTTTAGTTTGATCCAAAGGGTTTCTTTGAATTTCTTTCTTCAAAAAGTAGGGATTAAAGGATTATTGTAGGTATTTTTTTAAGTGTATTGGGTAGATCTTGGCCTATCTAATGTGGTTTGTGAGGTGTGATGAAGGGAGAGAGGTGGTGGCCTTTTATAAGGAAGAGAGGGGACACACATGGAATTTTTTAAAATAAGTAAGGTGTCCCAACGTTTTTATATAAATATTTTTATAAAAAACCAACTAAACACTATAGTGGAAGGTCTATGAATGAAATTTGTCTATAAAATGGGTGTTGGACAAGTGGATAAGTCATTTGGACCCTTATGTTTACAATTTATTCCCTTGTTAAGATTAATTTTACCTTAACCATTATAATAAATCTTAAACACTTTCACTAATATTTTTTCTAAAAAATTAAATTTGATATTATTAGAATATAAATATCATACTGATTATAACCATGTATTTTAATTTTTTAGAATTCAATTCATATAAGAGGAAAATTATGTTTAATGATAATCTTGCAAACGTGGCAAGTAGGCAGGGTTTCAATGTGAGAATGTTCAAAAGTTCATAAATATTATATATATAAATTCAATATAAAAAGATTACAATGACCTAAATTAGTTAAATATATATATAATTGATCTAATTTGACATTAAAATCAACTTAAAATATCATTTAACTTTATAAATAAATTATAGAAAAAAGTACTTTTGAATTAAAATATACTATTTTTCACTATTCATCCAAAAATGATGTTTCGTATAAAAAACCAAAAAAATAACCCTAAGATAATTTTGAGATTATAAATTCAAAAATGAATTTTATTTTATCAAATTTTATTTCTAAAAGTGTTTAAAATTTATTTTATTATTTTTCACAAAAGGGTATGAAAAGAATTTCTTTTGAGAAAATTCTATTTTTAAAGATATGAAGACCCTACCAAAAATTATAATTTTCATTATAAATATGTTATATTTATATTAAAACATTATGAAACATTATTTAAAAGTATTTATTAATCTTAAAATTATTACTTTTAATGGATATATTATAACTATCTCATTTAAATAATTATAACAATAAAATGATATTTCATAGAAACTCAGTGTTTCATGTAACGTATGACTAGTACATGTTGTATGTTGAACACTCCAATTAAGTGTAGTGTGAAAGAATGTTTGGACATAGTTTAAGGAAATACATCAATGAAAAATAATTTATCTGAAAAAAAAGGTTTATAAAAACTTGGGTTGTTACATTCTACCCCCCATAAAATGAATTTCTCCCTTAAAATTCATTATTTGGGTATAAAAAAATAAGGATAGTTCTACTTACACATATCCTCATTTTATAAAATAGATGACTATAACTAGTTATTTCTCTAAAAAACATTGAACAAGTGATTGGTCTTGTTTTGTAGAACTTTCTATGTACAATTCATAATTTCAACTGGTTATTCACCATAAGAAAGATCAGGCTCCAACAGTATGGCCTCTGAGTTCAGTACATGTGAAGGTTTAGGTATGTAATTCCTCAGGAGAGATATATAGAACACATCATAGAATTAAGATATATTTGGAGGATGTTCCAAGTAATAGGTTACCATCCTGATATGATCAATAATATCAAAGGGACCAACATACATAAGTATTAAATTACTTTTTTTCAGAGCCTCAAAACCTTATTCCAAGGAGAGATTCATATAAACACCCTGTCAAAAATCTCAAATTTTATATCCTTCCATCAGTTATCAACATAACTTTTCTACTGACTTTGATCTGTCTTGATATGCTGAAAAATGGTTCTAACCTTCCCTACCATTTCATAATGTATCTCAAGTCCCAATCTCTTACATTATCCACATTCATCCTAGTATGTTGGATCTCTTCATTTAATCCCATAGTGGGATTCATAATTACCCATTTGAATTCTTGAGTGAAAGTTATTTGTTTATGAAAACTCAACTAGAGGAATGTGTTCATCCAAACATCCTTTTAAATCTTTTGAAGACGATCTCAACATATCCTCTTTGTTTTTAATTTTTCATTCAGATTGACCATCTATTTGATGATGATAATTAGTGATGAAACTCAATTCTATATCAACTGCTTACTGAATAGTTTTCTAGAACATAGAAGTAAACCAAAAATCCCAATCCAATACAATGTAATGTGTTACACCATTAAACCTTTCAAATTATTTAATGTATATCCTATAAAGATGATCAATAGAGAACCATTCTCTAATAGTGATAAAGTGTTCTAAAATTGTATGGCCAAAAACTACAACCCATATAGTATTAAGAACATTAGTGGTTTTGGGCAGTCCAATGAAAAAATCCATAGTGATGTTCTACCATTTCCATTCTTATATGGTTAATGGATGAAACATCCCATTAACCTTTTATCTCTCAGCCATAACTTCTTTGAATACGAAGCACTGAGATACAAAATCTACGATATCTCTCTTCATTCCATCCCACAGGAAGTATTCATTCAAATCCTTAGACATCTTCACACCTCCAAGATGACTAGATATTGATGAATTTTGGGCTTTATCTAATAGTTATTTCTTAAAATATGGTATGTAGGGAACAGATACACAGTTACTAAACCGTTTAATTCCATCCATATCAAGGTTAGACTCAGAAACACTTCTAATTTTTCTTTTCCAGTTCTACATCTTTCTTCTACACCTAATTAATATTCAATTAGATAGAGGGTTAAAAATTCATTTGATCAATATAATATAACTCTCCTTCCTTTAGTGTTTTCATATCTATCCTTTTCATATTCATAAATATTGGATCATTTTTTATCCTCATCATGGATAATCTAGCATGATCCTTTCGACTCAAAGCATCAACCACCTTCTTTGCTTCCCTAGTGTGGTAATGTATTGATCAGTCACAATTTTTTATCACCTCTAACCATATTATTTTATACATGTTAAACTCCTTTTATGTGAATATATATTTCAATATTTTATGATATATATATATATATCACACTTTTCTCAATAAATATAATACATCCATATCATTAATGTAAAAAACATGGCTGCTAACTACATATCATGAGTTGGATACTTTGTCTCATGAATCATCAACAGTCGTGAGGGATAGGCTATAACACGATACTAATGAATCCCCTGACTAAAAGAGACCATTCCATATTAAAAATAAATGAAATGTATAATAATTAGTATCTAAAAGGATAATAAGCAATTAAAATAAATATATATTATCATTCTATATGATTAATATTTTAAATAGGATTCCTTACAAATAACCTCTTTAAAAAGGGTATTTTATTTTACATTAATAAATTGAATTGATAAAATTTAAAATTTTATTAAAATATTTAATATTTATATTTATAAATTAAAATATCAATATTCAGTTTTTTATAAATATGTAATTAATATTTTTAAAAACACTTGCTGTTTAAAAAGGTCATTTTGTTAATAAAATCAATTTTTATTTATATATTTTATTTTCATTTATAAGATAATTTATAAATTTTAAATTTTATTTTGGAAAAAAACCTTCATTATTTGTTTAATCATGTCAATATTAGCTTAAGATGATTATTTTATTTTTCTAAAAAAAATTAATTTTAGGTGAATATGTAAAATACTGATTTTATAAATAAAAAACATTTTGAAATTATTAGTACATAGGTATGAATATTAATTTAAGGAAAAACATTTATAAGACAATATATTTATTTTTATGTGGATTTATAAATTTAAAAAAATTAATTTACAAACCCATATTTGACATTTTAAAACTTATGTTATAGTTTTTTTGAAAAAATTGTTTTGTATACATTATAAATTTATATTTTTAAATTATATTTTTAAATTTTCTAAATTGAATATAATAAAATTTATTTCAAATTTGGATTCAGTTGGTCATAATTTTTTAATAAGAAAATTTTTATTTTTGGGCATAAATAATATGTTACCCTAGGTAAAAACTAGTTACAACAGTAAAATCTAAAATTATTAAAGTAAAAATATAAGAGTAAAAGACCACAAAAATGATTTAAATATATGTGGTAATGTGTTTTTTAGGCCTTTATTTTCCATATCACTTATTTTATCCATTATATATCAATTTTGGATTAACATTCATTGAGAGTGACTTAATATTATTGAAACTTTTTGGGCATTTTAAAAATGCCACTTCATTTTTACTTTTAAAAGTGGAATTTATCTCATCATATACCTTGATATAAAAAAGATTATGTTCAAAAAAATTATATATAAAACTCACATAATAAATCTTATATTCCTTAAAGATGTTTTATCCTTTTGAAAATATAATCCCTTTAAGATTAATTCCCCTTTGAAAAGGCGATAATCGAAGAAGCAAGGTATAAGTTTATATTCCCTATTTATTTTTTCTATTTCATTAAGTTCATTTCTTTTTACTCAAATTTATTTTCCCTATATTATAATGATAAAATAAGTATCATTATTAATCAATTATTTTATTATAATTATGGTAATCATTATCCATCCACCCCTTTTTCTATAAATAAAACGAAAATGTGAATCGAGCATTGTGTAGACTACTGCTTCCAAGAAAAAATGTGTTTCCTTTTCCCTCACCACATTAAAATATTGGTCCAAATAGGGAAGATAATATATAATTATTATAATTATAGTATATTTTATATTATAAAATTATAAAACATATTTCTCCTTTTCCCCATTCAATGGAAAATGAAATTTCTATCCATGCATATAGGTGGACTACAATCTCCCTGGAATGAAAAATTTCCATTTTTCATTACTCCACAGTTTACATGTGTGGAATTTTCATTGTTTTCAATGAAATTTATGATAAATATGGTATTAATATATTTTTTTATAAAAATTTAATAATCATGTTAATGATATATGTCACGACCCGTCACCCGGGGCCCGTTTCATGACTACCCCAATCCCGCCTTCCATAGGCCAGGGGCTGGAGACTAGCACCAAAGGCGTAATTCCCTAACACTGGGAAGGAATTGACTTTATAAACTGTAAAAAAAACACAATAGAGCACACAGGTGGATATGAAACACTAAGTAAAATTTTATAACAAAAGAGTACTGAAAAGTAAAGGGGCCGGAAATACAAGCCCAACTGTAAAGAACAAGGAAACTGGAAAGTACAACTATTTCTGAAGTAAAGGAAAACAGATGCTGGGTCGTCCTTCAGGATTACTACTTGAAGGGTAGGTAAATATAACCTCCTTATCACTCCACATCCGTAAGTCTCCTCTATGTACCATCTTGTCTTAAGGTTCAACTCCGGGTTTCATCCAGTCCTAGTACTCTCAGTCTCAGTCAGCGTTGTTCATCATCTGCAACCAACACAATAAGATGCGGGCATAGCCCGTGTAGGGGTGAGTATAACGATACTCAGTAAGGACCCCGAGACCCTCAAGGTCTCAAAAAATCCAACAGTGATAAATAAAAAATTATGAAATCAACAGATAACCTTTCTTAGGTATATGCCAATACATATACCTAAGTTATCTAGTGATCCATCTCAATCATGAGGAAAAAAAATTACTAACTCAACTCACATAGGTATACAATTTATTTAGATAGATAGAGATTATTAGATGTTACCACTGAATCATATACTCTGTCAAACCCACTTAGGATCCAGGAAAAGTAGTAAGATATGTCGAACCCATGTAGGATCTAGGAATAGTAGTCAGAGCTATCAAACCCACACATGATCGAAGAACAGTAGTCAGAGCTGTTGAACCCACACAGGATCCAGGAAGAGTAGTCGGAGCTGTCGAACCCACACAGGATCCAGGAATAGTATTCAAAGAATTTGAACCCACACAGATCCAGGAACAGTAGTCAGAGCTATCGAACCCACATAGGATCTAGGAACAATAGTCAGATCTATCGAACCCACACAGGATCCAAGAACAGTAGTCAGAGTGCAGCCGACCATAGGGTTCCACAAAAAGCATGCTTGATTCCAGGAGTGTCTGATCCTCATGCTAAGTGTTTATACATCAACTGACATGAAGTCCCAAGTTGATGTATCTAAAATATTTGTATTTTCAAATGAAACCCAACGCGTCATATGGTGCGTCAATCGGATACCCGGTCTGAGAGTTATTGGCATTTCTGTTCTGATGTCTCAGATGGATTTACGTTCAATCTAACCCAGCTGTACACTGAATATGTCCAAACCTCAAGTGGGGTATAAAAAAAGAACCGTCTTCCTCCGAAGAATCCTTCACCGCAGAAGGTTCGTCAATCGGATGCATGTAGCTCAAGGTACTGGAAAAAGAGTGGAAACAAGTCAAGAGGGTCCGAGTCCGGTCTGGCCCAGTCAGACCGACCCGACCCGACTCAGCCCGACCCGGGTCCTGAATGGGGTCCGAACCGGTCTTCGGGTCCGACCCGGTCAGTGGGGATAACCCAGCCCATGGGGGCAGCCCAACCCATGCTGGGTCCGGCCCATGCTGGGTCCGGCCCGCGCTGGGCTCGGCATGCCCGAGGCCCGTAGTTGGAAGCCTGTGGGGTCCACCCTAGCCACATCTAGGGGGAGGCCATGCCCCCTGGAATCCCAAACAGCTTTGCCATTTGAGGGGGGGGGGGGGGGTTCAAAACCAGCACCATGTGGCGTCGGTCCATATCACACAGGACACACGTGGCGGGTCCCCCTCTTCCCGGCTGGCCGAGTGGCCAGCTGCCTCCCGTGCGTCGCGGTTGCACCGCCCCTCCTCTGGCAAACCAGTGGCTCGGGCCACCGGTTATTATCGCGGCCGGCCTTGCACCGGCCACCACTGTACCTCTGTTTCCAGTCAGCCGCAGCCTACTCCTCCGGTCGCCCGATTGTGCCGCCGCCGGCCGGAGTGGCTGCTGCCCTTCCCTTCATCGTCCGTGATGTTCGCCAGTTCCAACCGCCAGTGATATTTCCGTGAGTCAGCAGAAGGGTTCTGGTGGCCTGATTCTCGATCTATAATTATCCACACACTACTCATGATGTCTCCTTCAATCTGCAACCATCGTTGACAAAAAATCACTCAACTCGGACTCGTACGACGATTAGCTTCAAAATCCACAAAGTAAGGCGGAGGGGTTCGGACCGTGTTCGTTCGTCCCACACCCCCTGTGTTAGAGGTATAGAATGTGGCTTATATTATTAATAATTTAAGGGAAATGAAGAATGTGAATCAATTAACAAATCTAGAACCCTTACCTTTGATCATTGTTCACTGACAGAGTCGCGGGGAAGAAGACGGTGTTGTCGTCGTTCGTCGCGTCCGCCGCACACTTCCAATTCTGAGCTCATGCGTTAGTTCGTTGAAAACTACGAGGAGGGTAGTTCAGTCTAAGATGTCCCACATCAGTAGGATTCCATGGATTAAGGTCTAAGGAGATTGTTCTTCGTAGCCGATGGAATTCTTCATTGGAAGAAAGTGTTCTTCGTTCATCGTTGGCGAGAGATTTTCTCCCTAAGCTCTCTCTCTTCTCCCACGTTCCACCAAAAGACAAATGCCAACCAAAATAATATATTAATTTAATCTATTATTTAATTTTTGGCACAAAATTCAAAATGGGTGGATTAAATAATTGATAAGTATTCAGCACATTAAGTGTTAGGGGAGTTGAAGAGGCTCCCCTACTCTTAATGGAAAAATTGAGGGTTTATCTCTATTAATGGGGTATTTCAAGGGTGTTTAAAACCTGTGTGGTCCCCACCTCAATTAACATGAAGATAAGGTTAGTTTACGATGGGCCCCACCACCATAACCTCACATGGGAGGTTAAGGTGTGGTGGTCCCCACCTCCAACTTCCACATTGAGGCTTTAACCAATAAAATAAAAATAAACCAACACAACTTTATTTTTATTTAATTCTTTGACTAAAAACCCAAAAACTAACTTTTAATCTCAAGCAACTGTCGTCAAGGTGAGTGTATTCTTAAGAGAATACCGGCACTGTGAGTTCAACAGTACCCTCAGATTTCAATTTCAAGCACCAGTTCAAAAGTTAAAAAAACCCACTTGTAACATTACTAAACGTACCCAAACAAAACATCAGAAATTGATTTCAGGCACATTGGGCCTCAAAATAATGTGTCGTCAATTCTTGCGAACTCATAAAATTCCAATTTAATTTAAAAAACTACATGGAAATTCTGAGTCTTTACATCTCCCCACCTCAGGGCTCTATGTCTGTGTAAGCCACAAATAATAACTAAGGGAACAAGTGGGGGTACTAAGCATGAATTTGAGCCTCCCGCTCCCATTTGATCTCCTGGAGGTTACCGTGCTGACATCGAACACGCACCAGAGGTATCAACCGTCCACGTAGTACCCGCTCCTATAAATCCTCAATCTCCACTGGAACCTTTGTAAAAGTATCCCCATCATCGACATCAAGCTCTCCATGGTCGATGATGTTAGAGGGGTCATGCACGTATCTCCTCAGCTGGGATACATGGAAGACGCCGTGCACCTGGTGCAACTGAGGCGGAAGAGCTAAGGGGTATGGCTCCTCACCAACTCTACTGAGGACCTAAAAATGGCCGATGAATCTTGGAGATAACTTGTCGCCTCAGCCAAATCTATGTAAACCACATCGAGGTGAGACCCGCAGAAAGACATGGTCGATATCCTCGAACTCTAGAGGTATCCAACTCCTATTAGCATACAACTTCTTCCTGGTCTATATAGTCTTCATCCGCTCCTAGATGATCTACACCATCTCTATCGTAGCCTGTACTATCTCTGGTCCCATGAGTGTTGACTCCCCTAGGTTTGTCCAACACAGAGGTTATCTACAAGGTTGCTCGTATAACGCCACAAAAGGTGTCATCCCAATGGTGGAGTGATAGATGTTGTTGTATGAAAACTCCACCAAAGGTAAGTGATATTCCCATCTGCGACCAAAGTAGAGGACACAAGCACGCAACATGTCCTTGAGGTTCTGAATGGTCCGCTTGGTCTGACCATCCATCTAAGGGTGGAAGGTGTTGCTCATACGTAGCTGTGTCCCGAAAGCCTCCTACAACTCCTTACATAGCTGGGAAGTAAATCGGGTGTCACGATCAGAGACAATAGAAGAAGTTACTCCATGTAGCCACACAATCTCTTGCACATAGAGGCATCCCAAGCTCTATACTGAACCCTTCTCTATGATCGATTGGAAGTGGGCCGAATTGGTGTGATGGTCAATGATCAACCAAATAGAGTCATGTACCATGTATGTATGTGGAAGTCCTATCACGAAGTATATGGATCTCCCATCCCACTTCAACTCTGAATCCTCTAAATGTTGAACCAAGCCTGCTGGTACCCAGTGCTCCGCCTTCAATTTCTAACAAGTGAGGAATCATGAGACAAAATCTTCAACTACCTTCTTTATTACCGGCCACAAGTGCTGTCGTCAGAGATCCGGTTAAATATTTTCCACTCCTAGATATACTGCTAGAGAAGGTGTGTAGAAATCCCTAAACACTTCCTCCTGAAGTGACACTGGTACAATGGTACATCCTCTGAAGAGGATGACATTCTCCCCACCATGAAAATATCCATCAGGTGTCTTCCCTGTGGATATCTGAGCACATCATGTCTCGTTGTCAGTGTCCCCATGTTGTGCCTCCATTACTCACTGATGAAGTGGGGGAGTGACTGTAAGAGACTAAAGGAAGGCTGCTATATCTCTATCCACAAAGGATATCTGTAAATCAGCCAATTTCCCTATCACCTTGCCTAGCAGTTGTATACCAGATCTCTTACTGAACGCATATGAATAATATTCCCCTTCCTTGGAGTATAGACTATCTCAAAGTCATAGTCCGGGAGGAACTCAATCAAATGTAATTGTCTCAGGTTCATGTCCTTCTGATAGAAGATATAAATGAGACTCTTGTAATTAGAGTACACGGTAAAAAGCTCACCCATAAAATAGTGTCGCCACATCTTCAAGTCAAACACCACTGCTGCTTACTCCAGGTCACGGGTAGCGTAGTTCTACTCATGATTTCTCAGCTATCGTGAACCATAAGCGATCACTGCTCGCTCCTTTATTAAGACACATCTGAGTCTGGTCCTTGATGCGTCATAGTAGACTACGTACCAAACACCTTCCTCTAGAAGCCTCAAGATGGGGGGCACTAGTCAGCCTCTACCTCAACTCTTGAAAGCTCTGATGGCATCTGTCCGACCACACAAAGGGTTTCCCCATCTTCATCAAGGCTGATAGTGGTGCTATAACTCTGGAAAATTCTAGTACAAACCTCTGATAATATCTATCTAAACCTAGGAGTTTTGTACCTATGTCACACTCCTGGGTGGCTCCCAAGAACTACAACCTCAATCATCACTGGATCCACTGCAACTCCAGCTTCCGATATGACATGTCCCAAAAGTGATCCTCTCAGATCTAGAACTGGAACTTCAAGAGCTTACCATAAAGTTGGTGCTCTTGGAGTGTGTCCAGTACTACTTGTAAATGGTAGGCATGCTCATCCTCAGTCGTCGAGTTGATCAGAATGTCACCAATGAAGACTATGACCAAACGATCATGTTATGGCTAGAAAATACTATTCATGAGTCCCACGAACACTACTGGAGCGTTGGTTATGCCGAATGTCATAACCAATAACATTTAGTAGTCGTACCAACATCTGAAGGGCGTCGTATGCACATCCTCATCTTGAACTCTGGGCTGGTGATAGCCTGATCTATGGTCTATCTTCGAGAACCATTGTGCTCCCTTCAGCTGATCATGACATCATCAATCCTCGGGAGTGGGTACTTGTTCTTCACGGTCACCTGGTTCAGGTGCTAGTAGTCGACAAAAATCCTCAAGCTCCCATCCGCCTTCTTGGCGAATAGAATTGGGGCTACCCAGGGAGAAACACTAGGCCGGATGAATCCATTCCCCTACAAGTCCTGTAGTAGTACCCACAGCTCGTGAAGCTCTGTAGGAGCCATCCAATACACTGATGTAGATATTAGCGTCATCCCAGGGTATAAGTAAATGTAAAATTACACCTCTCTATGAGGTGGTAGACTTGAGAAATCATCAGGGAAAACATCAGTGTATTGGTCCACCACTACAGGATAAGTCGGACTCTCCACATCAACTACTCTGAGGGTAAGGCAATCCAACTAATGAGTGATCAGCTGTACTCTTCTATGGGAAAGTCCATCATGCACTGCAAAGGCTCCCTTCTCACTGGTGAAGGTGAACCCGGTCCCATCCGTGCGGACACACCGGACTTTGCACCTAATATAGTAGATCTGATCATTGACTATATATAACCAATCCATACCTAAGATGACATCGTAAGGCCTCGATGCCGTTACTAGGAGATCCCAGCCGAAGCTATCACCTCCTATAGTAAGCTCACACTGCCAGAACCAACGCGTAATTGTCGAGTCTACTTCTATATGAGTCTCTAGCCATAAGGATCGCGCCAAATAATCCGTAGAAATGTCCAAGCTCTGAACGAGGGTAGTGGTAATGAAAGAGTGACTGGCACATGTGTCTATTATAACTGCAGCTAAGGTGTAGTAGACATAGACCGTACCATGAATCATCTTCAGAGTGCCATGATCGTATGCCTCAGCTGCCCAGATCTGAGCTCTCCCCTATCCACCTACTCCTTACAGTCGGGTTGAACCTCCTGGTGGTGGTGGCGGTAACACCTCAAAACATCACCCCCCACCAGCTGCTCAACCAGATCCTCTGCCACGCCCACCTGTGCCCTGTAGACCACCTCGATCGAATCTATGTCTTTGCCTGGGTGGCCATTCGACAGTCTTTTGATCATCCAAATGGTGGGTTAGACAATCACGAGCAATGTGACCTTGCCCGCCGCATGGGAAACACTACCTGTTCCTTGTATGACTGGCTATATCTCGTGTGCCACACTCAAATGAACCTGTGTCCTGGGGTCATCCACTAGATACTCTAGTTCACTTGGATCTCTGCAGCATCTGTCTGCTGCCAGCTATAGAAGAATCCACTATGTGACTCCCGGTGGCGGGTCTCACTGCCGGTGACTGCTCAGCAAAGAAACTCTTTAATAAGAGGGCTCACTCCAACACCTCCATCTACATCAGGATACTGAGGGAGATCATCAAATCCATGATCTCTCACCTGATCCCCTTCTCAAAGGTCCAGGCCCTGAATAATGGGTCTCGCACCATATCTGTGGAGTAGCATGAGAGATTGGTGAACCTCGCTGAGTATTGTGCCATAGTCATGATACCCTGTTGTAGATGAAGTAGCTCATGTATCTACACTAAACTTAGGTTTTCTAGGACAAACTCAACCTGAAATAGGATCTCGAAGTATGCCCAGAGTAGTGTGGGGTTGTCATACACCTAGAGCATCAGGATCCACCATCTTCCTGCTACTACTTGAAAGAGACTTGTGGCAAGGATCACTATAAGGTCGACTGGTGTCCTTACCAGTCTGAAGACTCTCACTACAACTTCTATCCAATCCTCAGCTGCCTGTAGGTACGTCTAAACCCTGAACCTGGGCGGCCTCTGGTGCTGTAACTCATGCAATGCACTCAAGCGGTATGCATCTTATGCTGCTCAGGATGGTGGCATCGGTGTACCAACGGGTAGTGGTACCACTGGTGCCTCCACTGTGATAGGGCCCAACACCGAGGCTTCATCGCTCGGTGGGTTATCATCTCGTACAAAAACTTGAACCCTGGATGGCTATCTGTATGGGCCCATCCTAAAAAGAAACAGGTGTGCGATGGTAAAAATATTATACCTAGTGAGCTGACTCAAAATTTTTTTTTGAAAAAACACACATAATCATTGTTTTCGTGCACTGAGTCAGAAATCAAAATTCAGGGTCCTAGTGTATGGATACGTCAGCCACCACACCAACACTGGACTTCCTAAACTAAAAACCTCACTCAGTACTGTTAACACTATTGCTTCACAGAAAAGATCAGAGTCCTATGTTCTGCGGTAGAACTGACTCCCTCTGATACTAATTTGTCACGACTCGTCCCCCAGGGCTCGTTCCATGACTACCCTAAGCCCGCCTTCCATAGGCCAAGGGCTAGAGACTAGAACCAAAGGTGTAATTCCCTAAAACTGGGAAGTAATTGCCTTTATAAACTATAAACAACCACAATAGATCCCAAAACGGGATACAAAACACTAAGTAAAACTGTATAACAAAAGTGTAATGAAAAGTAAAGGTTCCAGAAATACAAGCCCAACTGTAAAGGACAAGGAAACTAGAAAGTACCGGTACATCTAAAGTAAAAGAAAAAATATGCTAGGTCATCCTCTAGGATTCTTACCTGAAGGGTAGGTACAGATAACCTCATCAGCACTCCACGTCCATCGGTCTCCTTTTTGTACCATCTCGTCTTATGGTTCACCTTCAGGTACCGTCCAGTCCTAGTACTCTCAGTCTCAGTCAGCGACGTCCGTCGTTTGAAACCACCACAATAAGGTGTGGGCATAGCCCGTGGATGGGTGAGTATAACGATACTCAGTCGGGACCGCGAGACCCTCAAGGTCTCACAAAATCCAACACGGATAAACCAAAAAGTATGAAATAAACAGATAAACATACTTAGGTATATTCCCATACATATACCTAAGTTATCAAGTGATCCATCTCAATCATGAAGAAAACAAAAAAGTACTAACTCAGCTCACACGGGTATACAACTTATGTAGAGAGATAAAGATGATTAGATGTAGCCAATGAATAATCTACTCCATCGAACCCACACAGGATCTAGGAATAGTAGTCAAAGCTATTGAACCCATGTAGGATCAATGAACAGTAGTCAGAGTTGTCGAACACACACAGGATCCAGGAACAGTAGTCAGAGCTGTCGAACCCACACATGATCCAGGAATAGTAGTCAGAGCTGTAAAACCCACACAAGATCTAGGAATAGTAGTAAGAGCTATCGAACCCACGTATGATCTAGGAACAATATTAAAATCTGTTGAACCCACACAACATCCTGGAATAATAGTCAGAGTACATCCAGCTACAGTGTTTCGTAAAAAGCATGCTTGATTCTGGTAGGGTCCAATCCTCAATCAAAGTGTTTATTCATCAACTTACATGAAATCCCAAGTTGATGTATCCAAAATATCCGTCATACCTAAATAAACTGAACGTGACAGTCGGTGCATAAATTGGACGCCCGGTCTGAGAGTTATTGTCATTTTTGTTCCGAGGTCCCAGTTGGATTTACATTTGATCCAACCCGATCATACCCTAACAATGTACAAACCTCGAGTGGTTTATAACAATATAACCTTCTCCCTCAAAGGTTTCTGTCTCCATAGACGGTTCATCAATCAGACGCCCGTAGCTCAAGTTATGGGGAAAAAAGTGGAAACATGTCAAGCGGGTCCGGCTCCGGTCCAACCTAGTCGGACAGACCAGGTCCGCGGGTCCGACCCTGTTCGCGGGGGAGGTCCGCCATGTGGCAGAGGACCGTGGGGGTTCGTCCTACCCGCATCCATGGGGGAGGTCGCACCCCCTGGAATCCCAAACGACTTATCCATTCATGGGGTTCAAAACCGACACCATGTGGCGCCGATCCGTGTCATGCGGGACCCATGAAGAGGGTCTCGGTCCTTCCGGTTGGCCAAGCGGCGAGCCACCTCTAACACGGCACGGTAGCGCCACGCCTAATCTGGAAACCCGACGTCTTGGGCCGCTGGTTCTTCTCGGGGCCATCCTTGCGCCGGCCACCGCTGCACCACCGCAACCCGTCGGCCGTAGCCTACTCTTCTGGTGGTTCGGTTGCGCCACCGCCGTCCACGGGGCTGGTCAGAGTGACGGCCACCATTCCCTTCTTATCCGGTGACGTTCTCCAGTTCCGACTATCGGCAACCCTTTTTCGGGTCACCAGACGAGTTATGGCGGCCCAATTCTCGATCTGGTATTTTCTGCACACTACTTGGGATGCCACCTTCAATCTGAAACTATCGTTGACAAAAAAAGGCTCAGCCTGGACTCATGCTGCGATTAGCGTCAAAATCTACAAAGTAAGGCGGAGGGGGTCGGGGCATGTTCGTTCGGCCCGCACCCTCCGTGTTAGAGTGATATCATGCCGCTTCGATTATTAATCCTTAAAGGGAAATGAATAACACGAATCAATTAAGAAATCTCGAACCCCTACCTTTGATCATTGTTCGCTAAAGGAGTCTCGAGGAAGAAGACGGTGTTGTCGTCGTTCGTTGCGTCCTCCGCACACTTCCAATTCTGAGCACGTGCGTCTGTTTGTTGATGATGATGAGGAGGGAAGGTCGGTCGAAGACATCCCATGTTGGTAGGAGTCTATGGATGAAGGTCGAAATAGATTGTTCTTCGTAGTCCAAGGCGTTCTTCGTTGGAAGAATGCATTCTTTGTTCTTTGTTGGCGAGATCTTTTCACTATAATCTCTCTCTTTTCTCCCAAGTTCCACCAAAAGACAAATTCCCACCAAAATAATAGATTAAATTAATCTATTATTTAATTGTTAGCACAAAATTCAAAATGGGTGGATTAATTAATTGAGAAGGATTTGGAACATTAAATGTTGTGGGAGTTGAAGAGGCTTCCCTACTCTTAATGGAAAAAGTGAGAGTTTCTCCCCATTAATGGGGAGTTTCAAGGGGTTTTAAAACCCAGGTGGTCCCCACCTCAATTAACATGAAGAGAATGTTAGGTTCGGGTGGGCCCCACCACTATAACCTCTCATGGGAGGTTAAGGTGTGGTGGTCCCCACCTCCAACTTCCACATGGAGGATTTAAACAACAAAATAAAAATAAAGCTACAAAATTTTATTTTCATTTAATTCTTTCACTAAAATCCCAAAAACTAAATTTTAATCTTGACCAACTAATGTCAAGGTGAAAGTCTTCTTAAGCGAATATCGGCACTATGAGTTCAACAGTTCCATCAGATTTCAATTCCGAGCATCGGTTCAAACTTTATAAAAACCCGCTCATATGTTTACTCAATGTACCCGAAAAAAACATCATAAATTGATTCCAAGAACACCAGGGCCTCAAAATCACACACCGTAAATTTTTTCGGACTCGTAAAATTCCCATTTAATTAAAAAGAATTACATGTAAATTCCGAGTCTTTACAATATAAGTTTCAAATAATCATTATAAAATTAACCTTTTTAAACAAGTGAACTAAGGGGAAAACAATTTTTTCAAAATATAAAATTGTTTTTATCAATAAATTCTTATCAAAATTCATTATAATTATGACATTTCACACTAATAAACACTTAATGATATCATTATACTACTCTTATAATGATATTTTAACTCAATCACCTCATAATCATCCATTAATCGTGACATGTCAATGTTTTGGTCTGTTTGACCACTGACTTGAACAATGATTTGAAATTTTAATATATATGATTATAAAAACGTAATTAATAGTGTACTATTATATAAATATATAAATAATTATTTTTTTAATGGATACATCAATACTTAATTAATTAATTAATAAAACACCCTTCGTAGGTTTAAAAATCCCTCAAAAATGTTTATTGTTGATTTTTTGTCATGGTATAAAGAATTAAGTAATCCAAAAATAAAATTACAACACTATATATAATTATAAGTCATTTATAATAGAAATTTCAATTAATTTTTAATTATTATCTTTGATAGATGAATGATTATCAATACTACTATTACAAACCTTGTTCAAAATGATCAAGATTACCCACTGCTGACATCGATAATAATTAATGAATAAATAATATAAATTTAGAGAATAAATATTAATTAATTTTATAAAAGATTACATATATCATAAAGGATGTGATATATGGGATTAAGATAATTTTTTTATAGGATCTTAGGGTGCATTATACTAAGTGATGAAACAAGGTAAGGGTTTCCTTGTCTCAATTTTTACTCTATGGAACATATTTTGATAGTCTGCACCATAATTTATTTTATATAGTTTAATAAATTGAAAATTTATTTAAAATATTAAAATATATTCCATTTAATGAGATTTAACTTTTTATCTCCTGATCTTCCTCTCAATATCCCCTGATCCTTTCAATATTAATTAAATAAGTGTTTTGTCGATATAATTTCAAATTCATTGGATTATAGTCTTTATCAATTGAATATAGAATTAAAAATTGAATTTATCATAACATTATCCAATTTTAAGTGATATTTCATTTTTTTCACTATTTAAATTACATCTCATAGCCAATAACCTCTTCTTTGATAAAATGTTTTCTAAAATAAAAGTGTAATGTTGGTAAGGATAATTGACACTCTTATCAGTGAATCTTATCTTCCATGTATATAATTTCCTTCCCAACAAATTTTTCCTCTATTTATAATAAATATAATATGGATTATTTTATACGACTCTCATAACTCACTTTATACCTTTTTAAAAGGAAACATTAATACTACTTTTTGATGTGGGTTTTAAAACAAATTTATTTTAAAATTATTAAAATGGGGTTTCTATCCTTTCAAAATCAAATTTTTTATCTTCCACCCAATATTTAGTATGATATATTTTTTTCAATGATCTATTTCTGAAGTTTACCTTTCAAAAGTAAATTTTTTCATGTTTTTCAATTCACCCTTTTTGAAAATAAAATTTGGATATTACCAGCAACTTCATCTTTTTATGCTCACATTAAAAATGTTTTCTAAAATATATTTTTAAGTTTCTGTATATTGTTTTATTATCTATAAAACTTCCTCAATACATGTTTTATAAAATAAATTATATTTAACCATGTTTTATAAAAAAAATTATTTAAGAAGATAAAAAATATTTCATATTTAAAATGTGGTTTTTCTTAAACTTGAAAAATATATTTTCATCCAAGTGGTTTTCCTTTAATAGAAATTATTCTCGGTTATGGATTTTCTTCAAATGATACTATATAACTTATTTCTATATATGGATTATGTATTCTCTCTATGATCATGGAAATGCTCCATTAATACCTTTGTCTTTCCCATACATTGATGGTTTATAAACTGAATTTATCGTTAAATTCCATCCCTCTATGAATACCATATTTTTTATCAGTGCTCACATACATGCTATATTTTGACTGATTGTGTAAATTATTATCATAAACATATAATATTTATCAATATTGTGTAAATAACATATTCATTATTATCTTGAATGAATGTTATCTACCCAGAAATTCATATTATGTCATTGGATACCCAACCACATTCCTTGGGTTTATCATGTTATTATTGTTGGTGGGATTATACATTTTCCTCTCTATGATTCCATTTGAAAATTGTATGAAACCCATTTTATTTCTAGTGGTTCTTTATGATGTTTTGAATGAAAATCATTTTAATTCCATGGGTTCTTTATTATATGATTAATGTTTCATTTCTTATGGAATTAACAAGTATGGATGATAATGTTTGGGTTCTTATATCTCCCTCTAATGAATTTAATAAGAGTTTATATCTCATGAAATAGGTATTCAGCAATGTTTTTAGTTTCTCATAATCATGGGCCATAATGGTGTGGCTCATCAACATTATGTTCCCTATAGTATTTTTTGTTCCAAATTGGAAATATATTTCATAATTGTATGCTTATTCACATGAATGTGTTAATATCTCTTGGATCATGATTATTAACTAATATTTTATCACTACTTTGATTCATGTCTTATGTTATTCCAAGTCATATACCATGATTTTTTATCTATGTTTTGTTGGGTATAATTTTTTTATGTATCTTGATTATAACATATTCCCATCTTTTACTCGCTTATGATCTTTGATTATTATTAATTATGTTTACCCTTATTGAGAATCTGAGCGCCATAATTTATTATGTTTCATTTTCCCCAGGTTATAGAGAAAAGTATTATCTAATATGTGTCTATATTAGAATATTTTGAGAATAATTTATGGGGGATGATGAATAATTGTTATGGGTTAAAAATTTCTCTCATTGTGCAAAGAAAAATATCCATTAGTTGAAAAATACATAAAATTTATTTAGTTAATTTTTCCCAATTAACTAATAATATATACCTAAAAGTTATTGGGACTATTTTATAATGAATGATTTTCTTTAAGTCATGTAATTACCTGAGTATTATGTTTGGGTGGTTATAAAATCACAAATTATACCCTATACTATAAAGATTATTATGATAGTCTCACCAATAATGTAACGCCCCGACCCCAGTTACCCAGAGTCGATGCCTTATTAAGTAACATTGGCATGATCACAAATGATCAAGTCTCCAAAGACTGATTAGTTTAGTAGCCTTGGAAAAACTAGATATATTCATAAGTCTTACATTAAATCATAAAGTAAAAAAACTACAATAACATCATCTCCATAGTCCACACTTATACCCCCCTTCAGACTATCCTTGTAGGCCAGTCATAAAATAATTCTTCACATCCTGGAAAAAATAAAACACAGAAAGGTGTGAGCTCAGATGCTCAGTAAGGATAAAAATATATCAGAAACTTTCATAAATAAAAATAAACATTTAAGGCAATGTACAACTAAAACAAAATCCTTTTAAACATTAACATTAGCATAATATTGCCAAAATAAAACGAAATAATTCCATTTACTTATTCACATGGATATTTTTCTAGCCGAATAATAACATTCAATATCAATAACCACTTTCATAATGATGGAATGCATAATGCCACACTATCATAACCACATAGTCAAGGCCTCATGCTAAGACTAAAAATACGAGTTTTTTCAAGGCCTTATACCAAGACACTAGTTTTTCTAATGAGACTTACCGATGCATCGAGGAGCTATAGCAAGCTTCACCCATCACTTAATTAGTCCAATTCATTCCTCATATGAATAGGTTTAAACATAACATAAACATTCGTACTAAAAATAGCATATGAAATGTCAATACTTTCTCCATAAACCCTGAATGGTATAAAAATAACTCATCCACAGTCAAACATATCACAAAACCTTCAATATAATATGGAAGTTTTGAATCATAATAAATCAACTTCAAATAAGCTTAAAATCCATCAATGGATGTTGACATAGATAAAATCAAAACTATTTTAGAGAAATATCTTTTTTGAAATCATTTAAAAGTAACATAATTTTAAAAGAAATCATTTACATTGAAAATATTTTTATAAGCTTGTAAGGTAAGCTTCAATGATTTTATAACGGCAGAAAATAGCCACACCCTCCGTATAAGTTAAAAAAACATTTCTACCTTAATTTTGTCGTAAATGTGAAAAAGTACCTCGTTTGGAAAATGATAGAAAGATTCCTTTCAAAAACGTATAATGTAAAATAAAGGTATAAATGACTTTAACCCATTGTATAATAAATAGTAAAAATGTTTTGAAAGAAATTTTTAGGAAACATGGATGTGGATGATAAAGAGGTCCCAGTAGATAATTACATATGAACAACCTTGAATAATGAAGAGGTTGTAGAATTAACCCTTACCTCATGTCCGACTTGACTTGATCATTATTTAATGTCCTGAATAATAAACTAGAGTTAATATCTACTTGATTAAGAACATTTTTCAAGTTCATTATTCCTTTTATATCACTTATTACCATGTTATGAACATTATGTAGTCGTTTATGTTAATAACAGTCGTTTGGTCCATCTTTGGTACTTGAGTCAACAATAAACTTCTTATAACTACAAGTTATTCATGTGGTAAAATATCCATTATCTACAAAATTATATTCATGATCTAGATATCATATATGTCATATATATCAAGTATATACATGAATTTATAATATTACATAACATTTAGAGGTAAGAAATGAAATGCATCCTTCAGGGAGACGGTAAGCCATACGTACGCATGAACACTACTTTCATTTATATTTCATATTTAATGGAATGAAATAATAATGATATAAAGGTATATTATAATTCCAATATGATATATAATATCATTTAAATCCTTCCTTTATATGTCTCACATATGGCAATAATGATTGAAATCAATTTGAGGGGGCGGTGGTCCGCACATCCTAAAATGAAATTATCGCTTTTACCCCTAATGGAAATCATAAAGGTATGCAATAAATGAAAAATACCGAAGCATAAGGAAACCATAAACATAATATATATCATATATAAATATATTGAAATCTTAATGGCCACCATGAAAGGTGTTAAAAAATATTGAACAATCATCGTTTAATGAGGCAGTAATTCACCACCCACAGAAACAATATGTTATTTAACCATTAGACAGAGGTGTTTGTAAGTGTAAATCAAATAATTTTCATTAAAACATCTTATTATATTTAATATACAGGTTTTTTTACAAAATAATGGAATAAGAAGGGTTTAAGGGGTTGGAGAAGAAAAATAAAATAAAAGAACATAAGAGAAGACATTACCTTAAAATCAGGTAACTCTTTTTGATTTGATCCAAAGGATTTCTTGGGAAGACTTCTACCCAAAGTGAGGCTTATAGGATTAATAGAGGGAAGTTGAGAGAGTATTCTAGTAGAGGTTGGCTGAGCCAAATGGCTTTGAAGGTGTGAATAATGTGGTAGAGGTTGGGGCCTTTTATAAGAGGAGAGGAGGGCCTCTTTGGGAAAGATTGAAATGTTACTTTATTATGAAATGATTTTCAGATTTTAAAGGTCCCAAAATGATATATTTCGAGTATAAGGTGATAAGGGTTCGAAATCCACCCATAAAAGAGTATTTATACAAGTGTATGTCTTAGAATTTACCTTATCGTTTCATTTTATTTAAATCGTTCAATAATGAGGTAATCACTGCATCATCATGGTGTCATAAATAAATTTATTTATTTAATGTCTAAATATTATAAAAAAAACATGATGTAGGAAATATTTTTAGCTTTCCAATTACTATTTATAGTCTAAGAGATCATTTATTTAGACAAAATTAAATTTTTTTACTTAGGTGTTACAAACTTTTGTTATATATTCCTTTCTTTAAAAAATAAAATGATAAAATGTCACTATCACACAAAAGTGATTCCATGGGGTCCCTAATTTGGCACAAGGCATCCCATGGTCTTCCATGACACGACCAATAGAATTAGGACACATGTTTGGGTAATTTTATATTATTATTATATTATTTCATTATCCTTAACTACTCGATTACTAATTAATCATGATAATTAAAGATAATTGTCGTCGTTACTATTCATAATTTCCAAAAACAAAAGAGTTTTAATTACATAATTTGGACCGTCTGATTCCAAATATGGAATCCATTTTACCAAATTATAAACACTGAAATTACAGTAATTAATTTAAAAATTATCCCTGATGTCAAAACAAATAGCATGTTTTTATAAAACAATATCTATCAAAAGATTTACAATTGTATATGTCCAATTTCAAAGTGAAATAAATTATAATGCCCACCATTGGAATAAATGGTAAAAATATATTCTAATTATACATTAAAACAAATCAATAGTATAATTTATCACCATAAATTATTTTTATTAAAAATGTTTTTAAGTATTATTTTACTATTCATCAAAAATTGGATGTTTTCTCAGAAAAATACCAAAAATTCAACTTAGGCTAATTTCAATATCACTAATCCAAAAACAAAGTCCATTTTGAAATAAAAAATTTATATAATTTCAAAAAGTGGGTATTACTATTCATAACAGCTACTTAGATTGGTCACGGTGTCTTAGAATCTCGAACTTGCATTCAATGCAAGCCATTGCATTATTGAAAGAGAAGCGTACCATCGAAAATTGGGGTGTTACATTCTCCCCTCATTCAATAAATTGCATCCTCGCAATTTGAAATTGTTCTTTGAGAATAAAAGGTTGAAAATAGAAAATCCCTTTGTGGAAAACCCACATCAGAAATAAGGTTAATAAAATTTAGCCTTAATAAGAGGGAAAGGGAAATAAAAAAGTCACCACCAAATTATGATCTCGATTATGAGAACATTGGTGGCAATTAGAGACATATAATTGGAGGAAAAACGTAAATATTTTTAGGGAGTGATTGAGGTCATCAATAAAAAACAAGTGTAAAATTGAGCGCCTCAAAGCCTTCAATATATGTTGATTTAAAATATCATCACTTCAACAAAACATAAGGTATTAGGATAACCCATTTTTTGTTTTAATATCCATTTCTTAAAGTTAAAGAATTAATTTATTCATAGAATAATAGATATGTATATATATATATATACTTGACAATTAGAGTTTCAACCTTCAACTAATTTCTACCACAAACTCATATTTCACTCAAAAAGACAATAGAACTCAAAAATATTATATTTATCCTAATCGTACAAGGTTCAAAATATTAACACATAACATTTAGATTAGGAAAACTATTTTGTAATAACCAGGGAGTTCATTTAGTCTAGTGGTAGGTAATAAAGGCCACTCGCACTATGGTTGTGGGTTCGATTCCTACAGCTTTGTCCGACGTGACGGGTTATCCCCCGACCTGCAGGTTGTCCTTTTCTTAAAATGATAGTATTATAATATTCCCAAAATATTCATCAGAAATTTTTTAACCTTAAACAATACTATCCAATGTTAAACATAATCCATTCCAACCTTTGTAATTATCCAAATTACCTCTGTCCAAACTTTCTCTAAAAGGTCTCTAAAATCCAAAATTAATTCATCAGATTCCACAAACAAAGATAAGTTTCTCTTATTGTCACATACTAAAAAAATGATTACCTTCATCATATTAAAACCTTAATGAAAAAACAATTACTGAAGTACACTCCTTATATATATCACATTATTCTTATAACCATAATATACTTCATGAGTCCAAAAACACAAATACAATAATTATTCAACTTCATATGTAGTAACAGCATAAGCTTGGTCTTTCTCCTGTGGCCTTTTCTGAGGTAAGTTTCCTTAGAGCTTAGGGCATTCATTTTCATAATGCCCTATCTCTCTAAAATTGTAGAATTCAACATTTACAACCTCTTTATTTCCCTTGAAATCATGAGCCCAGTGACCTTTTTATCCACATTTATAACAAACTCCCATTTTTTAGGCAAGTACTGGGGTGTTTTATACCACAATTATCACATAATGGAAAATACTTCTTTCCCTTTTTCTCTTTATCTGTCTCTTGATCCACTGTTCTCTTCTTCTCTTGCTTTACTTTGTTGTCATAAGACATTAAGAATTCCTTTTCTGTCTTGATAGCATACGAGACAATATCTTCGTACGATGAGAAGGATTGTGATACTAAAGCTCCATTGAGAAATGGTTTTAACCCATCAAAGAAACGATAAATATTACTTCTTGGGTTACATATATAATCTGAATCATGCCTCGCTATCCTTGTAAAGTTAGACTCATAATTTGAGACATTCAGATCATCCTTTTACCTTAGACTCAGAAATTGCCTTTCCATATATTCTCGATGGTCTAGAGGAAAGTATTTTTCTAAGAAAATCTCGTTGAAATCTCTCCATTCCATACTTGATACTTCTTCATCTTCCTTTGTATTTTGAATCAATGGCCACCATTGATCAGCATCTCCAGTGAAGCGGTAAACTTCCATGACAACTTTTTCCCTTTCACCACTCCCTAAAGCCTGAAATATTTTCTTTGGGGAATTTATCAATTTCTTAGCTACTAATGGATTTGTACCCCCCCTTAAATGTTGTTGGTTGGTGCCTCATGAAGAAATCTAACATTGATCCTCCACGCTGCGGATCAGGGTGCTCCATACAGGTAAGGTTATTATTCATAACCTGAGTGAGTTGTCCCAGTATGGTGATTAGCTAATCAGCAACAGTTGCATCACCAGCTCTACTATAATTATATTGAGCGGGAGGGAAATCCCTACTTGGAGTGTGTGCATTGATATAGCTTCCATTCCTTCAACTAGGAGCCATTTCTAAACAATGGCATAAACTAGATCAGTTTATGAATCAAAATAAATAATTCCATACTTGTAAAACACTTAACATAAATTGAACTGTTTATGGATATAATCCATAATCATAAAAATGTTTTCGTTGAGGATGTTTATACTCATAAACCCTTCATAATGGATTGTAATGAAAATGAGAATTATCCTAAGCATATCCCCCAGGAATGTCGTATCCAATAGTGAATCAAGGCCAGTTGTCGTGCACTAGTTCCCATTCGAGTCTAGCTCAAAGCGGTGTTTTCAGGTTTTACCCCTAGGTACATCTGTGCCAGAGCCGCCTCTACCTGCTCGTATCCAGATAGGGATGTATTGCTCAGAAAACTCACAAAATCTCTACAATACCAAAATTCTAGGAAGTTCTTCTATACTAATCCTCAAAGTCTATCTTAGGGCTATGTGCTCTAATTATAGATTATCTAAATCTAGCTTCCAAGGTTAGTACTAAACATCCTCTGATACCAAATGTAACGCCCCGACCCTAGTTACCCAGAGTTGGTGCATTATTATGTAACATTTTCATGATCACAAAAGATCAAGCCTCTAAATACTGATTAGTTTATTAGGCATGTAAACACTAGATACATTCATGAGTCTTACATTACATCACAATGTGAAAAAACTACAATAACATAGTCTCCATAGTCCACACTCATATCCTCTTTAGACTATCCCTATAGGTCAGTCATAAAATAATTCTTCACATCATGGAAAAAATAAAACATAGAAAGGGGTGAGCTCATATGTTCAATAAGGATAACAATATGGCGGAAACTTTCATAAAAAACGTAAACATCTAAGGCAATGTATAACTAAAACAAAAACCTTTTAAACTTGAAATTCAGCATAATATGGAAAAAATGAAACAATATAATTCAATTTACTTAGTCACATGGATATTCTACTAGTCGAATAATCATGCACAATATCAATAACCACTTTCATAATGATGGAATGCATAATGTCAGACTATCATAACCATGTATCCAAGGCCTCGTGCCAAGACTGTAAATAATATTTTGTCAAGGCCTCATGACAAGACACTAGTTTGTCTTATGAGACCTATCGATGCATCTAGGAGCTATAGTAAGCTCCACCCATCACTTATTAAGTCCAATTCATTCCTCATATGAACAGGTTTAAACATAACCTTAACATTCTTATTAAAACTAGCATACAAAATGTCAATACTTTCTCCATAAACCATGAATGGTTTAAAAATAACACATCCACAATCAAACATATCACAAAACCTTCAATACAATATGGAAGTTTTGAATCATTATAAATCTACTTCAAATACGCTTAAAATCCATCAAAGGATTTTTACATAGATGAAATCAAAACTATTTGAGAGAAATATCTTTTTTGAAATCATTTAAAAGTCACATAATTGTAAAAGAAAAAATTTACTTTGAAAATATTATTATAACCTTATAAAATAATCTTTAATGATTTTATAATGGTGGAAAATAGCCTCACCCACCGAATAAGTTAAAAAAACATTCTTACCTTACTTTTGTCGAAAATGTCAAAAAGTACCTTGTTTGGAAAATGACTGAAAGATTCCTTTAAAAAATGTATAATGTAAAATAAGGTACAAATAAATTAACCCATTGTATAATAAATAGTAAAAATGTTTTGAACGACATTTTTAAGAAACATTGATGTGGATGATAAATAGGTCCCATTAGATAATTACATATGAACAACCTTGAATAATGAAGAGGTTGTAGAATTAACCCTTACCTCGTGTCCAACTTGACTCGGTCGTTCTTTAATCTTCTGAATAATAAACTAGAGTTAACCTCTACTTGCTTAATAACCTTTTTCAAGTTCATTATTCCTTTTATATCACTTATTACCATGTTATGAACATTATGTAGTCATTTAAGTTAATAACAGTTGTTTTGTCGATATTTGTTACTTGAGTCAACAATAAACTTCTTAAAACTACAAGTTGTTCATGTGATAAATATCCATTATCTCTAGAATTATATTCATGATATAGATATCATATATATCATATATATCCAGTATATACAATTATTTATAATATTATATAACATTTAGAGGTAAGAAATGAAATGCATCATTCATGGAGACGGTAAGCCGTACGTACGGATGAACACTACTTTCATTTATATTTAATATTTAATGAAATGAAATCATAATGATATAAAGGTAAATTATAATTCTAATATGATATATAATATCATTTAACTCCTTCATTTATACATCCCACATATGGCATTAATGATTCAAATCACTTTGAGGGGCGGTAGTCCACACTTCCAAAAATGAAATTATCACGTTTACCCATAATGGAAATCATAAAGGTATTCCATAAATGAAAAATACAGAAGCACAAGGAAAAAATAAACATAATATATATCATATATAAATATAGTGACATTTAATGGCCACCATGGGAGGTGTTAAAAGAATATTGAATAATCATTGTTTCATGAGGCAGTAATTCACCACCCATAAGAACAATATGTTCTTTAACCATTAGACGGAGGTGTGTGTAAGGGTAAATAAAATACTTCTCATAAAAACATCATAGTATATTTAATATACTGGTGTTGTTACAAATGAATGGAATAAAAATGGTTTAAGGGGTTGTAGAAGTAAAATAAAACAAAAGAACATAAGAGAAGACATTACCTGAAAATCAGGTAACTCTTTTTGATTTGATCCAAAGGATTCCTTGGGAAGACTTGTTCCCAAAGTGAGGCTTCTAGGAGTAAGAGAGGGAAGTTTAGAGATTATTTGGGTAGAGTTTGGCCGAGACAAATGGCTATGAAGGTGTGAATAATGTGGTAGAGGTGGGAGCCTTTTAAAAGAGGATAGGAGTGGTTCTTTTGGAAAGATTGAAATGTTACTTTATTATGAAATGATTTTCGGATTTTAAAGGTCCCAAAATGATATATTTCGAGTATAAGGTGATAAGGGTTAGAAATAAACCCATAAAATTGCCTTTATACAAGTGTAATTCTTATATTATACCTTATCCTTCCATTTTATTTAAATCGTTCATTAATAATGTAATCATTGCATCATCATGGTGTCATAAATAAATTTATTTATTTCATGTCTAAAAATTATAAAATAAATACCATGATGTTGGAAATATTTTTAGATTTACAGTGACTATTTATAGTCTAAGATATAATTTATGTAGACAAAATTGAAATTATTTTACTTAGGTGTTACATACTTTTGTTATATTTTCTTTTCATTAAAAAATAAAATGATAAAATGTCACTATCACAAAAAAGTGATTCTATGGGGTCCCTAAGTTGGCACAAGGCATCCCATGGACGGCCATGACACAACTAATAGAATTAAGTCACATGTTGGGGTCATTTTATATTATTATGATATTATTTCATTACCCTTAACTACCTGATTACTAATTAATTATGATAATTAAAGATAATTGTCGTTGTTACTATTCATAATGTCCAAAAACAAAAGATTATTAATTACATAATTTGTGCCTTATGATTCCAAATATGTAATCCATTTTACCAAATTCTAAACACAAAAATTGCAGTAATTAATTTAAAAATTATTCCTTCGGTCAAAATAAATAGCGTGTTTTTAAGAAATAATATCTATCAAAAGAGTGACAATTTTTTATGTCCAATTTCAAAGTGAAATTAATTATAATGGCCACCTTTGGAATAAATGGTAAAAAAAATATTCTAATTATAATTTAAAACCACTCTATAGAATAATTTATCACTATAAATTATTTTGATTAAAAAAGTTGTTTTTATGTATTTTTTTACTATTCATCCAAAATTGAAAGTTTCTCAGAAAAATACCAAAAATTCAACTTAGGATAATTTCGATATCCCAAATCCAAAAATGAAGTCCATTTTGAAATATAAAATTCATATAATTTCAAAAGGTGGGTATTACTATTCATAACAGCTACTTTGATTGGTCGCGGTGTGTTAGAATCTCAAACTTGTGTACAATGCAAGACATTGCATTATTGAAAGATAAGTGTACAGTGGAAGCTTGGGGTGTTACAAAGAAAATAAGGTTTCCTAACTCTTAGGTGGTTTAAAATACATCAATACGATAAATAAATAATTTAATTTAATTTTTGGGATAATATTAAGATATTATAACATAACTACACGTGAAAACATGAAATAAAATGGTGTGTAATTAATGTGAAAACATGATACCTCCTACCTTAAACTTATAGAGAAGAACTCATTTTATACCAACCCTCAATTTGAGAAAAAATCCATGAAAATGAAGAAATTTTCAAATACCCTAAAAATAGGATGTAACCCACATAAATGGTGTGATAAATATAGATAATTATAGTCTGATGAAGAAAATAATGTTTCTTAAGTCTAAGGTGGTTTACAATACATCAATAGGATAACTAAACAATTTAATTTAATTTTGAGTTATTATTAAGATATGATAATGTGACTACATGTGAAAACATGCAATAAAATGGTGTGTAATTAATTTAAAAACATGATACCTCATACCTTAACCTTATAGATAATCACTCATTTGATACCAACCCTTGGTTCGAGTAAAAATGTGTGAAAATGAAGAAATAATCAAACACCCTCAAAATAATATGTAACCAACATAAATGGTGTGAAAAATCAAGATAATAAAAAATTAAAAAAAGTAAAGACTCTTATACTCACCTCTAGCCTTTATACACATCCAATAGTGATAAAAACACACAAAAAATGGGGAAGATCCACTATAACCAAGGAGGTGGAAGAGGGAACCACCAGTATAGGAAATGGCCCTAACATTAGCCATTTACACACTATAAAGGATAAGGGTGAGGGGGATAATGAACCCTTTCCACCCATTTTAAAAAATAACGTAGAACCCCACTATCCTATTGGTTAGACCAAGAAGAATATCCAACACCATGGAAGGACATGGGCATAACGGTATCCTCTTTCTAGACATCTGGTGGCATTAAAACCCTTTGAAAACATGCCTTGTCCTCCACCCACTACTCTTAAACACTCCTAGGGCCATGGAAACCCATTTATCACATAATTTTAAGTGAAAGGTATCTTCTTATGGGCTCCAACCCACATAATTTGAATCGAAATTTTGATGGAGAAATTTAACCATCCACCAATTGAATGACTCAACTTTTCCTCAAAAATTAACACTCATACAAATATAGGGTTATAAAATATGGATTGAGGAAACTCAAGGTAAGAAATCGATCTTTATTATTCTTCATTTTTCTTCTATATGTTTACTATTTCTATTGAAAGGAACCATATATTGTGGATGTAATATTTGAATCTATGGGTTGTGTCATTATTTAATGGGGTTTCTTATAGATTCATTTTGAGAAAGGTTTGTAGAGAAAAGATCTACCTAGATAATTGTTCACTTCTTTAGGAATTATCATGCTTAGTCGTTAAACTTTGTTATATTGATCTATATATTATTTAATACAAGTTTCATTATATGTGTTTCATGGTTTAGGGTTTTTAATTTATATCTAAGGTCCCTCTCTCTTCTTATCGCTTAGATCGTATTCAATTATTTGGTATTCGAAGTGTATGAGGTAGGTGGTTTTATGAAAATACTTTCTTTTATTAACTATTCTTTATTTCCCATTTTAAATTATTATTATAAATTTTTTGATGGCATTATTTTTCATTCATGAAAATGTGATGTTTTTGGATTCTTTTATAAAAAGTATTTCTACATTGGTATTGATGATATGAATTAGTTCCAAAGCATGTTTTATTGTGAATTATTGTAGTAATATTATTGATGTGTGATATTTCTAGAAATTATTTGAGTTTTCAATTATGCAATCTATGAAGTATGTGATATTTTTGAAATTTTAATCCTCTGTGTTTGGGATATGGAACATGGGATTCTCGGGCACTTAGTATGGGGATTGTGTGGGACATTCATGGTAGTATTTTTTATGGATAAATATAATATATTTAATGTAAAACTCTAACTAAATAATCTTATAATGTAGGGTTCACTTATTGTTGAGTTCACTTGCATGTAGGCCTATTTTTAGGGGTTTTCACACTTATTTATTTGATAAAAAATGTGCGAGGATCCTATAAAACTCATATATAACTTAGCCTAGAACTATTTTCCATGGTGACCATTTTAATATTAATGGGTTATTGATAAATGATTTTATAAATGGATCATTCATGAATGTATAGAGAAATAGTTTATATATAAATGATTTGAAGATGGTTAGTTGATTTATGTTTTATAATGTTTTCTAGGAGGTTTCATGTTTTGTTGATAAATATGTAAATATATATAACATGCCTTGTATTTACTTAAATGAGAACAATTATTTAATTTAAAAAATATATTTTATGAAACACTTGGTTTGATCCTACAGGGCTAGTTTTTCTCACACCCTTAACATAACTTTATGTGTATGGAGATATAGTTTTATCTGATAAAGTTGAAAAGAAAAACGCTTCATGGAGGAGGTTGGTATCTATGTTAGTGGTATTTAAGTGTTTAACAATGAAATAGTATGATTTTACCCCTCATATAAAATAGAGGTGGATTTTTTGGTATCAGATACTTTAGTTTACATGTTTTGGTTTGACACCTGTTTTGACATATTCTCTTTGACATATAAAATTTGGAATTATATTGGAATAATTTTTTATTTTCTACATATTTCATGGGTTGATTGTTTGGTTTATTATTGAAAAATTATTCCTAAGGTTAGTTATTGATGCCCATGTGATTTTATATAGCCCATGGGGATCATAAAACCCCTTTGGGCCATGCCATAGGCTAAATCGACTGTCCAGTTTAGGGATGACCTATATTGGTTTGTGACATGTAATATTCTTCAATCCTTTATCTATGATATATTCCAAGTAGTAAAAAATATCCATTTTCTTATTAAACACTTATATGGTTTATTTAAAAATCATAAATCCTTTACTTCACTAATCATAACTTCTAATGATGTATAAGTTAAATCATTTACGTATAATTGAAAATTTTCTATGTAATTATTTTCATATGTATTTGTACAAGTTTTCAAATAAAGGCCATATCATTAATAGTTAGGATTGAGGGGATTATACATTAAATATATTCATTAAAATAACTACAAAAACAATAACATAACTTATTTTTCTATATGTGTATAGGTAGTAGATCGATTTATTAGGCTCATCAACATCACCCAATCTTCAAAAACATTGAATTGCCTTAAGAAAAACACATTCAAAAAAATTAGATTCATAAATATATTTTAGATATTCAAATTATTATTCATATAAATAAAAAAATTAATAGATAACTTCTCTTATTGTATAAGTGAAATAATATTAAAATATACATCCATTATTTAGATCTATTGGATCATGATATATATTAAATTCTATTAAAAATATAATAAAATCATCTTCCATATCTTGTGAATATAAACTATAGGATTAATCAATTTTATTATTTATTTTGAATTCATATATACTTACAACATTTGTAAAGTAGGAATTGGTATCATATAACTTTAAAATCTTATGTGTATAATTTTATAACAATAATATATATCATTGAAAATATATATATTTTCTCAAAACCCATTATGAATTATATATAATTCTATAATATATACATAATTCCATTTCTTCTTAAACATACCATCATGTTTCAATGGCCCTGTATGGATTTATAAAGAAATGTTTTTGTACTATCCAAATAAATTTTCTTTTTATAGACTTTTATAATATTATATTGTTAACAAAGGGCCATAACCTAAAAAATGCATGACCTAGTTCATATTCTATAAAAAAATTGAGGAAATTTGGTGAACATTTATTGATCTAGTTTAAATTGTAAGAACATTTCTAATGATGATTCTAGAATTCATTTTAAATTGAGTTCCAAAATTAAAGGATTTTCTTTGTTTCACCAAGTTAGTGTTGTACTCAACTATATTACTTTATTTATCATGAATATAATGTTTTTGGAATCCTTAGTGTATCTTTATATGTTTCTAATAAGCATATAGGTTTACTTTTTAATCTATTTCAATAACTGGCTACTGAATATGGTATTACACTAATCTATAGAATATTCCATTATTTTATGAATGATTTATTTGATTCTATACAAGTACAATAAATTTTTTACATTAACAAAATTATTTCCCTAGGATTGATCTATATGTAATGTTTTGGGATGATGGTGAAATTTTATCTATAATATAGTATTTTATTATTTGGGTATCATGCTTAATATTCATTCAATATATACTTTTATTAAATGTAATATCACTAAAATGATGACCCATTTTGAATTCCACCATATCCATTAGTGGACTAAGATCCATATTTCACTAGTTGATGATTCATCTATATAATCTCTCTCACCATTTAAATACTTAGATAGTATATCATTCCAGTCATAACATATATATCTCTTAGATGGTAAATAATAAAACAATTTGTCTAATCTATCATATGAATAAACACAATGCCATTTATTTTGTATCATTTCCAAGGGTTTTACAACTATGTTTAACCCAAATATCATAGTGGGATTTAGTGTTTTAACTTTTAAGGTTATCTATTTACACAATGACGTAACCAAGATAATCCATGGGCTCCCTAAATTGAAAAAACGTACTTGGTTGAAGGATCGAGGTATTGAAATGTTTTTTCATCATATAGAATATAAAACATAACATGATTTTTGAGGGGATTTAATTCTACCATATTATCTCATATTATTCACTAAACATGTATACAAGACTATAATGATTTAATGTTAGATTCATATTCCTTCTAACAAATAAATATGTTAACAATATATTGATTTGTAATGATGAAAATAATCATTACATGATATTCATACCTATATTAAAAAAGAAAACTATATTCATACATATCCTAATGCAAGTCAAGCATAAGGAATATGGAACCCCGTTAATATAAAGTTTTAAAATTAAATTAAATCAACAATTCTTGTAAGAGTAATATTGGATTAATATATTACATACCGCCACATTTTAGAGAAGGTATATACCTCTAATATAATGAGTAGTCTGACCGATATTTCTTCTCCCCAATAATACTTTACAAATTAATGATTAAACTTTCATCACAATTCCAATATCAAATATGTATAACTATAATTAACTTCTTAAATTAAGGATTAATACCCAATATAAGACAAAATAAATGTAGAAAAAGAAAACTAAATCATTTATCATACCTACCATGTAACTCATTAAATGCATGTATGAAAATTTATGGAAGTAGTTTAACACTTTAAACTAAAGCTTACATTATACAATAATATCAAAAATTTGTTTTTTAATAATTTAAATAATAAACTAAATAAAATAAATGTTTATATTTTTAAACATGAGATATACATTCATGAACTATTCAAAAAAAAATTAGTTATAAACATTTTTTAATTTAACCATCTATTTTTTACACTCAAACATTAAATGAATACAAATATTTCAAATTTATTCTCAATATGAACTCCTTCATATTATCCTTTATTTGAAATGTTTTCAATTATATGAAACTAAATGAAATATAAACATTTTGTATTATATTTGTATTTTGAAAATTATTTAAATAATCTAAATATAATATATTTAATATTATTTAATCCTTTATCATATCAATTATCAAAAATCTATTTTGAAAGGTTTAAATGATTCAAAAAATAAGGTCATTGATTTTAAAAATTATATTTAATAAATATAAACTATACATAAAATTAAATAAAATAACTTTTATATTTTTTATTATTTGGAAATTTATTATAACATTATAAATTACACCTATAATTTCCATACAAACATTTTATATACAAATTATCAACCATTCCATATAATTTTATATTATATTTAATATTAAAATTTAATATTATATTTATTTATTTAAAAAATTCTCATAAACATTGGATTAATTAATTATGATCACTTAATAATTAATTAATTTATAACTATTTTAATACAAAATAAAAATCTCAAAATAAAATTTCTATATTTTATAAAAAATATATAAATTATATCATTCAATTCATAATTGAAATATAGATAAATGTAAATTTTCTATGATATCGTACTTAATAATATATCCATATAATCATTTGTATTTGATAATCACTAGCACATGAAAGTATCAGCACAATCATTCATCATTTATGAATAATAATATGGATAATGTAGGATTAACTCAGTAGGGCATGTAACACATCAATATTTTAAAGAATATATTTTCGTTTTAAACCTAATGTGTTCATTAGCTTGCTTCCCAAGAAAAAACAAAACAAAATGAATTTTAAAACAATATATTACCGTGAAAGTGTAGAAATTGAATTTATGGGTAAATATAGATGTAACTGAATTATGAAATATATGTAGAAATGAAAATAAAAGCAATTTTTTATACTAATAAATTGGTAAAATGAAATAAGTATAAATAAATATTGGTTTAAATGGAATATATTGATTATATATATAATAAATTAAGTTAACATCCTCATAATAGTTATTACTAGGAGTGTAATAACTTATTTTATACTTATAAGACACTTTCTTTCCTAAAATTGAATTAAGCATTAGGTGCGCATATATTAAAAATAATTTTTACAACTATTAGAAATTGAATTAGGGAAAAATGACTTTTTAATTGTTCTTCTACTTGATCAAATTAATTTTGGGGGATAATTTCATTTTTAGGCATAAATTAATGCTACAAAGTTAAATATTACTAACCATAATAAAATACATAATTTCCAATGAATTATACGTTTTGAAAAAAATTGATTTCAAATTAAATTAAACTATTTTAAAATAAAGACTCTAATATTATTTTTAAACATATAAACAATTTAATTTACACTCATTTAATTGGTAATCAATCTTAAATAATATTAAGAAACACTTAATGATTAGAATTGCATTTTTCTACAAAACAGGTTTTTTAACACAATGTATGTATCAATTGACAAGTTATTTTTATGATATTTATAAATATAATTAGATAAAATAGTTTTTAAATTCATATTCATCGTGCAAAAAATTGGTAAAAAGGTCTATATTATATTTTTTTGTAATAAAATAATTACCATGGTTAAATTTTAATGAATATTAATAAGGGTTAAAAAGGGTTGTAACATCCCAAGTATGTAATGAATAATAGATATTTTTATCTATGTCTATTAGTGAATTTGACAGTGTTTTAGAGGCTTAAAATGAGAATAAATCCAATCTTAAGCATGAAATACACTAATATTTTTAAAAGATTGTTTTACTGCCTTTTGATGGAAAACCATTTTTAAATCAATCTTTTGAAAATGTTATAAGCTATTTTTGTCAAAATAAACTTATTCTTTATAATTGGGACACCAAAATTTACTTTGTGTGAATTTTTGGTATTTTTCCGATAAAGTTCATTTTTAATGAATAGTGAAAAATGTTGTATTTTAATTCAAAACCTCTTTTTAATCTAATTTATTTATATGATTAGATTATCTTTTGAATTGGTTTTAAAGTGAAATTAGAATATATTTTTACCGTTTAATCCAATGGTGGTCATTGGAATCAATTTCACTTTGAAATTAGACTTAAACTAGTGTCAATCTTTTGATACTTATTGTTTCATAAAAACACGCTATTTTTCATGGCAGAGGGAATTAATTATTAAATTAATTAATGCATCTTATATGTTTTGAATTTTGTAAAATAGACATCATTTTTGAATTCAGAATATTAAATATAGCTTAGGGTGAAATTTTGGAATTTTTCTGAAAAACTTCAATTTTTGATGAATAGTGAAACTACTAATTGGTAGTTAAAGAAACTGATTTTTCCTTTAAATGAAACGTTGCCACTTCTGTAATTTGATTTTCAAAAATACAACATACATGGTTTTCATTGATAAGTAAAATGTGGTTCAATGAGATTAAAATAATTATTTGGTGAATAGTAACTTTTAAGTTCTTAATCGCGATTAGAGGTAATTAGTGTAGTTTAAGGTAAAAATAATATTTTAATAATATGAGATGAGCTTGAAACATGTCCTACCCTCATTGGATGTGTCATGGCCAACCAATAAAATCCATGGGTCACCTTGGGGACCCCATGGAGCCACTTTGGTTGGGAAATGACATAAATAACTTTTTATTTAATGTTAAAGTAAAAATGACACAAACATGAGTTATTTTACTAAACAAAATTTACATGGGGTTATACAAATCATATTTTTGATTATAAATATTCATTGGAAATCTACAAATCATTCCTACATCATAGTACTTTTTTTATAATTTTTAGACTTTAAATAAGTTAAATTATTTATGACATCATGATGATGCAGCGATTACCTCATTAATAAAGGATTTAAATAAAATGAAATGATAATGTAAAATCTATGACCTACACATGTCCAAATCTATTTTATAGGAGTATTTTGAACCCTTACCACCTTATCCTCGAATTATATCAATTTGGGACGTTTTGAATCCGAAAATCATTTTAAAATAAAGTAACATTTCTTTACTTTCCAAGAGTGCCCCTCCTCTCCTCTTATAAAAGGCCCCCACCTCTACCTCCTTACCCACACTTCAAAATCCTTTGGCTCGGCCAACCCATAACCATTTACTCTCTACACTTCCCTCTATTACTTCTTGAGGCCTCACTTTGGGCAGAAGTCTTCCCAAGGAAGCTTTTGAGCTCAAACCAAAGGGAGTTACCCGATTTTAAGGTAATGTCTTCACTTGAGTCCTTTTGTTTTATTTTGCTTCTCCAACCCCCTAAACTCTTTTTATTAATTTCTTTTGTAAAAAATCAAGTATCTTAAATATACTAGGATGTTGTTATAATAACGATTCGAGCTACACTTACACACACCTACATCTAATGGTTAAGGAACATACTATTTCCGTGGATGGCGAATTTCTGCTGCCCGAAACGATGATTGTTCAACATTCTTTTAACACCTTCAAAGGTGGCCATTAAGATGACACTATATATATATATGATATATAATATGTTTATGTTTTACTTAAGCTTATTTATTTTTCATTTTGGGCATACCTTTATGGTTTCCATTATGGGTAAACGCGATATCTTCATTTAAGGAAGTGCGGACTACCGCCCCCTCAAAGTGATTTGATTCGTTAATACCATATGTGGGACGTATAAAGGATGGAGTTATGATATTATATATGATGTTATACGGGAATTATAATATACCTTTATATCATTATTATTTCTTTCCATTAAATTATGAGATAGAAATGAAAGTAGCGTTCATGCGTACGTACGGCTTACCGTCTCCATGATCGGTGCATTCCATTTTTTATCCCCAAATATAATGTACTATTATGACTACATATATATAATGGATATATATGATGTATGTTACATCTAAATTATTAAAATAATTCTGGAATTAAAATACACATACCTCTCATTTAGTTTTAATTCCATTAATATGACATAGAAATGAATGTAGCGTTCATGCGTACGTACGGCTTACCATCTCCATGAACGGTGCATTTCATTTATTACCTCTAAATAATTATGTGATATTATAAATACTTTTATATGCTAGATATATATGATATATATGATATAAAAATCAGGAATGTCATTCTGGATATAAATAACCTTTGACCACACGAACAACATGTAATTGTAAGAAGTCCACTTTAGACTTAAAAACCAAATATTGAAAAAACGAACATTATTAACATAAATGATTAAATAATGTTTATAACATTGAAAATAAGTGATATAAAAGGAATAATGAACTTCAAAAAGGTTCTTAAACAAATAGAAATTAACTCAAGTTTATTATTCAGGAGATTAAAGAACGATCAAGTCAAGTCGGATACGAGGTATGGTACTTCGTCACAATCTCCTTTCATTGAGACATATTTTGTTTTATACACAACATTCTTTTATACGGTGTATAAACCCCTTTGACTTTTACATTTATCCAAAAGGATTCTTTTTTATACGAATCGTTTTACTAAACGACAAAAGGGAATGTTTTTGTCGTACGTATGCGACGACAATGACTTCTCCGCCACTGTGACCATTATTTGAGTTTTGGCTTCCTCTACAAGCCATACCTTTTTTAAAAGAAAAATAAATACCATGTTTTACTTTTTTTTATTTTGGTATTGAAAATGGTTTTCATAATGTTTTTATTATATCAATGTGTTTTATTGATATCTTGTGATTGAAATGTGGAAATTTTATGTTTCCTTTATGTATGTTTTATGTGATATGATTATGTTATGGTTCTTGGGCATTATTATGAAGATGGGTGGTTCCGTGATAAACTAAGAGCGGGTGATCCCAATATAGCACTCCAATGCATTGGGTAACGCGAAGAGGTGAAACATTATGGTTTCTCTGAAGATATTTAGGCAATATACTATGATGGGTATTCCAAACGTAACCAAGAGGGTTACTCCCTACGTATGAATGTTATAAATGCATCAAGTTACCTTTATGTCTTATGATTTATATGATTTATTCATGATTTGATGAGGTATGTTAAAGTTATTATGTTTTATGGGTAAAGTATGATTTCATTCTTATGTATATATGAACTCATGTTTCCTTTCCATATTTTTATAACCCTTACTGAGATTTTTATGCTCATCCCATGTTTTTTTGAAATGATTTTCACAGGTCAAGGGAAAGGTACATGATATAATGATTGTGTCAAGTAAGTGTCAAGAAAGAATCCATGTTTTATTTTAAATATGTTCCGTTGATGGAAAAAAAATGAATACTATCTTTATGTAACCACTTTGTTTAAATGTGGAATGTAATGCAATTTTTATGATCTAATTCTCTAAAACTCTAAACCTAAAAAGATCCTCAATGTGTAATCTTGTAATAACTCAATATTAAGTAAGGTTTAAGGATGGGGCCTTATAATGGTAATCTAATTTGGAAAAAATGTTATTAAATCCATTTGAAATATAGAACTTATAGAATACCTTTGATAGTTCATAAATTTGGACATACATTTCTCACCAAGATTCCCCAAACTAACTCACCCAACACTCATGAAATTCAATTATCACCCTTTATCAATTATTATTTTACAAATGTTTCCACCAAATAATTATTGTATTTTATTTTCAAATAAAGTTCATGGATAAGATAAAACATGGAAAGAAAGTAGAGAAACATAGATAATTAAATATTAATGAAATTATGAATTTTTAGGGAATCCCCTGTCATGAAGTTCACCCTCTCACAAGAGAAATATCCCATGATAAGGAAGCAAGTAATCCATACTCCTTGGGAATCCATGGAAGTAATAAAATATGTGAATTTGTTTTCTTCTTGCCGAGTGTAAAGGAAATCAATGTGATTTTTGATAAAAAAATTGAACCTATAGATGAGATAGGAGATTGATCATGGGATGTAACCTAATCCGTTCATGGAATTATGAATTTTTATTGACACTATTTCAAATTCCATAAGACCTATATTATTCTAATTACATATGAGGAGGCCTCTTAACATTGCATTTTCTTCTTGCATGAGATATTTGTCTCTTAAAAATTATATAGTGTTTTAAAGGATGAATAATACCATAATAAAGAGAAAAATTAAAATTCCCCATATTAAACTCATACATTAAGATCCATCCATGTTGAGCTTAAGACCGAAAACTTGAGGATGCCAATGGACCCATTGACCCTAGGAGGCGCTAAGGATAAAGTGGCATGGCATTCTACCAACCGCACCTATAGTTAAAAATTCCCATGAAACTATACCTAGTATACTTTTTATATATCCTATATACAAATGTTTAACCGTCTATCCTCAAAAAATTCACTTAATTCATTCATTATCAAATATCCATCAAGAGGAGATACAAATTCTCAATGTAATTATTACATACCGTTGAACTTATTTTATGTATATTGCACATCCATCCTCCTAAAAACCCATTATAACCATATATATATAATTTCATAAGTATAAATAATACACTAAGATTTTATTATATTTATGGAATAACCATTATTTATTCCCATCACATTCAATCAAAAAAATTAAAACGTTGCTCATTTTTGTGTGCAGACAGCCGCCTCCATGAATGACACATTTCGTTTTTTATCAACAACTTTAAAAGATTGTAATAGAAATGGGTCTAGTTGATAAATATGATATTTTTTCACAATTTATATTATGTAAATATAAATAAATAAATAAATAAGTAATATTATGAATAATTGATCATTGTAAAGAAAACTCCCTAAAATTAACATACCCAGAGGAAAATCAGTTTATTTATAAGTGAAACATTTTTTCATTTACATTCATATTATAACTCTTCCAAATTCTGATTAATAAACTTAATAACATTTAAATAATGTTATTATACTTTTTTAATAGTAATATTATAATTAAATGTTATCTTCCATAGCCATACTCACACAGAGATTTTGGCATGTTATTGTGGGGTCATTTTAACCACCTCTATGAATAATTCTATAATACTATATCAAGAATGTAATTGGAAACCTAATATTGGATAATAATGCATAAATAATGTGTTATTTTATTTTTTAATGGTAATATTTATATTTTTTCATTAATTAATTCAAAATAGTTTGTTAGTTATAAATTACCAAAGTAAGCTCATCAATGACTTCATTTTTGTAGAATAATAACCAAAATACATAATCAAATGAAATTATGAGGTTATAAATAACTATAAAACAGAAATTAAGGTACCATTTATGATATAGTAATGATTATATTGTGGATAATAAAAAATAACAACACCACTATTACAAAACTAGTACAAACCGATCAAGATTACTCACACCCGGTATTGAAAATAGATAATGACTATCTAATTTACATTTAGAAAATAATTATAAATGAAGATTATAAAATTTTATTGATATAAATTATTTTATTAAATATGCTCTTATGATAGTTATTTTTGTTAGATAATAGATCCATTTTATTTAGGCGATGTTAGGAATTATGGTAAGGTGTTCTTTGTCTAAAATTTAATTTCCTATGATATATTTCTTATTATGTATCTTTATATCATTATTATGATGTGAATAATTCATAATAGCTATATTTTAACATATTAATTTAATTTTTGAGATTTGAATATGTATATAATGTCCCCTATTTTTATGATCTTAGTTTTGGAAAATACCAATGTTGTTAGGGTTTCATTAACCCAACACCCCTTCATTATGTTTTAATACTCTTTATTGAACTTTCTTATTTTATGCTTGTATTTTTCCATCTTATGATTTTAATTCATGTTAATTTCTATTCCTCTCTAGGGGGATTTATTTTTAATCTAAATATTATAACTTAATGAGTATCTTCCCTAAAAATTATGTCACTATTATAAATACTTTTCATGTTCTTTAATGACCACTTCACCTTTTTATCTATATTTTTCATCCCTCCAATGTTCTCCTATATATTAAAAACCCCAATTCTGTGTGATCTCATGTGAAATTAGCATTTACTTTATCTTATTTCCAAAAATGATGTTTTATTACTCTTTTTACGATATGGTATTTCAATAAATATAATTCATAATAATAATATGGGTTTACTTCCATGATCATTTATTTTATCTTTCTCTACAAATTTCAATTGTATATTCTTTAGATATTTTCATGGAACCATTATTGAAGGTAATGTTTTTAAAGTAAATGTCTTACAAAAACCACTCATCCTTTTTGAAAATATTTTTTAAATTTTCTAATAACTTATTATTTTTAATGATGTCAAAAATGTTTCCTAAAATATCTTTTTATGTTTAATTTATATGTGAACACATCATTCCACCATTTTTATCTTTTACTATGAAACTTGATCCTTAGAACTTCAGGGTTTATCAATAAAATTCTTAATCACCTAGTTATATTTATATGTTTTTAAATGGTTAAGTAATTATATTATTTCGATATCAATTTTTATAATGCCCCTAAAAAGGTTATTTACTATCTATGTAAACAACATCTGTTAATTCTGAAGATATTACATTCTGATTCCATCCACCGTATTTATATAGATTTCCAATGCTTATATTATGTATTTTCATGTATCACATTTTCTTCATGGTTTTATTATGTATTAATTTAGTTATTTATGATTTTATTATGCATCATATATAATGTTAGAAATATGAATGATGAACCTCGAGAGCTCTCACATACATTAGGAAAATAATTAATCTAAAAATATTAAATGTTTATGATAGCTTTCCCATAGTTCATAGTATTTTTTGTGATAATTTTTTGAAAATACATGGTAATATTATTGGGGTTCACTAATCACACTCCAATGCAATGGGTATTGAATCAATCTCTAGAGAATACATGTTTAGGACACCTTGGTAATATGTGTTAGTAATGTTTTATGATACCTTTGGGAATATGATTGGAAATAAACTTTTATGACCCCTTAGTGATGGAATATTTTGATATTCTTCATTTAGTTATGATCATGTTGTACCTTATATACTTATCTAAATGATATTAGGTTCATATTCTTATGTTATGACCTAAGTCTAACATATATTATGTCTCGATTTCATTTTTTATCCCCTTACTAAGCATTTCAACTCACCTATTTCATATATTTCCATTTACCTAGGTTATGAAGAAAAGTAATATATATTGTTTTTATAGAATATTATCATGTGTGAAGGTTTTTGGGATATGTTTAAATCATTTCATGGTTTATTAGTTGCTTATATAGTGAAAAAAACGTCCTTTGGTTGAAAAATACATGGGTTGTGTTAGTTAATGTTTTTTATTAATTCTATAAAATCTCGACTTAAAAGATATTTAGAATGAATATAATAAAATATTTTCAATAATTCATGTAATTGAGATATTCACATCTGGAGGGGGAATTATATTTGGTATCATATCAAGGTTTAGATAGCATAATAGTTCATAATGTTAATAATTATGGATAATTTAAGTCGTATAAATATCACCAATGGTTAATTAGTTGAGGATGATCATATTTTAAATTGTATAGATAACCCTTTATGTTAGTTGTGGTAATAATTAATGATTTAGATATTATGAGAATAAAAAATTACTAAAAACACAAAGGATATGTCTAAGAGATACTTCTAATATATTATAACATCCTCAAGTTTTGGTAAAGTATGTATTGTGTGGTTCCCATAGTAATTTCATCCCATTCTAGATATTGTCATGATAATGTGGATGCAAAAAATATGTACCTAGATATAATCACCCAAAAAAGGTTGGTTGATAACCTATTAAATATTAACTCTAGTGTATGATGAGTGGACCTAATAATTCACACCTATATAGCCACTTTAAGGGATATGCTTTATTTAATCACATTCCCTTGACGAGACATTATGATGTATCTATTATTATAATGAATTACATTAGGGAATGTGAGAGAACCTAGCCTAAGGAAATATAGATTGAACCAAGGGTGATTTGCATTAAACTAAAATAAAATTTTATAATTTACAAGTGTAAGATATTTCAACATATAACTTTTCCTCTTATAAATATTCTATTATAGTGTTCATCACTCATGATTAACTCCTTTTGTGTTTATCTCTTGTTTAATCCCCAAGGAACCAATTAACGAAAGATTCCATAGAAATTGCATAGATTTTCCCAATGAGAAATCTAAATACTAAAAATAGAAGTGGGAAATGTTGTTATTTTTCTAAACCAACTATTAAGAATTATGATTATCAACATTAACATAGTTTAATTCCCAAAAAAAACTAAAGAAGAGAAGTATGGTTCCTTAGAATTTTTTAGGTGAAAAAATGATTAAGGAATGTTCAATTTTTTCATGTTAAGAATATGGAAAGAAAATACTAGAGGATTCCGTCAAAGGAAATAGAATACTCTTTGTGTGAGGAAAAGTATGGAATGGACCAATGTGTTTATAAGGGAAAAAATAAATGAATCATTTAACATGAATTAGGGAAAATTTGTTTTCCTTAGTCATACATAAAATATTAAGGTAGACACCTAATTTGAAAATATGTATACTAAGTTATTCTTATCTTTTTGTCACAGAACCACCCTCTAAGGGTACCCCTCCTAGGATGAAATTGAATAAAGGGAGATAATGACCCTCGAGTCCCATACATAGTAGGTCTTGGGTTGGTGACTAGCACTTATTGTAAAAAAATTTCACAATATGGGAGGCATTACCCTCTATAAAATACATGTTCAAGAGATATAATGAATAAAATTAAAAAAAACTCTTTGGAATAATATAAAATAAATTCAAACCGTCCAACAATGCATGTATAAATGAAACTGATACATATAAAAGTATCCAAATGAAATATCAAAAGAATAAACGATAAGGTAGCAACACAACAATAGCTCCAAAGGTCCGAACTATAAAATTACAGCACAGTCTACAATGTCCTCTTAGAATCCTAAAAATATTTTTATATATCTAGGGTGAACATACAAGTATACTATATAGGAAATCCAAATTCTCGTACACTTGTGAAAAAATCATACTAATTCACTCATGAGAAAAAATCGCAGAACCAAACCAAACCTATATAGATTTACTAATAAAAACCCCAACCTCACCAAGGCTCACTCACCAAATAACAAATCCATGTATAATAATATAATATGTAGTACATCGATGATAAGGTACCCCATATGTACTGACGCTCCCACCTCTTCATAATAACATCACATCACATATCGTTTGCACACACTTGGGCCACCACAACACATGACATCCCACCCGCACACACCTGGTCCATCACATATCATCACATCACAACTCAAATGAGGAACTTTTTAATTTTTTCCATCACATCCCATACATTTCTTTATCATATCCAGAAAGAGGTGGGGGTAATAAGGGTATCCATTCATCTATCTTCCCACCATGATGTAGGGAAAAACACCCCCACGTGACTATACAGGTGTCGGTACATAGTGCCTGATAATGGTGGAGTGCATAATGAAATCACAAGAACATACAATGTATATACATTTAGAGTCAAATTACACAAGTGAATCCTGTCAATTTACTATAAGAAATAACCACTTCACATAATCCACATAATCACCTCCACCTCCAACTTCATAAAATCACACAAACAAAACACAAGTCATACTTCATATTTTAATATTTAATACAGTTTATATAATGTATTTTTATCAATAAATTCATCTTTATAAACATCTTTAATTTATGTATTCAACATTATTTATCATCCCATTTCATTTAGGAAGACACCTTGTTTAATATTTATAGAAAATTGGTTTGTATAGACACATTATCTTTTTAAACCACACATACCATCATCAATTCACTCATTAAACACTCCCATTTAAGGTTATTATCATGCATTTAATTCCATTAATACTAGGGTAACTGAAAAAAAACCAACTGTATATCACCAAAAAAACACCACAACTCAACTTCCAAATCCACATCATTTTAAAACCACATCCCCTTTTGCAGCCCCACTGCACAACCACACCACAACCACCATCATTGCCCCACTCCACCACCACATCTCATCCACTTCCCCCACACAGATCACAATGTATCCATTTAATATCACATAAGGACTAATAAAAAAAACTAAACCCATTAGGCACATCACATCACATACCACATCACAACACATTTTTAGATTCGAAAATGGGATGTTATTAAATTCCACTTCTTTATTTATGGGTGTCATCGAACAAGTCATAAGATCCCAAGGCAACCAGTTCATTATTAAACTGTATGTAATTTTACAATTACAATTTTAAGTGTTTTCAATATCAACATAACATGCATACAAAAATTCACATCATTACAGCACAGTCAAAGACCCCCAACAACCATGATTTTTTTCAGCATTAAGCCCCTTCAATTCACAATATCGAAAAAATTACAACCAAAATATAATATCATGCTTCACATTACCTTGCCCTATTAGATTTAATTTAAACCAATTAATTTATCTTTATTAATCCAAATGAAACCATTTTCAAAATAGATAAAAATAATAACCACATCCTGTATGATACACATAAGGGGAAACACATGAGATCTTATCTCGATTTTTAGACCCAAAAAAGAATAGAAACGATGTTCACAAGGTCCAGCATGAACCCATAAGCATCTGATTATCGATTTTAAATAACTTCAATTTAAAAAATTGGAAAAAATTACATCTAGAAAATTTAATGGAACAGCTATGAAAACAAATTTTACACTTACATTCTACTCGTTATGATGTATGTAGTGAAACTGACGATGCATCAATCTGGATAGTGTTGAGGGAGATTTGATATAAATAAGTTCAATATATATATATATAGGATATTTTTATACTATAATTTTAATTATCAAAATGTTTTTTTCATTTAATTACCACATTTAACTCCTTTTCTTAATTCAGTCGTTTAATTCAAAAAAATACAATTTATTATTTAATTTTGATATTTGAATTACCCCACTTTATTTAAATCCTATTTTCATCCCATTAATTATCCACATTTATTACCATTATCATTATTTCAATTAATTCACACATTTTACCCACATTAAAAAACTCATTTAATTATTTGACATTCTTTTATTAAATTTATAGAATTAACACTATTTCTCTCTTTAATCTATTATTCTTGTTTTAATTTTTTTTATTGTCATTACCAACCAAAATCTCTCTCCTCTTTAATATCATTACACACTAATTCATTTTACTCCTTTTTTAACCCATCAATCCTCTATTTCTTAAAATCTAGTATAATATATATATTTTATTAATTAATATAATTGCCCATTGTTGAGTAATTTTAAAACATGTTTTTTGATGTCCATTATTTTTAACCCCAATTCTTACTCCTTTGACTTATTAAAAAACATATCATTTTATTAAATGTCATTTTTTAATGCATTATTTTTTAATCAATGTATCATTCCATTTTTTAATGAAAATAGTTTTTAAACATAAGTGTTTCCATTATTTTCCTTCATGTTTGTTAATGTGATATCCCTTTTTTTTCAATGTTAAACACCAAACTCCTAATATATATATATATATATTCATATTTTTGTGATATATATATATATATATAATAACATTATCCTTTATTTATTTATTTTAATTGTCGTTATATATGTGTGTGTGTGTACATATGATATATATATATATATATATATATATTCTCACTCACACACATGTATACATATATAATTACGCATGTTATTCATATAATATCAATATATATATTCAGACCCTTTGGATTCATATATTTTTTAATGTTTAATATTTACACAACTCATGTAAATATATACATTTTCACACATATATAACATGCCACATGATGTGTGACAATTTTATTAACATGAAGCATTCTCGGCGTTTCCAAAATCCTATACGTAGTGTCTGTAAAATATATTTTTAAATTTTATTTAACAAGACATTGTAAATATTAAATAAACAATTAATGCGTAAAAATAATTATTATTATTATATGATAAATTTAGAGAACCCTAATATTTCCCCCTTTTAATGATTCTCTTTACAATCTATTCATTCACAAATTTTTCTCCCATTAAAATCATAACTCCAACACACCCACACCATTCATGAGTCATATTTAATTTATTATTTCTCTCTATTCTATTCAATTCAAATTCTCACTTTTATCATTGTTACACAACAAATTTTACACTTATTATTATTATTATTAAAATCATTTAATATCCACCCTTATTTTAACCCCATAAATGTATATATAACAATATACACACATATTTAACTGGAATATATATATATATATATATATATATATATATATATTCCCATGAACATATATGTATTTATATACATATATTATAGCACTTATTATTCATATAATATCATAATATATATATGAAAAAGTAATATATATTTATACATACATGAAAATATACATATACATATATGTATATTTATATATATCACCTTTCTTAATGATTTTTTTTGAAATGTCTAATTACAACATGAAACATGCTAATATACATTTTTACACAAGTTTATAATATGTTATATAATATTTAATATATCTTAAATAACTGAATTTTTTAAAAACATATTTAAATTTAGTTATATTTAATTGCTTTCAATTAAATAAATCTTCCTAAATAAAATAATTTTAAAAACTTCCAAAATAAATTTCAAATTTCAAAAATAACATTAATAAATTTTAAAACACATTTTAAACCACTTTCAAAATTTTCCAACAACACCCAATCCTCGAAATCACTAAGAGGTGCCCTAGAATGACAAAGTAAGGCTCAGGAATGTCCCATACTTTTACATTAGACACCTTTGAAATAATTATCAGCCTCAAGAATCAAAACAAAACTAAAAGTAAAAGAAATAGGTGGTCCAAATGACTAACCCATGAGATAACTTTCAAGTTTATTAATATATTTGGGACACAAAAATTGCTCGAGAAAAGAAGTTTAAATGTAAAAAATACTTAAAAAAATCTCCCAAGGGAGATACCTCTCAAACAACAATAGAGCTACATAGACAATCATAATGAACACATAAAACAGTACATGTCAACCAATTATAATCAAAACATTATTTTTAACTCAATTCATTATTCATATTTTTAAAACAAGTAAATTCCATTAAAAATAATCCTTAATTTAAATCCATTTTTTTACAAAAAAACACTCCATAAAATCGCATTTCATTTAATTTATTATTTTATTTTTTCCACCCAATATTCTCTATGACTTAAAAAAATTTCATTTCAAATTTAAATGCCTTTTTTACATAAAAACAAAAAGTAAATGGTTTTTTAAAATTCCTATCATTTAAAATCATCCCAATTCAAATCATAAAACTATTCATATAACTTTTTCATATAAAATTATTATTGAACTCAATATATATTTTTTTGGAAAATGAAAAAATATTTTTTTAGTCACTATCAATGGTTTTGATCAAACACAGTCTCATTTCAACCAATTTTTCAATAGTATAAAATTATATATATGATGAAATGAAACATAAACAAAAAACATAAGGTTTGAATAATCCATATTTTAAATTTTTTTCCATGTTTTCTAACAAATAATTATTTATTAAGAGGAAACTCATGCAAGAGGTTCAAATAAAAATTTTAAAAAAACAGAACCACTTATATTAACATAAATAGAGATGTCGAAAGTATAAAAATCAAAGGAAATCATCCACCACACCATGATATTGTTTTATTTGGGTGGAACTGACTCGCACACACAGTTTTAATGCTTGTCATAATATAATGCATCTTGATGTGGGAAAGATTTTCCATCTCTTCATATTTTTAGTTCATAACACATGTTGTTATCATAAGGTCAAATACAAAAAACCCAACCAATAAGGTAGCAGTCAAGAATTCTCATAACTTCCTTTATAAAAGATTTTTTAAAAATAGACAAGACCATCATCATTAATTTCTGGATTTCCTAAATTACCATTGTATTTCATTACAGACATTATGTGATTAACTATTTTATAGGAGGGGATAAATTAAATTTACATAATCACACCAAAACAAAACACAATTCTTCTCACAACAACAACCACAAGTCTTAGCCGCCACACATCACCACCACCGCACAACACAACCACTAGCCAAACTTGAAAACCAAGGAATATATCCACTATAAATTTCACACAACAACATCACCTCACCACTTTCCCATCTGCAATCAATAACCTTATTTATATCTCATCCTTCACACTTAACCAACCAACAATCCCGATTTTCATTACACATCAAATTATTAAACACAAAAATCCAAGAATTATTTCTCCCATGTCAGGATAATATCTACTTTGGGAAGTGCTGACTCAACTACATAGTTTTAATCAAATCAAAGTGCAACGTGTCTTGATAAAGGATATGGTTTCCCCCTCTTCGTATAGTTGAAGTTTTTAATCACACATTGCACAAAGAAACATAAAAATAACAATAACACATAAGAACAACATGTTCTGTCCTCTATAACTATTCAGGGGGGGATACATTATTTCACTTAATTATTTAGCATGGGTAATTTCACAAAATTTTAAATTTTCCATGGGGAATTGGTTCATTAGACAAACATAAGTGATTATCCTTTTAGTTAAAACAAGAAAACATGTCAAGGGTATTGTAATATATAATTATCATAGAACAAGAAAGGTTTCCAAAAACCATTATTTTCAGTATGACATATCAACACTTCAATACAATGATAACAATGCAACCACAGACAACACTCAAAATTTCCAGGTTATTTACGATGAAACATAATGCCTTGCATTCAAATATTTCTAACATGTAGCCTAGTTAAAGATGAAACTACATACATTTCATCTCACAATACATGTTCAATATTCTAAAAAAATATATTCTAGGTTTATCTCATTTAAAAGATAATACGCTTCCAACTTCTTTTGGAAAAAATTTACATGCTAGGTTATTCTGTTTTAGTCAAATACTACATTATATACACAAAATTTTATCATAATCATCCAAATAAAACATACTTTCTGACAACAAAAATAAAATTCACCTGTTGTATTACTATGTTTCATTCTATATCATTCCCAAACTAAACATTGTTTAATTATTTCATGGATTATGAAAACATGATTAAATACAATAGTAAGGATAATATGTTTCTACTTACATATTTATATTCAACATATTAAACATTCTACATTCTCAAGTCACACATACTAAAATTCCCCTAGTTACCACAGAAATTATTTTAATTTTAGGCATGCTTCCCATAACAAACTACTAATTAATTAACATGTGAGGTATGATTATTTAAGTACATAAATTTATTATTAGTCATAAAGAATAATTTTAATCATTTAGATAGTTTTAATTATCAACACATTAACACAAAACATTCTTACCATTTCCAAAAATTTAGAAATAAATGTCCCAAGAATTTCTACCCTAACACATGGTTACAAAATATGGTTTCATCAATATTTTATAACTGTAATAAAGATAAAACATTGAGAAATTTATTCTTTTGAAGGTTTCCAAATTCTAAGGATTTTCCAATAATAAACATGGTTATTTTAGTAAATTTTAGATTTTAAAAGTTAAAACAATGTTTTACAACAGTTCATAACACATGCTTATAATGAATTAAAAATGGAAAGAAATGAAAGACATACTAAATCACATGGAAATTGGAATAAATCTAAACATGGTTTCAAAATAAATGATTTTATCCTGCAAGTGTGCAATCTACTTTGATGTAAAATACTTTATACGGGTTTTCAAAATTAAATAGTTGTTCATATAAAAAATAAATAAGTATGCTTCTTTGAAAATTTCATACATTAGGAAAACTAGATTGTGTGTTGTATGTTTTAAGAAAGGAAATGAAATTTAATTCCTTAATAATCATGATATAATAATAAAAGAAACGACACATTAAAACCTGAATAAGGTTTCAAAAAAAATAGCTCAGTCTAGTTAATCATCATTTTACTATTTCCTTTTGGTTATATGAATAATTCAATAGAAAATAAAAGTTTATTAGAAATAATAACATGGGAAATGTAAGATAAAAACACGTAAAATTTCATGATTTATTTAATATATTTTATCCTCCCAAATATCACCCAATTAAAATAGGAACACAAGTAATCATGATGTATGTACCTCTCCTATGTCTCAACCCAGCAAGTGTTTTCACCTCACTTGGTCATTTAGTAGGCTCAAAGTCATTGCATTAGATAACAGGGGGATCTAAAATCTCATGTCTTATATAGTCTTCCCTAGCGTATATCACACACCATGGTAATATTTCATTGTTTCCCTACCAACCCATGGAACCCTCACTATTCCTAACAACGAACATCATCCAATCTCTCAGCCATAAGATCTGATACCATTCTGTCATGACTCTCACCCTCTAAAGGTACCCCTCATAGAATGGAAATAAAGAAATGGAAAGAATGACCCCTGATTCATTCCTCTAGTAGGCCCTGGTTTGGCGACTAACATCGAGGCTATACAAATATCAAAATATGGGAGGCATTTCCCTCTATTAGAAGACAAGATCGAAAGATAGAATGAATCAACCAAAAAGAAATCCATGACTTAATATAAGATAAATTCAAACCATCCCACAATGAATATATAAATGAAACTGATACATCTAAAAGTCTCCAAATGAAATCCCAAAAGAATAAAATCTACGGTATAGACACAACAACATCTCCAATGTTCTGATCTAGAAATGTCTAGTGTGATCCATAATGTTCTCCTAGAATCCTGAAAACAATTTTTATATACATAGGGTGTGTATATAAGTATACTCAATTGGAAATCCAAAGTCTCTTTCACATGTGAAAAGAATATACTAATGAACTTATGAGAAAAAACAACATAACAAAACAACACTTATGCATGTTTACTAACCAAAAACCCAAACTCAACAAGGCTCTATCACCAAATAATGCATCCATGTATAATAATATAATATCAAGAACGTCTATGATAGGGTACCCCATACCACTTTTCCATTGATTTTTCACTCTCACACCCCCAACATCATACATCCTATAACTCCCACATCTTCCAAATAACATCACATTACTCCTTTCCCACACACACCTGCACCATCACAACACATCACATCCCACACGCACACACCTGGGTCATCACATATCATTACATCACAACTCAAAAACAAAACTTCTAACTTCTGGTCATCATATCTCATGTAGGTCCTTCAAATCTCTTAAAAGGAGTGAGGAAGAGAAAGTAGCTGGTCATCCCTCCTCCCACCAAGATATTATGAAAAACACCCCTGCGTGATAATGCGGGTGTCAGCACATAGTGATCAGTGAGTATGGGGTGAATATTGAAATCACAAGAACATACAATGTATATTCATTTAGAGTCAAAGCAAACAAGCTCATAATATTGGTTTATAACAACCAACCATCTCGTAAAATCCACACAATTGTTGCGGCCTCTAAATGAATAAAATCATACAAACAAAACACAAGAAATAATTTATATTTTAGCCTTTAATAATTTTTCCAGAGTCAATATTTATGAATAAATTCTACTTTAACAGCACCTTTAATTTATGTATTCCACATTCTAAAATTTATCATCCCATTTCATTTAGGAAGACACCTTGTTTAATATTTCACTACCACAGATCCAGGCAAGGGATGTGCGTGGCTTTTATCAGTGAAAATCAAAAAGTGCTTATAAAAGAGGGACCTTTATCAATGATATTTTTTGCATTGATAAAAGTTTATAATAAAAAATATTATTAATTTATATAAAACTATTATATATATATATATATTCAAAAATAATGTTTATTTGTATACATTGAATAAAAAATCATGTTTATAATTAATATATATTTTCTAAAAATTCAAATATATATATAATAAATTTCATTAAATAATAAATATATTTATTATATTTATATATTTATAACTATATAGGAATATTTTTTAAATATATATATTTATAATTATATATAAATACTTTTTAAATAAGTATATTTATAATTCTAAATATAATTATATATATATATATATAATTAAATAATTATATGTTTCTAATGAATTTTGTCTATTGATGTGTAAATATAATTGACATTCATATGTTATGAAATTATCACGAATGTTTATTTATATATTACACCCTCATTATTATTCACATTGTCCATATATATGATGACTCGTTTTTTATGAGATCTATATTTTACTCGGTGTATATGATTCATTAATGGTCCCATGAATCTATTATGTTCTCATAAGTACTTAAAATCACGATAAATATATTTAAATTATAAATATATTTATTATGTTTATAATTATAAATATTTAGTTATATATAATTAATTTTTAAAATATATTTATAATTATAATTATATATAACTAAATATATATTATTTTAAAAAATTATTAAATTACAATATTTTTTTTAATGATAAATACTTTTATTATATTTATAATTATATATAAACATATTTTAAACATATTTATTTATAATTATAAATATAAATAATACATATATTTATTGTAATTTTTTAAATGATAAATATATTTATTATTTTTATAATTATATATACAGTTTTTTTAAAATTATAATAAATACATTTATTATAATTTTATAAAAATATATATTTATATATTAATATACACACACACATATATATATATATATACATTTATATTTATAATTATATATAAATATTTATTAATATATTTGTTTATAATTATAATTATAAATAAATATATGAATATTCAAATAATTCGAAAATTATAATAATTATGTTTATAATAATCATAATTTTATAAATATATAAAATTATAGAAATATATTTATGCATATATAAAAATACTTATAATTATAATTAAATATATATATATATATATATATATTTGCAGTGGTGCAAACATCCCTAGCGAAGGTAGAAGATCTGGGTTTTCTGCTGGCAGCGGTGACGATGCTTCTACATGCAGGTGGAATCGAGGGCTTCTCATTGGCAGTTGACATCCATGGATGTGGTCCATCCAGACCATATCTAGTCAGATTTGGGGAATTTTTTTTACGTTTAAAAAAATTCTAGAAAACGCATAGGGCAGAAATATTTTTAAAAATGTGCCTCAATGGCGGCATCCGGGATGCCGCCTTTGCATTTCGAGGGCAAGGCGACATCGCGGATGATGCCTCTGCGCTGCGGGTGAAAGGCGACATCCGAGATGCCGCCTTTCTCCTAATTTTTTTTGAAATTTTAATTTTCTTTTAATTTTTTTGTTTTGTTTATATATATATATATACATATATATAAAAAACAAAAAATTTGAGCAGAATTTCTCTACTATTAATGATCCAGCGGTACAACCATTACTACAATCTGGATTCTGATAGAATCTCTCACCCTGGCCTCCCTTTTATAAGATATCTTACCCTGGAAATCATTCTGCACTTCCGATGTGGGATTCTGGTTCTGCATTTCCTGCACAGAACATTCTGCATTTCTGATGTGGGATTCTGTTTCAAGTACGTGACTTTGAAAGACTATAAAATATAAAATATAAGGCCAATATAAATGAAACATAAAACATGGATTAAACATATAAAAAATAGATGAAAACAAAAGGAATTTCCTCAAAAATGTTGATGAAAAATAATCTATAACCTCTCAAAACCGCCTAAATGAAACTTAAAATTTTTTCAAGTGTGGGACTTTGAAAGACTATAAAATATAAACTATAAGGCCAATATAAATGAAACTTAAAACATGGATTAAAAATAAAAAAAATAATTGAAAATAAAAATAATTTCATAAAAAATATTGATGAAATATAATTTATAAGCTTTCAAAACGACCAACATGAAACCTAAAAATGTTTCATGCACGTGACTTTGAAAGCCTATAAAATATAAACTATATGACCGATATAAATGAAACATAAAACACGGATTAAACATATAACAAATAGTCGAGAATAAAAATAATTTCGTATTAAATGTTCATGAAAAATAATTTATAAGCTTTCAAAACCGCCTACTTGAAACTTAAAAATGTTTCAAATACGTGACTTTGAAATATTATAAAATTATTACTAATTAACTAATTAATTTTTATATAATTAATAGTTATATTAATAATTAACTAATTAATTATTATATAAGTAATAATTAATGAGTAATAATTAATAATTAATAATTTAATGAATAGTTATAATTAATATTTATATTACTAATTAAAAAATTACAAATTACTTATTAATAATTATTAATTACTAATTACTAATTATAATGAATAATCATAATAAATATTTATATTACTAATTAACTAATTAATAATTACCAATTACTAATTAATTAGTTATAATTATTCATTATATTTCTAATTAACTAAATATTTATTATATATGTAATAATTATATTACTAATTAATTATTATATAATTAATGATAATATTACTAATTAACTAATTAATTATGAAATATTTAATTATTAATAATTAGTAATTAAAAATTATAAAAATTATATTTAATAATAATATTACTAATTAACTAATTAACTAGTATATAAATAATAATTATATTACTAATTAACTAATTAATTATTATATAATAATTTTTAATAAATACTAACTAATAATTATAATGAATAATTATAATTTATAAATATATTACTAATTAACTAATTATAAAAAAGGCCTCGACTCTATATTTCTCAAAAAATTAACTAATTAAGTATTATATAATTGATAATTTTATTACTAATTTACTAATTAGTTATTATTTAATTAATGATTAATAAACACTAATTACCAAATTACAAATTATATACTAAGTAATTAGTTATTTCATAATATAATTATTAATTATATACTAATTAAATAGTTAATTAGTAATAGAATTATTAATTATATAATTTGTAATTAGGTAATTAGTAATTATTAATGTTTTATTATTATGTTCGTATGGTTATATAAATATATATAAATAAAACCTAATTTACCCCCTCTTGAGATTCCACTATGACCATCAAGTAATAATAGTATTTTGATTTCAGTACACATAAAACATGTAAACAATAATGTACAATCAATGCATATGTCTGTGGGGAGGAGATTCTGTCCCACACGGTGGTCTGCGAATAGGACGTCTGCGTCGAGTGCATAGTGGAGTCTGATAACCTGGAGAAGGCTGATCCTCGGGAACTGAAACGTCGACTCTTGCATCCTCCATCTATGTGTCAGTGGGTGGAGCTGTCAACTGCATCTCGTACTGCCATTCAGATCCTTCTCCCACTAGGGTGGTAGATGGACCTGCCTGCATCGCAGAGGGGAACAAAGCCTGTGATGGAGCTATACCCCAAGACGACGACAGCTCTAGAATCCAAGGTTGTGAAGGATCTGGAACCCAAGATAGAGAGAACTGCAGATATCCTGTCAAGAAAGATGGATCCCATGCCACCTGAGGCACATCCTGAATAGGCTGATCCTGGACTAGTAGAGGCCCGACCTCTGCCTGTGGAACAAGAAAGGCCTCATGTGCAGCACGACGTAGTCTAAGTCACCGTGGTCATGGCTCCTTAGCACCAGCAGCTCCTGCATGATGTTCCTCTAGGGCAGGAACCTCTTCTCTCCGAGCCAGACGGGCGAAGATGCTCCTGGATAGCGCATGAATAGATGACCTCACCTCCAGCGCTGTAGCATGGACGCCTGCCTGGCTAAAGACCCCCTTCTCCTCTTCATCACTCATTCGAACAAGCTGCTCTATGTGACTTCCTTGTAAGTAGATTCAAATGGAATTAGAAAATAATTCAATAAACAAACTAATATAAATTTATTGACTTACCATCCTCTGCATCTCTATTCCAGCTTGGGTAAGATACAGTATAGACTTCAGTCTATATCATGTCACATAGTCAACCTGCTCTGAAAGAGAGAATTGATTTGTAGGAACACCCTGAATACGTAACTCTGCACGTCTGTGCCAGAAGTCGATATAACTCACATGTACTTGGGACCAGTCATCATCCTTCCTCCCTGTCAGCTTCATCCCATGAAGCTGGTCTGTCTGTCTAGATGGTAATGGAATCGACTGAGTACGAAAAAATTGTTGCATGACCCTGTCAAGCTTCTGCCACTCAATAATATGAAAGTGAATGAGGGGCACTACAACTATAGCATCCTCAAGCCCAACAGTGCAGTATGCTGGCAACTGGTCCATAATACTCCAGTATGGAAGCCACGAAATCTGAAATGACAAGTGATTTGGAAAAAAAACACCCAACTAAAAAACAAAATTGATGTTATTATTAAATATTTAAGACAATCATAGATTGTATATACATACCCGATCAGGTAAGAGACAGTCCAAATGTAGCCGATATACACCCAAATGCTGTCTCGGAACCACGTCAAAATTGTGTCGCTGGCACCACCTGTAAAATACAACAATAATGAAAAATAATGAGAAATTATACTCAATAACTCAGAGTAGAATAAAAAACCAATAGAAATGGCTTATCATACCAGTGTCCACGTGGAACGTCATGCAACACCTCCATCTCGACCGGTGGACTAGCAAGGTCAGGGCGGAATGCTGGGTTGCGCTCCCATGCCCACATCTAAATAAGGATGATGCATCCTCTGAGACCTGTACGGTCCCTATGGGATAGTCTGCATAATGATCTGTACATGTATTCCAAGCAGGCTGATCCCCAACTATACGTCCTAGCCCGATCAAAGTCCTCTAGTAGGGGTAGATACATCATATTCACGTGCATCCCCATGAGATCAGTACACATGGTCCCACCAATGAGTCGTAAGATATATGCACAGGTGTAACGCATGATGGTCTGCTCATCATCATCATCCTGTAAATGTGGAATCTGCTGCAACCAATGCATAGATATGGACGATCCATCTGTAGCCCTATGGTCGGACAAAATATCAATGCCTAACAAGGGTTGAGCAAGGTCTGGCCAAGCTACACGAGTGGGTCCAATAACGGGTGTCCCCTGGATAGGCAGACTGAGAAGCACTACGACATCCTCGAGGGTGATGGTCATATCTCCCTCAGGCAAGTGGAATGTGTGTGTCTCTGGTCTCCATCTCTCAATGAGGGCAGCAAGTAGGTAATGATCTACAAATGTGAAATAGGATACAGAAAGGCCATAGAATCCAGCACGACGCAAGTAAGGTCTAATGGAATGTGGAGGCTCCATGTGATGAAAATGGTGCGCTCGACGCACCTTCACAAATCGATCTAGATAACCCTCTAACACGACCTGCGAAATATGGGTAGGCTGCTGAGTGAGTAGTATGGTATCATCCATCTGCATATAAATAAAGAAAATTAGTCGTAAGTGTAAAATGTAAATATAACATTATGATGTTTTTAATATTTATCTAATTGTATGTATTCAATATCTTATTCTAATTATTATGATACTATAAATTTGTTATAGAACAGTTTCCTAAAATATCTTGCATGTTTAGATTGGGGTTTATGTTAGAGGGTTTAGGGTTAAATTTTTTAATATTAACGTTTAGGAAACATGTTAATGGGTTAACAAACATATACATTTTAATATGGGTTAAGTGTTCCGCTTTCATATTTTTCATATAAATTCTATTATCTCATATTTATAGTTATTTATTGAAAGCATGAATATTAATATGAAAAAAGGTATGTTATCTATAATATTGAGTCTTGAATTTGGTTACACATATTTTGGGGGAGCTTTATGATTAACTACTTATATATTGGATTAAGATAAACCATATCAATTAGTAATGATGTTTTTAGAATTTATCTAATTGTATGTATTCAATATCTTATGATAATTATTATGATACTATAAATTTTTTATAGAACAGTTTGCTAAAATATCCTGCATGTTTTGATTGGGGTTTATGTTAGAGGGTTTAGGGTTAAAAGTTTTAATATTAACGTCCAGGAAACATTTTAATGGGTTAACTGACATATACTATTCAATATGGGTTAAGTGCTCCGCTTTTGGAGTTTTGAAATAAATTCTATTATCTCATATTTATATATATTTCTTAAAAGCATGAATATTAATATGAAAACTTATCTCAGGTGTTTGGGGTTTAGAAAACCGAGGAATAAAGAAGAGATGAAAACATTTAGTTTACAATATGGGAATGTCACAATGAATACAATGCATCATTATGTATGAGACTGTGAAGTCGACCCAACAACGTTAGGGCATCGTTTCCAGTTATGACCTTCTTTATGACATATTGTGCATCGCAAACTCTGTCCTTGTTCTTGATGCCAGTCCATCTCATTACTCATCCTACTCACCTTTGGTCTCCCATGAGGACGTAACCGATTCATGTCAGGTATCACTACCGGCTAGCCTTCAGGCATTAGGAAATAACAATACTCGCCAATAGGTGTCCATGGTGCAGCATAACAGTTAGCAATGATATCCATCTGGTACACTGGATCAACATATGCTTCCCATGAGATGTTCACAGAGGCACATGATGCGATGGCGTGTGTACATGGAAACCATAAGGCCTGAAATTTTCTACATTGGAAATACCTTGTTTCCAGTAATACCGCCATTTTTTCACCGACGCGATTTATGATGGGGTCTGAACGCTCTTTATCTTCAAATCGGGAGTCTTCTCTTCAAAAGAGACAGATATGATAACCTGATGCTTCTTCAATATTTTTTTCAATCTCTCTTTGAAAGTTTCTTCCATATCTTAGCCCTTGATGTATTCCGTCTGATGCTAGTTTTTGTCTATCCTCAAAGTACATCACGCATCGATATAATGTCTACTGAACTATGGTGGTTATAGGTAGCTTGCGAAGTCCTTTGAAGATACCATTGATGCACTCCATAATGTTTGTCATCATGTGTTTGTACCTCTTTCCCCCGTCGTATGCCAATGTCCATTTCTCTTTTGGAATCCGCATCATATAATCATAAACTTCTTAATTAGCCTGAAGAATTTGTTCAAAATGTTCTTCAAATCGTCGTTGGTCCGACTCATATACTAAAAAATGTAGATATTATTTCACATAAATTGATTTTAACTTTATATTGAAACAGTAAAACAAAATGAATAAAATACATACCAAGCCTCGTGATTTCCTTCTTCATCGGTTCGTTGTGGAATTTTTTATGTACATTTCTAGAAATGTTTCTAATACAGAACTGATGATGTGCATTTGGGTATCTCCATGTATCAGGATCTGCATTGATTGCCTCATTCATTGCTCGGTGGGGATCAAATATCAAACAAACTCCCTGAATGTTGGTGAAATGGTTGCTGATACATGCCAGAAACCAACTCCATGATTCATAGTTTTATTTCTCTACAATGGCAAAGTAAATCAGAAGAGGTGAACAGTTTCTATACTGGGTTGCCACAATCAACAATACGCCCTTTTATTTTCCATGCATAAATGTTCCATCAATCTGAATAAATTGTTTGCAAAAATGAAATGCAGAGATACAAGGAAGGAATGACCAGAACAACCAATAAAATTGAACACGAGATGGATCAAGTCGATTATCATGAGACACATGTTCGTTTGTATCCAGATGGAAGAAATCTTGGTTATGATGCCTCATTATGGCTAGCAATTGTGGCAATACTCGATATGAGTCATCCCAATCACCATATACCTTCACAATTGCCTTTTGTTTCACCATCCATGCCTTATTATAGGAAATCTTATAACCGAATGTCTGTAGAATCCTCTCTTGCACAAGGGATATTGGAACACCTTCACATGTCCAAATCATATCAACAACAATAGATGACACAAATTCTGCATCCAATGAAGTATGATCTTGTGTGAGACTTGGCTGAATGCAAGTATGAGCCGCCTCAATCATTGAGATTCTCCAACCTCCAAATGTAATGTCTGGAATATCCATTAAGAGAAATCTACAATCATCCCCATACTTCACAAACCATATAACATATTTACTACGACATGATTCGTGAACTACATAGTTGAAGTATCTCTCAATATGAAGTCTCTTTAACGTGCTTTTTAAGGCATCTTTACTAGGAAAATTCCTTCCAGTATATAAGGTTTTTTCCACCTCATTAAACCTATCTGGTACAACTCCAGGGAACTCAGTTGTTGGTTTGAGAACAGTATTATCGAATTGAGGCACGTGTGCCATTGCTTCGGACCAAGATGAAAAGAGTGGTGGATGATTTATTGACCGGGGTTGATGTACAACAATTGAATTTCTCAAAACCTCCTCTCTATATTCTGTTGGTCCCTCCTCATCAGAACTATTATCGCCTTCTGATCCATCATTACAAATCTCCTCATCAGAAGTCGGATTGAAATGTATATCTGGGAGATCATCTAGGTTGTCTTATTCTGCTGCATCATTTGGAATATGCTCAATGTCATGGGGTAGACTGTCTTCAACTACTCTTGTATTTCAATGTCTTTGTACAAGTGGATGATTTTGTTGTACAGTAGCAACAAGAACGTATAACTCCATCATGGTACTATCTAACCGTTGAGAAAATAAATTAATTTCTTGGATCCACTGCAGATCAGCAACCAATCGACAAGCTATATGCCACAGTGTTGTTGGAAATTGCAAATGTCTATAGCTCATAGACATGATCTCTTGATCGGGTCCCAGATTGAAGGAAACACGAATTCTCTCTTTAAGGTCACTTATGGTATCACAATCAACTGTACTAACCACCATAATTGGTTGTGTACTGTAAGAACCTCCTTTCTCAGTTTGAATAATCTCCCCATAACAGTACACACATGCAAACATGGCTCTCTACGTCAAAAATTTATATTTCATCAAAATTATGATAGTGTAACAAATATTAACAATTATGTTTGACGATATGATGTTTATTAGAATTTAATTTTAGTGCACCTTTCTATACCATAAACTAAGCTACTAATGTTTGCCCATATGATATGTATTAGAATGTAATTTTAGAGCGCCTTTTTATTTACTTTGTTTGTTCTTATTCATTTCACTTTATATGTTCATTAGTATCATTATCTAATCATTATATGAATCCATGTTTTAATCCTATGTTATTTATTAATTATTCTAAAATTAACTAAAATTAACTAATCGTTAATTATTCTATTATTCTATAACTAACTAATAATGACTTTAATTCGTTAATTCTTATGTCTTTATTTGATTCTATAACATTATATTTATCATTTATCGTTGAAAAATATACTGATTTGCTTTTTCTTATCATAGAAATTTTAGTAGTTTATAAAGAAAATATGAATCATCTTAAGCATATTCCCCGGGAGTGTCAAACTAGGATGCAGCAAGGCCCATTATCGTGCACCAGTTCACGTTCGACTCTAGCTCAAAGCGGTGTTTTCGGGTTTTACCCCAATGTACATCTGTGGCAGAGCCACATCCACTTGTTTGTATCCAGACATGAATTTAATTGTGTAGATAACCACATAATCTTTAAGCTACCAAAATTTCTAAATACTTAATCTTAAGTTAATCTATACTTAATCTATACTACCTAACAATTATTATTTAAAACTATATATAACTAATAACAAAAACTAAATAACCAAATATTAAGATCTACCTAAACTACATAACAAATGAAAGATTTAAAAATAAACAAAATTAAATTAATTAAATAAAAACATTAAATTAAATAAAGAAACATACCTCTAAATGAAGCTTCGTAAAAACTCGTACAACAAAGGAATTTTTTAGAGAGAGAGAGAAATTAGGAGAGATGATGTGAGGAGGGAGAGAGGAAGGCAATGATAAAGTGAGGAGAGGGGATGGGGGGTGGCCGCCCTTTTATAGGGAGTTTAGGCGAAGGCAGCATTGCGGAAGCCGCCTTTCGCCTCTGTGTATGGCCAAAGGCGGCATCGTAGAATCCGCCTTTCGCCTTACCCTGAGGTGAAAGGCAGCCTCCCCTGGCCGCCTTTGCCATGTCATTGATCCGGACCAATGGTGGTGCGGGGGAGAAAAGGTGCCATCTTAGATGCCGCCTTTGTGCACATAAACAAATGCGGCATCTGCGATGCCGCCTTCGTAGTGTATTTTTTTAAAAAATGACCTAGGCAGTTTATCAATTTTTTTTAAAAGTATTTAAAAAACTCCAGATTCAGTGCTTGCAGGGGTGACTGTGTCTCAGTTAACCCTCAGGGTTTTTGGGGACGCGACGGTGTGCACGGAGACGGTGGCGAAGTTGATATGTGGATATGGCTCCTCGGGTGGTCATGGAGACTGTGTGGGTGGGCTACGGTTCATGGCCATAGTTCGGGCGGGCAAGGGAACTAGTATGTTCATGCTGTGATGAACTGGAGCGACGTCATGGTGCTGACGATGAAGGGTGTATGGGCAAGGATCGGTGCAATGATGCAGACTCGTGGCTGGAGCAGTGAGTTGTGGCCCTCTACGGTAATAGGCGGGTCCAAATTGGCTGTGGGAGCATCTGGCTATGGTGAGTATCTCTAAAGGATGTCCATGGCGGTGATTGGATGATGAAAATTTTGTTCCCATCTAGTATTTTCAAGAGTTAATTGGGTTTTCTCTGATTTTGTATCGTACATTGTGCCTCTAGGATTTCGAGTCATTGTAAGGGGTTTTGTACTGAGTTTTGTTTTGAGTTTGATCCTTTTAAGCTTACAGGCTTGTTTAGGTTTTCCCTTACCCATTTCAAAAGGGGTTCATATTGTTTTTTTTTCTTTTTAATAAAAGGTCTCTCCCCCACCCCACCCTACACCCCCAACACCTTATCACCTCTTCCTCTTTTCTCATATAAATAGCTTGAATCAAAACATCTTTTTAATATTTAGATAATTTAAAATCAACTTGAACATTATCTGATTTATTCTTTATTTTGATCATAATTGATGATTTCCAAATATTTCCATTTGAAAATCATGTAAAGATAGATTAGTTATCTTTCATCTCATCACATTATTCAAACTCAAATGAAGATTGGTTAATGAAATCACTAGCTTCATGACATTTTCATCTTTTTTGGAATCGCTCAATTTTCATATTAATAGATTTCATAAGAATTAAATAATTCTAGAACTCTCATTGTTTATACTTTAAAATGTATATTGAAATCTTCTTGTATCTTTGATCTTATTCAAATAAACATGAAGATCCGCTCCTCTAGCATTCATAGGATGTATCAAACTTTATTTCGGATGTTTTTATTCATGTAAAACAATCTAAGAATCATCCAAAATAATTTCTTATTGGGATATTCAATATCAAAATTTCATATTTTGGTATGAAATTTAGTCATTTTTCCAAAGTGTTTCATGACACATAAACAGAGTAAATCACACATACCCATAATTCATGGCTATATCTCATGGTTTCCTTTGGCTGGTCTAATATTATTCCATTACCCATTTCAATATGAAATACATTGAAATGCACAATAATGATAAAGATAAACACAAAAAAATGGGAACAAAAAGAATATATATGTATGACATGCATGGGGACTATTCCAGTTGAGTTGGACAACCTTGGTGGTCCCTAGCGTGCCGCAGTGTGGGGTCCTTGCTAACTTCCCCCTAAACCAGGAAGCCTCCTTTATCCCTAATCAAACGTTTTTCCAGAATGATGATAGAAGGAGGAATCAAAATATGGATTTGATTATCATGGAGAGGGCCTTGCTAGAGGTGACCTCTTCTTATGGGAAGGAAAACAAGCCTGCATGGCTCTCTCCAGGCCCTCAAAAGCAGAAGCTGAAGAAGGACTATTTGACCTTTCCAAAGACTGCGTCCACGAGAGCCCCTTTCAAAGCTAAGAATGTTTCCTCTGGCAGAGGTCGGTCCGTCAAGGCACAGCTGAATGTGGAAAAGAAACACCTTAGAGAGTATTACACTCCCTTCCTAAAGCAATATGAATCATCGGAATGGGAGTCGGTGGAGTATGATGCTTCCTCTAGTTATGGTGTCGATGGGGACCCATATGGGGATGAAGAAATTGATTTGTAGTTCCTGCTTTTTTCTCTCTGGTGTTTTTGGTCTTTTGGGGTTTTGGGGTCTTGGGGGGTCCAGTGTTTTTTGGTGTGGGTTGTTTAGCCCCACCCGACCCTTGTATGCTTCTTTTTCTTTTAATAAATTTTGGGGATCCAGGAATATCCTGACCTCGCATCTTCCCTTCCAATTATAATAAGCTCGGAACAAAAAAGATCATATTATCAGAGAAAAAAGTGAAGTTACAAATCAGAAGTTAAACTAATTTATGGAACCTTATATGTTTAAAAATAAGTCTATAGCATTGATGTTTCATGCTGCAGAAAAACATATCGTTAGTGGTGCGCTAGAATGAGTTCACTTACAGAAGAAATTAAAAAGATAGAAAAATGAGGGGTAGAAACTATTAGTAGAAAGAGAAAAGAATCAACAAAAAGGGAAAATTGCCCAACATACCGTTGGAGGTGCGTCGAAGGAGGTATAGGGGCTGCCTCAGAGCAGTATCAATAAGGAGGTATGGTGGTCAAATCTAAGGAAGATACAATTCAATATAATAATAATAAAACTTAACTTCTACATAAACAAGCATACATCATAATACAATAATTCAATATATGTAGAAATAGAAAAAACACCACAATACAATCCAATATTACAATAATAAAAGTTAACTACATAATAAAATTACACATATTAACAACCCAAACATATAATTTACATCAATATTGGATCTCAATATCCGTATCATTAGAATCATAATAACCCCCATCCACACCTCCAATAAAAACACCATCACCACCACTCACACCACCAACATCATCAGGGAGATCATCATCGGTACAGACACCAGCACCGGCACCAACACTTGGTCCGACTCTGGCTCTGGCTCCAGCTCCATATCCGACAGAGGAATCTACATAAGAAGAATGTATTCACATCAAAAAGGCATCAACCTCTATAGCTTCTTCTGGTGGAAGTGTATAAGAAAGGGTAGACATTACATTCATCATATTTTTAGTTATCGCCTTTTTTGATTTTTGTGATACTTCTTTGATTACAATATTCATTTGTTCCACTATGAAAAAATCGGAACCGATACTCAGAGAAATGTTGTTGGAAGACCAGAGTTGAGATGGTATAATATTCTTCCCAGATCGACAATGCACTCTGCCCTGATGCTCATCTCTTAATACCTGATGTAGACGATCATTCATGCCTAAATTGTCAAGTTCTTTTTATACCAATTCCTCCATATAATTCTGTTGATTGATATATAACATAAATTAAAATGATAAAATAATATAATGAATTAAATTCATTCAAAATAAAATAAATTGAAATATACTTATAATTTCCTTCTCAGTGTTGGTATTTTTCACAATACCATCTTTCTTTTTTCTACTTGTACAAAACAAATTAGTGTGAGGAATGTGACCCTCAATATTCAATGTCTTTTTCTGGAAAAAACAAAGTTATAAATAAAAATTGGAAGTCAAAAAAATACACTAAATCGTGTTAATTTTTTAAATGTTAATTTATCTGTGCTTGGTCATTATCTGTGAGTGAAGTATTTCCCTGAGTATAAACACATTTCATTCCACTCTTGTTTATTTTATTTATATATAATTTCTCTTATAAAAAAAATTATATAATTTCATTAACATAAATAAAACAAGTAATTTAAACATTAAATGTAGTTTACAAATAAATAAATGAATATATATAAGAATTTAACACATATGTTAAACAATGGACTCTTCTGATAGTCAGTCATCTCTATGTATTGTGATATTGGGAAATCATGAATCACTATTATTTCTTCAAAATTTGTACCAACTCTCTTTTTTCAACCAAAAAAATAATTCATACTTTTACGCTCTCCATATTTCACCTAATTCCATTAATCTTACAGCCTTGGAATTTATTCCATCAGGAAAATTATATTTGAGTTGTAATGGAAAAAATATTTTTGAAGAAAATATTATAAATTAATATATATAAAAGGTGATTAACATCACCTACCTAGATCTAAGCCCAGATCTATGCCCATGCATTGTTCTTTATTTGTTCTCTAACTTCCCTCCAACTTATTTGTTGAACTAGAATGATATTGATTTGTCTATAAGGTGTTCCCATAAATTTTTTACATTACATAAATTTTTTTAAATTATAAAACTATCCTTATAGTATTCAACCTTTATTTGAGTGTATCGATTGCAAACCTCTCGTATTTTTTGTGGCCTCATCATCTGGTAGAGTTTGGAGCAAATCATAAAAAAATAAAGGGAACTAATATAACTGAATTTATCAATAATCACTAATAATTATGTTTAAACTCATACCAGTAGATGTGGGATCTAATAACCCCTGAAGTGCTGCGTCTAGTGGAGGGGTAGTATCCTCTGTGGTAGGAGGGATATCTATAGTAGGAGTACTCTGTATAGTATATGATAATAAGTGTACTGATGGAGTGAGAAAACATGATGGATAAACATGTTCATATGAGGGTGGATATGGATATGGATATGGAAGCGGGATATATGGGGGCACAATTCCTTGTACAATGGCAGAGTTCCCTTTACAGTTGATGGTGTTTATACAAAATAATGAGGGATGGGAGTTTGAGAACTACCATATGATGTGGGTGTATGAGGAAAATGATATGGAAAAGGTGGGTATGGTTAATATGGAGGTGGCATAATGGGAGGATGATGTTTTAGTGACTCAAGAAACATAGTAGTAGGATGAACTGTAGAATCAGTCATAGTAGTACCCCCACCATAATATTAGACTTAGTGGCATAATCCATCCATCTGATCAATTATGTAGCCTAAAATAACCTAGATGATAAAATAAATTGAAAAATAAGAAGATAAATAATATTAAATACCATAATATTCTAACATAAATTGTACATACAGTGGTGCCCAAAGGAGGCATACATTGTTAATTTCTCTATATTATTCTACTTATTCTAGTATAATTAGAATCATACATTTTGACCTGTAAATTTAAAATAATATTCTCAAATAAATATAAATAATGACAAATTTTAAATAATACAATTTTATCATAAAACAATGAGATACATTTTCATGTGTGATATTTATATTGATAAAATATCAAGAATTTTCTATGTTCAAGAATTATAAGAGATGTGCTTAAACATAATTTAGCCAGGATATTAATAGTTTTATATTCAACAATGGTATAAAATATACTAGTTAATTTTATATCATGTATGAGATTAAAAAAACACATAAAATATTATGATAATATTAAGTAATTACTTACAAATGTGTCAACACTGTGTGTGCTGTGTGAAAATTTTTGGTTCAAAATATACTCTAACAACTGAATCATCTATTTAATAAAATAAAAAATTCAAATAAATACCGACTAGTTCATCCACAATATAATTTTCATTCATTTATTCGTCAAAAAATATATCTAGGAATGACATCAACAATAACACCAAATTTTTGTTGTACCAAGTCAGTTACATAAACACTTATCTAGCTTGTGATGCATGAATATAAGGTTCGTTGGTAAGAAGATGGTGGTTCATACCAATCAGTCTAAATACATAGTTATCAATATGAATTCCTTTTCGTGTCATTGAATCAAACCACATTAATTTTATCATTGCAACACAACCATGTGAATAGTAATATAATAAAATGCTTCTTTAAATAACACCGTAAAAATATATATTTTCTAATCGAGGTTGTCTGTCTGATGCACTCGCATAAAAATAAATTCTAGCATGTATCGTGACACATTAATGTTGTGTTTCCATTGTTGTTACATATCTATTTATAAAAAGACTAAATCCATTGAGAACAATTTCCTTACAATCACATACCACATCATTTGAACCAAAGAAAAACACTCTTATTTCATCTGATACTTCATTCATTGGTATAGTTAAGGCATATTAGATACCAAAATAAAATATAATATAGAGATATGTTATTATTTTATGAGAAGAAAAAAATAAATCTATTACCTTTTACTTTAACCAAGAAGAACATTCTTAGTTGTGCAACAGTTCCTTCTTCTTAACAGATAGAGAGCAATATATGTTTTTTATAACTTCTAAATGTTATCCATAAATATGAAATATTTAAATTGTTAGAATATATGAAGAAATAAAACAATGAAAAAAATTCATATATATTAGTTTACATACTTGATATAATCATCAAACACACCACTATTGAATAATATTGTACGAGGAGCCATTTCCCACTCTTCCCTGCTTAATGTACACAACGAGTATGATCCATATATCCCCCCTATTTGGGGTAGTAAAGGAAATATAGTCTCGATGGGATCATATTTCTCATCTTCAGTTATCATTTTTATATTAAACCTCATAGTGATATTATCCAAGTACGATGAATATAAATCCATGCATTCTTGTGCTAAATAGCATTTCACAACAGAGTCTTCGGGATGATATTTATCTCTCTCAAAAAATTTCAAAGTAAACATCATTATTTATATATGATACATCAATTAACTCAAAACATAACACTAAAAAATAACTTTTATAAGAAGATTCATTGTCAAATGTAATATACATGTGAAAAATTACGGTGGGAAAATTGTATCCAATTTGCAAAGAATAATTGGCGCATCTCTCTATAATTTCTAAACAACACTTATGCTCAGTCGTTTGGTACAATGGTCCCGATAAAAATGAGTAAAATTAATCACAAAAACTCTAAAATTATGTGAATGTAAATGATGAATGGAAATGTGAATCAACTCATGTAACAAGACATGGTAATCATGGTTTTTACAAGATGTTAGTTTCACATCTTATGTATTCACCCTCTTCGAAATATTATTTGAATAACCATCTGAAACCTTGAAACTTTTCATGGCCTAAAGAAATTATTATTTCTCCTCATTATTCATCAAATAATAGGTTAAAGGTACTTTACACTTATTTTGAACAATTACCTCAAGATGAAGTCTTTATCTTATACCCTAATCCATTAAATTATGAAGAGACTATAAATTATCTTTTTTTTATTTGACATTTAAAATAGTAGCAAGTAACATCTCAAAAATGTTTATCATGATATTCATTACATCCAAACAATAACACAATAAATTCGATAACCAATACGGAAACTCAAAGAATATGATTCTATTTCTCCAATTGCTATTGGAATTCAAATCAACATGCTTTCACTTTATAATGTTTGATTGAATTTTTCCAAAAACATAATTAAAATCATCATGTTCTTTAACAATATAATTCCATAACATTCATTGAGGTGTTTTATTTGTCTTGAAAAATTGTTGAACTTCATCTGATTTTTCCTGTATGGATTAACCGTAGGTAGAAATCATTGATTCCTTTTGAAGCTGAAAGATCTTCAAAATTTTAATATTCAGTAATGTGTATTTTTCATAAAAATAGGTCAGGATAATTTATCTTTATTACTCAAACCATAGATCATTCTATAAGGATGGAAAATATTTATCATCCATAATAATGATACACAAAACATAAATTATGCCTTCTTGAATGAATCATAAGCTTGTGCAACGACAATCCAAAGATCCTTTAATTCATCTATTTATAGTTGAAAGTATATATCAATATCATTTATAGGATCTATAGGTTTATATATCAATATAATCATGATAGTAAATGGATTCTTCATACACATCCATGAAGTAAAGATATAAATGTGACTGAAAATAGGACAAGTACTATGTGCAGTATGCATTTGGAGAAAGGGGTGAAACCATCACAGGATAATCCAAATATAACATTTCATATTTCAGCTTCAAAATCATGATGTAACCTATCAAATTTCTTCCAAGACAACCCGTCTACAGGATGGCCTATTTCATCATTACACTTATTTCTTTCATCATCATTACATATCATATTCCTTTCCATTTTTTCTGACATAAAATGTTTTTGACGCCTGGGAATTAAAGGGAAGTGCCAAATCACTTTTGATGGTATGTGAGATTGAGTTACTTCTCTATTAGTCCTCCACCTTGATGTACCACATTATTTGCAGTAACTCAAATCTTCATTTTCCTTCTAGAAATTACAACAATCTGTAGGTAAAGAATGAATCTTAATAGATGAAAATCCAAAATTTTTAACCAAATTTGATTCCATGTAATCATTTTCTAGAATACATATATCATCAGGCGGTAAATACGTAAAAATGTAAGGAGATAGTCGATCTTAGTATTAATAAATCCAAACATTATATTCCTATGATATAATCACATTAATAACACATGTTTTCTCATTTTCCATATGCCTGATATATTGGGGTATTCACATATTCCATCAACTTTCTAACAATATCAATGTAATCATCCTGATTAATAGATGAAAAAAATGTTCTGTTATTCATTTCCTCTTGCACTGGTCTACATGAGAAGCTAGATTCATAAACAAAAGGAAACTAATCAGAAATCAGATTTTTCAAACCAATTCATTATACTGAATACATGTCATTAACCACATGATATTTTTCTCCATTGTGATACCAAACATGATAATTTTTTTGGAAACCATGTTTAGTGATATGATAACTCACTTTCTAATAAGTTAACCATGGTCTTCCAACACAATCAAAACATAATAATCAAATCAACCAACCATCTGAATCATTAGTGAATGGAAAGTCCAAAAAATATTGTAACTCCTTATGAAATTCATTAGTGATCTGATCAACATTGTACATCTAGTATGTATGCATTCTGAGGCATATAAACATACATTAAATAAATAATCTAGATAATTACTTAACATGATATGTATTGTTTCATAATATAATAAGTAATCATTAATAACTTATTCATAAAAAATAATAACAAATATATTAAATTTATGATTTAGAGAATTGATAAATGTTTTAAATTATAAAAAATCATGAATAGTCACACATATGTTACAATAATGAGTATTGATTATAGTAAAAAGAGTTTATATGAAACCTAATAGATAATAATAACCAATTCCAAAGAGTTTTTGGATGGATTCACAATGAGTTGTTTTGTTTTTTATTAATTTTATAAAGATTTATTGAAATTTAGATACATTTTGAAAATATACACCATATCATATACCATATTGTGTAGAAGGATTCCAATATACCATATAATTTTTAAGGACACCATTCTGTTGTTGATTTTTAATAATAGAGTATAACACCACATCATATTGAAAATGGGAATGCTTTTGGGTACTATTTGATCAATTTTTCTAATATGATTATCTTGTGTTCTTCAATTTTCAACGCATAACTTTTCAATTTGTTAAATAAAATAAAAATCTTAAAAAGTTTTTCAGTTTGGTTTAATCAAATAAGTGTGATCCAATATATGAATTTTATATATGTGTTCTATATAAAGGAAAATAATCTTTCCATAGATTATATACTAGAAACTATTCTCAACTAAAGAAATACCTCTAAAATTTTAAATTATATATTCTCCTATGTGGATGATATATAATAAAATTTATATAAAATAAGTTCTACCATTGAATTAAGTGATTTCAGTGTCCTGTGGATATCATCAATGTAAATAACACATTAACTGATTAAATGAACAAAGTAGTAATGTAAATGATACCAAGAATGTTTTTTGGAAAAGAATCAATGAAGTAAAAATCTTAAAGGGGTAGACTTTGATATTAATTAATAATCCCATTATAAAGTGATGTAAGGTTCAAATATTGAGATAAAAATAGATATTGGGAAGATATATTTATTTTGGAAAGAGAACCATGTATTGTTTTATATATCATTTTTAATTCTTTAATGAATATTTGAAGATTGATTACACAAGACAGTTCTTGAGTAATACATTGTCACTATGTAATGTTCATAATAATTATTGATCTAGGATATTAAGATCTTCTTAAATAATAGTTTTTGTGTCTTCATATTATTTAAATAAAAATGTTTTCATGTATAGTTCTTACATAAAGCAATGTGATTTGAAAGAGAGTAATATATTGATGAAAATCATGTTATTTTTTTAATTGCATGAAATAAGTGATGTGATATACATTTATAGTGACCTGAAATGTAAGTGTTATCATATAAAAATTAGAAGGATTACTGAGGAAAATTGTAAACAGTATTGTCAATTACATTCAGAGGTAGTCAGAGACTTATAATGGTGTGATGATGTGAGAAATTCTAGTGATCCGTATAGAAGATCAGGACATGTAAACTACATATTGAAGGTGAAAAACTCTGACTATACTAAATTACATAATATTAGTGAGTTAATAATTTAAGAACAAAGATAATATATCATTTCATTCGATTCAATTAGTGGTGGTTGGAATACCATTAATGTAATAGTGGGATGCTAGTATAATAATTGTTTTTAGAAGATATCTTCAACTGATAGGAGTCGGTATAAAGAACATTTTTGGTATGCCAGTATAAATAACCAAATAGGAAATGACTTAATGTCATCATTTTTGTTTATAAATTTAATGATATTGTCTATCATAATCACTTTTTTTACAAGTGAAGAATCAATTCCTGGAATATTGACATGAAACTATATATTACATAGTCACCCACCTTCTGGGAGAATAATGTAAAAATAATATATGTTGTGCTTCATTTATTATTTGTTTGCATGTAGTGTATGTGATAGGGTAATTTAAACACATATATTCATCCCAAGATGTGAAAAAGGATTGAAATAAAATGGGTAATGGTATAAGTGATAACAAATTAGTAAAATCGAGTCACACCTAATCCCCCCCTCTCAGTGTGACTATACGATATACTGGTCACCGTAAATAGTATCATAGTAGAATGTTAGCAATAACTGTATCTACCTTTTATCTTAATTATATCATAACTGGCCAGGTATTTGTTTATTTGATTAATTTATTTATCCCAATGAATTTTATCAAAATATATGAAGTGCATATTTGAAGAGTTTACATGAGAGAATCAGATGGAGAATTCAGTTCCTACTCTAGTTGTAGCAAATGTGGAAGTCTCAGCTAAAAAAATGAAAAATAGAAAAAAGAGAGAGAAAAAGAAATTGATAAAAATACAAAAATCTAAGAAATATAAATCATTAATAGACATTGATCAATGTGATAAGTATCAATGTTAAACCTATTTTCATAGTGATCGTATTGAAGGGGAAGTTCGATTTATAGAGAGTCTGAGTAAGATGATTCTATCAAAAATATTGAAGAATTATACATTCAAGTCAAAGATTATTTGAAAAATTTTCCTATTGAAGTAGTAACCAAAATACATGGATTAATAATGGAACCATTTTATAAAAAAATCATATATAGAATAAGAGGATAAATAAATAGATAATTCTTTGACCAAGAATTTTTATATATGTATGTCATCACACAACATATGGAAGACTAAGATATGAAATTAAAGCTATACGGTAAAAAATTCACCCAGTTTAAATATTTAAAGAATAAATCTATATCGCTTGGAAATAAAAAAATTTAACTAATTGATGAAAAACTTAAAAGAAGCCAATTTTAGAAGTTTTTGAAAGAGTTTTTTCAAAAGTTATCTGTATAGGGTGAAAAAGCAATATATAATCTCTATAATGTTCAATAAAAATAAACTAGAAATTAAATTAAAGAGTATAAAGAAACTTTAAACTTCTCTATTATAGAAAATAAAGGTGTATTGATATTATACTTAAAATATGGAGAGTGAATCTAAAGAAATGTTGAAAACACTTGAATTTTAGAAGATCTCTCTAAATTTGAAGTGTCTTGAGTTAGAGGCGAATTTGAGAAATCTTGAAATAAACCATGTTGAATCTTAAATTTTTTTTAGAAAAATATCTATTAACGTGGAAGTTATTGAAAAGTGTATTTTTTACAAAAATTATAAAAAAATTAAATGAATATATTCATAATATATTCTAAAAAACTACCAAATGATCATCAAAGAAGGTACTTTTTTCTTCCAAATAAATATGTTTGTACTAATGTAGCTATATATGATAATGTAGGGTTCAAATAAAAATAAGGATAGTTATGGGTAAAGAAGTGTGATGATATACCCGCCACATGTAACACTCCAAGCTTCCGCAGTACGTTTCCCTTTGATTAATTCAATAGCTTGTGTTGTACGCAACATCGTCATTCTAACACATCACGACCAATCTAACTAGCCATTATGAATAGTAATACCCAAATTTTGAAATCTTATCAATTTTATATTTCAAAATGGACTTCATTTTTGGGTTTTGAATATCAAAATTAGCTTAGGGTGATGTTTTGATATTTTTCTAAAAACAGTCAGTTTTTTATGAATAGTAAAAAATACTAAATTTTAATTTAAAAAAACTTTTTTAATCAAAATAATTTTTATTGATAAATTATAATATTAAGTTATTTATAAGTATAATTAGATTATATTTTTACCATTTAATCCAATTTTGGTCATTGGACATAATTTTACATTTAAACTGGACATAAGCAAGTGTCAATCTTTTGATAGTGATTATTTTCTTAAAAACATGCTTTTTGTTTTAACAACGAGAATTAATTTTAAATTAATTTCATCCACTTCTTTGTTCCGAATTTAGAAAAATGGATTCAATATTTGGAATCAGGAGGTCCGAATTTTGTAAATATGTAACCTTTATTTTTAGATATTAGGAATATTTACTTCAGTAAATATTTTATTTACTGTGGTTAAAGGGGTAAATCTAGTAAATAAGGTTAAAAAATAATATTATAATAACATTAAATTACCATAACATGTGTCCTAAACCTATTGTATGATACATGTCCGACCATGGGCATCCTTGGGTTGATTTTGGGACTCCATGAAGCAACTTGAATGTGATAATGACATTATATATTAAATAATTTAAAGTAGAGACAAAAATAACAAAAGCAAATATCTTTTAGTAAAAAAATGTTATATGAGGTTATATAATTGATCTATTTGACAATAAATATTCATTAGAAATCTAAAAATATTTCCTACCTCGGGATATTTCATTTAAAGTTTTTAGACATAGAATAAATATATTTATTTATGATACAATGAAGATTCAATATTTTCCTCATTAATGAAAGAATCAAATAAATGGTATTATAGATGTTAAAATAAATATAATTTGAAAATTTTGATTCCATACAAGAATTTTATAGGTTAATGTGACATGTTAGGATTGATTTAATGAATCTTTTTTGAAGTAATAATGTTGTTAGGAATTTAACATAAAACACATAACAAATAGTGTCAAAATTGTCATAAAAGTGTTTTTAAAACAAATAATATATTATTAATTGATATTCTATTCCTAAAAATATAATGTTCGGAAAAATGTCTTAAATAATATTATATATGTCATTAAGGAACCACTTTAGGTTCTCTTATAAGTTTATAGTAAGTTTATTAACAATATACTATAAAAATACAAAGAGACACGGTAAATGTCAAACAAATTAACTAAGAGTTAAATATAAAAGATAAAGTTAATATAGTGGCCCAAACATGCCTAAAAGCTATTTTTTAAGTGGAGTTTGACCCATATCCACCGTATTTTTTACATAATTCATTTTTGAGCCATTAGAAACCAAAAATGATTTTATTATAAAATAATATCTTTTGTTTTTCCTAAGTTTTCCCTCACCCCTCTTATAAAAGGGCACTTCCCATTCTCTCTAATTCACACATTGAAATCCATTTGACTCAGCTAAATCCTGAACAAATACCCTTTAAACTGTCCTCCCTTTATCTTAGAGTACTTCCTTTAGTCATAAAGGCAACCTAAAAATCTATTTTGATCAAATCAAAAGGAAGAACCTGAAGAAGAGGTAAATATTCCATCACCTCTTTCAAATTTGTTTTCTTCTTCCACTTCATATTTCTTTGTTGTTTCCATTATAAAATAATCACTCTAATATATTATATATAATGTTATGTTATTACAAATATGGTACAACCATATTCATTATTCTATCCATCCTTTTAATGACATGTCACCATACGTGCGTACCTACGCCTTACCATCTTCACGTCGTGGTGTAATTGTTATTCAATACATTTTTATTTGGATGGGTATAATAATGATGTGTAATTGATGTAAATAATAAATATAAAATGATAATGGTTCTTTATATATGATATACCATCCAACTATATATTATTTTAATATCAAAATAATGATATTATCGCTTGTGTGTACGTATGGATTGCAGTTTCCACGAACACGATGAGATTCGTTCCCCATCGTATCCATTCAAGACTAATTTTCATTATATGATTAAAAACAGTTTTTAAAGACATAATATATTTCTGAATATGAATAAGATACATTCTATCCATAACAAACATGACTTATGTAACAAATCATACAAAGGAAAACTAATCAGTTAACACCAAAAACGACGATAATACTAAGATATTATTAACAAAGAAATGTAAAAAGATCATATATGATATAATATTAATGTATATGATTCTTGTATAATTTAATAACAATTATTTCACCATTATACAGGAGGTTAACCTACCCTCGACCAAGGATAAGTACAAGGTAAGGGTTAATTTCGCAATCTCTTTATTACCCAAGGTTGTTTTTTCAAATGTATCTACTGGAACCTCTTTATCATCCACATCCATGTTTCTTAAAAATTTATTTCGAAAAAATTTAATATTGATTAGACAATGAGTTAAAGTCATTTATACCCTTATTTTAACTTTTATGTTTTGAAAGGAGTCTTTTAGTCTTTTTCCAAACAAGGTACTTTAAGACCTTTTCGAAAAAAATAAGGTAAAAATGTTTTTTTAACTTATTCGGTGGGTGTGGTTATTCTCTGCCATTATAACACCATCAAAGATTCCCTTACAAGATTATAAGAATATTTTCAAAAGAAATGTTTTCTTATATAATTATGTAACTTTAAATGATTTCAAAAAAATAAAGATATATTTCTCTCAAATAGTTTTGAATTCATCTATGTCAACATCCTTTGCTGGATTTTATAATTTTTTGAAGTCAGTTCATTATGATACAAATATTCCACAATATAACGAAGGTTCTGCGATATGTTTGACTATGGATGTGTTATTTTTATAACATTCACGGTTTATGGTGAAATTATTTACATTTAGTATTATAGTTTTAATACAAATGTTTATGTTATATTTCAACCTTTTCATATGAGGAATGTATTAGACTTAGTGAGTGATGGGTGGAGCCTGCTATAGATTCTCTATGCATCGGTAGGTCTCATGAGACAACTATATGTGGAATTGGTCGAGGCCTTTCCCAATTTGATATATGGTTTTGGCTAAGGCCTTAATCATTTTTAGACCTCTTGGCCAAGGCCTTCATAAAATGTTTCAGAATGTTCGGCATTATATATTCCCTCATTATGAAAATAATATTGATGGTACATGTTGTCATTCGACTAGTAGAATACCCATGATTAAGTTTTATTATGGAATTATTTACTCATCTCATATTCTTGACATAAAAGTATTCATGTTTATTATTGGTAAAGCATGTGGTTTCAATTATTCACCATGGTTAATATTTATGTTATCTTCTACTGTATTTCTTACCCTTACTATGAATTTGAGCTCACCCCTTTCGTATGTTTCATTTTCCCAATATTTTAAGAATTTAGTTATAAGTGACTTGTAGGAATTATCTTGGAGGATTGGATGTTTCAAATAGAATAAATTTGTGTTGTATTTATTTTCAAGTTGTAAAGTTGAACTTATGTATGAATCTTGGTTCCAATAATACTAAACTAGTCAGTCTTTAGAGACATGATATCTTAGTGATCATGCCAATGTTATGTAATAATGCACTGACTCTGAGTAACTAGGGTCGGGGAATTATATTTGGTATCAATGGAAGTTTAGTACAAACTTTGTAAACTAAATTTAGATAAACTCTGATTAGATCACATATCCCAAAGATAGAATTAGAGGATTAGTATAGAAGAACTTCCTAGAATTTTGGTATTGTAGAGATTTTGAGATTTTTCCAAACAATACAACCCTTTCTGGATACGAGCAGGTAGAGAAAGCTCTAGCATAGATGTACCTAGGGGTAAAACCCGAAAACACCGCTTTGAGCTATCCTCGAATGAGAACTGGTGCACGAAAATGGGCCTTGCTGCTCTCTTGGTTATGACACTCCCAGGGGATATGCTTAGGATAATTCTCATTTTCATTACAAACAATTATGAAGGGTTTATGAGTATATTGTTCTTCAAAGAAAACATTTTTAGGATTATGTATTATATCCATAAACTATTCAATTTATGTTAAGTGTTTTACAAGTTTGGATTTATCCATTGTGATTCATAAACGAATCTAGTGTATGACATTGTTTAAAAATGGAGCTTAGTGGAAGGAATGGAAATCATATTAATGTAAACACTCAATATAGGGATTTACCTCCTTTTTAAGATAATTATAGTGGAGCTAGTGATACATCTGGTGCTGATCAGCTTATCACCATACTAAGAAAACTCATACAGGTTATGAATAATAACCTTACTCATATAGAGAACCCTGATCCACAACATGGAGGATCAATGTTAGACTGATTCATGAGGCAACAACCACAAACATTAAATGGGGGTACAAATCCATTAGTATCTGAGCAATGGATAAATTCCTTAGAGAAAATATTCCATGCCTTGGGGAGTAGAGAAATGGAAAATGTTGTCATGGAAGATTACCACCTCATTAGAGATATTTATCAATGGTGGTCGAAGATGATGAAGTATCAAATATATAATGGAGGGAGTTTAAAGGAATTTTATTAGAAAAATACTTTCCTCGTGACTATCGAGCGGATATGGAAAGATAATTTTTGAGTCTGAGGAAAAAGGAGGATGCGAATGTCCCAAAGTATAAAGATAACCTTACAAGGTTAGCGAGACATGCTTCAGATTATATACATAACCCAAGAAGTAATATTGACCATTTATTTGATGGGTTAAAAGAATTTCTCCATCGATCATTAGTATCACAATCCTTCTCATCATACGAAGATATTATCTCGTGTGTTATTAAGACAGAAAATGAATTCTTTAAGTCTTCTACTTTAATGCAAATCAAGAGAAGAAGATATCTGCTGAACACTCTAGGAAAGGAAATAAGGAAATAGGGAAGAAGGGAAGAATTGAATTTCTATCATCTGAAAATTGTGGAAGGAAGCACCCGGGTGCCTATGTAAAAGGAAAAAGAGTATGCTACAAATGTGGACAGAAAGGCCATCTTAGTGGTGATTGTAAGGAGAAGAAAGATGCTACCAATGTTCAATGCTAAAATTGCAGGGAGATGGGTCATTATGTAAATGAATGTCCTAAGAGTCAGGGAAACATACCTAAGAAAAGGCCAAGGGATCATGTCCAAGCTTATGCAATCACTACTGCTGAGGTTGAAGCCCTGAAAGATATAGTGGTAAGTAATTTAATTGTTTTCTCAAATTTAGCCAATGATTTATTTGATTATGGATCATTACATTGTTTCATATCTTCCCAGTTTGCTAAGAAAATTATACATTTCCAATTTTATTTAACAAGGGACTTTTCAGTAAAAACTCTTAAGGGAAGTATCATTACTACAATGTTTTGTAAATCAGTTCCCATTGGGGAATATAAACGCACTTTATCTACTGATATCATTGTCATACCCATGATTGAATTTGATATAATCCTCAATATGAATTGGCTTTCGGACCATGATGAAAAAATTTATTTTAAGAAGAAGGATGATAATATTTTTTATGATGATGATAAAGAACACCTTATCTTTAGATCATAATTGTCACCACCTAATTTATATCTAGATCCACCCCCAGTAGCTCAACTAAATTCAATTATTGGGGAGGAAGAGAATAAAATAACGGTGGGTTTGGAAAAGGATGTTCAAGTATAGGATGTACCTATTATGCAAGATTATGTTGATGTATTTCTAGGGGATTTACCTGGACATCCTACAGAACGAGAAATTAAGTTTTCCATTTATTTAATTCCTGGTTCAAGGCCCATATCATATACCCCTTATAGAATCGCCACTGTGGAATTAGTGGAACTAAAGAAAAAAATAGAGGAATTGAGGAATATGAGATTTATTCTCCCTAGTGTTTCTCCCTGGGGAGACGCTGTCCTTTTTGTTAAGAAGAAAGATGGATCTATGAGGTTGTGCATTGACTATAGGGAGATCAATGCTATAAAAATAAATAACCGGAATCCCCTACCTTGCATTAATGATTTATTCGACTAACTTCATGGAGCTCAATACTTTTCAAAGATTGATCTTCAATCTAGATATCATTAGTTGAGTGTGAAGAAGGAAGACACTCCGAAAACAGAATTTCAAACCAGGTACGGGCATTACGAGTTTACAATTATGCCTTTTGGATTGACTAATGAACCCTCTATCTTCATGGATCTAATGAATAGAGTTTTCAAGGAATATCTTGATGACTTTGTAGTGGTATTTATTGATGATATATTAGTATACTCCAAAAGCTATGAAGACCATGAAAATCACTTGCACATTATTCTAAAGAATCTTAGAGGACATGAATTATATGGTATGTTTAGAAAGTGTGAATTCTAGCTTCAGAATATTTCGTTTCTTGTCCATGTTATCTATAAGGATGGTATATTCATTGATCCTTCTATGATAAGAGCAATCCCATAATGTCCAGCATTGACAAGTATAACTGAGGTATGTAGTTTTATTGGTTTATTAGGTTATTATCGGTGTTTTGTCCAAAATTCTTGCCTGATTGGATAACCCATTAAGTAAGCTCACACTTAAAGGGGTTAAATTTGTTTGGAAAAAAGAGTGTGAATAATGTTTTTTATAACTGAAGATAATATTAGTCAATGCTCTTATATTGACTCTACCATCAGGGAATGATGGGTTTGTTATTTATAGTGATGCATCAAAGAAATGACTTGGTTGTGTCCTTATGCAGAATGATAGGGTTATTTTCTATGCATCACAAAAGATAAAAATTCATGAGACAAACTATCCTAATCGTGATCTTGAGTTAGCAGCTGTAATATTTGCTTTGATGATTTGGAGACACTATCTCTATGGTGAAAAATGTGAGATTTATACTGATCACAAGAGTTTGAAGTATATTTTCACTCAGAAAGAACTCAACATGAGGCAAAGAAGATGACTTGAACTACTCAAGGATTATGATTTCATGATACACTACCACCCGAGGAAGGAAAATAAGGTGGCATATGCTTTAAGCAGAAAAGATCAGGGAGTTTTGAATAAGATGAGAGTTGAAAGGGATCTTATTCTCAGCGATCTAGTAATGATGTACATGGGAATAACCATGGAAGGTGGATCATCAGTACTTTTTCAAATGGTTGCCAAACCATATTTATTATAAAGGATAAAACTTTATCAAGCTGATGATGAGAAGTTTCAAAAGAAGATAAAGTTGTGAATGATAGGAGATTGAGTGACTTTGTGTATAAAGATGAAATTTTGAAATTTGGGAAGAGAATTTGTGTTCTCTATATAACTGATCTAAAAATGGAATTGTTGGATGATGAACATAGTTCCAATTTCTCTATACACCATGGTAGCACCATGATGTATAGGTATTTGAAGGAAAATTTTTGGTGGGACAACATGAAGAGGGAGATTTCTGATTTTGTGTCAAGATGTATGGTTATTCAACAAGTGAAAGATGGAAGGCAACAACCTGGAAGAGTTATGAAACCTCTTCCCATACCTGAGTGGAAATGGGATAGTATTACGATGCAATTTGTCCTGGGACTACCAAATAGTCTAAGAAGGAACGATGCAATATGGGTCATTTTTTATTGTCTTAACAAGTCAGCACATTTTTTACTATAAGAGAAGATTTACCACTTGAAAGTCTAGCAAGACTATATATTAATGAAGTCTTGAGACTTCATGGAGTACCCCTATCAATTGTTTCTGACCGTGATCCACGTTTTACATCAAGATTCTGGAAAAGTCTTCAGAAATCCTTGGATACTGAACTTAATTTGAGAACTTTCTACCACCCCCAAATTGATGGACAATCAAAACAGACTATTCAAATGTTATAAGACATGTTGAGATCATGATCACATGAGTTTCAAGGTATGTGGGATCAATATTTACCTCTGGGAGAATTTTCCTATAACAATATATTCCATTCAAGTATTCAGATGACACCATATGAAGCGTTACACAGAAAGAGATGTCGCACACCAAGCTATTTGGATGATGTTGGGGAAAGAAAACTCATAGGACTAGAACATGTGGAAGAAATGATGGAAACGTGAAGGTAATCTAAACCCACATCAAATTAGCTCAAAGTAGGCAAAAAAGCTATGCCGATAATCAAAGGAATGATTTGGAATTTCAGGCAGGAGACCATGTTTTCCTGAAGGTATCTCCATGGAAGGGTGTTATACATTTTGGTAAGAAGGGAAAATTAAGACCCAGATACATTGGAACTTTCTAAATTTTAGAACGAATTGGGGCTGTAGCTTACCAGTTGGCAATGTCGCCAAGTCTCTCCAATGCTCATGATGTGTTCCACGTATCACTGTTGAGAAAATACATGCCTGACCCAACGCATGTAATCACCTATGAGGAATTAGAGCTGGAACCCGATCTTTATTATTGCGAATATCCTTTCAAGGTTCTTGATACAAGATAACAAGTGAAAAGAAACTAGAAGACTTGTCTGGTAAAAGTTCTATGGAGAAACCATAAGATGGAAGAGGCAACGTGGGAACTCGAGGAACTTATGATAAAGAACCACCTGAGTCTTTTTATGTAGTAGTATTCTAGAAATTTTGAGGATGAAATTATTTGAAATAGGGGAGAATGTAACACCCCAAGCTTCTACAGTATGTTTCTCTTTGATTAATGCAATAGCTCGCGTTGTATGCAACATCGAGATTCTAACACATCGCTACCAATCAAACTAGCCATTATGAATAGTAATACCAAATTTTTGAAAATTTTTCAATTTTATCTTTGAAAATGGACTTAATTTTTGGATTAAGAATATCCAAATTAGCGTACGGTGAATTTTTTGTATTTTTCTGATAAAAGACAGTTTTTGATGAATGGTGAAAAATACTAAATTTTAATTAAAAACAATTTTTTTAATCAAAATAATTTATAGTGATAAAATATACTTTTTAGTGGTTTGTAAGTCTAATTAGATTATATTTTTACCATTTAATCCAATTTTGGTCATTGGACATAATCTCACATTTAAACTGGACATAAGAAAGTATCAATCTTTTGATAATAATTATTTCTTAAAAACACATTTTTTGTTTTGACAACAGGAATTAATTTTAAATTATTTTTTGAAACATCTGCCTTTTGAATTTATAAAAATTTATTCCATATTTGGAATCAAAAGTTCCAAATTTTTTAAATAGGTAACTTTTTTTTAGACATTAGGAATATTTACTTTAGTAAATATTTTATTTAGTTTGGTTAAAAGGGTAAATCTAGTAAATAAGGTTAAAAAATAATTTTATAATAATATTAAATTACATTAACACATGTCCTAACCCTATTGGAGGATACATATACGACCATTTTCATCCTTGGGTCGATTTTGGGACCCCATAGTGCCATTTGGAAGTGATAATGACATTATATATAAAATAATTTCAAGTAGAGACAAAAATAACAAAAGAAAATATATTTTCGTAAAACAATATTTATTCAAGATTTTATAATTTATATATTCAAATATAAATAGTCATTAAAAAGATAAAATAAATTTAAACCTCAGGATATTTTATTTATAATTTTTAGACATAAATTAAATATATTTATTTATGACACAATGATGATGCAGTATTTTCCTTATTATTGAAAGAATCAAATAAATGGTATTATAGATGTTAAAATAAATATAATTTGAACGTTTTGATGCCATAAAATAATTTTATAGGTTAATGTGACATGTTAGGATTGATTAATGAATTTTTTTTGAAGTAATAATTTTTTTATAAATTTAACAAAAAGGAAATAGAAAATAGTGTCAAAATTGACATAAAAGAGTTTTTAAAAAAAATTATATTATTAATTGATATTATATTCCTAAAAATCCAAGTTTCATAAAAAGTTCTTAAATAATATTATATTATTCATTAATGAACCACTTTAGGTTCTCTTTGAGGTTTATAGTATGTTTATTAACCATATAATATAAAAATACAAAGAGACATGGTAAATGTCAAACTAATTAACTAAGAGATAAATCTAAAAGATAAAGTTTATATAGCGACCCAAACCTAAATAAAACCTATTGGTTGTGTGGTTTTTCACCCATAACCACCTTATCCTCTAAATAATTTATTTTTTAGCCATTAAAAATTGAAAATTATTTTATTATAAAATAATATTTTTAGCTTTTCTTAAGGTGCCCTTCACCCCTCTTATAAAAGGGCACTTACTATTCTCTCTAATTAACACATTCAAAGCCATTTGGCTTGGCCAAAACCTACACAAATACCCTCTAAACTGTACTAAATTCATCCTAGATGCATTAATTTAGTCATAAATCTAACCTATAGAGCCCTTTTGATCAAGTAGAAAGGAATAACATGAAGAAGAGGTAAATATTTCATCACCTCTTTCAAGTTCCTTTCTTCATCCACTTCCTATTTCATTGTTCCTTCCATTATAAAATAATAAATCCAGTATCCTCTATATAATATGATGTAATTATAAATATGTTACAACTATATGAATTATTTTATCCATCCTTGGAATGAAAAGTCACCATACGTGCATACGTACGGCTTACCGTCTCCACGTCGTCGTGTAATTTTTATTTAATACATTATTATTTAGACGGGTATAATAATGATGTGTAATTGATTTAATAATAAATATAACATGATAATTATTTTTTATATATGATATAACATCCAATTATATATTATTTTAATATGAAAAGAATGATATTGTCCCTCGTGCGTATGTACGGATTACCGTCTCCACGAACGCGATGAGATTCGTTCCCCATCATTTCCATTAAAGGCTAATTTTCATTAGATGATTAAAAATAATGTTTAAAGACTTAATATATTTATGAATATTAATATGATACATCCTATCCATAACAAACATTACTCATGTAAGAAATCATATAAAGGAAAACAAATCAGTTAACACCAGAAATGATGATAATACTAAGATATTATTAACAAAGAAATGTTAAAAGATCATATATGATATCATATTAATGTATATGATTATTGTATAAATTAATAACAATTATTTCATTATTATATAGGTGGTTATCTTACCCTCGACCAAGGAAATGTACAAGGTAAGGGTTAATTTCACAATCTTTTTATTAGCCGAGGTTGTTTTTACGAAAGTATCTATTGGGACCTCTTTATCATCGACATCCATGTTCCATAAAATGTATTTCAAAACATTTTTAATATTAACTAGAAAATAAGTTAATGTCATTTATACCCTTATTTGAATATATATGTTTTGAAAGGAATCTTTCAGTCGTTTTCTAAACAAGGTACTTTAGGACCATTTCGTCAAAATTAAGGTAAGAATGTTTTTTAACTTATACGACGGGTGCAGTTATTCTCCGTTATTATAACATCGTCAAAGCTTCCCTTACAAGCTTATAAGAATATTTTAAAAATAAATGTTTTCTTTTATAATTATGTAACTTTAAATGATTTCAAAAAAAGAAAGATATATTTCTCTCAAATAGGTTTGAATTCATCTATGTCAATATCCTTGGATGGATTTTATACTTGTTTGAAGTTGATTAATTATGATACAAATCTTCCACATTGTAATGAAGGTTTTGCGATATGTTTGACTGTGGATGTGTTATTATTATACCATTCATGGTTTATGGTTAATGTATTGACATTTCGTATGGTAGTTTTAATACGAATGTTTACGTTATATTTCAACCTTTTCATATAACGAAGGTATTGGACTTAGTAAGTGACGGGTGGAGCCCGCTATAGCTCCTCAATGCATCAGTAGGTCTCACGAGACAGCTGGACATGGAATTGGATGAGGCCTTTCCCAATTTGATATATGGGTTTGGTCGAGTCCTTAATCATTTTTAGATGTCTTGGTCAAGGCCTTGAAAAAATGTTTTAGAATGTCCAGCATTATATATTCCCTCATTATGAAAAAAAATATTGATGGTACATGTGGTCATTCAACTAGTAGAATACACATGATTAAGTTTTATAATAGAATTATTTACCCATCTCATATTCCTGCAATAAAAGTATTCATTTTTATTACTGGTAAAGGAATGTGGTTTCAATTATTCACCATGCTTAATATTTATGTTATCTTTCGCTGTATTTCATACTCTTAGTGAGCGTTTGAGCTCACCCCTTTCGTATGTTTAATTTTCCCATGATATTAAGAAGTTTGTTATGAGTGACTTGCAGGAATTATCTATGAGTCTTGGATGTTTCCAATGAAATAAATTCATGTTTTATTTATTTTTTTGTGGTAAAGTTTAACTTATGTATGAATCTTGTTTCCAATAATACTAAACTTATCGGTCTTTCGAGACATGATTTCCTTGTGATCATGCAAATGTTATGTAATAATGCACCGACTCTGGGTAACTAGGGATGAGGCGTTACACCACATCATCAAAGGTGTACTTAAATAAGTATATAAATTATTATTCCCCACAAAATTCTCAAAATAATAATAATGGTTTCAAAATAGATAGAATATTGCACATAAGAAGAAAAAAATATTTTTTTCCTACTGTTATTATTCCTTGAAAGTTCATCACAATGCATTAATTTTTGGTATAATGTTTCTTCGAATGAAAAAGATAGAAGGCATATATTCTAGGGTATAATTATAAGGAGTCTGAGGCACCTAACATAGAAGATAAAACCCTAATTACCTTTGTGGGTATACAAATTCAAAAGTTGTGACTGACTGAGACACATAAGGAGGAGGAGGATCACCAGGATGGGGGTTGCCACATTAGAGGTGTTCCAAATTAGGAGGTGGGGATTCCACCTAGGAGAAATGTTGGTGAGGTAGGTGAGGTTTCTGAATTTGGTGGAAGCATCAGGGGAGGAGGGTCGAAGATGACAACTCGTGGTGGGTTTTCCTTGTTTGGTGGCAGTAAGGGGAAGCGTCGCAAGGGGAACCATTACAAGAGGCACCGTTATGGGAGGGAGTTTTGGGAGAGGAGAGTTTCAGAGGGGCACCATCAGGGAAGGAGGTCTGCATGTAGATGGTAATGTGATTGGGGTCATAGAGTAGAGGAAACTGCGAGTTGATCAAACCTTGCTGTTAGAAGTTTTAATTTATCTATGGCTATAAGTTAACCTATAGACACATACCTCTAAAACTATAGCTATATTTGCATGGTTATAAGTCATTTTTCTATTAGTGGTTCCCTCTGATTTCTATATACCATAATGTTCCATATATGTTCAATGGTTCCCTTATCTTTTTCTCTTGTATTCAGATTTCAATGACGCAACGTCTTTCTTGAATCTGACTCTGATTTCTCAGTTCAGAGAACACCGGTCTTCCGTGGATTACATTGAAAGAAATATATTTGGATTTTGGGGTTTTTAAGATCTTAACACCATGGGAATTCATGATAACATACATAATATGGTTCACTTCACTTCTTAGGAAGACCTAATACAAGATTGGTCTAGTGCCCCATGCTCCTACAATGACCTCTGATTCTTTCTATTTAGGTGGTCCTATGAATTCCACATGAAACATGATATTCCAACCATAGAGATTTGGGTATGTTTACCCGAGGTTATGTTAACATTCCAAACCCATAAATTTCGTGTATAGTAGAAAATTTAGTGGGTAGATACCTATTCTCAGACAGTAGGACCAAGTAGGCTTGCCATTTGATTATTCCAAGAATCTGAATGGAGGTTTATGCGTTAATAAGACAAGTTTATCTTGTTTTTTTATGATCAGAGAATAATTTCACTACAAAAAATGTGTTACCCTTGATTCATGTTCACACTATTGTCTATCATGCAAGAGATTGAGTTATTCAATGTAATTTTGTAGGCACATGATGAAGAATTTTCCTCAAAATCCAACTATGGATGCAGGAGGCTGTGGTTTGGGTCATATTTTTTGTGAAGGTCTAATGAATAAGTGATATGCACTTATAAATCCAATCTAGGATAAATATTCTCTTAGTATCTCTTAAGATAGAAACCTAATGGTGGTGGATATCTTCAAATACTTATGGTCGTATTTGGATGACCTTAAGCATGTTGTGAAGGTTACTTCCAATCTAGTGGGTTTTGACAAGGCTCATGACCCTAGTATATTAATACCATATACTAAAAAATTCATCTTAGCATACATATGCATGGGTGATGCAACATTAAAATGGTTGCACCCCAGTTGATAGTGTGTAATTGTCAAATGATTGAGGCCTTAGGTGCTGCATGAGTTGGGAGAAATCTTTGAAAATGTGAGAGGGGTGTGTGGAGGTTGAAAAGTGATCCAATATAAGGTAGACCTATTCTTTATTTAATCAAATCAATATATTTGAAATTCTTCGAGAATAATTTCACGTTGAGAGATCAAATTTAGGTGTTGAATTAGGGGGGGGGGAGTCTTGGATGACAGTTCTAATGAAGGGTTCAGTAGAGGACCACAGAACCCAAGAAGGATGAAGGGATAGAGAGGAATCTGGGATATTGGGAGCTTCATTTCTAGTAAGAGAAATAAATACAAGTGGTGGAGATATTATTCTTATCTTACCAAACCAATGGAGACTTGGTCAGCAAAGAAAAATGTGTCCACGGTTATTAAGAGTGATTTTTTGAGAAGGAACAAGTGAGAGAGAGCAGCCCGATTTTGTTTATTACTCATGAAATGGACATGGATGAAGTTGTAAAGGGATATTCCATTGTAAAAGGGCTTCCTAGAAATGTGATGGCTAGATAATATGAAACTTTAGAACCTTCAATTGGAATGCAGTGTGCAGAAGGTGATGAGGCAATAAAAAAGTGGGAACTTATCTTTCATTCCGATGAGGAAATGTTGGAAGAAGCATTGATTATTCATTCCTCTAATGAGAATTCTATGGGGATGGGAGATAAACCAATCTGAGTGAGTACAAATCTGGAGTAGCGAAACTGGATAGCAACGAAATATCTATTCTTGGTAAGTGAATTCAATGAATGAAAGTTATTAGTGGAGGAATTCATATAGTAATGGGACAAGTTGGAATACACTTTCGAGGATATTATCAAATATGATCTGGACCAAAAATTTAATGGCTTATTCCTGAATATTAATAGGGATACTTATGCTAAAAGGTTTAATCTTTATTTTAATACTTTTGTTGTCTCCTATCCTTCTTGATGTTTTCCTGGGATGTACTTGTTTATTTTCTCACTTTTCTCTCAAAATGGTTTTTATAATAAAAATTTAATATACCTGTAAAAAAAACTCATTCTGAGGTTAATTATGTTTTGATGGAATTATGTTTTATTTTCTTTTATAGAACATATAATGTTTCACATATGAAGGGTTCACCCTAATAATTCTGTGATACACTTGGTAAATAATTAAACTCTAGAAATGACATGTTTTTGATACCTTAGAAATACGAATTTTTACTGTTTTATGGTTCTATGCTGAAAAACAAGGTAATATAAAGTTTGATCTCTGATAGTGCTCCAATTTTTTGGGTATATGATTAATTTCTTGAGATAAAATTTACATTATACCTTGGAATAATGTCTTGGTGTTATTGTTTTATAAATTTTTGAATAACAACAACATCCTAGACTCCAGAAACCCATAGATTACAGTTATATTACATTATTGGTACAAAATACATGAGTAACTGCATGATTAAATAACTTAGTAGTCTTGAAATACTAGATAAATGAATACATTAATCTTGAAAACATACGGTACAACATGAACACATTATAATAACATTGTTATCCCTTCTATCATATACATGAAACTTATACATAGACATCCTCAAGATTTCATGGGAAAAGGAACATAAATAATGGTGATATCATATGCTTAGTATGGAGTAAAATACAATGGAATATTACATATCATAATCATGGATTATGTGATATGTATTGAATAAATGAACAACACATATCCATAATCAACAAAAAATAGATAATACTATATCAATAACAATAAAAGAAATCATGGATAATAATATTCATTGATCTCATACACCAATACATATTTTCAAGGCCTTGTTCAAAGGACTTATACTATTATGGGAATAGGTATACAACAAACCGTAACCTATTTCATCTCATGAGACTCGCCGATGCATCAAGGGACTATATAATTTTGGTCCCCAACCATCACCTGATTAAGTACAATGCATTCACCATAAGAGTTATCAAAACATTTCATACCATTCCCATGGGAACCACTTACTGAAAACAACTTTTCGTTCCATAAATTAAAAAATAAAAACACAAAACAATCACCCATTCAGTATAATAATGTATACCCCTAAGAGAACACCCCTTAATGAACTTGGAATTCATGGGCTATCATCAATGTAATATGTAATACCCTTATCGAAGAAATATAGGGGCGAGGGTACCCTTAATGTTATGGGTTATCCATTGAATATATTATTTTGGTTTAATTTTTTTAAATGGTATGATACCAAGGAAATTCTATTAAAAATCATTTATCATGGTTTCTTAATAGCATTTTAATATTTCAAAGCATATCCATCATGAGTGTCTCTCTAGGTGTGCAATCATAGGCCCACTCATAGTGCATCAGGGTGATGATTGAGTCAGAACTGAAAGATTAATTTTATGGGTGATTACCACTAGGTGCTTCAAATCTATAGACAAATCCATATTCTAGTTTCTAAACATGGATATATTTTCTAGGATACTAAGAACACATTGAATTTACCAAAACAGAAGTTGGTTTCCCCCCATGGAAAATATTGTGTTATATAAAGGTTTTGGAAACTATTAGATAAATAGAATATGTGATAGGGATGAAAATATAGACTTGTGAAAAAAATTCATGAGAAATATGGGAAAAAAATTCCAAGTAAATGTATGCAGAAAACAAAAGAAAATAGGCTGTGATTATAAGATGAGTCCCAATGAATGTATATTAAGACATAAAAATGCCACTTAGGGATTTGGTAGAAATTAAATCATAACCCCTTGAAAAATGGGATAAAACATGGTCTTAAAATATGAATAATAAATAAATTACTTGATATAACATCTCAAAAATTCAGAATAACACCACATAAAGAAAATTTAGTGTATAATATTAAACTTGTCTCAGAGAGAGAAATTTGAGATAAAAAACACTTACCTCTTTTCCTGACTTCCAGGAATGCACATTAACCACCTATATCATAAAAATACCTATCTTAATCAAATGATTAATAACATTACACATATCCATTTTCATAAATACTATTCACAAATAGTCATTCTTAACATGAATTCTTCCAATTTCCACAATTTTTTTATAGTTTTGATTGTTTGTACTACTTTTGTAATAGTGATATTCATATTCATTTTTATTCCAAATTTAAATATTAATATTTCATAAAAATAAATTTTATATATTATTTATTATAATTAATTATTTTTTAATTTTCTTTATACGCTTATTAGACCGTATCCTTGAGGATAAATTCGATATTAAACATGTTTTGGTGATTTTTGAAGAATAAATGGTATTTTCTTAACTAATGTATTTGATATTTATATAATATATAATGAACCAAACAAATTATTAACAAATTTATATCATATTTTAATATTAATAATGTTACTATAGTCATTCATGGTATTAATTAAATGTACTATTCAAGTTGGTGGTAAAATTGACCCAAACATGAATATACACAGATTTAATTAACTATTATGAGGGGGTTTTGTTGTAATATTATTATAATCTAAGAATAATGATAGTATTTTTTGTATTTTAATGATATATATAGGAATTTTAATGAATTATAATACGAATTAATGGATATGAATATGTCACCCAATTTGAATAAAAGATTATCCTCTTAGTACTCTTATTATAAATTTTTGACTTAATTATGATTGTTTAATGATAAAATAATTAACAGATTATCAAAATTATCATTTTATAAAGATAATTATATAATAAAAATAGTATTTATGATTTAATACCACCCTTATATCCATCCATGTGGTGTGGTTAAGGAAAACAAAACAAGTTATGTTGTGGAGGTGGTAGTCCGCACAGCGTACGGACAATGATGTTGTTTTTCTTAATTTATAGGGTATATGAATAAATTGTATTCATACCCATAATATAGAAACATTAAATTATATAAATGATACTAATTTATTATATTACGGTGGATATAATATATTTTTATGGGTATAATTAATAGGTGATGTTAATTAGTTGATAATACTCACTGGGGGGACTTGTTTTTTCCATGGAAGTCTCCTTAGAAATGAAGAAATTATGATAAATAATGGTTATCATAAGATTATAAGAGTGAAATATAATTATAATATAATAAAAAATAGTATGTTTTTATGATTAGTAGTAATTTTTATGAGTGACTTGAAGGGGTGGTGAGAGGCCCCTTTTATAGGTTGTGATAATGGAATTTTGTAAATATTTCAACTTAACATTAAAAGATAACATTATAAACATGTAAAGTGGAACAAAATAGGAAATATGGAGTGATGAATATATATAATATTTATTATAACCTCATATACTAAATTATATACATTTTTATCCTGTTTAATCCCTTTACCCATTGAATTATTACTTTCACCATTTTTGCTTCTACCGTAAGAAATAGTTTTTACCTATGGTAACATAATCATTATGCCTAAAAATAAAGTGATCGTTATTATATAATTTTTATATAATTATTATAAATTTTAAATTAATTTTCTTTTTCCATTTATATAAGTGTTATAAATTAATTTTAATATTACAAATGTATAACATATTCAACAATTTTTGTGAGAACAATTTCATGAGTTCCAAAATACAAATCATAGTGTTTTAAAATATAATTAATATTACAAATTGTATAAATTTAACTATAAATAAAATATTTTCTAAATTAATGGGATTAATAAATACATTATATACAAATAATGACATAAAATTCATAGTACTAGTAAAATCCGTATATTGCACTATTCACCAAAATTTGTTTTTTAGAAAAAGCTAAAAAATTCCTCATAAGATTATATGATTAAAATATTAAAAAAATAAGTATTATCATGTTAATATGAATTTTTAACAATTATAAATTAATCTTTAAAATATACGTATGAATAAAGGCTCTTTAGAGTGCACATTATGTGATAACTCAGGATATAGTGTTTACCTACTACAGTAGTGTGTTGGGTTTTACATTACCACCTTAAATAATTACATACTAGAATTTTGAGGTATATACTAGCTATTGAAAAAGTGTGGATATCAATTCCTCATAACTTCTTTAGGATATAATGTTTCTTCTTCTAGGTTTTGATTTCCCTGAATGTCATTCACCAATCATGTTATTTGATTCTGCAATAATTTCTCTCTAGTTTTAGGAATCTAGACAGGTACTTAATTATAAAAGAAGTTTGGATCAAAATATATTACCTCATATGTGAGTAAATTTATTGGATCAGACATTTATTTCTCAAAAAATGAAACATAGAAGATTTTTTATACTTTAGAAAAGTTACGAGGCATAGCCAAACAATAATCTACAACCCCAATTCTTTCTAGAATTTCAAAAGACCCAATGTGGCAATGTATAAACTTTAAATTATTTTCCAAATAATATTAATCCCTTTCATGGTGAAGGCTTCAATAAGATGTGATCCCCAATATGAAATTACAATTCATTAATTCACATATTATTTCATCTTTTTTGTATGCTTTTGGGTGCTTTAATGTGATCATGAATAGTTCATACTTTAGTAATTATCTACTCTATAATATCTGGTCCAACTAAATTTACCTCTCTAACTTCTAACCAACATGTTTTTGTATGAATCATCTTCTTATAAAAATATTCACATGGATCCATGTAGATTTTAAAATGGAAATTATTATTGTATTAAAATTATACTACAGTTTGATACTTATCCCACATACCTTGGAAGTAAAGAAAAAATAACCCAAACATGTATTCCAAAATTTAGGTAGTCTTTTTAGAATTCCCACTTGTATAGGGATGATATATAGTGCTTAAAATGTATAATAGTATTTAGTTCACCTTGAATAATATTCTCTAATTTCAATGTGAACCAAGGTTCGTGGTCAGATAAATTAATAGAGGTTCCCCATAAATACATATAATTATATTTATATATATTGAGAAAATGGGATCAAGGGGAGTATCATATCTTATCACTATAATATGAGAAGACATATTAAGATGATAAAAAAGTACTCAGGTAGAATCATTCCTTATTAAATAATTTGGGAGTCATGTGATAAACTCTATTGTAATATTTTCTCTCATCTATTGAGTTTTTAGTAAATATTCTATAACTACCTTAGGGTTTTTTATTTATTCCTTCACCTTATCACATACTAAGAATTCAGAAACATAGTTTGTAATTTTCCACATTATACTATATGACCATAAATTTTCTCTTAAACCCCTATACATATTTTTAATGAAATATTTTATCGGGAAATTTTATTTATACACATCATCTAACATTTAACTCTTTAATTTCAGTATGGATGGAACATATAACATATTCCCAATCATTAACACATGCTATTTATAGAAATTTCCTTCCAATTTACCGTTATACACTACCTTAATCTTTTTTTGTATATTCTATTCATCCTCTATGGTCTTCTCTATCACTTTTTATATGGATGATTTGAGAATTTATTGAAAAATAAAAGTTGACTCCCCTTCCCTAAAAACCACAACATCCATATTTAGTACATATATATATATATAGGATCATTTTTAATCCTCATCAAGGTTATAACTCTACTCCCACCCAACTCAATGCATTGACCACCTTTTTTTCTATCCCTGGTTAGTTTTGTATTGATAAATCAAAGATCTTGAGTAGTTTTAACCATATTTCTTTCCTCATATTGAGCTACTTATGAGATAATATGTTCATTAAACACTTGGGGTCCATATGCACATCACTTATTTTTCCATATTGATAGTGTCTCCATATGTCAAGAAAAAAAAATTATTTATGACAGATCCATGAACAAATTTTGATCATTTTACTCATGGATTTTAAATTAAATTGATGTATAGGTAATCACCCTATTATTATATATAAGGGAACAACCAATTTTTTTATTTGATACATCAATATATATTACATATCCTTCCTTACTTGATAGTTGAGTTAAAAATGGTAAATTAATCAATATTATTTTAATCTCTTTAAAACATTAATTACACTCCCTTGACCATGTGAATTTAACCCTTTGATGTATTTACTTGGTTAAAGGGATATCCAAAATGGAAAAGTCTTGAAAAAACCACCAATATTAACACAAAGATGGAGAGATACTATCAAGATCAAGATACTGGGGAGGAGCAGTTCCTTGTAGATAGTCTAGTTGAATTCCCTAAGACCTTCGGATCATGTAATCCCCTAAGACTACGAGCCATGTAATCTCTTAGCCTACGGGCCTTGTAAGGGTTCCCCCTCATCCAATGAAAGGGGTTATCAAAAATCAATAAAAAATGAAGTCATTTGGGCTATTCAGGCATATACATTATAGCACATAAATATATCATTAATGAAAACTACTAATAATTTATCAAGATAATCGTAAAATACTATATTAATTAGATCCATAAATAAAAAAGGTTCATTATTCAATATAAAATTAATTACTATAAACTAATAATGTATAAAACATTTTTGAAATGAATTATTTTGTATATATTCCAAATTACCCTTAGATGATGATATCTAGAGACAAGATAAGTCTTTAATAAGTATTTGGATCCTTAAATTTGAATAATTAATCCATACATGTTAGAGGGAACTTATTATTTATTTTGATGTCATTGATGAACCTATAATCAATGCACAATATTAGGGATGCATCATTATTTTTCCAAAATAGAACCGGGGCTCTCCATGGCGAAACATGAGGTCTTATAAATCCACTATCCCTCAACTATTTAAATTATTTATTCAACTCTACCAACTCCACTAGTTCTATTCTATAATGAGTTTTAAATGTAGTCCTTGTATCAAGAATGAGCTCAGTGGAAAAATCAACTTCACTCTCCCACAGAAGACCATATAATTCTTATGGAAATCATTAATTTTTTTCTATATGAAAAGTATAACATATATTCTAAGTATATATTTCTTATATATATACTACACTTGATTTTAAACTCTATTAATATTTTCATTAAGTAGAGCTACTTGGGAGGATCCCTAAAGTATTTAGACGGTGAGGTTTCCCTTCTAAAGATAAGATATTCCACTTCAACATCATGAATCATAATAGTATTCTCTTAGAAGTTTATTATTATATTTGGTTTCCAATCCATTCATAGGATAATATTAATGTAAAACATAATTATGATACCAAAATTTGAATATATTGTATTACCATGAATCATAATTGGAATTTTCTAACACATGGTTTTTGTAAAAAGACACCCACTTCATGCCTTATTTGATAAGTCCCTTACTAAAGTTATAGGGAATAATCTAATATTTTTGGTAATAAAGGATAATATGAAAGAGTAAAAATATATAAAATCAAATAAAAAATTAGCTAACTTCAAAGAAATGATAAAAGAACCTACCACTACATCATTACGAACTCCAACTTCTTCTATGCTAGTTACAAAATCTTAACCTTTCTCCCTTACCATTTTATTAGGTAAATTTCTTTTATATTTTGGTAATTGGTTCACATAATGTACCTTATACCTTCAGTTGAAGAATTAAGCATCAATAAATTATTTATTTCCCTTATAATGATGATATTGATAGAATTTTTATCCCCACTTACAACAACTCTTGTTCCCTTCCTATAAACCTTAGGGAATTTCTTTCCATAGCTACCGAATGTGGGAAATCACATCATTCCTCTCTTCCCCTTAGCAACTTTTGACCTCCCATTATTCTTATCTCATTTATCATTATCTTGATTTCCCTTCAATACATACTTCCTTTAGAACTACTTTTCCATTTTAATCTAACTTGATACTATTTTATCATATTATGAAAAGTTTTGATAGATCAACACCCTTCAAAGGGTTGGTTTTAACCATTCTAAGAAATCCTCAATTTTATTTTCATTGTATGTACATAGTCCACAACATTCCTAGATTTCCTTGTAAATTTATAATCATATTAAACTAAATTTTACTCCTCATTTTGTATAATATTGATGAATTTCCTTTCTATTTAAACTCTCTATTCATGGGTGACTTATTTTTCATATAATACCTCTTTAAAATATCCCCATTCCAAGAACATGATATCATATCCATATTCAGTGTTTTGAATTAGTGACCACCATTGGTTTTCATATTCCTTTAGATGACAGAACAATATGATGAATTTATCCTTTTAATTAATTAATAAGGAAATAAATATATTATCTAGGTACTTGATCAATTTTTCGTATGCCATTGTATTAATAGTTCAAGGGGATGCTAGAGGATGTTGTCACATGAAGTGGTCCATCATAGTTATTGAAATATTTGTATTGACATGTCACTCTATATGGGTGATATTATTTATTATAATATTGTTCAAATACCATAATATAGTTATGAACTAATTACCCTCAACTCCAACTTCGTTTAATATTTTTGGGGGATAATTCATGCATTGACTATAGGTGTTGATTCTATTTATATTCCACTCATTAGTATCCATCTTTATATAATGGTGTATACATAATTAGAAAATAAAATTGAATTGTAATATAATATTACTATTATGATTTTTAGAGTGTTTTATATAAGTCTTGGGGGGTTGTCATAGATATTATTCTATGTAACTTGGATCGTCTAAATTTAGTCCCAAGGGTTCCTGTTAAACTTACTCTAATACCAACTACAACATCTGGTATTCAAAAAACATAGTGAAGTTAGTTATATTATATTATTGGTATATAAAAAATGTGTTCTTATAGGATTTAATATCTTATTAGTCCTGGAATGATATATGCATACATAAATTATACTTAAAATCATTAAATACAATATTAACAAATTTTGAGAAATTATTTTCCCTTACATAATATCCCTAAATATTGTGCACTACTCTCCTCTAGATTTCCAAGGGAAAGGAAGAAAAATATGGTTTATCTTATATTCTCAATAAGTATTATCACAAAATAGAAGTTTACATAACATAAATATTGTATAACTAATATAAAAAAAATAAATGAACAACATGAATCCATAATCAACTGAACTAAGGGAATACTATATCCATGGTAATAAATGAAAACATGGATAACAATAGTCATTGATCTTATACCAATGGAATTAATAATGTTGTACATAAAAAATTACTTTCAAGGCCTTTTTAGAATAAAATTACCTTTTTATAGGAAGATGTATACCCTAAAAAAACGTGTTTCATCTCATGGGACCTATTGATGCATGAAAGAGAAATATAATTCTTTGCCCTACTCATTACCTAATTAAGACTAATTCATTCACCATACCAGTCATCATAAATATTAATAATATTTACAAAAGAAACTATGGTTGAATAAAGCATAGTTATCCATATATTGATAAATATATATAGAAAATAATTTCCCATTTAATAGATTAATGTGAATTTCTAGGAGAAATTTTTTTAATAAACTTAGAAGATGTAGTGTATTATCAATGTTATATGTAATACACTTTTTGAAATTTAAATAGGGGTAAGGGTACCTTCTATGTGTTTGGTTACCCATAGAAGATAGTATTTTGTTTTAATAGTTTTAATTTGTCGGATACTAAGGAAATGGTAGAAAAAATACATTATTTGTAAGAGTTGGTTTCCTAGAACCAAGTGGTTTTACTTTGATTACATGGATATTTAGTATAATCAAATACTAAAAATCTTATTATATATTGTTTATTATTCTCCATGACTATGATGTAATAATGTCTTAGAGTATTAGTTGCATTAATAAGGTCATGGAAGTTACCCGCTATGATGAGAACATTGAAATTCTATAACAATATTCTTAAATATAGTTCTACTACTCGATGGAATACTATGATGGGACACATATCATCCAGGCCATCAATTGTGATTACTCGTAAGCAGATAAGACTTCCTCTCATGAAGTTCGCACTTGGTAGTCTCCAGGATAGAAGATTATGAGAACAGACCTGCCAGTAGGAATTCCATGTTTTTTAGTGTCATCAAATATTTCTATTTTCAAGCATGTGTAATGATCCTTAGACATTAATATTATCATTAATATGTTTTACAACTCGCACACATTGATTTACTAATGAAAACTATCACACAGATAGTTGGCGGGAAGTAGGGTAAGTTAGGTGCATCATGAGTGGCATGTTATTAACAGATAAGTCGATGAAGGATTTGTCCCTTCCATTTATAGAAGTTGATATCTCGAACCTTTGATTGAAATAGAACCGTCATGTGAAATTACATGTCCATGATGTAACTAAAAGTTTATTTTAGGTAGTCAAAGAACGACATATCAAGCATAAAAGTTGATGACACTATCATCAAATCTACCTGATGAGATATTTCAAAAAATGTATTATATTGCACAATGAGTGTTCATATGTGTATGTCATTGTTGCGACTTTAAGTTATTTCTATTTGGTTACTTGACCCGTTGTTAGATAGTAATCTTGGACTTTAGGCAAGACTCCATAATGAAAACGAGAAAGAATCCTAGAGGGCCACACAATAAGTGTTTCTGGTGGTCTCTATTAAATTCTATTTGAATTTAATTAATAAATATTATTCTCAAGATAATGGAATAATTTTATTCAACTTAAAATTATTTCATAAATTAAATAAGTATTTATTCACTCGATTGTGGGTAAATTTTATTTTATTGAACATTTAATAAATATTTATTTACTAGTTTGTAAATAAAATATTTATTTAAGATAATTATTTATTTATTTATTTATTTTGGTGTTCAATAAATGGAAGTTGATTTTGAGAGTACCAATGCCGGTTTGGTAGTAAAATAATTATTTGCAAGATGATAAATAATTATTTAACTAGTTTTCACAAACTAAAATAATGCTGTTATTATATTGTGATGTGGAATTTTATTTATAATTCCATTTTGCACAAACTGGTGCATCGTAAATAATGATGTGGTATTATTATTAATATCATGGGTTTGTTTCTATGGTTATGAATGCATTTAATTGATATTATGAAATTAAATATTGAAACTGAAGCCCCATGTCAATAAATAGACACATATATCTATTTTTCCATGTACCGAACTGCACACCTGGTGAATTGAGAATATTTGAGCTAAATAATTTCTCTCTCGAATCCTCTTCACCCCCTCTCTGGAAGGAGAGACGTTCTTCAAGGCCAAAGAACAAGCGATCAAGAATGACCGACAAAAGACACTTGATTCACCGTCCTAACACCCAGAGAAAGAGAAATGTCAATTGGAGGCCATCAGAGCATGTGTGGATCAATGCTAGAGGGATTCTAGTTTGGATCCTTGAAAGTGAAACAAGATAATCTAGAAGATTCGTTACGGATGATCAACGTCATCAACAAAGAAAATATTGAACATCCTGGTATTCATTTCATTATGAAATTAATTAAATTATTTATATACATGATGTGCAAGATCCTCTCTAAATGTTTCAGGCCTCTTCCTTATTTATATATATCTTTGATTTTATTCCATGGATATTGGTTTTCATTATCATATTGATCCATGAATAATCATTGATCATGGAAAAAATAAAAGTTGGCTACCGAATGAACCACACTTCCACTTCACCTAGAACATTATAGTGGCATTAGATATTTTACATCATAGTATAAATTTATTTAAATATTCCATTGATGATTTACACATTTAATAATTTAGTTGTTTTGATTCAAGTTAATCGTTCTGAAAATTTGAATCTCGAGATCTGTTCCCCCTCTTTCGTTTCTCGTTCACCTTATAGAAACGATATTTTCTTTTAATTTTGATTAAAATAAATCAGAATATTTCTTCTAGTGGTGCCAAAGGTTCTTGTCTGTAAAAAACCAGAACACATGACGTGTATTCAGTAGTACATACCGTGTAGCCAAAGTTCAATGCACTGGGTCTGGTCTGCCAAACCAAGCCATGTCATTCGAGTTTGTCTATGTCTTAATGACTATGTGTGTTGACCAGGAATAGGTGGCATGCGGTTTCTAGATTACATGCTATGTGGCCCACTAGACACGATGTGTCGTCCCTTCTGGTTAGGGTTGGACCGTGTACCCCATACCCATCTTTCCCAGATGGAGACTGTGTAACAAGGAACTATACAACATGTGGCCCACTGGACATGATGTGTACTCCCAATATTTCTAATGTACACTCACACGTTGTTTCCCTGGGCGTGTAATTTGAATGGACGGTGAGAAATATTATGCGATGTTTAGTTGGAACTACATGCTGTGTACTCATCAAATTAAAAAGATTTATTAAAATTGATTATTATATTATACAAACCCATGATACATGTACCATTTTTCGGGTTTAGAGATGAGCCACAACACATGATAGGTGTTATATATATGTGTTTAATTTTACATATGCATAATGTTCCTTTCTACTCATTGGGTAGCTATGAATAGGAATTCACCAGGTTACCTCCAAGGTAAATGTTACATACAAAGATAATTGTAAATGAATTTATTGGATTAAAATTATGATGGATGATAATCTCAAAGAAATTAAAAAACGTTTTACCATAAAAGAATTGATTAATTAAAGATGATAATTAATTGATTCGAGCATGATTTATCTTAAACAATAACAATTAAAGAATTAAATTCTAGTTCTATTTATGCATAAATATTTGTGCATGCATGGATGATCATGAGCTAGACCAAGACCTTTGTATGTAGATTTTTTATTTTAATTAATTTTTCAAATTAAATTTATTTTCCTGCAAGCCTTCTCCTTGTTAATATGTAGAGCCTCTGTGCCCAAGTTTTCCTTTATGTAAAACCTCTTTTTACCTCTCACCGGAATGTGAGTTAAAAAAAGGTATATGTAATGGATAGAAATTCCAAGCTAGTGGAGGAAGTTCAAGCTGAAGCCGAGACAAAACCAATCCCAGGAGACACAAAGGCGGACAGGTGGAAAGATTTAAACACTAACCCAAGAAGTTCAAGATGTTTCTCCATTAGGATAGGGTTAGTTTATCAACTGCTATATAAACTAACCATTAAAAAATATCTTTATCATGACCTTTACATTATTTTATTTCTGTCAGTTGAATGGTTTATCATTATGGATGTGTTTTCACGATCACATAATTAATGAATTAAACATGCATGCAAGATGGAACTAAAATAAAATAGACTTATGAAAAAATATTATCAAGACATGGTTAATCACTTAAGGAAGTTCCACTTAATATTAACAAGCATGTGATAGTGATAATAAAAAATTAATGCATAAGAGATAAAAATACTTTATATCAAATATTAATTTAGACCAATACTTCTATTACTTGATTAATAGAAAAACTCAATAAAACTATGTGTTTGACCAACCCTTGTTGGGTTACTTAATTTTATACAGGAATACCTTATGAAAGGTTTTAGGACGAATTAACCATATTACATCCAGAGGAGTAAACTGTGCTAGAATTGTTGTAATATTGGAGGCAAGAGTTGTGGAATTATAAAGTAATGATTTCTGGATTGGGGAGTCCACTCAACAGATCAAGGAGTTGCAACCCTATAGTTGGAAAAGACCTACCTATCAAAATACATTCTAATAGATTTAAAAACCCTTGTTGGGATTATGCAAAGGGGAATATTGATCCTTAACACTAGAATGTCATGGAAACTGGACATACCAAGTTTAATGGTGAGGGTCATTGGGACTTGATATAATAGTGGGAGACTTAATAAAATTTATTATTTCTCATAAAATTTAATCATGAAAGTACTAATGATAAGATCTTTTAATTGTAGAATAAAAATGAAAAGATCATCAACCACACTATCCCTACGATCAATTATGGATAAAGAAAACATCCTCATCAACAGTAAATTTTAGTAAAAGTTTAGATACCTTAAGGTTATCCTATGCCCTGAACAGATGTCTTACATTCTAGAGTCAACATTACATGATCCGCCTACCAAATAGGTGAGTTATGAGGATTCCTGGTCCATGAGAAACATATAAATGATGCGATCGACTTTAAATGTTTGATTCTATCATCAATGTCTAGGGAGATCATGAAGTCTCATGAAAACATGTATGCTTATAGCATGCTCGAGAACCTCTGTGGTCTTTTACATGAGAGATAAATATAGGAAATGTTTGATATATATAAGGTACTCTTTTAGAGTAATCTTGGAGAAGGTTCCCAAGAAAGGCCTCATGTAGTTAAGGTCATTTTCTATATTGAGTTCCTAGAGGTTCTAGGGTTTAAAATCCTCAAATAAATGGGCATCAATATCATTCTCTCATCACTCACTTAGATCATCTCTAACGTTTTTGTCAATTACAATTTTAACAACATTGAGAAGTCTCTATATGATCTTCTTGTCCTCATTATCCAAGTGGGAAAATATATGAAGCACGAAAATCCTTCTTTATTTATGGTGAATAAGATTAAAGGGAAGGTGAAGAGCTTTAAGCCCAAATCTTCTTCATAGACATCCAAGAAAAGGAAGATACAAGGGGAGGCAAGGGAACATGAGGATGTTTGTTTCACATGTGGAAAAAAGGGCCACTAGAAGAAGAATTGCACCCATCCAAAGAAGCAAGGGGAAGCTTCAGGTGAGTTTTTTTATCAAATGAAATCTATATGTTTCTAAAAATTGGGTATTATATACATCTTTTCATGCTCATATATTTATCCAAATATATGAAACAAGTATATTTAGGAAGTTTGAATGAGGGGAGGTAGATCTACTATTATCCAACAGAGCTGGACTTACTACTGTAGCTGTCGGGGACTAACACCTCACATTGCCAACTTGGATGATATTGGTGTTAAAGGGTTGATATTATGTGTTGTCTATTTCTAAAAACATTATTTCTATATCCATGTTAGATACAGATGGATTTTTTTCATGTTTAGAAATTAATGTTGTTTATTTTAAAAGAATTTCATTTTTTTGGTAGGGAACACTTATAAAATAGTCTTTACCTGTTGTATTACACAAACCAAGTAATGGAAATCAACAACAAAGATAATCTATATGAATCATACCACACCCAACTTTGGAATCATCAACTAGGTCATGTAAATAAGTAACACTTGACAAAGATACATCAAGATGGATATTTAGATTCATTCAAACTAAAACCACTTGGCGTATGTCATGCATGTTTACAAGGCAAAATGAACAAAGCCCTATTTAGTGGGAATGGTGAAAGGGCTAAAGAACTTTGGGAATTTGTTCATACTGATGTCTATGGACTATTTCTAATATATGCAAGGAGAGGGTACTCAAACTTAGTAACTTTTACTGATGATTTTAGTAGATATAGATATATATACTTAATGAGGTATAAGTAGGATTCCTTTTATAAGTTCAAAGAATACAAGAATGAAGTTGAGAATCATCTTGTTAAGAAGATTAAGAAACTCCGCTCAGAACATGGTAGAGAATATCTTAATCAATACTTCATTGATTACTTACTAGAGTTTGGGATCCTATCCAAACGTACTGCTCCATAAACTCCCTAGTGGAATGGTGTGATTGAAAGGAGGAACTGAACCATGTTGGACATGGTGAGATCAATGACGAGTCATGCAAGTCTTCTATTATCCTTTTTGGGATATATGTTTTAAACAATGACACACATACTAAAACAGGTACCAAATAAATAGATAAATGGTATTCCATAAGAGTTATGGAGCAGAAAGAAATAAAAATTATTGAATTTTCATGTGTGGGGAAGAGATGAATCTGTTAAGACCACTTCAGATAACAAACTTTCACCCCGAGGCACAAATTTTAGCTTTATAGGATACCCTATAGAAACAAGGGGAGATTACCTATACAACCCCTAAAAAAGGTTATGGTGGAAATACATGGCATATTACTTGAGAGGGATCACATCTCTAGAAGAGATATTGGGAGTGGATAGATATTGGTGAATATGAGGCTCAAGGTATAGAAGAGTTGGTACTGGAACAGATTCCACAAAGCCCCATGGAAGAAAGAACTATTACAGAGATATAAGAGTTGCATAGAAGTAAAAGAGAGGTTAGAGAACCCAAATGGTATAGTTTTCTAGTTACCGTGGATGGTGACTCATTATTAGTTGATAATAACGATCCTCTAACCTACAAAGAAGTAATAAGTGGCACAGATGTTTCCAAGTGGAAGGAATCCATGAATTCAGAAATGGATTCCATGTACCAAAACCAAGTTTGGAGGTAGATCCTATAATTGATGTAAATCTTGTGGGTTGAAAATGGGTATTCACGAAGAAACTAGACATGGAAGGACAATTAAATACCTATGAGGCATGACTAGTTGAAAAATGGTTCAAACAGCATCAAGGAATTGAATGGGATTGACCCTTTTCACCAGTTTCAATGCTAAAATCCATCCGAATTATATTGGCCATTTCTGCTAACCATGACTATGAGATTTGGAAATGGATTTCAAAACAACCTTCCTTGATGGGAACCTTCATGAAGATGTCTACATGACACAAAATGAAGGTTTTATGACTCTAAAGGATGCCGATAAGGTATGAATGTTGCAGAAATCTATTTACGGATTAAATAAAGTATCCAGTTCATGGAACATTTGTTTTGATGAATCCATAACAAATATTGGTTTTATAAAGAATAAATGTGAGCCTTGTGTCTACAAACAGTTTAGTGGGAGTGAAATCATTTTCCTAATAGTATATGTTGATGATATATTACTTATTGGAAATGAGATAACAATCTTACTGTCTATTAAGGAAGGATTGAATCAATGCATCTATTGGAAGGACTTGGGTGAGGCATCATATATTCTTGGGATCAGGATCCATCGTGATAGATCCAAGACATTATTGGACCTAAGTCAAAGTATATACATTGATAATATATTGATGAGATTCAGTATAGAAAAATCCAATAGGGGATTGTCACCCGCATCACATGACATTCAACTTTTCATGAAAATGTGTCCTCATACACGTGAGGAAATAATAATAATGTAAAGGAGTCCATATGCATCAGAAATTGGGTCAGTCATGTAGGTCATGCTATGTACTAGGGTGGATGTCATCTATGCATTGAGTACGGTAGGCAGATACCGAGCAGAACTAAGTGAACACCATTGGATGACAGTCAAGAATATCTTAAAGTATCTAAGTCATAATAAGGACATGTTCCTGGTTTATGGAGGAGATGAGGAACTAGTCATCATAGGATATGCATATTCTAGTTTCCAGACTAATCAAGATGAAATGAAGTAACAAACTGGATACATATTCAATTTTAATACAGGTGTAATGAGTTGGAAGATCTTAATGCATAGTGTGGTCACAAATTCTATAGCAGAGTCCAAGTACATCACAGCTTCTGAGGTAGCTAAAGAAGAAGTTTGGATGCGAAGCTTTGTCCAGGAGCTAGATGTGATACCTACTAGTAAATATCCCATCACACTGTACTGTGATAATACTATAGCCATGGCTCTCACAAAAGATCCAAGGTCACATCAGCGGACGAAGCACATACTTCAGAAGTATCATCCCATTAATGATTTTTCTCAGAGAGGTGAAGTTGATGTGATAAGTATTCCAAAGGAAGACAATGTGGCAGACCCCTTGACTAAATCCTAGACTTAACAGAAACCTGATCACCATGTGAGGTCTAGTAGACTAAGATTCATAGGCCGTTGGATCTAGTCCATGTGGGAGTTTGTAAGAGTTATTGTCCTATAACCAACTATCTATACTTTGATTACCTATATATTTAATGTATTTAAATATGAAACGTATTATTACATATTTTTCATTGTTATGCATGACTATGATGTAATAATGTCCTATAATATTTTTTCATTGATAATGTCACGACAATTCCCCGCTATGATGAGAACCTTGAAATGCTAGAACATTATTCTTAAATATAGTTCTATTGTTAGATTAATTGATATGATGGGACACATAGTCTGGAGACCTTTAATTGTGAGCACTCATTAGTAGATGATAATTCCTCTAATTATGTTCATACTTGGTGATCTTCAAGACAAGAGATTATGATAATATAACCACTAGTAGGAATTCTGCATGTTTTGGTGTCATTAGATATTTCTATTTGCAAGCGTGTGTAATGATCCTTAGACTTTAAAATTATCATTAATATGTTTCATGACTCCTACACTTTGATTTACAGATGAAAATTTTTACACAACAAGTTGGCGGGAAGTAGGGTACATTGGGTGTGTCACGAGAGGAATGTTATTAATGGTTATGTCTAGGAATTATTTGTCCCTTCCCATTTATGGATGTTTATATCTCAGGACTTTTATTGAAATAGAACCATCACACAAAATTTTATGGCCTTGGTGTAACGATGAGTTTATTTCAGGTAGTCAAAGAATGACATGTCAATCATAAAAGATGATGACTCTATCATGAAACTAGCTTGATTAGATATTGCGAAAAAGGTATTATATTACACAGTGAGTGTTCGTATGTGCATGTCGTTTTTGTGACTTTAATTTCTTTTTATTGGGTTACTTGACCCATTTATAGATAGTACTCTTGTACTTTAGGTAATCCTACCTAATGCTAATGAGAAAGAATCCTAGAGGGTCACACACTAAGTGTTTCTGGTGGTCTTTGTTAATTCTATTTGAATTTAATTAATAAATATTATTCTTAATATAATGGAATAATTTTATTGAAGTTAAAATGATTTCATAAATTAAATAAATATTTATTCACTGTATTGTTGGTAAAATATATTTATTTATTTTATTGAACATTTAATAAATATTTATTTACTAGTTTGATAATAAAATATTTATTTAAGAGAATAAAATATCTATTTATTTAATTAGTTGTTCAATAAATGGAAGTATATTTTGAGAGGAAAAATTCCACTATAGTATTAAAATAATTATTTTGAAGATGATAAAAATTATTTTACTAGTCGGAAAAAATTAAAATAACATTGCTATTATTTTTGTGACGTATAATATTATTTATAATTCTGTTTTGCATAAATGGGCACTCCATAAATAATGATGTGGTATTATTATTAATATCAGAGGTTTCATCTAAGGCTAATAATGTATTTAATTGCTATTTTTCAATTAAATATTGTAACTAAAGCACCATGTCAATAAATAGACACATATGTCAATAATGCCATGTACCAAACCACACACCCGGTGAATTGAGAATTGTTGAGATAAAAAATTTCTCTATTAAATCCTTTTCCCACCATATCAAGAATGAGAGACTTTATTCAAGGCAGAAGAATAAGAGATCATGAATGACTAACACAGGACACTCGCTTCGCCGTGTTAGCACCCAGAGAATGAGCAGTTTTGATCGGAGGCCATCAGAGAACGTGTGGATCACCACTACAGGGATTCTAGTTTGGATCATTACAAGAACAACAAGATAATTCAAAAGGGGATGATCAACATCATCAATAATAGAAATAAAGAAGATCCTGATATTATTTTCTTTATGAAATTAATTAAATTAATTATAATCATGATGTGAAATATCCTCTCTAAAGGTTTCGGCCCTCTTCCTTATTAATCTAAATATTTGATTATATTTCACAAAGAATGATGTTCATCATCGTATTGATCCCAGAATAATCATTGATCATGATAAAAATATAAATTAGTTTCCAACCCAACCACACTTCTGATGATAACATAACCTTCATTATCAAAGTTCATTTAGAGCATGTGAATATTCAAAAATATATCCCTTAGGAGTGTCTCACCAGGTGTGAAGTATTAGGCCCACTCATAATGCATCATGGTGATGGTTGAGTTAATTATCAACCAACCATTTTTAATATTATAACCAATAGTTTCATCTATGCCGCACCTTCATGCACATTCTGGTATCTAGATAGGTATGTATTTTCTTTAAAATTGATGACACTTTTACTTTATAAGAACATAGGATAGTTTTTCCAGCTCAAGAATGATCGATTTTTACAACAGTTTTAGTATCTATTGAATCAAAATAATATTTGAGAGGGATAACAATATAGACTTATAGATCCCAAAAAATTAATAATAAATATGGAAAAATATATTACAAGGAAATGTTTTCACCCCGCAAAAGGTGGAGATTATAATATGGGTCCCAAAGAAAGAAGATTAAGATGGAAAAATACCACTTATATATTGGGAAGAAATTAAATCATAAAATCTCAAAATATAGGACATAAAATGATATTAACATACTATCAATAAATTAATTTCATGAAATAAAATGTAAAATAGGTGGTATATACACAACATAATGGAAATTTGGTGCACAATATGAAACATATGTTAAGGAGATGAATGTGAAACAGAAAACCCTTACCTATTATCCTAAATTCCATGAACATACTTAATATTATATTTCATAAACATAAACATATTAATAAATTGATTTATAAACTTAATAAAATTCTTTTTCATGAATACTCTTCATAAACCTTTATTTTCTACATAAATTCTTCTGATTTTCCACAACAGTGTTTATATTTTTTATCGTTTGGGATAGTTTTATAATATTGGACATTTTGTTAATTCCTCATCCAAATTTAATTATTTCTATGTCATTGAAGTTAATATTATTTTTGATTAATAATAATTTATTATGTTTCGAATTTCCTTCATATGGGTTTTAGACCATATCCTTTAAGATGAAGTCGATGATAAGCTTGTTTTGGTGATTTTTTATAAATGAAGGGTGTTTCCTTAACTGATGAATTATTTATTGAAATAATATATCTAAAACACAAAAAAATAATTATTTAAAAATTATATCATACTATAAAGTTAATTATATTCCTATTTTCCATCCTTGTTTAAATTCAATGTATAGTTCAAGTTTGTGGTTAAACCGACACAAACATGAACATACCTTGATTTAATGAATGATTGTGATATGGATTTGTTGTAATATCATTATAAAAGAAGCATAATGATAATATTTAGTTTTTACTACTAATATATATTAGAATTTGATGGAAATATAATAAGTATCAATGGATATGAAAATATTACATGATTTGGATTAAATATTATTCTCTTGGTACAACTGTAATAAATGATTAAATTAATGATGAATATTTTTTGATCATATCATTAATAGGTTCAATAATTTTTTATACCAAAAGCTTTATGATATTATAAACATTATATTTATTCTTTAATACAATACTTTATTTTATAATTTTTAGGCATTTATGGAAAATGAAACATGTTTTGTCATGGAGGTGGTAGTCTACACACTCATGAACAACGATTTTGTTTTTATTAATGAATGGGGTATATGATTAATAAATGAAAATTCTATTAATACTTTAAAATATATTATATAAATGATACTAGTATAATTATATAAATGTGTCTATAATAAATTTTAATAAATATAATTAATAGGAAATACTATGTAGTTGATGATACTCACATCAAGAACATGAATTTTCCTTTGAACTCTCTTTAGAAATAAATTCCATATGTTTACTAATGGTGAAAAAAGATTATGATAGTTAATACTATTCTATTGGAATTAAAAAAGGTATTTTTTTTAGGATAAAACCATTTTTTTGTTCCTTGAAGCGGTGGTGAGATGCCCATTTTATATGTACTGAGAATAGTTTTTTTAATATTTAGACTTCACAAGGGACCACATGTTAAACATGTCAATTGTCTCAAAAAATTAGAAATAATATAGTCATAAGGAGATAAAATCTACCCACACAACATATAATCATTTATATATGTTAGTGTATTATGTTTCATGCCATTTACCCCTTGAATTATTACTTTTACCATTACATCATTTACCAAAATGACTAGTTTTTACCTAAGGTAACATATTATTTATGACTAAAAGTAAATTCATATTTATTACTTAATTTTGAATTAATTACTCTAAATTTAAAATCTATTTTTTATGATTAAATTTCTATAAGTGTTAAAAATTATGTTTTTTGACAAATGAATAATATATTATACAATTTTTGACCAAAATATTTCTTTAGTTCCAAAATACCAATCATGGGTTTGTAAAATATAAATGATATAAAAAAATATATAATTTAAATTATAAAATAAAAAACAATAATTAATGGGTTTAATAAAAATATTATATACTAATAATGGCATAATTTTTACATAATTAGTAAAATTGATATACATCACCGTTCACCAGAAAATATTTTTTTTAAAAAACCCAAAAAATCACTTTAAGAAACTATAATTACAAATAATTAATAAATGAAGTTTATTTTGTTAAAATAAATTTCATAAATTCATAAATTAAACTTCTAAATAATCTTATTAATAAAGTCTCTTTAGAGTGTGAATTGTGTGGTAGTTTAGGATATAGAGTTTACATTCTTCAGTGGGGTCTTAATTATTACAATAACCATAGTAATATGATTTTAAAACACCTTAGTGATAATATTTTGTGATATATATATATATATATATGAATGTATCATGTTTAGGTTTTTTTCCACGTTTTCAAGTTATTATTCATTTATTTATCATCAATATATTCCATATTGACTTATCTTCATGTCCTTATTTCCATATTCATATGTTATACCCAAATTCATATCCATGTTGTGACCCGATTTCTTTATTTTTTTCTATAGTTAGAATCAGGTATAACTGATTTGTTATGATTCCATTTAGATACTATATAAATAAAAGTAATATGTATATTTTTTCTAGAAGTGTATCATGTGTGAAGGATTTGTTGGAGATGTTGAAATTTGTTTTTGGTTGAGAAAATTTTTTATTGTGGGAAAAATGTTCTATTAGTTGAAAACATATGGGGTTTGTTAGTTAATATTTCCCTATTCTCTTAAAATTTAAACCTTAATGTTATTGAGAAATAATTTAATGTAATATATTAATTAATTTACATAATTGAAATGGTCATATTAGCGGGGCATCATAATTATAGTGTCATAGAAAATGATACGTGTCTTGTGTGTTATTAAATTACTATGTGTCTGATGTAATACTAAAAAAACTGTTAGTGATTTATTCTATAATATAAAATATATGGAATTAAATAACCACATGTTATGATATCAAAACTTCAAAATATTAAAACCATGTAAAAAAAACCTCCATATGAATAATCCTTCAATACTTGGTTTTTTTCATACGATATACCATATAACATATAGATGATAAAATGATATAATTTTTATATGTGAATAAATTCTATCAAATTTTATGATTCCCTATATCATAAAATATGATGTAGTGGAAGTTTAAGGATTATTTTTTATCACATTATACAATGTTTCATATCATCACTTTTGATCTAATAATATATTACAATATACCATTTCTTAAAACCAACCACAAATAAAAATATAAATCATACCATAGAATATAAAAACTAAAAATATTAATATATTATATTTTTATCAAGTTAAAAAATTAATTAAATTATAATTAATCATGGTTAATATCTAACACCATTTATGGGATTCTATGGATTGTATGAAAATGATTCAATATTGCTAAATAAATTATAAACCTCATCCCATAATGAACCAGGTAGTGAAACTGAAACAATGTATATAAAAATGAATAAATTATGAAACTTTAACCAAATATTGACTATAATAATCTTAAATAACATTGTCTTGATTATGATCCCTTTTATGTAACAAAATAACCTATTTCAATATAATGTATCCAATGGTTAACATGAATCACTCTTTGTTGGGTATGTATTTTTTATAATGGATTGTTTTTTTTTTCTGGAAATTGAATTGCATTTTCAGGATGTTGGGGGTGTCAAATGGGTGTTTAGAGGTGAGTGAGAGAGGATAGGTGGAGGTATAATTTTTTGGAGCTGATAGAAAAGATTATAATATGATGATATTTGTTGCAACATCATTATCTTCATAGAGACTGGGAGTTTCGTTAGATTAATGAGTTATACCATGAGGGTTATTATTGAATAATGAGAAGTGAATTGTAGAACATTGAGTGACCTATGAGATTTTCGTGTCATGTTATTTAGGTGAGGGATTATGGTAATTTCAAATTTTTAATAATTTAGCATGAATAGTCTTGAGGTGTTCTTGTTTTAATTTTTAATGAGGTCATTTAGGGTGAGATGGGTTTTTTTATGGTGTGGGGATCATTGGATTATTCACACATAGAAGGGTCTATAAGGGATATTTTATTTCATAATACCTATTAATATTACATGAGTATCATTGTAGCATGAATTATCTCACTGTATAGTAAAGAGAATGGCCTCATATTTTTTTGTTTTGTTATCTTAGGGACTATTTCAATGTGGTTAGAAGTATTGTTATATGATCCTTTAGAGTTTGAGTTTCATGGAATGGAAGTATTTATTTCACCATAATCTTCCTTTAATGCATCAATTTTAAATATATTGGACCATTCGTTTTCATAGGGATATAAGGGAGAACATGGCATGATATTATGATATTTCTTTGGCTCCGTACCATTACATAATAATTATTTTAGTTATTCCATAATTCTTATTTTTTCAAATATAATTATAAATTCCTGGGTCCTCTTGGATTCCCTTCTATTTAATTGAAACCATATAAACACTCTGATATATTAGGTTGTCTTATTTTTGGTTTTAGGTGCCTAATGCCAATCCTTATGCCTTCACATGGTGAAATTTAATATTCTTCAACCAAATGGCTTCTTTTGTTCCATTTTATTCTTTTATTCTGAGTTCACTTTTCTAAGAATTTGTGGCCATAGTTATAATTATTCTAAATCGATAAGGATTTACTGATTTTATAGGATTCCATTTGTTATATATTTTATGAATGACTCTTACGAGTTCATTGGAGATCAAATTTAGTTTTCTTCAATTATGGGGGAGTATCTAAAGCTTCAATGAGGTAAGGGATTTCTAAAGTATTCTTATAACACCTAAAGTTATATTCTTGATTGGATTTCTATAAATTTTTTTCACTAGTATTATATTCTATATACCACATTATTTGGATATAGTTTCATAAACATTAATGGTTTTTTATTAAGGGGACTATTTTATGGAATTTTTTTTATAAAGAATGAATTAAATAAAGATAATGAGCAGGGTAGAAGGAATCAGAAGGGGGAGAAAGATCCTTATATGTATTTTATATTTCATAATATTTATCATATTTTGATATTCCTTAATTAATAATGAATACTTTGATATATTTCTTCCCGATTAGATCCAAAATTTTCATTATTTCAATCTAATTTTAATGATTACTAACCCTCAAAATTTAATTAAAACCTATGTAATTTTTAAATTATAGAAACTTGAATAAATCTATAATTGAAGCACCAAATGGATTATATCATGAGGTTTAATTGAGTTATTTGATAACTTGAAATTTTTAGAGATCCATGAAATGCTCCTAGAACTAAATTGTATAAAACATTTCAATTCTGATTTTTATTATTTAAATCATTTATTATATCAATTAAAATATTGACTATAATGATTCATTATTTTCATAGTTTTTTGGTCAGAAAATGTAAAAGGCATGGTTATATAAATTTTATTATATAACTTCAACATACCCTTCTTACATGTTTTCCAAATACAACATCGTATGACATTGAAAATACCTTGTTGTACGATATTGGTGGAGAAGCATTGTATGAATTCACTAAGGATAATACGAATTTAGGATAGGCCATATTCAAACTCCAGTAAGAATATAAATTTTCATGACCCAAATTTACATCATACTTTAACATAATAGTTTCAAGATGAATACACAAATTCAACATATTACTTCATCTAATATAATGCTTCATCCATCATATGACTTCAATCATAAGACATTGGCTAGTGAGAACTATACTTTTAGATCATTGTACTTTGGAGGTCCTCAAGTAGAAGAAATTTGTCACATAATATGACTTTTGGTGTCATAATATTTGGATATAAAACTTCAATACTTTATTGAATATTGAGATATGAGGATTAAAATAAGGAATTTCTAAAATATATATTTGATGTCCTCAAATAAAAAACCCATTCTTATGGTATAATAGAATTGGGAATGGATTATCCCAATCATTAATGTTTAAATCATATGTAAAATTGATGAGGTATATAGAGAAGATAATGGGGACATAAAAAGATCAGAAGGATTGAGATACACAACCAAAGAATCTAGACCAAAGATCAAGAAAAATAGTGAACATTTAACAAATGTAATTGAAGGTATTTAATAATATAAATATTGTATAACCATGAGAATCACCAAAAGATGAAGAAGAGGAGTATGTGCTACTCACATAGGAGAGAAAGGTGTTAAAACACACGAGGAACCCTGGACTAGTTCAATAAGAGGATGAATGTTCACCTAAATTGAGAGAGACACAAATAAATCAATTGATAATGATGGAGTTGATGATGTCAGTTTTTTAATTATTTATTTCATTGTAATGTATCCATTGATGGAATATTATACCATTAGTGGTAATTCCATATAAAGTCTTCAAAAACATGTAACTAAATTTGAATTCGAATTTATTATTATTTTATATTAATTTCCCTAAAACTAATTGACTTTAATAAACAATAAGTGACTTATATTGTTCTATGAAGTTATATTATTCTTCCCTTATTCTAAATTTTTCACACACACACCACCTAGAACATCTTATATGCTTACTATTATGAGAAGTGGGTTGATTTAGGATCAATTTGAAATATCTAATGAATAGGATTGGTAAGTGTTTTGGACAAAGTGATCATTTAATCTCACTAAATAATAAAAAAACATGGCGAGGGTAATCATTTGAGAATTTAGTTGGTTTTATAATGAGTCTAGGTGAGAAAAATTTAATAATTTGTCATGACCTGTCCCCCGGGGCCCGTGTCGTATCTACCCAAAGCCCGCCTTCCATAGGGCAGGGGCTGGCGACTACCACCAAAGGTGTAAATCCCTATAATTGGGAAGGAGTTGCTCTTTTAAACGTAAACAAAAACACAACCAGAGTACAAGCGGAAGAAAACACTGAGTACAACAGTAACAAAAGAGTTAAAAGTACAAAGGGGCCTGAAATACAAGGCCAACAGATAGGTATAACTACAACTGAAAGTAAAGTACAACAGAAAAGAAAAGTAGCTAGAAGATGACATGTATCTCATGGATCATCCACCACCGTTCCTACCTGAAGGGTAGGTACAGATGTCCTCATTATCACTCCACGTCCGATCGTCCATCCTCCTGTCTCCTTCAGATACTGAATCGTCGTGAGATCCACCTCCGGGTACCGTCCAGTCCTCGAACGCTCGGCCTCCATCAGTGCTATCCGTCATCTGCATCCAACACAACGAGGTGTGGGCATAGCCCATGTAGGGGTGAGTATAATGATACTAAGTAGGGAACCCGAGTCCCTCAAGGTCTCTCTAAATCCAACAAGGATAACCACAAAGCAGAATCTCAACAGATAACCATTACTTAGGTATAAGCCCATACTTATACCTAAGTTATCATGTAACCCATCTAAATCATGAGGAAAATAGAGGATATGAAATAAATGGATAACCACTACTTAGATATATGCCCATACATATACCTATGTTATAAAGTGACCCATCTCAATCATGAGGTAAACACATAGGTCATAGACTCAGCTCAAACCAGGATTTTCATTATCGATACTGTAACTACTGAAGAGCTCCGTCTCTGACGATTACTGTGATCATGTCATGCCTTTGAGGTACTTCCCACTAACCTAAGACTGCTGAGGTACTCCTCCTATCGAGTACCGCGGGTCTGCTACCAAATACTGTGCACTACATCTGTTGTGGGTCTGTTGCCAAATATCAGGCGCTCTGCCTAATAGCCTACAGAGGTACTCCTCCTATCAAGTACCGCTGGTCTGCGGACAACTACCGGGCGCTCCTTCCGCCGTGGGTGTGTCGCCAAATACCGGGCACTCCGTCCGCTGGGTTAGTCGACTCACTCCAAGTCGAGTCGGTCAAGCAGTCGTCAGGTCTCAGCCGGCTACACGGTCTTCATACTCCATACGCTCATCTCCAAGAGGATCCACTCCACGAGCTACAGGTCGATACACCAAGTATCACAAAGTCCCATGAAGAAGTATCTCAAAAGACCACCACTTCATAGGGGTCTCAATGCAACAGACAGCGCGTCAATCAGACGCCCGGTCTGTGAGTTATTAGCCTTTTCGTCCTAGGGGCCCGATTGGTTTCGTGTGCGAACCAACCCTGCCGTATCTCAACTGTACCCCTAACTCTCATATGGTATACTCATAGGGACCGTTTCTCAATGTTTTCACCAACGCCGCTGATGGTTCGTCAAACGGACGTCTGGTCTGAAAGTTATCGGCCTTTCCGTTCCAGGGGCCCGGTTGGATTTTGGGTACAATCCTACCCGGCCTTACTCCATATCTGTCCAAACCTCAGGTGAAATATTCCAAAAGTTCCGTCTCATCAATAGGAATCTAACAAAGTCGACGACACGTCAATCGGACGTCCGGAGCTCATGTTATAAGCGTTTCCGCTCCGAGGACCCGGTTGGTTTCGGTTTCGAACCAACCCGGACATACCCAAAGTTCTCCGAAACCTTGAGTATAATATACTAAAATGACCGCCTCCATCCAAGGATCACATCGCAACATACGGTGCGTCGATCAGAGGTATGTACCCATGTTATGGGCATTTAAGCGAACCTGTCTGGTTTTAGGGGGTTTTGGGCCCAGACCGACCCAGCCCGAGACCCCCTGTGTCGGCCCGAACCGGGTTCGGCCCATTAGGGTGCGGCCCGGACCGGTGCGGCCGGTCCGGCCCGGGGTGGCTCGACGCTGGCCGTGCAGGGTCTGCTCGGTGCTGGCCGAGCGGACGCGCAAAGGGGGGGGGGCCTTGATTGAAACCGCAGAACCCCACGTGGGGCTGCTCCTTCTTTCTAGCCAGGGGTGATGACCCCCAGTCTCCCTTCCAAAAAGACCGGACTGGTCTGTCCGGCCGGTGCTGCCACCACGGGACCGCCGCGGTCCTGCCCTCCGAGGTGTCGGCGGCTGGCGGTTCCGGCCGCCCCGCCGCGGCCCCGCTCCGACCATGGCCTCTTCATGGTTCTCCGGCGTGGCACGGTGGCACCAGGACTTGTTTGGCATCAATGGCGCAACGCAACGGCACCGCGCTTCTTTGCCTCAATCCACCATGTTTCCACACGGTGTAATTGCACCGCGCCGCCTTCTATCGAGCCGCAACAAACACAACAACCAAGGGGGAGGAGGGTCGGACGTGTTCGTGCTGTCCAGCCTCCTCCCGTAAAGTTGATAACAAGCATCCCCAAATAAAAGACGAAGAACGACAAGGATTATTCCACGAACAAAAAATAACCCCTACCTGAGGAAGTCATCGCGGGAAAAGGACGTCGTGGAAAACGGCGTCATGGAAGACAGTGTTGCGGATCGAGGCTCTGTAAGCATCGTCGGCGTTACGAAGAAGAGAATCGTTGGTGTCGCGATACACGGCGTCGCGTCATCGATCTCTGAGGAACCGGCGTTCTTCATCGTCCTTCGTCAGAGGCTGGCGTTCTTCGTCGGCGACAGTGCGTTCTTCACGTTCTTCGATGTGGAAGAAGGTGTCCAAGACTTGAGCTCTCCTCTTCCAACCCTTCTCAAACAATGAAACAACATAATAAAATAAGGCCTTGCCTTTTTTTATTTCTCATGCCAAACCTTTTTGAAATTTGAAATGAATTCCCGAATTAATTACATTGAAAACATAATCAATTAATTAATTAAGAGAGTTGCCTTTTCATTTTAGGGGGGGGGTGCAGGTATATTACACAATTAATGGGGAGTTTGTGGAAGTTGAAAGGGGTGGGGCTCGTGTAGGGCCCACCTCAAATTTATCCACACATGGGTAGTTAGGAACTAGTGGGTCCCACCCCAACTCCCTTACTTAGGAAATAACTACTTAGATATAAAAATAAAATTGGTTGCACAAACTTAATTTTTATTCATTACTTAACCCATTATTTTAATAACCACACCCGAGCAAACGCAACTCCGGAATAGGTGTTCCTAAGCAATTACTAGCACTGCGGTTTCATCAGTGCCCTCAGATTTTGATTCCGAGCACCGGTTCAATAGTTAAAAAAACCCTCTCGTTCGTTCAATGAATGTACCCGAGCTAAACATTGGAAATTGATTTTGGGCACACCGGGCCTCGGAATCAGGTGCCTTCAGAAACTACGTTCTTGTAAAATCCCAATGAAATTAATAAAAAAATTTCCTTCAAATTTCCGGTTCATTACATAATTATCTAACTAATAAGTGAGGTGATATCAATGGTTAAGACACTAATTTTAATAACTAAAATTAAAATCAATTCTATCACATTATTCACACACACCAAACCTATAAAAATGGGTAAAACTCACCCAAAAATCCCTCATATCCCGAGAAACCACTGGTATCTCTATTTTACTACATTTAACTTGGGTTAAAATTTGTTTCTTAAGATTATTATAGTAGAATCCTCATCATTTTGGTTCCATTACTGAGGAGGTAGGAAAATGTTTCGATTTTTTTCTTTTATTGGTATCATTTTGAATTATACTTGATGCATGAAAATATATATTTTGGATCTCCACAATGGATTTTATCCAGAAGTTGGAAGAATAATACTAGTAAGAATTATATATCTAAGTATCACTGAGAAGGTGGTTAGCGATTGTTTCATAATTTTTCTTGATAGAATCTCTATCACATTATTCTTCTTCCACTAGATTTTCTATAGGGAGTGAAAATATGGAGGAAAATTTGGATCAATAAAATAGTACACTTAGATATCTATATGAACTTAGTTTTAATAATAATAACCATCTATTACTAAAAAAATAATACAAAACATTGTGAACTTATAATGTAATGATAAAACTATTTCAGAATTTTCATGGCTTTTCATGAGTGGGTCTCAAAAGAAACATGAAGGTATTCATGGATTTATTCTAAATTTATAAACCTAGAGGATTTCCTGAGGCTGATTTTTGATAGAATAAATTTTCATTCTTCTTATATGGATCAACCAAAGAGTTTATATACAAATTTATAAAAAGAGAAGTTACCACAGGGGATGAACCCTATATATTATTATGCCATAGATTATTCCCTACATGAAGAAGTATATATCTAAGAAAGAAGAGTTATGGGATCATGGAAGAATGTAAATAAATTCAATGGGAGTTTTGGGATAAATTATGATGTTAGAAACATTATTCCCACACAATCCCTATGAAGACAAAAAATTAATTTTATTATTTTACAAAGCATTATTATAAAATAATCATACTCTTTTTGATGGTTCCTCATGAGGATCCCCTTTGTAAAGTCTCCGTCTGATTTGGATGGATGTATCAGAGGCAATACCATTAAGATCCAATTGGTAATCAAGGATTCAAGGAGTACCTCCCAAAAAAAGTTTAAATTTAGAAACAAGAAACCCCAACACCACCATTCTAGTTGTTTTATCGAAAATCATTCCTTACCACAAACCTTACAAGTAATTCCTCTCAAACTTATATAATTTATCATCAAATACAAGATCAAAAAACTGATATGATGTACCTTCTATTTTTTTGTATTATCAGAACAACCAATATTACACCCTCACCATGCATGTAATAGAGTTGAAGGAGATGAGGGTAATATTCATACAAATTATATGAACCCTCAATAACTTTGTAAATCAAGTATTTGGGAATACCCCTACCCAATATGTTCTTAAAACTAAAGTAAATGTCATATATAATTTTTTAAAGAGTAGAAATGAGTTAAAAACTTTGAAGAACCATCACAAAGAACTAAATCTAGAATTGAACATCCTAAGGATCAACCATAAGAATCAATACTTTAAATAACAACTATATATAATATCACCTTGAAGATAGAATCAGTGAAGAAGTGAAAGGGAAAAACCATGATGGATGACCTGTATCAACCACAATATCCCTCCCTTATAATAATAGAACCAAGGAAAAGACAAATAAAGTAACACAACCAAAATATCAGCTTGAACAATTTTAAAAAATGTAAATAAATATATCTTTGTTAGATTAATTCCCCCAGAATCCCATGGTATGGTTTCCTAAGGAAACATGTACAAAGAATATAAAATTTCAAGGATATAAGATGGTCAGTTTTAGTAGATATTTTTCTTCCTCAATACCCCCAATACCCTAGAAATTTCAATATATAAGTACTTATACTATTCATTGCACCATACGATAACTAAATTTTACAAATACATTGTGTGATTTAATAAAATAAATTATTGTCATTTATTAATTGGATTTTTTTTTGGTGGGTAGGAGAACTCAAACTAACCTGTGTGGTAGTAAAACAAGACAACCAAACCTCTACATACCATGTTTGTGTCATGGAATTTGTCCTTATAAGGGTTAGATATCCACTATTATCTAATGATTTTTTATTCTAAGTATTCAATAAGATTTTTTAAATCTCATTATCCTATCATTAAAGGTTTTGAATTATTTAGAATTTCTAAACCCATAATAAATGTACCTGAAGGTACACTATTTGATGGATTATTGGAAAGGAACTATGAATAATAGAATTCTAGATTCAATGAAATACCCATATGATGACAAATATATCATTACACCAACACATTTTAAAATTCAATATTGTTATACAAATTATATTGAAATGTTTGATGAAATTATTATACTAGGATAATCCCTATAATTACCTAATTTTTAAAATGATTTTTTTAAAATGATTAAAATTTATAATCGGTCTTTTTCACTGAATAGTTTGAGGATTCAAATGAAAAATATTTTTAATATTTAATCAAATCATCTATTATCATTTCTTCCATACACGTGAAAGATGTAAAAATGGAAAATAATGAGTTAAAATCTCCATAAAAACACCGAACCAAACTAAAACTAAAGTAGTTTCCCTCTAATATTATATATTCTTTTCAAAAATAAAATTATAACTATACTATTTTAATTTTAAACAACACAAAACTCAATCAAGAGAACTAAATTCTAAACATTATGAAACAAAAATCAATAGCCATGGTCTGGTCATTAGGATAAATTTGGGGCATTATCCCCTAAAATAGTGTAAACATAATTTTTTAAAAACCCTAGTCTAAAACTATAATACTACACTAAAGGAGACTTGGCCCAAAATTGATTGATGATGTTAAGGATGAAGCTAAGAAAAATTTTGGAGCTTGGATTATATATTATGGTTATATGGTGGATCAGAAGTGGTCATACCCATGCCCAAAAGTTTTTTCTATGAACTTATTCAGATTTATATTTTCACTAGATGTGATAACATTCATATAATCCACAAATATAGGATCCCACATGTAATTTAAAAATAATTTAGACAGATCAATAAATACCTAATCTTGTAATTCATTCATTATTTTCAAATGCAGTTGATCATTTTTTCAGAAAGAAATTGTGACTATGGAATCAAGTACCTATTCCTATTAGTGGTTATCCAAACATTCACTAAGAATATTTGAATTTTATGGTATATTTCATTATATTATTTTGAATATTTCCATATTCTTTTCATCAATCATTGTTGAGCATAGCTTTACAATATCATAGAGGCATGTAGATTCTATTGGTTCTCTCCTAACTAAAGATAAAGGGGGAGGATCACCAATATTCATGGAATGTGAAGTTTCCATGAGAATATATCTGGGTTTAAAGAATTATCAAGAATTCAAAATGTTATGAAAACAATCATTAGGAAAATAACATTTTCTTATTTTCATATATGAGAAATATATTATAAAAACCCTTCCTATTTATTACACACTTAAAAATAATTTTTTATATAAATGTTCAATTAAGAAAAATATAAGCATAGAGAGGTCTAGAGTCTTGGGAAATTGGGAACATTACATAACAAATTAGAATATAAAACACAACATCTTTATTAAAAACTTTTTTTACATGACCACAACATTACATTGTACTTAACATTTCATGTAATAACCTGAGGAAATGCATACAAAAAGGGTGAGCTATATAGCCAATTAAGGGAGTAAAAAGGCATAAAATGAACAATATAGTACAAGTTAGGCTATAGGAATATCAATAGAGCATAATATAAACATGAACATAAATGTATGACATAGCATGATTATCATAACATGGAAATGTGGCAACAAAATTTAACATGATATTAGCATGATCCAAGGCTCATTGCACATGGAGCCTGAGAAATACATCATTTCACTTGAATTAGCATGAATAGACCCTAATTTCACTTGATTTAGCATGGGTAAACCCTCATTGCACTTGATGTATCATGATACTAATTTTTACCCAATGCATTGGAGCGCTATCAGGGCACACCCTTCTTAATCATTTCATTTCATGTGTAAGTGTCCCACATAGATCATATAACATGGATTCATTAAACACATAATTTATTCCATGAACACGATATATGGAATACATAAATTTAATTTCTTAATAAAAAATTACATGTGCATAAAGGTGAATATCCTTGATATAGAAATGGGTATGGTATTCGCTTACACAATGATTTTGGCAAGGAAATATTGGTGTAACTTCAGCAGCATAACAGCGTAAAATAGAAATATTAAAATGGGTTAATGAGAGATAAAGGTGTCTATAATCATTTATAAGTGAAATTTATTGTAAGGGAGTCTTGTAACATAATATTACAACATTTTTAATTGAATTTAGATGCATAATATAAAATATTTCATGAATGTAATTGAGAAGAGAGAAATTCCTTACGGAATTTCGGCATGGTAACAAGTGTACATGGGAGGAATTAATGAGAGATAAATAGGTCTATAGTCATTAAAAAATAAGGAGATAAGTATGGAGGAGGTAAAAAATCTAAACCCAACATTTGTAATTGAAAATAAAAGGGTATAACAAAATAAAGAAATTTGAAAAAAATGACAAAGGAAGAAATTCCTTATGTGGAAGTGTGATCCCAAGGGCATGAGAGAGGCTTGAGAGAGGCTTTTAGGGAGCTTTAGGCACATTGGTTGGATTCTGTAGAGATGAGGGAAGAGGGTTTTCTAGATACAATTGTTTGTAGTGAAGAGAAATGGTAGATTGAGTGGGTATATATAGGAAATGAGAGGGAATTATTTATTATTTATGTTTGAACACTACACATTAAACTAATAAAAACCACAAACCATACCATTGATTTTTCCAATGGGTTTTTCCAAAGTTGATTAAAAAACAATATTTTATAAGGAAAAAGTACTAAAATAATATAAAAAAATTGGTTTTCTTATGTGGAGGTGATTCACACTCTCAAGGAAATCATTTTAAAATGTTAAAATAGTTTATATGTCTTGGAGGGTCCACTAAGGAATTGTAAAATTAATAAAACAATTATAAAATCATATTATTTTAAAGGTAAAAAATATATTGGCTGAATATAACTTTTATAGTATTTAATTAAATCACTATTGGGTCATTATGATGTCTTAAAACACATTATATATTTAAACAATATTTAATTTTTAACCAAAAATCCAACTGTATCAGAAAATTAAGAAAAAAATCACTGTTAGATAATTTCTATGACCTAAATCCAAAAATAATATTAATTTTATCTAATTATTTTTCTAAATTTTTGAATTTCTATTTTAAAATAAAAACCAACATTTATTGAAAATTCATGGGTTTTGAAAAAAATAGTTTTCAAACCATAATAAAAATTACAAATGTATTCCTAAAAATTATATGAAAATTAATATTCAATAAAAATTAATTTATTAATAATATTTTATTACAATATTATTTAATTCAAAAATCCATTAATTCACCAAATTATATTTCTTAATTGGATATTAACTAAAAATACTATTGGTGCATTAAAAACCATTTTAAAAGTAATAATAATAAAATGAATGTATATTCTTTATTATATACAAAAATAATGCACATAATCATATTTATAGGGTCTTTTTACATAAACCAATATTAAACCAGCGTATTACCTATGAGTATGGTGTGCGATGGTGAGGATTTCTTGGGGTCGTTCGGTGAATATGGTTTAGGCCAAGATCTAGATGAGCTCGAGCTTCTCCCGTAAACGGTTTTTATCAAGCTTAACATGTTGATTCTCAACTTGGGATTGTTCATGAGTGAAGCCTGGTGTCCGTACCTCCTCTCCGATCTTTGAAAAATGGGCTTCCTAGGAAGCAATTCTATTAGATGAGGCCATCAATTCCTTTTTTTAGTAATGTGGATTTGTTAAAGCCCTATATTTATACTAATCATGTGATCAATATTCAATGTCTATATTAGCAATGGTAACAAGACTTAATGGTATTTTAAAATCCAAAAACATAAAACCCAGAAAGTGAATATGTTTTATATAACTATTTTACATAAAAAGACATTTAATTACATCAAGAGGGATTTTCATTAATAAAAGTTTGGGTCATTACAATCTTCCCCCATTAAGAAATTTATCCCTAAAAATTTCCTTTTACCACACTAAAAGAGATGAGGGTAACTCTTCTTGACCACTTCCTCTGATTCCCACGTTGCTTCCTCCAACTTGTGGTTTTGCCACAACACCTTGACGAGGGTCATTGTCTTATTTAGTATAAATTTTCCCCTACAATCTAAGATCATTATAGGATTCTCTTCATAGCAGAGGTTATTACTCAATGGTAGATTGAGTACATGTGAAGTGTTATTTATGTACTTCCTCAATATTTAAACATGGAATACATCATGTACTTGAGATAGGTTCGGTGGGAGTTCTAGTCGATAGGCCACTACTCCAATGTGACCAAGGATCTAAAAAGGGACGATGTACCTTGGACTGAGATTTAACTTCTTCCCAAATCTCAAAACTCTCTTACATTGTGATATGTGGAGGAATACCATGTCTCCAACATCAAACTCTAGGTCTCATCGATGATTATCAGCATAACACTTTTGTTAACTCGGAACAGCTTTAATGTGTTTCTGGATGGTATTAACCTTATAAAACATTTCTAAAACCATTTCTAGACCAAGGGGTTTTTGCTCCCCAACTTCATCCCAACATGCCGGTGTTCTGCACCTCTTCCCATAAAGGGCTTCATAAGGAGCCATTTGGATGCTTGAGTGGAAACTGTTATTGTAAGAGAACTCAACCAGAGGAAGAAGTTTCTCCCATACTCTTTTTAAGTCAATTGACCATGCTCTCAACATATCCTCAAGTGTTTAGATAGTCCGCTCATATTGGCCATCAGTTTGAGGAGATAAGATGTACTAAAGTTCACCTCAGTATTCAGAGTGTGCTGGAGACTCTTCTAGAACATAGAGGAGAATCTTGGATCTCGATCAAATACAATAGATAGTGAAACTCTAGGAATACATACCACATCTTTGATTTATATTCGTTATTGTTTATCTAATGAGAAATCCTCTCAAATTTCAATGAAGTGTGTAGTCTTTATAAGATGAACTGCAACATCCCAGATAGCATTTTTTTATTGGTTGTCTTCGGATGTCTATGGAAAAATTATATGGTGATGTTCTCCAATTTCCATGATGGTATGGGTAATGGTTACATCATCCCCTTAGACATCAGCCTCTTGGCCTTCACTTGTTGGCATACCAAGAACATTGATGTATAATCAGCGATCTCATTCTTCATGTTATCCCACCAATAATGATTTAAGATATCTCAATACATCATTGTGTTTCCTAGGTGAATATATAAATTTGAACTATGTGAATCATCCAAAAGTTCTTTCTTTAACATCATATTTTAAGGTATTCATTATCGCTTACAAAATCTCACAATTCCTTCTTCATTAACATTGAACTATGAGGATTTCCCTTTTCTGATAGTTTTCAATTTCTTCTGAATCCCCACATAATCTTCTTTAGCATCAATTACCATTTCCATAAAGGGAAGCTGAGAAATAATTTCTGAAAGGATTGATAATTGTCCATTATTTATGATTCCCATGTCCATCTTCATCAAATATAAGAACATTAGATCATTTTAAATTCTCATAAATGATAGAATCACTAGGTCCTTTATACTGGGATAATCTACCACCTTGTTCACTTTCCTAGGGTAGTAATCAATTGAGTAGTCATAGTCCTTGATCATCTCTAACCGCCAATACTGGAAAATTTTCAAATATTTCTGTGTGAATATATAATGGAGGCTTTTGGGGTCCGTATATATTTCACACTTCTCCCAAAAGAGGTAATGTATCCAAAATTTAAAAGTGAAGATCACTACAGCCAACTCTAGATCATGTGTTATATTTTTTTTTCTCATGATGCTTCAATTTCCTTGAAGAATAGGTAATGACCTTTTCATTTTAAATCAAAACACAACCCATTCCCTTCTTCAAAGCATCACTAAATACGACGAAAAGTTCTCCACTTTGGGTATTGTGAGAATAGTCATAGTGATAAGCCTATTTTTCAACTCCTTGAATATCTCTTATTTTAATCAGTCTAAGAAAACTTCACTCCTTTCTAATTTAGCTTGGTAATAGGGTTTGAAAATTGTGAGAAATTTCTCACAAATCATTGATAATATCCATCTAACCCCATGAAGCTACGAATATCCATCACCGATGTTCTCTTTAGTCATCCCTCAATTGCATCTGTCTTGGATGGATCCATAGATATCCCATTTCTTGTGATGATATAACCCAAGAATATGACCTCCTTTAACCAGAACTCACACTTTATGTACTTTTCATAGAGCTTATCCTATCGTATGGTCTCTAGTACAGTGCCTAGATGCTCCTCATGTTCCTCCTTGGTTATGGGGTATATTAGAATATCATCTATAAATACTACCAAAACTTTGTCGAGGTAATATATAATGACTCTATTTATCATGTTCATGAAGATTTATAGAGAATTGGTGAGTCTTAAATGCATTACAATGAATTCATAGTTCTTGTACCTTGTAAGAAAAGCAGTCTTGTGGATATCCTCCATCTTCACCCAAACTTGGTAATATCCCGAACGCAGGTCCACCTTGGAGAAGTATTATTCGTCACATACCTGATGGAACAAGTCATCAATTTGGGGGACATGATACTTGTTCTTTATCATGAATTTATTTATCTCACAATAATCAATGCAAAGGTGTATTGAATCATCATTCTTCTTGACGAAGAGGACTGGCACACCCCATAGCAAAGCACTTGGGCGTATAAACCATTTATCCAGATTATCGTGTACTTGTTTCTTTAACTCCTAAAGCTCCACAAAATCCATTCTATATGGAGTCTTGGATATTATTAATTCCACAGGTATAAGATCAATAGTTAACTCAACATCTCATCTAGGAGGAAGACTAAAAAATTCCTCAGGAAACACTTCAGCGAATTCCCTCACTATATGAATTTCTTCATGAATGGTTACTTACTTAGACTCAATCATCTGAGAAAGATACACATACTGATAGGGTAGTAATATCCATACTTGGTTGATGGTTCTATATAATATTCATCCTCCTCCTTTCACTTGTACAGAATCGGGGGTTAATTATCCATATGAAGAGTGATTTACCACTCATTGTAATTTAAGTTGGCTCTATATAGGGAAATCTAATCCATGCCAATAATTGCATCAAATTACACTAGAGGGAGTATGAAAAGGTTCATTGAGAAGTTAAAAGCAAAAATTGGTACATGGGAGGAGTTATTTTCATGGGATGCAATGATTACCCCATTTTTGATCCTCACCGACATCTATACTTCCATGATTTTTGGTGGTGTTGGGATTTTCCTAGTAAACATTTGAGATATAAAAGAATGTGTAGAAGTATGAAAGATAACCCTACCATTAAATTTTTTATTCTAGTTCAACTATATCCAATATATATATAAATATGGATATCTTAAATAGTGGTTCAACTCTATATAATATATAACTAGATATGGGTATCTTAAATAGTTAAACACATAAAGGGGAATACAATGAAAAAAAAGGGATAACATATAAATTAAATTTATTTCCTAAACTTATGAATTTATAGGCTTCAATATATGTTATACATGATATATTTCCCAAAATATATTCTTAGTGGCCTTTTTCTTATTCACTTAATAATGGTTCATACTAAGATTATGAATTTACCAAAGCATATCCCCTAAGAGTGTCATAACCACGAGTGCTGCAAGGCCTGTTGTCGTGCACTGGTTCCCATTCGAGTCTATCTCAAAACAGTGTTTTTGAGTTTTACCCCTAGATACATCTATTCCAGAGCCACCTATACTTGTTAATATCATTTAAATGGAAGTATTTTCTTGATAAACCACTTACTTTATACTCACCAATATTTAGGGATTTTTTATTATACTTATTCTAATCCCTAAGACATTCACTAGAGGTTTTATAATACATATCCCAAAAATAACTAAACATATTCATTGATACCAAATATAATAACCCTACTCTATATTACACACTTAAACATGATTTATTTCATAAACATTCACTTAAGACAACTATTAGGATTGATAGGTCTAGTGTCTTAGGAAATTAGGAACACTACATAACAACATTGATCATAAAATAAAACTTATTTATTGAAAACTTATTTTTCATGACCGCAACATTCTTTCTTACTTATCATTTCATGGGATACCAGAGGACATGCATATGAAAAGGGTGAGCTATAAAGCCTAGTAAGGGATTAAACAAGTCATAACCAGAAGAATATAGTATATGTTAGGAAATATGCATATAATGGATCACAATAGAAACATGAACATAAAGGAATGATATAGAATGATTATCATAACATGGAAATGTGGAAACAACATTTAACATGATATTAGCATGAAACAAGGCTCGTTGAACATGGAGCATGAGTAAACCCTCATTACACTTGAATTAGAATCACTAAACCCTCATTTCACATGAATTAGTATGAGTAAACCCTCAAATCACTTGACGTATCATGATTCTAATCTTTACCCAATGAATTGGAGCACTACCAGGGCACACACTTATTAATAATTTCATTTCATGCATAAGTGTGCCACATTGATCATACAACATGGATTCATTAAACATCATAATTTATTCCATGAAAAAGAGATGTGGAATACATAAATGTAAGTCCTCAATCAAAAAGTAAATGTGTATAAAGGTGAATACCCTTGATTGATAAATAGGTATGGTATTCACTTACATGATGATTTTTGAATGGAAATTTTGGTATAACATCGGTAGCATAACGACATAAAATAGAAATATTAAAATCGATTTATGAGAGAGAAATGGTTATCTCATAATTTATAAATGATATGGATAGTAAGGGGTTATGTAACATAATATCCTCACATTTTTAATGGAATTTAGATGAATAATATAATAGAAGTTTCTTGAATGTAAACGAGAAGAGAGAACTTCAGTACAGAATTCTGGCACGGTAACAGGTATACATGGGAGACATTAATTAGATAGAAAGAATTATATAATCATTAAAACATAAGTATGAAATTATTTATCAGTTGAGAAATCATACCCCAATATTTTAAATTGAAAATAAAAGGTTATAAAAACATAAAGAAATTTAGACAAAAATGAGAAGAGAAGAAATCCCTTACTTGGAATTGTGATCCCAAAGGCATGGGAGAGGATTGAGAGAGAATTATAGGGAGCTAGGGGAGCCTTGGGAGGATTAAACAGAGAGGAGGTCAGATTTTGGTATAGATTATAAGGATTTTAGTGAATAGAAATGGGATATTTAGTGGGTTTATATAGGAAAGAATATGGAATTCTTGATTATTTAGGTTTTGGACACTACACATGAAACTAATCAAAACCACAAACCATACCATGGGGTTTCCATGGTTTTTTCTAAAGCAGAGTAGGATAAAATATTTTATAAGCCTAATTTATGAACATAATAAAAAATTAGGATTGCTAATGTGAAGGTGAGTCACACTCTTAATGAAATCATTTTAAAATGTTTAAATAGTTTATAAGTCTTAGAGGATCCACTAAAGCATTGTAAAATTAATCAAAAAAACTAAAAGCACACTATTTTAAAGGAAAAACATATATTTCCAGAATAACCCTTTTATAGTATTTTATTATGTTACTATTTTGTCATTATGATGTCATAAAACACATTATATATTTAAATGGTATTTAATGTTTATCCAAAAATCTGACTGTCTCAAAAAATTAAGTCAAATTTACTGTTAGATAATTTAGAAATATTGAATCCAAAAATTATATTCATTTTATCTACATAATTTTCTAAATATGCGAATTTAAATTTTTAAAATAAAAAATGTCATTTATTAAAAATTCATGGGTTTTGAAAAAAATAGTTTTCAAACATTAATAAAAATTAAAATTTTATTCCAAAAAATTATAAAATCATTTATATTTAATAAAAATCAATTTATTAATAATATTTTATTAAAATATTATTCAATTAGAAAATCCATTAATTCATTAAAATAGAATTTTTAATTGAATATTAACGAAAAATACTATTGGTTCTTTAAAAATAATTTACAAAGTAACAAAAATAAAATGAATGTATATTTTTTATTCCTTACAAAAATAATTCACATAATCATAATTATTGGGTATTATTGCATAAAAAATTATTATACCAGTATATTGACTATAACACCCCGAGATTTTATGCAAAATATTCTTTTAATTTCATTGATGTCTTCTGTTGTACGTTACTCCAAAATTAGCTTGTGTTATACGCAATACCGTATTAGCTTATACTATACGCAAACACTATACTTGGCTTGCGTTACACGCAATCGCGACCTTCCTCGATAGCGTGTGTAGTACGCAATATCGGGTTTCACTAAACAACAATATATCGTTATAATATTATTATGGATTAGCCGTTATGAATAATATTAACTACATTTTTAATTTTATAATATTATTATTCATCTAACACATTTTCTAAAACATGGTATCTGAAAAAAAAAAATTTATTGGGTAAAATAAGTATTTTTCAAAAAATGTTGTTTTGCCACCTTTTGATGGCGCACCCACATTAAATATTGTTTTTGATATGTTTATAAGTTCAATTTGACAAAATAAATTTCTTTTAGGAATCAGGATATAAAAATTTACTTTGGATAAATTTTTCATATTATTCTGATAACATTCATATTTTAATGAATAGTAAAAACACGCTATATTTTAATTAAAAACAAATTTTTTCATCGCAGTAATTTATAAGGTTAAATTATAATATTGAACGGTTTTAAAGTATAAATGTAATATATTTTTAACATTTAATATAATTTATGTCATTTAAATTAATTTTACATTGAATTCATAGGTAAAAACATTTCAATCATTGGCAATGTTTAAAATTTTAAAACCCGTTTTCTTAACAACGAGATTAATTTTAAATTAATTACTGCAACTTCTGTGTTTTGAATTTTAGAAAATGGATTACATATTTGAATTCAGTGGGTCTAAATTATTTTAATAGGTTACTTTTATTTTTTTGATATTATGAATAGTAACTATGATCATTTTTATTTACTGTAGTTAAAGGTAAATTGGGTAATTAAGGGTAAAAATAAGATTATAAAATTACCCTAAAACCTGCCAAAATTATATGGGATGACTGAAAGTCGACCCATATCACCTAATGGTTGGAATAGAATAATTTTATGTTCTTCTGACCTTGAAAATAATTTAATTATTATTAAAACCAAAGAAAGTGACAACATGTCACTCTCTTAAATATTATAAGTATAATAATTTTAATTTAGTGATAAACTTCATGAAACATCAAACATGAATAGTATTCAGAAATAATATAATATTGTCTACATCATTTTAATTTATTTAGAATTTTTAGGGATTAAATGATTATCATTAAAGGTGACACAATAATGATGTTGAAATTATTTTATTGGTTGAAATATCGAATAAATGGTTTTAAAAATAATAAAAGAAATATTATATGAAATATTTAATGTGCTCCAATAATTTTATAGATATATATGACATGTTTTGAATCTATTAAATCTATTATTTTGAACATATCTTCTGTGTGGATTTTATTTAAATTCAAATAAATGAATAGTGTCAAAATTGACACTATTGTTATTTTATAAAAATAACATAATATAAAATAGTTTAAAAATCATAAAAATATTTAACAATTATAAATTAAAATTTATATGGTCTAAAATTTCATAAATTATCCAATTATGGACAATTCATAAGACATAAGTAATTACTTATAAAAATATAAAATTTAGAATCTTATTACCGCAAATAGAATTAAATAGATTAAATAAGGATAAATTAAGTTGATAATGTTTAAAATAAATTGCAAAAAAGTATAAATTTTATTTTTTTATGATATTACAACCTTATCCCATTTAATAATTGGATTAGATTCATTTTGGAAGTTTTTATGTGGGTTCTGAATTTATTATAAATTAATATTTTTGAGGTTTCCAAAGGTTCCCCTCTCCTCCCTTATAAAAGGGAACCACCTACCTCTACTCTTCACAACAATTTGAGCCTTCAAGCTCATCCAACCCCAGACCATTTCTCTTCTCCACTTCCCTAGGAACATTCTGGAGGTTATGGTCTTCTCAAAAGACCAACTCAAGTTGTTTAAGAGGAAGATTAAAGGAGGTATAGGTAATCTCTTCTACCGATTCTTTCATGTTTCTTTCTTCTTCACCTTCTTCTTATTTAGTTGTATAATTATAAATTAATAATATAATTATCACTAATATAATGATATTTTATTAAAAATATTAAACAACCCCATTTCACCTTCTATCCATCATACGAAAAATGAAATCACCGCGCATGCGTATGTACGGAATACTGTCTCCACACCATGGTGTAATCAGTTTTCCCACCACCACCTTACATGGATGGGTATAATGGTGTAAATAATAACTATATATGGTTATTATAACATCATAATTATTCTGATATATTATATCATCCACTCCAACTCTATTAAATAATTATGGTAATGATATCATCGCTCGTGCGTACGTACGGACTACCATCTCCACGAATGCGATGAGATTCATTTTCCATGATTAACCATTCAAGTATGATTATAGAATATATATAATTAATAATCATGAAATATATTACATAATAATGATACTAGATTTATGTACATATATGTTTCATTTACTTAATTCCATTTAATTCAATAAGGAATCGAAAACATCGTTCATGCGTATGTACGACCTACCGTCTCCATGAACGGTGTATTTCATTCCATTTATCGATTTATCATATATATTTATATGATAAATATATATTATATATAAATCATGTTTTAAATTCTGTAATTATGTAAATCAGGATATAAGTAATAATATCAAGAACAAAAAGTCAAAACATGTACGATAAATGAAATGATTTTACCAAAAATGCTGCTTTAACATGGAATTTACAAAAGAACGGGTAAAATAAAGTCACAAGTGACCCATATATGATATAATAACATTTAATATGATTCTATAATTAGTAAATGACATTATTTATATCATTATACTGGAGGTTCGGATACATACGAAGCATATCAGACATATGGTAAGGGATAACTTTTCCAATCTTGTTTTTATCCGAGATTGTTTATTCGTAAATTTTTACTGGGGTTACATTTATCATACATGTCCTTGTTTTATAAAAATAGTTTCATGTATGTTTAAGGTCATTTGTACCCATTTTTCACTTTTACTGCATGGTATTTAATGAATCTTTATTTTTTTACTATACGAGGTACTTTTTGACTTTTTTTGGCAAAAGTACGAGAAGAATGTTTTTTAACTTATACGACATGAATGGATTTTTATGGTTTCATAATGCCTAATTTTCATGAAGATTCATCTAAAATATTTCATGATTATTTTCAACAAAATATTTATTTTTTATAATTGAATGAATTTTTGTGAAAAGAAAATTATTTTTAAGAATAAAGGATATTTTCCTCAAGAATTCATTTGAAGCGTTTTGTCAGAATTATTTTCCATCTAAGATGAACTTTTTAGTATGATTATGTTTCAAGTATAATGTATCTATTATTTACATGGTTTTATTCTTCTTATGATGAAATGATATCCATTTTTTATATGGATTACATTATGATGAGATGATGTTTATGAAACCCATTTTTTCATTGGGTTATCATGAATGATTCATGTTTATTTTGTGGCACAAGTAAGAATGATTTAATTATGTGATGGATGGGACCTATATCTCCCTCAAATGCATTGGGTAAAGATTTATATCTCATGAGATATACATGGCTGGAATGAGAAGTTAATCTGGTTCAGTGATACAGGACTGGAATGAGGAGGGAACTCGATTCAGTAAGGTACTTTGTCCACTAAGATGGTCTTAGCAGAAATTCCTTGGATACTATGGAAATCATATCAAGTGCTTAATGGTTTTCTACAATTACATGTTTCCATGATATTTTATCATGATTGATGTTCCATTATGATCTATGCCTTATGTACTTCCAGGTTTTATGTCATGGCTCAATATTTTGATGTTTAAACATTATGTTCATGTTTTTAAGTTCAAATGTATATGGTTTGTTTTATTTTCTCCATGCTTACCCTTACTGAGCATTTGATCTCACCCTTTATATGTTTTATTTTCCCCAGGATACAAAGAAAGGTTTTAGGTAAGAAAACAATGAGGGGAAGTTCTTTATGTGAGATGTTGGAGATCTTTCACCATGATTAGAAGATTATATTTTGAGTTTCCAAATACACAAAACTATTACGGTCCTTGAGTGTTGGTTTTTTTATGTATTAAGTATTCATAAAAAGTAATATAATGTCCATGTACGTCAAGTTTGGGGCCTCTATAGTTGGTATCAGAGGATATGTTTAGTTAACCTTTGAAAACTAGGTTGCGAAAACATTAATGAGATCCCTAGAGATATTTCTAAGGTATCTCTAGAGATGTCCCAAAGGTTAAGTATAAGTATAGGATATAGTCGTAGAATTATGGTAACAATATTATAATTAACCCTAAGATGTTATATATTGAAGGTACTCCCCATTTATTATATTGTTTTCCCTATCATGATTTTTTCCTCTCGCACTATTCTTTTTGGGTTTTAGATGATGGGTAGAACCTGAAGGAACCGTGTTGATCAATGTAATGGAAAATGAAATGATTGTCCTCCTGAACAAACCAATGTTATGGGAGATGGAGTGAAAAATCTTATTGTTATACTTACACAAGCTATGAATCATTCTGGACTTCCAAATGAGCAGAGAAGGGAACACTATTCTATTGATTCCATCATGAGGCAACACCCACCTTCTTGCAGTGGGTCTTTTGATCCACTTGTTGCTGAACAATGGATCGGTACCATTGAAAAGATATTTTCCATACTTCGCTGTTTGAAAAATGAAAAAGTCATTCTGGCTATTTACCACTTAGAAGGTGAAGCAGATCAATGGTGGACTCTAATTAAGAATACGAGGCTCCAAGATGAAATAGAATTAATGGAATGGGATGAGTTTAAGAACATATTTTTCAATAAGTACATCCCTAATATTCTACAAAAAATATGGAAAAGGATTTCCTTGAGCTTAAGCAAAAGTATGAGGAATCTGTTAGAATATATGAAGTGAATTTTACAAGGCCTGCAAGGAATGCATCTAGCTTTACCATCCAACCTGAAAGTAAAGTTGATCGATTTTTCAGTGTCTTAAAACCAAGTATTCGGAGGGAATTAACTATAAGAGACTTCAGTAGGTATGAAGAAATTGTGCACTGTTATATCAAGGTAGAAATGGAATTTGGTGTTACAAATCCATCTCATGGTTTTGATAAGAAATGAAAGATGAAGTTCAAAGAGAAATCTCAGAATAATGGTGAAAAGAAGATGAATGTATCTTTATTCTCGATGTGTGGAAAGAAGAATGGTGGAGATTGTCTTAAAGGGACTAGAAAATTTTTTAAGATTGGAAAAGAAGTTCATCGAGTAGCTGAGTGTAGAAGTAATGTAAAACGGGTTTCCAATGATTTGAATAAAGAAAAGACTATAGAGAACGCACCACCAACACTTCAATGCTTCAAGTGCAAAGAAATGGGGCATTATGCTAATCAATACCCTAATCCAAGGGTTAATGATGATCAACATGAGCAACCTCTTAAAGAAAAGGATAAAGGTAAGTCACATGCGATCACTATTTGTGAAGTTGAGTATGACAATGATGTTGTTTAATGATTGTGTTTTTATGTAATGGGATTTCAAAATAGTGTCATGGAATCTCATTTATGGTATCATGGAATTTCAGAATATCTATGTATTGGTTTTCAATAATTATATGGTACCAATAACCATGAAAAGTGATTGAAATATTTTTGGAAAGAAGATGATATGTGCATAATGAAGGGATAAAAAAAATAAAATGAGCCAATGACTGATATATGGACAAAGTTATATCATGGTTTGAGTATATAGAAATTTTGGGATTTCGGTATCTGGAAAGTGTTAAATTTTGAAAGCATTCTTGTTTTCACTAAGATTCAATGGGTATTTCAAGAGAATACATGATTAAGGTATTAATATGTTTGTAATGTGACCAACAAGATATATAATATGATATATGGGGGATAAATGATGGTATTCATATGCTCGGCAGATGACATTTCTAGTAATTGTTTTATTTATACTATGAGATTGGAGAAAAGTATTTTGGATAAGCCTAATGATTGGAAGGGATTCTGTTGGACATAAGTTATTATTGTTTAAGGCTAGAACTTATTTCAATATTATTGATGGAATGTTATAATAATGTTGTTTTAAAAAAAGGACAACCTGCAGGACGGGCGACAACCCGTCGCATCGGACAAGGCTGTGGGAATCGAACCCACAACCTAAGTGAGACAGGCCTTTATCACCTACCACTGGCCTACAAGAAGTCCCTGGTTAGTATAAACTAGTTTTATTATATTATGCGGTATGATATATGAAGTATAAGTCCATTTTTGGAATCATATACGATTAACCTCACCATAGATGGACTTATGTATATTTGATAACATTTGTTAACCTTTTTTTGAGACAGATGGAATGACCCATCATTATATCGCATGACCTGTTAAGACTTCATGAAAGAAAAATTCAACTTCATTTCTTTAAGAGATGATGTGGAAATTTTTCAAGGCACAAACAACAGTGCGATTGTACCAAAATCAAGTAAGTATTTCTTTTAATTATTCTTCAACTTTAGGGAAATGATCCTGAAAACCAAAAATGTTGTCCTAATGACCTCATATCCGCTGAATCAGATGGTACCTTAGATAATCACAAATTTATGGCTTTTTGATTGTCGTCTTTTTCATATCCATGTTCTCTACCACTCTTCATCAGAAAATGATGGTTAGATTTCTCTTCCATATCCATATTTTCACCTATGTTATCCTATGTGGAAACCCAAGGATTAGTTAATTTGGGTAAATGTTACGTTTCATAATTTATTTTTAAAGTTCAGTTCTATTATTCCTTTTTACGATGTGGGTTTCTATTAAATAATCTTTCAAGTAGTAAACCATTTATAACCCCGACGAATTTTGAGGGCAAAATTCATTTTAAGGGGGGTAGAATGTAACACCCCGATATTTTATGAAAAATATTATTTTAATTTCATTGATGTCTTGTATTATACGTTACACCAAAATTAGCTTGTGCAATACGCAATACTGTATTATATTATATTATACAAAAACACTATTCTTGGCATGCGTTACACGCAATCGCGACCTTCCTCGATAGTGTGTGTAGTACGCAATACCGGGTTTGACTAAACAATGATAATTGTTTTAATGTTATTATGAACTAGCCTTTATGAAATTATTAACTAAATTTTTAGTTTTATGACATTATTATTCATCTTACACATTTTCTAAAACATGGTATGTGAGAAAAATAAAATTTTTGGGTAAAATAAGAATTTTTCAAAAAAATGCAGTTTTTCCTCCTTTTGATGGCGTACCCAATTTAAATATAGTTTCTGATAGGTTTATAATTTCAATTTGAAAAAATAATATTTTCTTTGGAATCAGGATATAAAAATTTACTTTGGATAAATTTTCCATATTATTCTGATAACTTTCATATTTTAATGAATAGTAAAAACAAGCTATATTTTAAATAATTTTTTTTCATCGCAATAATTTATATGGTTAAATTATAATATTAAATGGTTTTAAAGTATAAATATAATATATTTTTACCATTTAATATAATTTATGTCATTACCATTAATTTTACATTGAATTCATAGGTAAAAACATTTCAATCTTTGGAAATGTTTTAACTTTTAAAACTCGTTTTCATAACAACAGGATTAATTTAAAATTAATTACAGCAACTTCTATGTTTTGAATTTTTAAAAATGGATTCCATATTTGAATTCATTGGGTCCAAATTATTTTAATAGGTTACTTTTATTTTTTTGATATTATGAATAGTAACTACGATAATATTTATTTACTGTAGTTAAAGGTAAATCAGGTAATTAAGGGTAAAAATAAGATTATAGAATTATTCTAACACATGGAAAAATTCTATTGTATGAATAAAAGTCGTCCCATATCACCTAAGTGTCAAAATAGATAAATGATATGGACTTTTGACCATGAAAATAAATTAATTATTATTAAAACCAAAGAAAGTGACAACATGTCACTCTCTTAAATCTTATAAGTATAATTATTTTAATTTAGTGATAAACTTCATAAAACTTCGAACATGAATAGTCTCCATAAATATATTAAAATTATCTACATCATTTGAATTTATTTAGAATTTTTAGGGATTAAATAAGTATCATTAAAGGTGACATAATAGTGATGTTGAAATTATTTTATTGATTGAAATATCAAATAAATGATTTTTAAAATAATAAAATAAATATTATATGAAGTATTTAATGTTCTCCACTAATTTTATAGATATATATGACATTTTATGAATCTATTAAATCTTTTGTTTCTAACATATCTTCTGTGTGGAGTTTATTTAAATTCAAATAAATTAATAGTGTCAAAATGGACACTATTGTTATCTTATATATATAACATAATGTAAAATAGTTTAAAAATCACAAAAATATATAACAATTATAAATTAAAATTTATATAGTCTAAAACTTCATAAATTATCCAATTATGGACAATTTATAACACTTATGTAATTATTTATAACAATTTAAAATTTAGAATCTTATTACCTCAAATAAAATTAAATTGATTAAAGAAGGATAAATCAAGTTGATAATGTTTAAAATAAATACAAAACATGTCTAAATTTTATTTTTTGATTATATTACAACCATATATCATCTATTATTCGTATTTGAGTCATTTTTGATGTTTGTATGTGTGGTTTGAATTTATTATAAATTAATATTTTTGAGGGTTCCAAAGGTGCCCCTCTCCTCCCTTATAAAAGGGATCCTCCTCCCTATACTCTTCACAACACTTTGAGAATTCAAGCTCATCCAAAACATTCCCTTTACTCTTCTCCACTTCTTTAGAAACATTCTGGTGGTTCTAGAATTCTCAAAATACCAACTCTAGTTCTTGAAGAGGAAGCTTAAAAGAGGTATATGTAATCTCTTCTACTAATTCTTTCAAGTTTCTTTCTTCTTAAACATATTCTTCTTTAGTTGTTTCATTATAAAGTAATTACATCTGTATCAATAATATAATGATATGTTATTATAAATATGAAACAACCCCATTTTACCTTCTATCCATCCTATGAAAAATGAAATCACCGTGCGTGTGTACGTACGGAATACCATCTCCACACCGTGGTGTAATCAGTTTTCCCACCACCACATTACTTGAATGGGTATAATGGTGTGAAGAATAACTATATATGGTTATTATAACATCATACTTATTCTGAGATATTATATCATCCACTCAAAATCTATTAAATAATTTTGGGAACGATATCATCGCTCGTGCGTACGTACGGACTACCGTCTCCACGAACGCGATGAGATTAATTTTCCATGATTAACCAATCATGTATGATTTTAAAGTATACATAATAAATAATCATGAAATATATTACATAATATTTATACTGGATATATGTACATATATGTTTCATTTACTTAATTCCATTTAATTCAATAAGGAAACGAAAACAATGTTCATGCGTACGTATGCCCTACCGTCTCCATGAACGGTGTATTTCATTCGATTTTTCGATCTATAATATATATTTATTTGATGAATATATATTATATATAAATCATGTTTTACATTATGGAATTATTTAAATCAGGATATAAGTAATAATATCAAGAACACCAAGTCGAAACACGTACGATAAATGAAACTATTTTACCCAAAACGCTGCTTTAACATGGAATTTACAAAAGAATAGGTAATATAACATCATAAGTGAACCATATATGATATCATAACAATAAATATTATTCTTTTATAATTAAATTAAATTATTTAAATCATTATACAAGATGACCAGATACATATAAAGCATATCAGACATAAGGTAAGGGATAACTTTTCTAATCTCATTTTTATCCGAAATTGTTTATTCGTAAGTATTTACTGGGGTTACATTTATCATTCATGTCCCTATTTTCTAAAATAAGTTTCATGTATGTTTAAATTCCTTTTTTCCCATTTTTGAATTTTACTATATGGTATGTAAGGAATCTTTATTTTTTTTTACCAAAAGAGGTACTTTTTTACTTTTCCGGCAAAAGTACAAGAAGAATGGTTATTTAACATATACGGCATGAATAGATTTTTACGGTTTTATAACACCTACTTTTCATGAATATTCCTCTACAATATTTTATGATTATTTTCAAAAAAATCCTTTTCTTTTAAAATTGAATGGAATTTTTTGAAAAGAAAATGATTTTGAAGAAGGAATGATATTTTCCTCAAGAATTCATTTCAAGTGTTTTGTCAAAACTATTTTCAATCTAAGATGACATTTTTTTATTATGATTATGTTTCAAGTATAATTTCTTTATTATTTACATGGTTTGATTCTTATTATAATGAAATGATATCCATTTTTATATGGATTACATTATGATGGTATGATTTTTATAAAACCCATTTTTTCATTGGGTTATGATGAATGATTGATGTTTATTTTGTGGCGCAATTAAGAATGATTTCATTATGATATGGGTGGGACCTATATCTCCCTACAATTCATTGGGTAATGATTTATATCTCATGAGATAGACATGGCTGGACTGACATGTTAATCTGGTTCAGTGATACTAGACTGGAACAAGGAGTGAACTCGATTCAGTAAGGGACTTTGTCCACTAAGATGGTCTTGACAACAATTCCTTGGCTACTATGGAAATCTTATCAAGTGCATAATGGTTTGCCACCATTACATTTTTCCATGCTATTTTATCATGATTGATGTTCCATTATGATCTATGCCTTATGTACTTCTATGTTTTATGTCATTTCTCTAGATTTTGATGTTTAAAGATTTTGTTCATGTTTTTAAGATCAAATGTGTATGGTTGGTTTTATTTTCTCCATGCTTACCCTTATTGAGCATTTGATCTCACCCTTTATATGTTTTCTTTTCCCCAGGATATAAATAAAGGTTTTATGTAAGAAAACAAAAAGGGGATGGTCTTTATGGGAGATGTTGAAGATCTTTCACCATGATTAGAAGATTATGTTCTGAGTATCCAAGAAAATAAACTATTATGGTCCTTGAGTGTTGGTTTTTTTATGTATTAAGTTTTTTGAAAAAGTAATGTAATGTCCATGTACGTCTAGTTTGGTGTCTCTACATTCACTATGAGTATGGTGTGCGATGGTGGGGCTTTCTTAAGGACGTTCAGTGAACAGGGTTGGGGAGGCGATCTCGATGATCTTGAACTTCTCCTATAAAAGGTTTCTCTCAATCTTAACATGTTGAAGACCAGCTTGGTCTTGGTCAAGAGTAATGCCCAGTGACACTACCCCCTTTCCAAGCTCTGGCATATGTGCTTCATATGGGAAAATTATTCTGGATGAGGCAATCCCTTCCTTTTTCTGAGTAAATTCGATTTGTTAAAGCCCTATATTTATACTAATCACATGATCACTATTCAATAACTATATTTGCAATGATAAAAAAATTTAACGGTATTTTAAAATCCAAAAACATAAAACCAAAAAATTGAATATGTTTTATATAACCATTTTACATAATTATACATTTAATTAGATCAAAATTAATTTTCATTAATACAATATTGGGTCGTTACATATATTTCCAGATATTTATTTAGATAGGGTTAGAATATTATTTACAAAAAACCCATTTAATATTATTTTATCCCTTAGCATACCCCATGCCTAAATAACAATAATAATATTTTTATTATTTACTTTAAATTAACATATTTTTTATACTAATTAAATATTTTTTTTATGAATATATAAATTAATATTTATTCAAAATAATATTCTATTCTCACTAGACCATAACTCGATCTTATTTTTCTCCTCATTATATACTGGAATAAGTATAACATATAATTATTTAGTAAGATAAATTAATATAACTATAGTAATCACTAATATATAAATAATTTTGAATAATAATAAAACATAATTAAATATTAGTCTTTATACATTTGAACAATATGACAATCTACTTGTTAAACACATATAGAATTTAACCTATGTTTTGGATACACTTAGTGTGTGATCCTCTAAGCCCTTGTCTTAGTGGTATTAGAATAAATCAATTAAAGTCCATGGTTTGGAAATATAAACATTCCAAGGAACCAATAGAGAAAATATTTAATGTCTCAATGAAATTCAGCCTCTTATAAACCCTTGCTATGTAGTATAATCCCTTTATCCTAATATCTATCATCCAACATGTTGTAGAGCTTGTGGCGTCAACCTTTATGTTAGAATATATTTATTTTAATTCAAGGAATTGTACACACAAATGAACTTCCATTTCCATGTACATAATCTGGTAACTGTATTCAATTAAAGAGCCAGATATATTCATTTATAATATATGGAAACAAATACTCTGTCACATTATTCATTAATGTTATGATAATCATGATGCAAAAAACATATTCAAATTCAATATGAATGCTTATTATCATCATTTACAAAGTACATCTAAGTAAGATATTCATGACAAACATTAACAATAATCTCAAAGTTAACGGATCATTACACAGGTTCACATAGAGCAGTATCTAATAACATAGGAAACATATAAATTTTTTATTGGAGAGCCCGTACTTATAATCTCCTTTCATGGATATTAACAAGGGATAACACCATGAGAAGGTGTCTCAATGTTATATGATCCTCCTACCCCTGGTCAACTTTATCATCTATGTCACATTAGGAAATATCAACCATCCATAAAACATGAATTTATGTAATACTATCAAACCATCTAATGTATCTCATCATAGAGCGGAACTACTATGTACTTTCAATGTGGCATGTATCCTTTGGATAATATCACATAAAATATCACATATAATTAAAATTAGGATGTGATAATAAATTAAATTATATTCAATTACCATAAATATACAATGAAAAAATAAGTACAATGAAAACTGGTTTTAGGGCACCACCGACTCTTTTCCCCTCTATGTGCTAGTCCTCCAGTTTCCTCCCCGTCCACTTCTCCGCGCTCTGACCTTGCGATCATCATATTCTATCTAGGTAGGATTTGGATCACGAGTTTCGCTGAGGTTTTGGGTGAACAGTTTGGTGGACGGAAGGTTTCTAGGCACTACCAGAGTTGGGACTTCAGCCTAGGGTTTTAGTCCCATTTCTCTTTCAGTTTTTGTCCTGCTTTCATCTTTCTCCCAGTAGTGACTTTCACCCGCTCGGGGTTGCACTTCCTCTCATTTTTCCTTCTCTCTTCCTCTCCTGTCCTTGCTTTATGATGTGCTCCAGTTTTCTTCACGTTTTCCTCCATGCACTCTAATCTTGCATTCCTCTGCTTCTCTCCAGGTCAGTTTTGGAGCACGGGATTCGTTGAGGTTTTGGGCATGCAGTATGACGGACGAAAGATTTCTAGGTGCTCTGGAGTTTCTCCTTCCTAGGTTTTCAATCGCAATCCATTTTTCAGCTAGACTAAAGTCCTAAGGGCATTTTATGGTTTGGTTTTCCTCTATTTTGGTTATTGGAGGACTCTGTCGGTGGTTCAGGATGGTGATTTTTCTGGTTATGATTCCTTTCTTTTCGCATTTTGATGAAGTGAGTTTGAAATGTACTGGTGTTTCGGATGTTCCTAGTCTGCGATGGCATGTTGGTGTCATTTTACTGTGGTTACGAAGGTCTTTCTGGTGACCTGTGTGATGCTGGATCTGTGACGGCGCCAACTTTCTGGTCGGCGATGGTTGAGTTTCTTCTCTGGAGGTAAATACGGCGATGACCGTGACTCTGGCGATGGCAAAGGCAGTGGCGTGACTGGATCTCTTGGTTCGAGGTCTCCTTGTAATGGTTGATCGTTTGTGAATCGATATGGGTTTACTCAGGGTTCGAGGTGGATATGGCAGTTCTTTTGTATTTTCCTTTTGAAATTTGAATGTTTGAATTTTTTGAACATTGAATGTAGTGCGTAGTGGTTTTTGTGGAGGTGGGATATGCATGTACTGGTGGCTGTCTTTGTAGGGTTTCCACTTACCCAAAAAGTGGTTTTTTTAAAATAAAAATAAAATAGATAGAGTTTAATAACACTAGATCCCCCATGATTTTCCTGATTTTTTATGAGATAAGAATGTAGTATATTAGTATTCCTCGTTCTCTTACATGGATACTATACTTACCATGAATTCACATTTTTTAGTAAAATAATTAGAGAAGTGAAACATCCAGAGTATGTGCTTCACCCTTTACCGTGACATTGACTCCTTTAAAAGATCCAACACTGAAGTATTATCACAATATACAATTATAAGGTATATACTACTATGAACTAAACCACGATCCTATATAATTTTTCAAATCCAAAATAATTCCTTAGATTTTTTAGAAGCCAAAATATAATCTGAATCCTCTATAGAATCATCCAAAACATGATGATTTATGGTCCTCCATTTACAACTCTTCCATTGAGTGTGGAGACATATCGTTATTGTGGTATCATTTCATATTGATTAGTTTAAAAACTATAATATATTTATCCCCTGATAACTATATTCCATTATCATATACAATCCAAGAAAATATCCTTGGTTTATATAAAATAATTTAGGATAGTATTAATAATATTCCAATTTTGTTCTCTAAGATCATCCTGATATGTTTTTTCCATGCTTATAGAGTAAGAAACAACAATCCTAGTATATAACATGTTCTATATAATTGATCATATCACAGATGTCAAGGGGACCCTAATCATCCTATATCTCTCTCCTATTTTGAGTGAGGATATATTCTCTTGGAGAGATGAATGCAATGTGACACTAGAATAAATTCCATATTAAATCTTTTTGGTATCTGGTCATTTTATATACCTTAACATTGTAAATGATACCTCTTAGTTCTATTCCAAATAATCTTAATCTCGAGGATATAGGATTCTTTACCTAAGTCTATCATAGATATTTATTTTCAAAACATCCTTAACTAATTGTTAGGATGTTATTATGTTTCTAAATAATAATATGTCATCAATATATACTACTAATAAATGACCGTACTGCCACAAAAAAGCTATTATGCACACACATCATATTAATTATTTATGAAAACAAACTCTCACAGGGCTTCATCGAAATAAATAATCCATGAAATGGAATATTAATTTAATATATAAATTTATTTTTTGAATATTTAACAGTATTTTTGAATTACATTGAGTCACAAACACTTCTAGTTGTGTCATATAGAAAACTTCTTTAGGTTCCATTAAGAAATTTAGTTTTTACCTCAAACTACAAAATATCATAGTCATGGAATGCTGCTATAGTTAGTATATTTCTAATGGATTTAAAATTATAAACTATGGAAAATAATTCATCACAGTTATTTCCATGACAATTATTAAAACCTTTAACCATTATCCATGATTTTAATTTACTCACTTTACCTTTCATGTCTAGTTTTCACTTAAATACACATTTTCACCAAACAGTCTTTATATCAACTCAAGGATTGAAGAAAACCAAAAATTAGATATGATGCATGGAATATAACTCATAATTCATGGATTCTTTCCTCATTACATCTTGTGATCTCTCTAATGCCTCTTTATAAAAAATAGGATCATAATTGCCCATAAATAATGATTCACCATCCTCGTGACTTGAAATCCGTAATGTATTGGTTATATAACCTTTCGAGTTCTCATTTATAGTACTTGTGCATTAGGAACATTTTATCAAATATTTATTATTGTAGGATGTTCCTTTCACAATTCCCGTGTATTTTGATAATCTAATTTATCAAAGTTAATCTTTACTACACTCTGCTTCTTGAGGATGTTCTCCCCCTGAAAGAATATGGACTTTGAAAACACTATATCCTTTTTTATGAGGGTTACTAATTGTAATAACACTTTTTCCTTAAAGAAACCTATAAATATACACTTCTTTCTATGGGGTGCCATTACGTTTTCTAAAGTATCCTTAAAAAACATATCCAACCCCATAAATGTATATTTTACTACAAAGTCTTATTTATATACATTTATTACTATGGTATGTTGTCTGTCATTTTATTTAGAACCTAGTTTAGCATGTACAAAACATGATATAATTCATATACCCAAAATGATAAATGGAAGATCAGTATGAATCATTATTGAACTCCTCATGTATAATAAGGTGAAGTTATTTCTTTCAATTACACCATTAAATTATGGTATATAAGGATAAGTGAGTTTAGATACAATCCCACACTCCTATAAAAGGTCAATCAAATCATGGTTTAGATATTCTTCACATCAATCCAATAGAAGATTATTTATCTTCATAGATAAATGAATCTCCACTTTTTCCACAAATTCCTTTAATTTCTCTAAGGATTCATGAATTAGACCACATGAAGTATATGAAAACATATATACTCAATTCATTAGTAAAAGTAATGAAGTGTGATAATCCACATCTAGCTTATACTAGAAATGGTATTCACACATCAGTGGGAGCCAATTATTGATTCTTTGAATACCTTTAACATAGTCTACTAAATATTGGTTTATTCATATTCACTTGTAAACAATAAATACATCTAAGTTTTTTTATCTCAAAATAGTTTAAATACCCATATTGATAGATATTTTTCAAGAGATTTTGGTTTACATAACCTTAACTGTGATGCCACAACTAAGTGTGAAAATATTTATGGGAACATAAATCATTATTTACTTACAATACACTATGTTTATAATCTAATACATAAACACTATTATTAGGTTGTTCCATACCCTCAAAAAATTTATATTTTAAAACATAATTTTCATTTTTTTTCTTATCATGAAAAAAATACATTCAAATCAAGATAAAACAGTTTGGATGTTCTTGGTAACACTTGATACATAATAAAATTAATTTAAAACCAAGATAAGTGATGAAAGTAGCATAAATGTTTAATCTATAAAAACATGGTAGCTATCAAAGAATAATTTTAAACTTATAGATCGACCTATCATCTAGAAAATATCCTAAATCTAAATTTTTGATGTATTTGGATACAGATGTGAAAACTAAAAGTAGTATTTAATACCCAACTTATAGATAAGGATAAATTGAACCTAATAATGAATGTACTTGAATATTACCCTTTATTATTTTCAGTCAAGTTCTTATTTTATTGTCTAATATCTCCATATAAAAAAATCATTTTTCCCTTTGGATTTATTTATATCTTCTTATTTGTGGAAGGTCACTAGTCAAAATACATAGACTTAGAATGAATCTTTAAAACCCTTTACTTATTCTTTCATTTATTAACCATAAAAACCATAGGTTTGATATTCCCCGTATCTATATCAGCTTGGAGAGTAAGAATAAGGAGTAATATAATATAATTTCTGACAATTCTCAAAGTATAATTAACAATGATACTACAAAATCTCTAAGAGAGTGAGTCCAAAAAAGGATATATGCATAGATCAACCATCAGATTATTTCCTTGGATATATAAGAACTCAATATTATATATCATATTGACCACATGAGGCCTAAATTGAACATTCTCTCCATTATTTCTTGTGAATAGTATTATGGAGATCTAAAATCTATCTTGTCTCACTATCTCCTGGTAAAGATATTGGAGATGAGTCAATAGGATAAACACATCCACACTTTCATGATTATTTTGAATCTATCTAGACATAATTGATATCATCAAACCCTGTACATATACCACATCACCAAATGTGTTTTTTATAGAGATATAATTCCTCCCCACAAGACTCATTGCTCGGTGGCTTCAGATCTGGGGATTCTAGAACATAAAATTTATACTCTTAGTTTAGTACAATACGAAAGCATCTTTATCATTAATAAACATTGGTTTCAGTGAGAATAATTTCCTTCTCATTGTTCGATCACAATGTTAATTTCCATGATGATTGGTTTTCCCTTTCTATAAAAAATATAGTAGAATTTATTACTTTCCTTGATTACGAAAAGTGTGATGTAATAGATTTAATTATTAGACTATCACTATTTTATCAAGTCTAGATATCCCTCACCATCAAACATGGATTATTCTATCACATGGATAATATAGTGGTAAGGACCCACATTTCCTTTATCATAACCCCAATAAGGGTCGGTCAAGCTATTTAAAATGTATTTAGGTAGGTAAGTCTTTTCTAATCGCTAACATGCATCTCTTTGATCAGTTGAGTGGACTCCAATCTTGAAAGTATGGACTTGGATTTCTTCAACACTAGCCTCTATATTTATACCAAACCTAGGGAGGTCTCGAAAAAACTAATATAAGTCTAGTTAAGTTAACCCATAAAATCCATTAGAACACCCCATTAGTTCAAAGAACACCAATGAGGGATGGTCATGCACTTTGAAACTATTGGTTGCATTCTAAATCAAGTAATAAAATGATATACCAACTTAATATTTTATTTGGGGGATTTTTTCTTTTAATTTAAACGTAAAATAATCATATTTTATCAAACCACATGATTTTTAAAGTTCAGAATATTTCACTTAAGTGATTAAACCTTTCTAGATAAAAATTACATATAATTCAGTTTACTTAATTCAATAAGTCATGATTGTTAATTAATTAATTTATTATGATCTCAATAAATTCAAAATGAATAACCATGAATGTGATATAAATAAATAATTAAATTGGTATTGTAATGATCATTTTCTACTATTTATTATCTAAATAATGTTAAAATAACTATATAACCTATATAAAAAAACCATATTGATCCATTTATTGGATCGAGATGTATAATTCCACCTTTTCACCAAAGTATTTCCATGATTGGTTTTGGGTTGGCTCCAAACATAAACCACCACAACTTTCTTGGGAACTCCATACATATGTATTTACTCAAACAAAAGTGAGGGGAACCCAGGTTTGTGTTAAAGGGGGTTATATAAATTATACCATAGACACATAATTATATACATAATAATGATGGGAATATGACATGCATTCCATAATTTTAATTAAATAATAATAATTTCAAAAAACCATGATACAAATTAAATTACAAGTATCCAATAATACATAGGCCGATCTTGGATCATGGTCACCCACAACACGAAACAAACATAAATTTTTTAACTAGTTAGAAATAATTTCAAAGCAGTCTTATTATTAAGATAAAAATAAAGTTAATTAATTATCTTATTTATTAATTAATAATTTTATATTAATAATCCATAAAAATTATCATGAAATCCCATATTCTCTTAATATGAACATGATGTGTACCTAGAGGAAAAAATGTAGTTATTAAATTATGAATGAATTAATTAGGAATTTAGTATTCTTTAAAACATTTCCACACAGCTTATAGATTTTTTTTATACTATAATTAATTTTGGTTACACATAAATTTATTAATTTCACTGTATGTGTTAAACAATACATGTGTTTATTAAAATAAACAATGTGTGAATAAATTCAATCACATGTGAATTAATTAAACCAAGTGATAATTAATTAATTACAATGTGTGTGGATTAATAAATCATGTGTTAATTGATTTTTATATCTCTTGTGAAATAGTTTCACATCACATGTAATGCACTAAATATCAATTAATAAAATTACAACTATATAATTTGTACTAAATATACCACTTTCATATTATTAACATGGAAACCATGTTTGAAATTCTGAATACATCATATATATAGTAATTACCATGTTTCTCTTATGTTTGTACCACTTGTTGTGTATATGATGCATCATTGAACACATGGATTCTTTGATATATTATGTGAAAAAAAGTATACAACACAGTTATAACACAAGATATATATCATGTAATATGAAAATTCATGTACCATATTGGATGATAAACACACAACATGTAATAAATTCATAGCATTATGCCTCTAAGTGGTGAGTCATCTACCTCACAATCCATCTATATTCAGTGAACTTGACTACTCGATGTGTAATTGATAGCAACCATCCAAAATTATGAAACCTCTTGATAGATTCCATAAAATAGTTCTTTATAAATATAAAACCTATTATTGGTCACATGAAGGAGAGCGATCATAATAATTATAATCAGATTAAGAATGAATAAACTAGAAATGAATCTAAAAAAATTCATAAAATAAAAAAATATATAAATTAACACGATACCACTATGATACCACTTGAAGGTTTTGAGGCACAAAGAAAGTAATCAGGCCCATAACCCATAAGATTTTTCCTTTAAGACCTTCATATTTCTTCTTATAACTAGATTGGATATCATTCCAAGAATCCAAGAATACAGGGCCGCACATGTAATTTATAATTAATTCAGATGGATCAAAAATTATCTCATCTTGAAATTATTTCTTTATTTTTTTAATTTAGTTTACCCTTATTTTTGAATCATCATTTTGAGAGAGGAATCAGGGGTATATTCCCTTTAGTAGTGATCAACACATTCACTAATATTCTCTTAATGTTGTGGTAGGGTTTTTTGGATTGAAGTATTGATTCCCCTATGCCTTTCATTGATCATTTTTAATCAAAAAATTACAATCCAAATTAGTTTTATTGGATTTTACTATTTTTCTCACAACTAAAGAAAAGGGGGGATCACAAATGCTTACAGAACTTGGACTTTTATTGAGAATATCTCTAGGATGAGAGAATTACTGGGAATAAAAAATGGTGTGCATAATAATCATTAGGCAAATCCTATTGTAATTTTCAATATATTGAAATTATATAGTTATGAGTTTATATATCTAGGGTTAGAATATAATATTCACAATGTCCCTTTAATAATATATTAACCCTTAGTATACCCCTTGTTTAAATAATAATAATATTGTTATTATTATTTACTTGACATGTTCCAAACATGAACACTTATTATATATTATTTTTCCTATAGAAATAAATTAATATTTATTCAAAATAATATTCCATTCTCACTAGACCATAAATTAGCCTAATCATACTCCCCTTTATTTACTATAATAAGTAAAAAAATCTATTTATCTAAAAAAAATACTTATAACTATAATATACACTGATAAATAAATACATTTTTTCAGACAATAAGGATGAGTAAATATTATTCCCCAGAAAAGATAATAATATAATAATCTACTTTCAAAAAACATATAGAATTTAACCATGGATCTTTACTTCACTTAGTGTATGACCTATAAGCCCTTTTCTCAAGGTATTAGGCTAATATCCCTAAAGTCCAGGGTTATAATCTTGAAACACTACAAAGAACCCATATTGACAAGAATTAATGTCACAACATCATTGAATCTCCTAAGAAACCTTACTATATAATATAATACAATTATCCTGACATCAATCGTCAAATAGGTTGAATAGCTTATGTTATAAACCTATATGTTTGAATATATTTAGTTGAATCTCTATAACTGAAGAAACTACAAAAATTACATGGATATATACTCAATCTAGCTATTCTATTCCATTATACGACCTGAGATATTAACTTTTAATGGAAAGAAAAAAATCCTCTCTCACATAATTCATTAATGTTATACAATTTGGGAAACACCCAATGTATCCAAATTAAGTGTGAACTATTATCATAATGACTTATGAAATACATATAAGAATGCAAGTCATGAAAATCATTAATAATAATATTAAAGTCAAAGGAATATTACACAGGTATTCATATAAGAATATACAATTATGAATGATATGTGTGAACTTCCTATTCATGGGCATATTATCATAACCTACTTTCATGGATATTACCAAGGTTGGTCACCATGAAAAAGTGTCTCAATGTTTTATGAGCCTCTTACCCCTGATATTCTATATCATCTATGTCCTATCAGACATTATCATCCGTCCATAGAACAAGGGTTTGTGGAAAACTATCACAACATATAACTAATCTTAACATATAGGTGAAATTCAATGTACTTTTAATTTTGCATGTATTCTTATGAAATTATCCCATACACTATCACATGAATGAACAATTAGGATTTTATAAAAAATGAAATTATATTAAATCACCAAGAATATAATATGAAATCAAAAGGACAAGGGAAGTTGTTTTTAGGGAACCATGGAATCCAATAATATACCCTATCTCATACTCCCTATGAGTGGGACTCATTCGTGTTGTGGCAGAAAAACTAGATTCATCATTGCATAAAATTAAAAAAGGACATAGTTCCCACAAGGGCACAAAATAGTAAGACGGTTTTCATTAACTATAAGAAATTAAATCTTGTGAATTTGAACAACTATTTACCTATCCATTTTATATAATTAATGTAAGAGATATTATTTGTGAAATTTCATTAAATATTTCTTGATGGATCCTCTGGTTATTTTCTTTTGCTGATAGTTCAGATGGACTAAGAAAAAACCACATCTACATTTCCTTATGTTACATTTTTATAGAAGATGATTACATATAGGTTATGAAATTACATAATTACTTTCCAATATTGAATGGTAAGTATCTTTTCATCCTTAATTGAGAGATGTTTGGAGGTATTTTTGAATAATTTTATTATTTCTGGTATATTCATTGAAACATGTCTTGATGATTTGGACGATGTTTTAATGAAATTAATTGAGAAAAATATGGTATTGAAAATTGAAAATTCTATTTCATAATGGGAAATGAAAATATATGGGACATATAATTCTTCAGGAAGTAATTTACTTTGATAAGGAAAAGGTTGATATCACTTCCCCACTACCTAACCCCACTATTTTGAGACAAATTATATTATTTATATTCCATGTTGGAATTTATAGTAAGTTTATTTGTGATTTTAGAAGGGTTTATCTTCACATAACTAAGCTGATATAATAGAAAAATAATTATGTGTTTGATGATTAATTCATGTACTATTTTTATAAACTTAAATAGAACATGAGTAAAACCACTATAATCTATACACCCAACTAGAATACCCACTTTGAGATGCTTTGTGATGCCACTCACAAAGTAGTAATTGAATTGTTGTCCCAAAAGTTTAATGGGAAATTACCTTTGATAGAATACACATCACAAACCATAGACATAGTCCAAATCAACTATGAAATAATATAGAAATATTATTTTGTGATTTTTATTTCTTTATAGATATTTTTATCATGTATGTTTAAGAGTAACGTAATTATTAACTTTGATCGAGTGGAACTAAGGTTTTGGATCAATAAATCTGATTCGAATATAATATTTTTGAGAAAGGTATTAAGACTATAATAATTGGAAATTAATATCAATGAAAATAATAGATTTGGGAATTTTTTTTGCATAAAACATGAGTAGGTAAACTCACACTACTAAGGCAAGGACACAAACCTATAAAACCCTGTATAACCATCCCCTTGTTGAGAAGTTGTAAAATATCAATTAAGTGACCCAACATGCTATATCAGTAAATATTTTGTCCACATACAAGGTACACTAATCCTTTAGTAAGATTTAAACTTATATACTAAAATTTTAATTAATGTTTTATGTTTGAGAGGATCCTTATTTATGGAATATTTATAGTGACTAATTAATTAAGAGATTTATCCTTGTGGAAGATGTAATTATTTTACTTTAATTTAGTCATACACATTCATGTGAATTAAATTTTATACTGAAAATAACAGATATAAAGGTTTTATAGGATAATTTTTTACCCATAAAATGTTAAAGCCTCTGTTGAATTTTGAAAAGAATGTCCAAACTATCAATTTTCGAGTGGGATTTCAAAATGGTATGAAATTCTATAATTGAATGTTCGAAGTGTAACATAAGTTATTTTGGGTATTTTACAACATGGATTTTTTCTATAATTAATGAATAATACAATATTTACACTATTAGTATCATCATAAAAAACAAAATTAAATCCAAGATTAATTTACTTTTAAATGTTGTAACCAGAAGGAATGATCATCACATATAATTTGTAACAAATTTGTAGATAGATCTATATTTCCCCCATCTTATTATTCATTATTCATTGATTATTTGGTTGAATAATAACATAATACCCTAATTTCATCATAGTATTTAGGTTAAGAATCTCTTTATATTTGATCCAAAATTTCTCCAAAATCTTATTTCATCAACGTAAAATCATTTGGTGTTGGTGGAGTCAATTCTAGTCACTTATGTCATTCATCATTTTTTGCAGAGAAAATTTATACAAGGATGAAGGATTGTTAAGTATATATTTAAGGATAAAGTGGTTATAGGAGGACTAGAACATTTTTCTTTGATTGAATTCATCAGATGAATCTCTCTTTGAATTGAGGAAATTATCTTTAGATTTTTTATGAAAAATTGAAGGTAACCCAAGAATGTGATAAAAGAGGGTATTTATAAAGCTAGGATAGGGTTGATAATTACAATTATTCTCTTAACCAATTCCTTATTCCCTTTAAAATCATTATAAAATAATTATATAAATTATATTATTATTTTTCTTTACAATCAGAATTCCAGTGGACAAATAAATTTATTTTGTCAAAAAAATTAAATAATATTTGATATATCATTTCCAGCGTAACTATTATACTTGATCCATCTATCGTATGTTATTTACAATAACTTAAAAAATGAATAATTATTTAATAAATAAATATTACTAAACTATTTTTTGATAAATATAATAAATATTATAAACACTAAATTTTTTGAATAAATATTTATTATTATTTTACTCACATATTTATTCTTTTGAATATCTCATGATCAAATATTAGGGATCAACCAATCCTGGGTTATTATTAAACCAAAAAATGGGAATAATATTTATTATAACATGTTAAATTTACTGTTAAATTAACTATTATTATGGATACACTTAGTATGTTACCCTCTTGGCCCCTTTCTTAGTGGCATTAAGAGGATCACCTAAAGACTAAGGTTAGCATCTAGTAACCTTCCAAAGAACCCATAGAGAAATAATTAAATTGTATAATGTTATAAAATCTCATACAAATGAACACGGTGTAATATAATACCTTTATTATGATATCTCTAACTAAGAAGGTTTCAACCTGGTGTCATTAACCAATGTGCATGATATGTAAATCTTTGACTTTTCATAATTGAACCTCCCCATAGAGCATCTTGTCAAGGGATTTATTTTTATTTTTCTAGCCCCATCAAGGGGTCCAAGATATCAAATTACATTAAATATAAGAAGGCATAAATCCTTTACTTCATTATTCATTAATGAGATATCACTCATGATGTACACAACATATCTTACATCACCGTGGACATATGTAATTATGGTTTTCATCAGAACATAAAATTATTTGAAAAGTGATATCTATTAAATAAAGTATTAAAATACATGGATTAATATGCACATATTTATAAATGAACATCTAGTGACATAATTAAATGTGTATTTCCTACTAGGGGGTCATGTTCTCATAATCTCATTACTAGAAATTATGAAGGGTGTACATCATGATAAAGTACCTCAAAGTTAAATGATTCTTTAAAGTTGATAACCAGTATCATTCTAGTCCTGGAAAATGATATCATATAGATATATAAAATATATTTTGGAATACTATCATGGCCCTTCCAGGTTCTCATCAAATTGGGGAACATCTATGAGCTTTTAGTACGACAATAACACTTAGGACATTATCACATTAAATGTTACATATAAGACCAATCATGATGTGAAAATAATTTTATTAATATTAAAAAAATGATTATAGGTAATGATAATTTACATATAAGTTATTTCCTACTAGGGGGTCATGTTCTCATAATCTCATTACTAGAAATTATGAAGGGTTTACACCATGATAAAGTACCTAAAAGATAAATGATTCTTTACTACTGATAACCAATATCATTTTAGTTCTATTAAATGATATCATATAGATTTATAAAATATATTTTGGAATACTATCATGGCCCTTCCAGGTTCTCATCAAAGTGGGGAACATCTATGAACTTTTAGTACGACAACAACACTTAGGAAATTATCACATTAAATGTTACATAGAAGACCAATCATGATGTGAAAATAATTTTATTAATATTAAAAAAATGAATATAGGTAATGACAATGTACATATAAGTTATTTTTAGGGAACCAAATATAATAAAATCCCTCTTTCACTAGATCCAATTGATAAAACCTTCAGTTTTCTACGTCTCACATGATACACATTTATTTACTAAGATGAGTGTTTAGTAAAGGGGTCAACTATATTATCATCTGTGGAAAACAATATAATATTAAATTCACCACATTATTAAAAATGCCTCTATATGTGATACTTATAGAGTATGTAATTTTTCTATTGGTGTGACCTTTCCTCATAAGAAAAACCATTACAACATTGTAATAATATAATGTGATAGTGTCTTTACTACTAGGCACCACATGAAGATCTTGGATAAGGATGTGTATCTAAACTTATTATTTGGTTTCATAAGAAGATATTATACACATAGAATATTCTATAGACTCTATGAAAAGTATCATCTTTAAACTCTTCTGGCTCATAACTCCTATATTGATACTAAATAAATAACCTAACTATAATCACAAATTTTTATGATATGTCTAAAATCTAGCATCAATATAAACCTGGATGACTAGATATTTGTCCACTATAAACACCATGAACATATCATTAGTACGACTTAGATTATTAAATATATTCTTTATTTAACTCTAATGATATTCATCTAGATGATCTGGATATATTCCTTCCATTATCAAGGCATAAAAAACATCAATCCTAAAACATAACATGGAATACATGATTTATCTTATCATAAAATCATATGGGATCTTACTTATTCTAGCTATTTCCTATTGTGCATGAGAACACATTTTCATAGAATGATGTATACCATGTTATATTTAAACCAATCCCATATTAGATCATTTTATTATAAATCTATTTAGAATCTGACCAATGTAAGTACCTTAACATAGTATAACAAGCCTCCTGGATCTCTCACAAATAATATTGATGCCAAAGTTATAGGCTGTTTCACTTATGTCCTTCAGGGAGAATCAGTTTTTCAACCCATCGTTAAATGACTATAAGAATGGTATGTTATTTAAAATATGTAATATTTCATCAACAATAACTACAAGTATAATGAATGTACTCACACTAAACCTATTATAAATACATGGATCACATTTATTGTTAATGTCAAAAAATTTATTATAACTTCATAAAATAGAATTTTCCTTGACTTGGATTCTTAGTTCAATCTATAAATTGATCTCTAAAAATTTTGCCAACTTATGGAATTTCCTACAGTTGAAAACTCTACCAGTTGTTTAATGTAGTATTTTTTCTAAAGTTTCCCATTAAGGAAGGTTGTTTGTACATCCATATACCAAATCTCATAGTTTTGGAATGATTCTATGGAAACAATAATCTAGATGGATTAAAACATGGATAATAGAGGAAATATTTTATCATCTTAAATACCTTGGTTCTATTCAAACATGTTAAAATCTATTCTTACTTTATGGATATTCACTTTACCTTCCATGTCAAATTTTCTCTTGAATACATATATACAACCTATGGGACTTACATCTATAACCCATTTTACCAAAACACAAACATGGTTCTAATACATGCAATATATCTCAAAAAATCATGGTATCCTACAATATTTCATCTTCCAATATATATAATTACTCTTTTTAATAAGTACAATCGACATTTTCAATCAATAATGAGCCATCATCATTGATTTCTAGAAAAATATATAAATTTGGTTCCATATCCTCTCTAGTTCTCATACTTTGTTCTTGTGTTTTAGGAACAACATATTCCATGAATACCTGTGTAATGTGTTCATATACTAATTATTACATATGATGAGTACCAATTTTATCAAATTAAATATCAATCACACTATCCTTATTGTTTATGTTATCCCTGTTACTAAAATAACTAGTTTTGTGATGGTCACCTTTTTTTTGAGGGGTTATATATATAGTGTCCCATTGTTTTATTAGGATACTATATAAATATGTAATTCATGCCTCTAGGGTGATATTTGGTTTTTTTAATGGGAATTAACAAACTCCTCACATCCCCATGCATGTGCATGTGACAAAATGGGTTTATTTCCATTCCATAAATCGAAGTGAACTATATTTACTACTTTTGTTGGTACACTATTTAGTATATACATTATAGTTTGTAATGAATATTACTAAAAGGAAAATATGATATCTATGTGACTCATCCTTGGAATCACTATATAATGGAGGGTGTAGTCCATTCTTTCACCAACTTCATTTTAGTTTTCTTTATATAGTGGATTTAGTTGTGATATAATCTGATATTCCCATAGAATGTATATAAACTCTTGGATAATATATTAAACACTGATATCAGATCAAATCTCCTTTATCTTCCTTAAAAATTCATTCTCAACTTCATTAATGAAAATTTTAAATCTCTCAATAGACTTAGACTTATATATCATATAGTAAATATTACCATATCTACTAAAATCATCCGTAAAAGATATGATGTAAGAATGTGCACATCTAGGCACTATTAGAAAATGTCTACACACATTAGTTTTTAAAAATTATAAATTATTTATAGTCCCTCCACCATATCTATAAAAATGTGGTTTGGGAATATTTTCTTATAAAAATAATATCATCATTTAAGTAGTTTTATCTAAAAAGATTCTAAATAACCACGTTCATTTTTCTTTTTCAAATAATTCTCATTTATGTAACCAAGATAGGGATTCCACAATTGGGTGTTTAATGGGTACTGTAAAATTGACTCATCATCAATTCCCAAAACAAGGTTGTCACAATTTAAAACATAAATACTATTATTTAAATTCCCCATAGCATAATATATGTATCTTTGTAAAATAAATCAATATTATTTATAAACATGAAAAAACCAGCTCTATCTAATAATTTTAAATAAAGTTTTATTCTTGGTAATATTTGGTATATAATAAAAATATTTTAAAACAAAAAATCTTATATGTTGGCAAGAGATGGTGGTAATCTCCTATAATCAAAGTAAAAAAGTTGCACTCTATTTACTGTTTTAAGATCCATCTCTCCTATATAAATTTACCAAAAATATGTACGATTATTATATTTAAATATATATATTAGAACCGAAATAATAATTATATAAATAATTTTATTATTTTTCTTATCATGTGCAATTCTTCTAGATAAATATATATGATTTGTTAAATAAATAAATAAATATTCATTTCAATGATATTTAATATATCATTTCTAGATGGACCATTAAACATGATTCGTCTATCCTCCATGATTTTTAATGAACATTTTATAATGAATATTTATTCAATAAATAAATATTATTGAATTATTTTCTGATATGTATATTATATATTATATTCATTAAAACTTGTGAATAAATATATATTAATATTTAACACAAATATTTATGCTTATGAATAACTAATGATTAATTCGTGGAGATCAACTAATCTCTATTAATTATTAACACACAATGTGGTAATAATATTAATTTTGACATTTTAGATTCAAAATAATATATATATATATATATATATATAAGATTTTGGATACACAGAATGTGTAACCCGCTAGGACCCTTTTTTAGTGGTATTAGGTTGGATGCCAAAAGTTCAGGACTAGAATCTATCTAACCAACAAGTAACCTATAGAACATGAATTATTTATATTAGTGAAATACAAAATCATATGAATGATCACTATCCAATATAATCCTATTTTCGGTGATATTAATAATCAAGTAGGATGAATGCTGGGGTCATCATCCTATGCACTAGATAACTCTTTCTTTAAATTTATGAAGTTGAACCTACACATAGAATTTCAAGGCCATATATTTATTTAGGCTATTCCATTCCCATCACAAGTCTTGTGATATCAAATTCCATTATAGATTATAAGGGACACATCCTTTCTTTCATAATTCATTAATGCATTGCACTCATGATGTACCCAATGTATCCAACTTCACCATGAATATATTTTGTCATTGTTTCCATTAAGACATCAAATTTTGTGACTATTGGTATCTATTAATAATAATACTAAAGTCTTAGTATTAATATAAAAATCCATAGATATGAACACAAAATGACATAATTAAATGTGGATTTCATATTAGCATGTTTCATTATCATAATCCCATGTACTTAATGTTACAAAGGAAATACACCATGATATTTTGACTCAAAGTAGAATTCTTCTCCAAACCTAATAGATTGTATCATTTATTTTTCATCAAATGATATCATCTAGCTGTAAAATATATAACTCTGAATACTATCATGGAACTTATAGGTCCTCATCATAGCAGGAATAAAATATGACCTTTCATTACAACATTTCCTCTTAGAACATTATCATATTCAATGTTCCATATAATAAAAATAATGATGTGATAAGATGTTTATTAATATCCAAATTAATGAATACATGTAATCATAATGAATATATAATATGGTTCTAGGAAAAAATATCCAACAACAATAAAATTTATTTTTTAAAAAACATTAATGTGTGGGGATTATATTTTATAGGTCAATTTCTTATTTATTTTTTATTTTTCTATATTTCATTAATATTATACAATGTTTCAATTTGAAATAATGAAAAATCATCCTGAACTGATGAAGAATAAATGTTTTTTACTTTCAAAAATAAATAGTTTTTCTAGTTTTGTAGTGTCTTGATTCATAATCATTTATTAATCAACATGATTTTATAACAATAATAAGGAATACTTCATAAATAGATATATTGGTCACCATAAGATATCAAATTTCTACCACCAACAACCAAATTGGAAATTGAGGTCACTGATAGATAGATAAAAAAAATTTAGGATAAGGTAGTGTAACCAAACTAAAAGGACTAGAGTAAATATTCTTGAGGATATACTATATATATATAAAATTATACTTTAAAAAAACCCTAGGTATGTCTCTTTACAAAATTATTTATGGAAAAAAATAATGTGCCTTTTGAGCTACAATACAATGCTTAAAAATCTATAAATAGAGTGAACCTCGTTTTTGGTTTGGCTAGAAAGTAGAGGAAGCTACAAATATTGGAAATAAGGGAGAAAAGGATGGAATCTTATGAATATTACTTACCATATAAATCAAATTCCAAATCATTCCAGCATAGAATTATTCAAAAAAGATAATTTCAAGTTATATATAAAGTTATTCTATTATATTTTAAGATAAATCTCATTCTTGGTGAGAATTATTATAAATAGAGTAGACCACACATCATAGAAAAATATTTCCATTTGGTGAAATTGAACCCAAAGGAGGTCACTCACATCATACCCTAAAAGTGAACAGAGAGAAGTTAAAGCATCTTGATAAGGTATTTTGTAAAGAACATGTAGAGGATACAACCTTTTCTCCAGTATATTTGAATAAGGATTTGTAAATATTACAACCCATATTTCAATACACATTAATTAATGATTTATTACATAATGATAAACATAATATAGTCCCAAAAGGTCATTATGATTAGTGAATATAATAAATTAGGTTAATAGAATAATAACATGAACATGGATTCATTGAAATTATTAAAAACATTTTGACATGCCTTAAAAATTATTTTTCTATTCTAAAATAGAATTTAAAAAAATTGGGATATACATAAGATAGGGGTGAGCTATAAAGGAAAGAAAGGGAATAAAAAAATTATAAAACAAGATAATGTAGTACATGTGATATAAGATACATATTAAGGTAACATTATAGGGGTCTGAATTATATTCTTTAACAACAAGGCTTGATAAAATATGATAACATTAAGAAACTATAGGAATGTGGAAACAACCTAAAACCTGAAATCATAAACATAAGTCAAGGATAACCACCAAGAAATCATAATATATTTTACATAGGATATCCTATTGTCTTCTATACATGGCATCTCAGGTGATAAAATCATTAACCAAATAATTAGAGAGATATATAATTCTGGGGCCACCAGTCACATTCATATTATGTATATGCAGAAGTGTGACACATATATCATACAAAATGACAATGTATTTCATTAATTTTAATACCAAAATTAAGGATTTTGGGTTACATACTTATAAGTCCCCAATCAAAGAATGATAGTTTTATCTAGGTGAATAACCTGAGTGGAAATGTGGATGAGTATTAACTACACAAATGATTGGCATGGAATGTCATAGGATAATTTTGCAGCATAATGTGAGTACAAAAAGATTAATTGAAGGATTAAAAGAGTTAAATGGGAATCTCATCAAATGGAAATAATAAATACAATAACAAGGATATGTAAAAACTTGTTACATTATGATAAATTGGAAAAAAAATCATAATGAAAAGAAGGTGATAGAATAATGAGGAGAAGGAGAGGATCCCTTACATTGAGAGGGTGCTTCTAAAAGTTTGGAAGAATATTAATAAGATATCAGGGATAAATCAAGAGGGTTATAGAGAGGAAAATTCATATTAAATTAATTCCCCAAGGGTTTTTTTAAATATTAAGGGGAGTTTGGGTGTGTTTTTATAGAAAAATAGAGGGAGAATATTTATTAATTTTCAAACGTAGGTTTTGGAATCAATATGATAAATTAATAAAAACCAAAAACATCAATGTAGTTTTTTATCCTAGGTTCTTCCAAATATGTGTGTTTTTAATTATTTTATATTCTTAAGTACAAAATTCAATAAAATAATACCCTTGATGATGTGGAAGTTAGTTATGTTTATAAATAATTTATTCAAAAACCTTAAAATATAATATAGATTTTTGAGGATACGTTAAAGATTTATAAAATTAATAAAATAACATCACAAACACATTGTTTTAAATAGGAAACATAATATAGGTTATAGATACTCTTTATGTAATTTATTACATCACTTCAGGGATTTTATGAAGTCATAATACACACTATATATTTATATTGTATTTAATTTTTACCAAAAAAATCAGCTGTCTCTCTAAAAATAATGAAAAATTACCCATTACAAATTCTTACATAAAGATTCTTAATATAATATTTATTTTATAAAAAATAATTATATATATATATTAAAATTTATTCATTTAAATCAAAAGGCTCCATTTATTAAAAATATTGTTTTTTTACGATAATAATGTTTTTGGTCGTTATAAAAATTATATTTGACTTCATCAAAATAAAATTAACATTTATATTTAATTAAATATTGTTCAATAATATTATTTTATTATAAGAAATTTTATTTAAAAAATTCATAATTCCATTAAAAATAGTATTTTGATTGAAACTATATATTTCTAAAAAATATAGACAAAGTTTCATTATATCAATAACTAATTTTTATCAAACTCATTATTTAATCATTTATAAAGGAATAAAAAAATAGAAAAATATTTTTTTTAAATATACGAATTAATTATATTAAGGGATATATATATAACCCTTTTATTACAATATCAAACACCTTAAGGTTAAGGTGTGAGACGGTGGCAGTTTTTTGGTGTAGTTTTGAGAACATAGTTTTGGACATGATATCAATAATCATGTACTTATATAATAAATGATTTTTATCATGATTTAGTTATTTAATCATATATTGGTCTGGTTTAAGGTAATAATATAATGATTAAATATTCTTTAGGATTTCCTACATATGGGCTTTATAGGGTACGATCCTACTAGTCGAGGACATCACTTATTTTTTATGTGTTAAATGGTCTTCATTATATATTTTAATATATAGTAATCATAATGGTCATTAAACAATAGATATATTTTCAAGGTTTATGATTAATAATAATATTTTTAATCTGAGAGGATATAACTTATAATGTCCCAAAATAACCAAAATAGTGCATGTGTTTTCTATAACTACATTTCATAATAAGATATTTATTCATTTATTCATTTGAAAAGGGAAATTAATTTATAATACTTTGGGTTGCTAAGGTGTTCCCCCATTTAGAATCTTCTCCCTAAAAAGTTTCATTTAATACACTAAAATAGCTTATGGTACATTTTTTCATCTTCTCTTTTGCTTCCCATGTTTCTTCCAAAAAATTATTATTCTATAACCACACTTTGAACAGATGAGTTGTATTTTTTAGTAGAATTTTTTATTTAGGATCTAATATTTTTACTAGCTAATGTTTGCTAGAAATATCACTATACAATATTCCGACCTCTAGATTCAGTATATGTGAGGGATCTGGTATGTATATCCTCAAGAGGGATACATTAAATACATCATGTGCTTTAGATTGGTTAGGTGGGAGTGCTAGTTGATAGGCAACAACTCTGATTAAATCCTTGATATCAAAACAGATAATTTATCTTGAACTAATATTTCCATTCATCCAAATCCTCATGACTTTCTTCCATGATGAAATATGAAGGAAAAAATTTATATTTTACTATAAACTCCAATTATTGTCGAAGATTTTTAAACATATTTTCTATCAACATTATATAAATTTGAGTTTTCACCAAATGGTTTGAACCTTATCAATCATCTATTAGACAAGATCAAGTCCCATAATCTTACGCCCTCCAACTTCATCCCAACATGTTGGAGTATGGAATCTCTTCCCATATAGAGCCTCATTTGGCCCAATTTGAATGATATAATTAAAACTAATTTTGTATATAAAAACAACACTATGGGAAGGTGTTGATCCCAATATCCTTAGAAATACATTGAACATGATTTCAACAAATCCTCTAGAGTTGTAATGGTCATTTAGAACTGGTCATCCTTTTGAGGGTGATAAGAAGTACAGAAACTCATCTCTGTATCAAATTCTTTCTAACATCTTCTCCAGAACCATGAGTTGAACCTCAGATCTTAATCAAATACAATATATATTTTCATTCCAAGTATTCATACCACTTATCTTATATATTTCATGGTGAGTTTCTCTAGAGATTAGTCTTACTTAATATTAATAGAATGTGATGAATTTTTAAGGCGATCAACTACCACCACTAGTAGAAAAATGGTTTTTAACATTGAATTTTTTAAAATTTTGACATCAATTTTTAAATGACGTTTAAGTTGGAAACTTAAAAAATATGAGTTTTGATGTTAGTTTTTATAAAACGATTAAAAAAAGTAATTACATTTGTTTTTGGAATCAATTTTGTAAAACATTTGATGCCAAAAAATACCAATCGATATCATTTTTGCATTGGTTTCTATAAAAGCTAACACGAAAATTGTAAAAAAAAATTCTCAATTTTTTTAAAAACTGATGCCATAAATAAAAAAATATTTTTCCATCTATTTTTACAAAAATAAACTCCAATAATTAATCTTTTTTCTTTTGTGTTTTTAGAGAATTTATTGAACGTCAAACTAACTGTTCATGGAGCTAAAATGGAATTATGGATCAAAAGATATGTCCGTCCGAAGTTGAACATATCAAATTTTTGACTGATACAACTCATTTAAAATAAAACATAAGAAACTTGAATGAAAATCACATACACCAAATGAAATAAAGAAAAATAATATTTCAAACATATTTTAATTGTATTAGTAGTTTTCATTAGAAGGATATGTTTTTTATCATCATAAATTTATGATTTAGGGTATAACTCACGTGGAAATGAAAACGGTGACAGATAATCAATTTTACAACTCATTTGGTAAATCTAATTCAAATTTTATATATTTTTAACTAGATTATATGAATAAAAAATTATTTTAAAAAAGTTAATCAAGTTGTTTAGAAATGAAGTAAAATAATAATAAAGAAATAAATTATTAGAATAGATACAATGATCAGATCATCGAATGAAGCCATGTTGAAAAATTGATTTAATTGAAGATGTCTAAAATGTATAAAATGATGAACTAAAGAGATTATGGATTTATATATATTAAAAGAAAATTTTTTCAATAGTGATTTATGAAAATGTTGGATGGAATTTAAAAAGTTAAATGCACATTGTGAAAAAATTGAAATACCGATCCCGTGTATTTATGAAAACTATTCAATGTCAGTTTTGTGTAAAACCGATGAAAAAGAGGGTTCACATTAATTTTTTAGTGTCGTTTTTTTACAAAACTAATGCCACAAAATACCAATTTATATCATTTTGGTATCAATTTTTAAATAAATCGATGCAAAAAATTTTAAAAAAATTATTTTTAACGTCGATGTTTTTTAAAACCATTTCCAAAAAGTTAAAAAAATTGGTATTTGTTTTCAAATAATCCAATGCTAAAAATTTTAAAAAGTATTTTTCGTATCAGATTTTTTAATAACCAATGCGAAAAATAAAAATCTATTTTTTTGCGTCTTTTTTTAAAAAACTAACACCAACAATTAAAAAAAATAGTTTTTTTCATTGGTTTTCATAAAAACCTATTGCCAAAAATTAAATATTTTTTTATAATTATTTAGGAAATTTCTTGATCTTCAATTTTATTGGTCATCAAGATAAAATGGAGTTACAGATTAAAATTCATGGCTTTTGAGAATTAAACTTGTTTAATACTTCTCGTAAAGAAGATCAACTTCCAACGACTACAATATTTAAACTGTAACTCCATTTTAGCTCTAGGACCAATCAAATCAAAGAATAGGAAATAATCTAAAACATATTAAAAAAATTAAATTTTGGCTTCAGTTTATTTGATAATAAACCAAAAAAAAGTTTTGTAAAAAAAATTTTGTGTCATTTTTTTAAAAAAACCAACGCCACAAAGTATCCGCAAACATATTTTACGTCACTGTATAAGAATCCAATGTCATATTTTCGACATTTAAAATCATTTTTCAACTAGTGAACCCAAATATAATTATTACATTTATGTTTCTTTGGGAGTCCTATGATTAAATCAATGTTTATGTTTTCCCATTTTCATACTAGCATATAAAATGGTTGCATCATAGGATTAAGCTTCTATTATTCCACCTTGACTTGTAGCCATAAAAGCATTGAGATACAAATCCTAAAATATATCTTTTCATTTTATCCCATCATAAGTTTCACTTTTGATATCTATAAATCATAGTTATTCCTAGATGAATAGATAAGGAAGTGATTTGTGCATCATCCAAAAGTTCCCTCTTCAGTTCTAGTATTTATGGGATTTATATCTAGGGTTAAATCCTTCTAACCCCATTTTTATCAATGTTGAACCCTATAATATTCACTACATTTTATTATAAAAACTCATATGCATTTTGGGCCTCCTTTATCTCTCAAGAATATATGGTTGATGAGCTATTTAATTAATATAGGATAAATTTCCTTCTAATATTCCCATTTCCAGCATTTTTAGGTCCAAGAAGACTACATCCCTTACAATCCTCATTATAGATAGGGTTGTGGGATCCTTTATATTCAGAGCATCTATCACTTTTTTTCTTTCCCAGGATGAAAATGAATTGAATAGTAATAATACATTATTTAATCTAACCAACTCTATTGGAACAAATTGATCTCATTTATTTTCAATTTATACTTAAGGATTTTATGATTTGTATATATTTCAAAATTATCCCTATGGAGGTAATTTCACTAGATAATTAGTGTAAAGATAGTTGTAACAAGTTATTTATCATAGTTTTGGTAGTTATACTCATTGATATTTAATTTGAGAGAGGAATAATTTATCATTATTTTTTCTTCCGTGAGTATAGAAGCCAAGCCATTTTTGGATGCATTGCTATAGATCAAATATATTTACACACTATTGTGTAATATGATAACAAGTGAAGTAATCTTCCTCTTCTTAAACTATTGATCGATCTCTTCAAATTCATCAATCCAAACAAACATGATTCACTTTTGAGTTATTTTTTCATTTCAGATTGAAAAACATGATAAGTTTCTCAAAAATCGATGACAATACAACCTAATAAAAATAAACTAAAAATTTATACTAGATATATTGATCTGGGATATCATTAAATCCCCATAATTTTTGAAGCATCCATTGATATTACTTTATTGGTAATAAAATTAGCAAAGAAAATTAATTTCTCTATCCACAAGTCACATATATTATAATCTACAAATGACTTTTCCTATTGAAAAATCTTCAGTATGGAATTTAAAATTCTCAACATTTACCCATCCTTATTCTTGATAAAGAGGGTCAGTGCACCCCACAGTGAATAACTTAGGCATATAAAACCTTTATTTAGACTCTTTTATTCTTAATCTCCTCAAGTCCAAAAAGTTATATTTTATAAGGAGTCTGGTATATTGTAAAATCTCCAAGTATAATCATGATTGGGAAGATAACCTCACAACATGGTGTACGATATAGAAATTCTTATGGAAATACATCAGTATATTACTTTATAATAGGAATATAATTAGGGTAGATCATTCCCTTAGTAATAATAATTTTATCTAGATAAACTTTCTCATATGGAAATAATATCCTCTCTTGAGATTATGATTCAAAGGAGATTCATCCTCCACCTTGTACATGAATAGAATCTCAAACACCCTGAGATTTTTAAAATAATATCATCATTTACAATAGAGTGTATGACACAAAACACCATGATTAGAATATAATATAACATCAAGAGAATTTATGATAAATTTTTTTAAAATAAATTCAGTCACTTTGAAAACATGGGATGCACACAACACCACACTTAAATGAATCATTATCCTCTATTAAAATACTATAATTTAAACATTACCATTATAACACAACCTTTAAGATGGTGGGTATGAATAATACTAAATAAATTTGGAAAATGTTGTGTTTTACACATGTATAAAATAATTACAATGGTAATATATTTATGATAAATAAAATAATAATTATTTGAAAGTAAAATAAATGTTTTCTGAAAAACAATATTTTTATAAAGGCAGCATATTCACGATTTCCACAAAAAAAATTTAAATAATTATTACCAATTTTAGAAAATGTATTTGATAAAATAAAACCAATATTTTAAATCATCATATCAAAATTATCTTATGGTTACTTTTGGTATTTTTCTCAAATGTTTCATTTTTTAATGATTAGTGAAACAACAGAATTTTACTAAAACATGCATTTCCATTAAAATTATTTAATAAGATAAACTATATTTTAAACAATGTTAAAATTAAAATTAGTAAAATTATTATAAAATTTATCCAATTTAGGTAATTTATATCGGTTTTATATCGAATTTTGATATTAAACCCTTCTATATTTTTGATAATTTGTTTCTTTAAAAAACCCTTTTTTATTGTGTTTTTGGGTATTATTTTAAATTGAATTATAAAACATAATTGAATTTATTTAATCCAAACAGATTCCATATTTGGAATAAGAAAAATTTATATTATTTAATATGTTCAACATAATTTTTTCCAAAATTAATAATGAAAATAGTAAAAATTAATTATAGTGGTTAAGGTAAAAATGGGTTTACCATGGGGATAAACTAGGAAGATAAGGGTTAAAATGACAATATAAATTGTCAAAATATTATAGGATATCCATATCTAAACCTTATAATATACCAAACTATAACCTAATTTTATTTAAAACTTTTTTTTGTGAATTACTTTCTCATTATGGATTCTTTTGTGAAATTTTCATGTAATTTCCAAGAGGGTTCGCTTTCCCCACTTATAAAAGGGAATTCCACCCCCTATTTCATCACTCCCATAAATCCATATGGATATAAAAAACTCTAAAAAATCATTCCCCAACATCATGATACATATTAAAGAGTTTATGTTCCTCCAAAACACCATTCTTACAGACCTTAATAGGAGAACCAAAGGTCGTTTCTATTAGAAAACGTACCTATCTTAAGAAATCCATTTGATTTTATTTATTATTTTTATATATAAAACTATTTATTAACACTTAAAACGTAATATAAAAATATAACATATAATTATATGTTATTATTATATTTGAATAATATTTACCCACAACCTTTTTTATCAAATGGGAAATGAAATCATTAATCATGTGTATGGTTTAATACAGCCTCACCAACTGATATAGTTTGTTTTCCATCACTAGTGTTCAAGGATGGATATAATTATGTGTAACACCTAAGACTTTTATGAGAAATATTTTTTTTATGTTATATAAATCATCAAAGGAATATTTCACTACACACAACACTTGATTGGCTTGCTTTACACGCAATCACAACCTTCCTGGATAGCTTGCGTCGTACGCAATACCGAGTTTCACTAAACAACGATATGCTATTAAAATATTATTAAAACTATCCGTTATTAATAGTAATAACTTAAATTTTAATTTTATAACATTTTAATTCTACCTATACATTTTTTAGAATGAGCTATAAAAGCAAAATCAGTTTTTTGGATAAAAGAAATATTTTTCAAAAAATACAGTTTTGCCGCCTTTTGATGGCGCACAAACATTAAATCTACTTCTTGACATTTTTATAAGTTCAATTTGACGAAATAAAATTTTTCTTTTGAATCAGGGAATAAAAATTTACTTTTGATAAATTTTTGATATTTTTCTGATAACTTTCATATTTTGATGAATAGTAAAAATACGCTAATTTTTTTAAAACAACTTTTCTCATTGAGATAATTTATATGGATAAATTATAATATTTAATGGTTTTGAAGTATAAATAGAATATATTTTTACCATTTAATATAATTTATTTCATTAACATTAATTTCACATTGAATTAATAGGTAAAAACATTTCAATATTTGGCAATGTTTTAACTTCTAAAACCTGTTTTCTTAACAATGGGATTTATTTTAAATTAATTACTGCAACTTATAAGTTTTGAATTTTGAAAAATGGATTCCATATTCAGAATTAGTGGGTCCATATTATGTTAATAGGCTACTTTTTATTTTTTGGCATTATGAATAGTAACTACGGTAAATTTTATTTACCATAGTTAAAGGTAAATAGTGTAATTAAGGGTAAATATAAGATTATAAAATTACCCTAAAACCTGCCAAAATATTATTGGTTGACCAAACGTCGACCCATATCACCTAAGTGTCAGATTATATTCATTTAATGGACTTTTTTCTATGAAAATAATTTAATTATCATTAAAACCAAAGAATGTCACAACATGTCACTTTCTTAAATCTTATAAGTATAATAATTTTAATTTGGTGATCAACAAAATGAAACATCGAACATGAATAGTATCCAGAAATATAATACAATTATATACATCATAGTAATTTATTTAGAATTTTTAGGGATTAAATAATTATCATTAATTATGACACAATAGTGATGTTGAAATTATTTTATTAATTAAAATATCAAATAAATTGTTTTAAAAATATTAAAATAAATATTATATGAACTATTTAATGTGCTAAACTAATTTTATAGATACATATGACATTTTATGAATCTATTAAAGCTTTTAGTTTGAACATATCTTCTGTACATATTTTATTTACATTCAAATAAATGAATAGTGTCAAAATTGACAGTATTGTTATTTTATAAAAATAACATATTATAAAATTGTTTAAAAATAACAAAAATATTTAAAAATTATAAATTAAAATTTATATGGTCGAAAATGTCATAAAGTGTCATATTATGGAAAATTCACAACACATATGTAATTATTTATAATAATTTAAAATTTAGAATATTATTACCACAAATAAAATTAAATTAATAAATAAGGATAAATCAAGTTGATAATGTTTAAAATAAATTCCTAACATGTATAAATTTTATTGGTTGATGAGATTACAACCCTATCTCATCTAATATTTGGATATTAGTCATTTTGGAAGTTTTTAAGTGGGGTTGGGATTTAATATAAACTAATATTTCTTATATTTCCAAAGGTGCCCCTCTTCTCCCTTATAAAAGGGAACCGCCTCCCTCTCCTCCTCACACCAATTTGAGCATTCAGGCTCAGACAACCCCTGACACATTCTCCTCTCCAATTCCCTAGAGACATCCTAGAGGTCCTGGTCTTCTTCAAAGACCAATTTTAGTGCCCTAAAAGGAGGTCTCAAAGAAGCGCCTCAAAGAAGAGGTAATACCCGTTACCGATTCTTTCATCTTTACTTCTTCTTCCACTTATTATTCTTTAGTTGTTTCATTATAAAGTAAAAACATCAGTACCACTCATATACTGATATGTTATTATAAGTATGAAACAACCCTATTTCACCATCTATCCATCCTACGGAAAATGAAATCACCTCGTTTGCGTACGTACGGAATATCGTCTCCATGCCGTGGTGTAATATATTTTCCCCCACCACCTTACTTGGATGGGTATAATGGTGTAAATAATAACTATATATGATTATTGTAAATTTATATTGATTCTGAAATAGTATACATACACTCCAATACAATTCCACGATCATGGGAACGATATCATCGCTCGTGCGTATGTACGGAATACCGTCTCCACGATGTGATGCGACTCGTTCTATGTGATCTTCATTTCATAATGATTATAAAAATTAATTGAATGAATTAATATGATATATATTACACTAATACCATTCTGGAAATGAGGTATCTATAACCTAAAGAGAAGAATAAGAATTTATACGACAAACATGCATAAGAACAAAAAGTAATAAACACCTGAATAACAAGTAGTAATGAAATATTACTAATAAGAAGCTAATAATATGACCATATATGATATCATAACAATAATTATGATTCTTGATTAAGTCAATAAAATTATTTAAATAATTTTACAGGAGGTTCAGACACTTACGAAGAAAATCAGACCTAAGGTAAGGGAAAATCTCGCAATCTCAATTTTTATCCGAGATTGTTTATACTTCAGAATTTACTGGGGAGTATTTTACCATCCACATCCATGATTCCTCAATATTTAATATTGATCCATCCACTTATAGTTGTTTAAATCCAATTTTACCCTTTGGTGAGTTTTTAGTAAAAGATATGAAAGGAATCTTTTGTCATTTTTCGTACGAGGTACATTTTGACTTTTCTGAAAAAAGTACGAGAAGAATGTTTTTTTAACTTATATGGCATGAATGGATATTTAAAACATTATTTCCAAGAATATTTCTTTTCAAGTTTTCAAGTTTATTTTTAGTCAACTTCTATAGTTTAAAATTGTATGACATGTTAAAGAAAGGAAAATGTTTTTGAAGTAGAAAGGATATTTTCCTCAAGAATGGAGTTCAAGTGCTTTATCAAAATTATTTTCCATCTAAGATAATATAGGGTTATGTTTCTATCCCTATTATTACATTTATTTGATAATGTTGTGTTGAAAGTATTTTTATGAATTCCTTTATCTTATATGAATTGTTTTATGATGTCAAGTTTTTTAAGAATCCCATTTTTACTACATGGGTTATGCAGTGATGTATGATTTATGATTTTGTGGCACACATATGAATGGTATCATTATGAGATGGGTGGGACCTATATCTCCCTCCAATGCATTGGATAAAGATTTTATATCTCATGATATAGACATGGCTGGAACGGCAGGTTAAACCGGTTCAGTAAAACAGGACTGAAATGAGGAATGAACTTGGTTCAGAAATAGACTTTGTCCACTAAGATAGTATTGGCAATGAGTCTTGACTAATAAGAAATGATTCTCTATTATTATCTGTGTATGCCACAAAGTTTCATGTTTTACGTTATGATTATAGGGATTACATTTCACTACTATGATTTTTTCCATGTTATGATATTATAATCTCTTTTGCTGGTTAAGATTTCCAAAATGTTATGTTATTATGAATATGATGTGATTGGTATTTCTTTTGTTTACCCTTACTGAGAATTTGAGCTCACCCTTTTGTATGTTTTCATTCCCCAGGTCAGGAAGAAGATTATTATGTAAGATATGCCAAAAGGGACTATAGATATGATGAAATAAATGGGAGACAGTGTAGATGCTTTATGATCCAGTTGTTTATGTTTCCCATTTTCTAAAGACACTATACCTATATGGTCCTTTAATGGTTTTGTTATATGTTGTAATAAGTATGCTTCAATTTTGAAGTAATAACAATGTATGTAAAGTATGGGTTTTTATAATTGGTATCAGAGGAAAGGTATAGTCAACCTTTGGAAACTAGGATGTGAAATCCTTAGTAAGAACTCTAAGGAAACGTCTAAGCATATAACACAATATTATTGTTTTAGAAATGACCATGAATAACCTAGGACAAGACCTTAAATGTGAAATTTTATTCTTGATTATGTGTTTTTTCTATTATAATTAGTGTTACTCACACTATTCTTCTTGGTTTTAGTCAATGGCTGGAACCCGAAGGAACCTTGTTAATGCGGAATGCGACGGGAAATGCAATGATTATCCACCTGAGCAACCAAATGTTATGGGAGCTGGAATAAAAAATCTTGTAGCCATGATCTCACAACTTTCTCAAGCTATGAATCATGCAGGACTTCCAAACGAGCAAAGGAAGGAGCGACATTCTGTTGAATCCTTCATGAGGATGTGTCCACCTTCTTTCAGCGGGTCTACTGATCCATTAGTTGCTGAACAATGGGTTAGTACTACTGAAAAGATATTTTCAGTTCTTCAATGTTCTGAACATGATAAAGGCATCCTAGCAGTGTATTGTTTGGAAGGAGATGCTGATCAATGGTGGAATCTTATTAAGAATACGAGGCAAAGGGATGAAATTGAGTCCATGGAATGGGACGAGTTCAAGAACTTATTTTTCAATAAGTACTTCCCTCATATTCTTTGAACAAATATGGAGAAAGAGTTTCTTGAACTGAACCAAAAGGATGATGAATCTATTGGTACCTATGAAGAAAATTTTACAAGACATGCAAGGTACACTTCTGGTATTATTATCCAACCTGAGAGTAAGATCGATCGATTCATTAGTGGCTTAAAACCAAGTCTTCAAAGGGCCTTAGCCATAAGGGACTTCAATAGCTATGAGGAAATCGTTCGATGTGCTCTCAAAGTCGAGATGGATATTGGAGTAACCCACTAGTCATATGGGTTTGATAAGAAGAGGAAAATGGAATTCATAGGAAAATCTAAAGAGCACCCTGAAAATAAGATGAGCTTTCCCTTATGCTCAAGGTGTGGAAAGAAACATGGAGGGAGTTTTCTTAAAGGGACAAGTAAATGTTTCAAATGTGGAAAGGAAGGTCATCGGGCATTTTAATGCCGCAATGATGGGAAGAAGATGTCTAATGATTCAAACAAAGGAAGGGACACACAGAATGAACCTACTACACTTCAATGTTTCAAGTGCAAGGAGATGGGGAATTATGCCAATAAATGCCCTAATCCAAGGGTTGTTTATGATTATAGACATTAGCAAAATCTTAAGGCTAATGACAAAGGAAAGTCACATGCAATTTCTATCAGCGATGTGGAGTATGATAATGATGTGGTGAAAGGTACACATACCATCCACTCTAAAGTAGAAAATGTTTTATTTGATTCTGGATCCACCCAATCTTTTATTTCTGAAGAATTTTCTAATAGTATCATCGTATTACCTCAACAATTATATGTTGAGTTGGCTGTGTCAACACCTAATGGCACAACAGTTGCATCAAAAGTTTATAATTCTTCCCCGATTAAAGTTTGTGGGAAATTGCTTCCTGCAAATATTGTGATCCTTCCTACAGTGTAATTTGATGTGATTCTTAGCATAGATTGGCTTTCTCTATATGGAGATCAAATCAATTTCCAAAGAAGGGAAGTCAAATTTCATATTCCATATCAATCTATGATCGTCTATCGATGTAAGGATGAACATAACCTTCCAGTGGAAATTTCTTCCATCTTATGGGTCTTGATTCCACTAAATGAAGGTTATTTATCTCAAATGGTTGGGGAGAAACTCACGACTAATAATATGCCCATTTTACAGGAGTTTGATGATGTCTTTCCGGAGGAATTTCCAGGTCTTCCACCAAATCGTGATGTTGAGTTTTCAATAGAACTCGTACTGGGTGCTTTGCCTATTTCAAAGACACCTTATAGAATGGCCCCAATTGTGTTGCAGGAATTGAAGAAGAAACTCCAAGAGAATCTTGATAAGGGATTAATACGCCCTAGTGCATCAGTTGGGGAGCACCTGTTCTATTTGTTATGAAGAAAGATGGATCAATGAGACTCTGCATTGATTATCGAGAACTTAACAAGATCACTATCAAGAACAAATATCCTCTCCCACACATTGATGACTTATTTTACCCACTACGCAGAGCTCAATACTTTTCCAAGATTGATCTTCATTTAGGGTATCATCTATTAAGGGTAAAAAGGGAGGATATACCAAAGACGGCTTTCCGTCAAAGGTATGGACACTATGAATTTATAGTGATTCCATTTGGTCTTACTAATTCCCCTGCTATCTTCATGGATCTAATGAATAAAGTCTTTAGAGACTATCTTGATCAATTTGTGGTAGTCTCTATAGAAGATATTCTTGTCTATTAAAAGAGCAAGGAAGAACATAAAGATCACTTGAGAATTATGTTGAAGACCTTGAGAAAGGAGAAGCTTTATTCCAAATTTACCAAGTGTGAATTTTGGCTTCAAAAACTTGCATTTTTAGGTCACATAATCTCAAAAGAGGGGATATCTGTGGATCCAGCAAAAAAAAAGGTTATCGAAAGATGGTCGAGACCAACAATAGTAACTGAGATCTGAAGTTTTCTTGGTTTGGCTAGATATTATTGACGTTTTGTGAAAGATTTTTCATGATTATCTAATCCACTCACCAGGTTGACTCGAAAAGGAGTTAAGTTCGTGTGGACGGATGAATGTGAAGAGAATTTCAAGGAGTTGAAAAGAAGGTTATCCAGTGCACCTTTACTCACACTTCCTTGTAGTGGAGAAAGGTTTGTGATCTACAGTGATGCATCCAAGAAGGGACTTGGATGTTTTCTCATGAAAAATGATATGGTGATAGCTTATGCCTCACGACAGTTGAAAATCCATGAGCAAAATTACCCAACACATGATTCGGAGTTAGCTGCGGTAATCTTTGCATTAAATATTTGGAGGCATTACCTTTATGGTGAAAGGTGTGATATTTATATTGATCATAAAAGTTTAAAGTATATTTTCACACAAAAGGAGATGAATATGCATCAAAGAAGATGGTTGGAGCAGATTAAGGATTACGACTGCTCAATTCATTACCACCTTGGGAAAGCAAAAAAGGTGGCAGATGTATTAAGTCGACAAGACCATGCTAGGTTATCCATGATGAGGATCACAAAAGATCCAATATTTATGGATTTACAAAGGATTGATCTTCGAATTATAATGGAAGGGGGAAAATTGTATCATTCTCAAATGAATGTTCAACCATCTATACATGTGAAGATTAAAGAGGCACAGAAAGAAGATGTAGAGTTACAAAAGGTGAGAAATGTTCCTGAATTAAAACTTGATTGTGATGGGATAATAAAGTTCAGGATTTGGGTTTGTTTTCCTCCCATCCCCGAATTAAAGAAGGAGCTGTTGGATGAGGTTCATAGTTCATCATTCTCTATTCATCTTGGAAGCACAAAGATGTATAGGGACCTGAAAGAGTACTTCTGGTGGGATGGCATGAAAAGATATGTTGCTGAATATGTCTCTCGATGATTGGTTTGTCAGCAAGTTAAATCTGAGAGATAGAATTCTAAGGGGATGTTACAACCATTACCCATACTCAAATGGAAATTGGGAAACATCACTATGGACTTTTTCACAGGACTTCCTAAAACATCCAAAGGCAATATTGCTATCTGGGTCATAGTTGATCGTCTTACAAAGTCTGCACACTTCATTGCTATTGGAGAGGATTTCTCTCTAGATTAGATTGCCAGGATATATGTAAAGGAAGTGGTAAGACTGCATGGAGTACCACTAACTATTATATCTGATCGGGATCCGAGATTTACCTCAAAGTTCTGGTGAAGTCTTCAGCATACTCTGGATACAGAGTTGGGTTTCAGCACTTCATATCATCCTCAGATAGACGGTTAGTCTGAGAGAACAATTTAAACTCTATAAGATATGTTGAGATCTTGCTCTATGGATTTCAAAGGTTGTTGGGATCAACACCTACCTTTGGTGGAATTTTCTTATAATAATAGCTTTCACTCCAGTATTCAGATGGCTCCTTATGAAGCTCTCTATGGAAAGAAATGCAGGACTCCAACTTTTTGGGATGAAGTTGGGGAAAGAAAGCTATTAGGACCTGATATCGTTGATGAAATGACAGAAAAGGTCAGATCTATTCAACAACACATAAGAGTAGCTCAGAGTCGACAGAAAAGTTATGCCGACAACTGAAGAAAAGACTTAGAGTTTGAAGTGGGTGATAAAGTGGTCTTACGAATATCTCCCTGGAAGAGGGTCATGAGATTTGTAAAGAAGGGGAAGTTGAGCCCTAGATATATTGGTCCTTTCGAAATATTGGATCGTGTTGGGAAGGTAGCTTACCGATTGGAGCTTCCACCGAATCTCTCTCAAGTACACGATGTGTTCCATGTATCTCTCTTGAGAAAGTACATACCTGATCCTTAACATGTACTCAGCTCAGAAGTTGTACCGTTGGAGCAAGATATTTCTTATGAAGAACAGCTGATAGAGATTCTGGATCGTATCGAAAAATTCCTACGAAACAAGACCACTAGCTTGGTGAAAGTTTTATGGAGGAACCACCAATTAGAAGAAGCTACATGGGAGCATGAGGATATGATGAGGGAGAGGTATCCTCATCTGTTTGTTACAAAGTGACGAATTTCGAGGGCAAAATTCATTTTAAGGGGGGTAGAATGTAACACCCGAGACTTTTATGAGAGATATTTTGTTTTTATGTTATATAAATCATCAAAGGAATCTTTCACTACACACAACACTTGCTTGGCTTGCTTTACATGCACTCACAACCTTCCTCGATAGCTTGCGTCGTACGCAATACCGAGTTTCACTAAACAACGATATGCTACTAAAATATTATTAAAACTATCCATTATGAATAGTACTAACTGAATTTTTAATTTTATAACATTTTAATTAAACTTATACATTTTCTAGAATGAGTTATAAAAGAAAAATCAGTTTTTTTGGATAAAAGAAATATTTTCCAAAAAATACAGTTTTGCCGCGTTTTGATGGCACACCCACATTAAATCTAGTTTTTGACATGTTTATAAGTTCAATTTGGGAAAATAAAATTATTCTTTTGAATCAGGGTATAAAAATTTACTTTGGATAAATTTTTGATATTTTTCTGATAACATTCATATTTTGATTAATAGTAAAAATACGCTAATTTTTTTTAAACAAATTTTTTTCATTGAGATAATTTATATGGATAAATTATAATATTGAATGGTTTTAAAGTATAAATAGAATATATTTTTACAATTTAATATAATTTATTTCATTAGAATTAATTTCACATTGAATTCATAGGTAAAAACATTTCATTCTTTGGCAATGTTTTAACTTTTAAAACCCATTTTCTTAACAATGGGATTTATTTTAAATAAATTGCTGCAACTTATATGTTTTTAATTTTGAAAAATGGATTCCATATTCAGAATAAGTGGGTCCAAATTATATTAATAGGCTACGTTTTATGTTTGGGCATTATGAATAGTAACTATGGTAAATTTTATTTACCATAATTAAAGGTAAATCGGGTAATTAAGGGTAAATATAAAATTATAAAATTAGCCTAACACCTAAAAAAATCCCATTGGATGAGTAAAAGTAGACCCATATCACTTAAGGGTCGGATTATATTCATTAAATGGACTTTTTTTCCTGAAAATAATTTAATTATTATTAAAACCAAAGAATGTGACAACATGTCACGTTCTTAAATATTATAATTATAATAATTTTAATTTGGTGATAAACTTCATGAAACTTCAAACATGAATAGTCTCCAAAAATCTAATACAATTATATACATCATAAGAATTTATTTAGAATTTTTAGGGATTAAATAATTATCCTTAATTATGACACAATAGTTATGTTGAAATTATTTTATTAATTAAAATATCAAATAAATTGTTTTAAAAATATTAAAATAAATATTATATGAACTATTTAATGTGCTAAACTACTTTTATAGATACATATGACATTTTATAAATCTATTAAGGCTTTTAGTTTGAACATATATTCTGTATATATTTTATTTAAATTCAAATAAATGAATAGTTTCAAAATTGACACTATTGTTATTTTATAAAAATAACATAATATAATATTGTTTAAAAATCACAAAAAATATTTAAAAATTATAAATTAAAATTTAGATGGTCTAAAGTGTCATAAAGTGTCAAATTATTGAAAATTTACAACACATATGTAATTATTTATAATAATTTAAAATTTAGAATATTATCACCACAAATAAAATTAAATTGATAAATAAGGATTAATCAAGTTGATAATGTTTACAATAAATTCCTAACATGTCTAAATTTTATTGGTTGATGAGATTACAACTCTATATCATCTAATATTTGGATATTATTCATTTTTGATGTTTTTATGTGGGGTTGGGATTTAATATAAACTAATATTTCTTATATTTCCAAAGGTGCCCCTCTCCTCACTTATAAAAGGGAACCTCCTCCCTCTCCTCCTCAAACCAATTTTAGCCTTCATGCTCGGAAACACCCTACCACTTTCTCCTCTCCACTTCTTAGAGACATCCTAGAGGTCCTGGTCTTCTTTAAAGACTAATTTTAATGCCCTAAAAGGAGGTCTCAAAGAAGTGCCTCAAAGAAGAGGTAATGCCTGTTACCGATTCTTTCATCTTTATTTCTTCTTCCACTTCTTCTTCTTTAGTTGTTTCATTATAAAGTAATAACATCAGTATCACTAATATACTTATATGTTATTATAATTACGAAACAACCCTATTTCACCATCTATACATCCTATGGAAAACGAAATCACCGCGCGTGCGTACGTACAGAATACCGTCTCCACGCCGTGGTGTAATCTATTTTCCCCCACCACCTTACTTGGATAGGTATAATGGTGTAAATAATAACTATATATGATTATTGTAAATTTATATTTATTATGAAATATTATACATACACTTCAATACAATTCCACGATCATGGGAACGATATCATCGCTCGTGCGTACGTACGGAATACCGTCTCCACGATGTGATGCGACTCGTTCTACGTGATCTTCATTGCATAATGATTATATAAATGAATTGAATGAATGAATATGATATATATTACACTAATAATATTCTGTAAATGAGGTATCTATAACCTAAAGATAAGAATAAGAATTTATTCGACAAACATGCATAAGAAAAAAAAGTAATAAACACTCGAATAACAAGTAGTAATGAAATATTACAAATAAGAAGCTAAGAATATGACCATATATGATATCATAACAATAATTATGATTCTGGAATAAGTCAATACCATTATTTAAATCATTATACAGGATTTTCGGACACTTACAAAGCAAATCAAACCTAAGGTAAGGGAATATCTCGCAATCTCAATTTTTATCCGAGATTGTTTATACTTCAGAATTTACTGCGGAGTATTTTATCATCCACATCCATGTTTCCTCAATATGTAATATTGTTCCATCCACCTACAATTTTTTAAATCCAATTTTACCCTTCGGTGAGTTTTTAGTAAAAGATATGAAAGGAATCTTTTGTCATTTTTTGTACGAGGTGCTTTTTGACTTTTCGGAAAAAAGTATGAGAAGAATGTTTTTTTAACTTATACGGCATGAATGGATTTTTAAAACATTATTTCCAAGAAGTTTCCTTTACAAGTTTTCAAGTTTAGTTTTAATCAACTTCTTTAGTTTAAAATTGTATGACATGTTAAAGAAAGGAAAATGTTTTTGAATTAGAAATGATATTTTCCTCAAGAATGGAGTTCAAGTGCTTTATCAAAATTATTTTCCATCTAAGATAATATGGGGTTCTATTTCTATCCCTATTATTACATTGATTTGATAATGTTTTGATGAAATTATTTTTATGAATTCCTTTAGCTTATATGATTTGTTTTATGATGTCATGTTGTTTAAGAATCCCATTTTTACTACATGGGTTATGCAATGATGTATGATTTATGATTTTGTGGCACACATATGAATGATATCATTATGAGATGGGTGGGACCTATATCTCCCTCCAATGAATTGGGTAAAGATTTTATATCTCATGAGATAGACATGGTTGGAATGGCAGGTTAAACCGGTTCAGTGAAATAGGACTGAAACGAGGAATGAACTCGGTTCAGAAATGAACTTTGTCCACTAAGATAGTCTTGGCAATGAGTCTTGACTAATAAGAAATGATTCTCTATGATTATGTGCATATGCCACAAAGATTCATGTTTCAAGTTATGATTATTGGGATTACATTTCACTACTATGATTTATCCCATGTTATGATATTATGATCTCTTTTTCAGGTTAAGATTTCCAAAATGTTATGTTCTTATGAATATGATGTGATTGATATTTCTTTGCTTTACCCTTACTAAGCATTTGAGCTCAACCTTTTGTATGTTTTCTTTCCACAGGTCAGGAAGAAGCTTATTAAGTAAGATATGACAAAAGGGACTATAGATATGATGAAATAAATGGGAGACATTGTAGACACTTTATGAACCAGTTGTTTATGTTTCCCAGTTTCTAAAGACATTATACCTATATGGTCCTTTCATGGTTTTGTTATATGTTGCAATAAGTATGCTTCAATTTTGAAGTAATAACAATGTATGTAAAGTATGGGTCGTTATATTATGGATTTAACATATGTATATTATTTTTATTATATTATCATAGTTTATTAATTTTAATATCACATATACATTTTTATGTTCCATACTTTTCAAATACAATAACTTTGCTAGTGTATACGGTGGACTACTGCCTAGCAAAGTTGTATGATTTGATTTTCACGGAAACATTACATGAAATATAATAAGGATATAATTAAAGAATATATTATATTTACAAGGGATTATATTTCTAATATAAAATTAATATATCACCCACTTTATTACTCTTTCACTCATTAATGGAATGATATAGTAACTCATTCGTACGTACGACTTACTGTCTCTATGAAGCGATGAAATTCATTTACCATGTAAAACATTAATAAATCATTATAAAAATGTATCAAAAGAGTAAATATTTTATTTATACCATTTTAATTATTTTTTATATTATATATATACAATTTATTCACAATAATCATAACTTTTATGACAAAACTCGCATGAGAAACAAAGAAATTGAGAACTGAAACAATGAAAATAATGAAACATTATTAAAAAAGGGGTGGTGAAATATTATAAGATGATAATATAGAATATTATAAATATTATTATGGTTCAGGTATAAATTTATAACATTATTAATACCATTATACAAGAGGTATAGACACGTATGATGAAAATCATACCTGAGGTAAGAGATTCTTATCTCACATTTACTTCTGTGAGACATATTCCATATTACCCACTTATTTCCATTATGAGGGGTAAATAATACCACTTTTAAATGTTATATCATGAATATATTTATCTTCATCATACTTAATGCTTCATTTTATGTCCTTTATTTTATGGGGATTACGATTCAGAAGTAACCAAACTAGTAAGGGTTTATTTCACAATCTAACCATTATTTAAGATTTTTTATGTTTATATCTCCCATGGTTGAATTATTTGATATTTATGTCCTAAACTAAATTTATTTTATTTTCATGTGGTTATTAATAAAATATATAAAATAATAGTAACATTTTTACTCTATGATACTTAAAAGTTTAGATATTTTTTTCAAGAAAATATGACTTAATTTCTGTTGTTAGTCAAAATAATTTTTCTTCCAAAATAATATTTTCTAATTTTTGTTTTGAAAATTGTTTTGTAAAAATATCAAAATGACTTATTAAATACAATTTTTTCAATTTTTTAAATTTTAAAAAAAAAATTTGAAAAGAATCTTTATGTCATTTTCCAAACAATTCCCATTTGGATTTTACCAAAAATATTAAAATAATATTTGTTTTAATGTGTACAACATAAAAGGTATTTTCCTCCTTAATGACTAATAAATGATTGAAATGTTATTTTATAAGTTTATAAAGTAATTTTCAAAGAAAATTATTTTCAAAATGTTATGAGAACATTTAAAAAAAAGTGATATTCAAATTTCAAAGGATGTTTTACTCAAAAAATGTTTTTTATGATATTATTATAGTATTTATGTTCATAAACAAAATCAACCCATTTTTTATATATGATATAATGGGGATATTCTGTATTGATATCATCCTTATTCCTTACTTTTATGGTTTATTATTTGATGGAATGAGGATGTATAATTTTATTACCATTCACCATATTACTCTAAATGGTTTATGATTACATTTATTTGATTGTGGTAAGTAAAAATATTTTATATGTTATTTTTAAATATGAATAATAATGTCAATTATGTTTCACCCCTTTCATAATAGGAATGCATTAGACATGGTAAGTGATGAGAAGGTCCCAGTTATCAATAGCTCCTCGATGCAGTGGTATGTCTCATGAGACAAACTGGATTGAGTTTTGGTTGATTTCTTACCTATTTATTTAGATGAATTATAACAAGGCCTAAACAATATGTTTTAGACATCATAAATTTTTTATTACATCATTATGAAGTTATTTATTGATATTCCATGCGATTATTCTATTATTTATAATATCCAAGGTTAATCTTTCGAGTTCATGTGATTATTTATATGGAATTATTTGATAATTATTTATTACTGCCATATTATGCTCATATTATTGATTAAATATACTTTTTTCCATTATTTACCTTTTCATATTGATGATTCCTTATTTACTCATATATTCTACTTTATTCATACCCTTAGTGAGCTTCTAATCTCACCCCTTTCTTATGTGTTATTTTCTACCGGATACCATATTTTTTTTATGATTGATATGCATGGATGAACTATGAGGAATAATTGAGTTCTCAAATAATTGTTTTTTATTTTATGTTGTTTCACTCAAAAAATGTTTTGTACTATAGGTTTTGGAGACATGGTACTCAACGATTCTATTGATTTTGTTATTTTTCAATTACATTCCCTCATATCGGGTTTGTATTTTTTTCTTTTTGAGGGTTGATCTTGGGGGTTCAATTATGATAGAAAAATAATTTACTAACAAATCCCCATGTTCATTTATTAGAAAATTCCAACTGATCCTACATCCATAACATGTTACAGACATTCCTTCCAAAGACAGACAATCATTTGGTGTTTTAGATCCAATGAAACTTTGTAACTAAAATTGGTCAAGAGGATTAGTAGTTATCCTCATCACACCCTTTTGGGGGAATTGTTACCTATTTAATGACTCACTTATAGATTTAAGATAAGTTCAATAATATCTTCCAAATCCTGATATGTAACTATTTTCCATAATTAATTGATCAAGTGTCAAATACTTTTATGTGTAAATGGGGTTATTTAAATGAGACCATCTATATATATCCAAGGTTCTACATCCATTTACAATATTTTCTTTGAAATGGGTATACGTTTATATTTTTAATCCATATAACATGGCTCTCTAGATTTTACTACCATAAAAGAAGGCAATTGATATTTCAAGGATGTGATTAAACCTTTAAGAGTTGTCCTATATATCCAATATATAAAAAGAATAAAAAATCATGTAGTTCTTTTGAGTCAGGAAGTTTAACATCATACAAAAATGACATATATGAGGGAACATAGGCATAGAGTATGGAGCTCGAGCCTTAAGAATGCTTCCTACGTATCCTATTTATAATAGAAATAAGAGTCATCATAGTTCAATATAACAAAAATTAATGATGGGTGGTGACTGATAATTAATGTTTCTAAGGGTTATTTCCCCATGGTTTACCAGTAAGATATTTTCTTTAGGACATACATCAAGGTGAATGCCCTTGTAAGGGGGTGTTCGTATCATGTACCTAAATAGGGCTTACTCGCTGATGCTTCCCTTGTTGGGGGAGATCCATGATGTGAGTGATATGATCTTTGAAATACATAAGCCTATGTGATCCATGCTTGGTGTGAGAAAAAATGGATAATAAGAGAGTAATATAATTCTACATGGATGTGTGTATTACACATTGGGGTAGCCCTAATGGGGTGCTTGATATATATATTGGGTTTTCAGAAGGTGTCCTACCTATCCTTTTGGGTAGGAATTATACTTCTCATAGTTTAGTAAGCTTCTCAATCTGCTTATAGAATATGAATAACGATGAATCCATTAGACTGTTTGGTTCCCATGGGTTAGAGTGTCTGAGACATTGAGGGACTTACAATGAGGAGGATATTAATTTGATTTCGGGCCTTCAGAAGGAATCCAATCTATCCTATTCACCTATGCATCATATTTCTTGTAGTTCAGTTCACTTCCAAATTTAATGATGGATGATAAAGGATAATAAACTCGTATGAGAGTTTGGGTCCCATGGGGTGAGAGTGTTTGAGGTTTGTAGGGGACTTGGTGGATTCCCTTTAGAGATCAGGCCTTAGGAAGGCATCCTACATATCTTGTTTGGATAAGAATCAGAGTTCATATAGATCATTTTTGGAGTGTATGAATATATTTATAAATAAGTTTATCATATCCTAGAGTGTCTTCCTGACATGTCTTGAGTTCATTCTTGATATGTTAGGAGTGTCTATTTGAAAAGGATATAATGTGTCAAGGTACTTCACTTGATTCAAGTAGAAATGATGGAGGACTATCTCGGGATCTGGCTAGCATGTTTGGAGGACTATCATTTGTCTTAGTTGAAATATTTGAGGTTATTTTCATTATCATCATAGAAACTTACAAGGGTTTCACGTGATCAAGGATGACATTTTAGAAGGTTATCGCGTGACTTGGTTGACATGTATGGATGTATTCACATGACCTGACTGATATTTATGGGGGACTTCTCAAGACTAGGGAAACATGTCCATGGTACTTCTGAAGACATGGGACTCAAGTCAAGAGGAATCATCAAGACATGAGATACATGTCCTAGCACTATCACATGATCTAGATAGGCCAAGTGAAGCACATGATTCCTTCACAAGAAGGTTAACATATTTATATTCACATAATTCTCATGTCTTTCTTAGTATTTACCATAATCATTCCTGAAGGTTTATCAATCATTAGCTTGTTTATATTTCATCTGACCAAGTCAACATGTAAAACATCCTTAGTATAATATGGATGGATCTCTAAAATTCCTTCACGTGATCTATAGAGTGATCAAACAAATATAACATTCATGATTCATGATCCCTTAGTCCATTCTAAATATTTTACCTGGTAGAATACACTCTTGATGATGTGAAATTATACTATGAAAAGTATACTATTATGTGCTCTTGTGGGTATTCATTGCATCACATGTGAGTGTGATCATTTCCTAAGGGGAGTAATTTATTTGCCTCACTACTCCATTCATAAGCCACCTTGAATAGTGCATATATCATTGATATGAGTTTCTGTCAATGGAGGGATTATCTGTGAAGACTCGTCCCCTGGGGCCCATGGCGTGACTACCCCAACCCTGTATTCCATAGGCCAGGGGTTGGAAAATAACAAAATAAAGACATATCCCTAAAATTAGAAAGGTATTTCCTTTAAACCTGGAAACACATAGACCAAGAACACGACATGATGAAAGTCACATAGTAAAACTGCATACAGAAAGTAAATGGGTATCTTAGAATTCCACAAAGGAAAAATACAAAGCATGAACTCAATCACAAAGCACAAAGCAATAGACTCAACTCAAACCAGATTTACAATATAGAGATCAATAATAAATATGATTAGTCTTAAGATATATCATTTTATTCCATTATGAAGTTCCAAAACCAAAACAAGAATAATTTGTTTAATTGTCGGTCCACACAAGGTCGCATGTCGCTAATCCTTGACGCCGCTCTAATGATGGTCCTCATCAGGTCGCACACTGCTGATCCACACATGGTCACTAGAATTTTGATCCACATAGAGCCTCTAAAATGATGATCCACATAGGGTCTCTATAATTATGATCCACATAGGGCCGCTAAAATGTTGATGTACATAGGGTCTCTATGATGATGATCCACACAGGGTCGCTCTTCAATTGACATCTTGCCACAAGATTCCCCACATCCGGTGCACTTGAGTTCCATAGTATCTTTTCCTCAAGATATAGTTTGTGCCTCAAATTCCATGATGTTCCAAAAAAGTGTAACCCAAAGGGCCTCTATGTCCTAAGGGTCCTAACACGACAGATGGGGCATCAATTGGATGCTCGATCTGTGAGTTATAGGAATTTTAGTACCGAGGAACTGGTTGGATTCGGGTTCGATCCAACACGGACATACTCCAACTTTCTCCAAAACTCAGGTGAAGTATATTAAAAGGACCTTCTCTTTCCAAGTATTCTAGTGCCACATACAGTTCATCAAATGGATGTATGGTTTGTGAGATATGGTCATTTAATTGTATCTGGGCCGAAATGGGTCTAGGTCTGGTCCAACCTGGAAAGACCAACCCGACTTGCCCCGACCTAGGTCTAACTTGACCTGGCCCAAATCGTCTTGGCTGTAGAATGGCCCAAACCACCTTACCTAGTTGCGGCCCGCCAGGTGGTCCGACCCACTTGCTGGTGTGGCACCCAACTGGGTGGGCCACTTGGGGCTTTCCCCCTCCGAAATGGACCAATTTTTTATTCGGCTTTCTGCAATGGCGGTGCCATGTGGCGTCGCCTTCCTATCAGAAGGACCCATGGGGTGCGGGTCCCCTACTCATCCATCGCGGCGTCGAAGCCATGTCCTCCTCACTATAGCATGTGGAGACACATGACTTTCTTCCAATAAAGCTAGCCGAGGGACGACCGCTGCTTGCTGCCACTATGACAGACTGATGTCGAATGCCACCGGTGGAACTTTCATGGGCCACTGAGTGAGCTCTGGTGGTCCGTTTTCCCTTCCGAACAAGCCTACGGGACTCCCGGGATGCTGATGTCACTGTGTGGCTCCTGGATTCATGTTACCATCACGTTAAAACTTCTCCCATGAAGAATGAGACCAAACTGAAGAGGCAGTGGGTCTTTCACTTGTTCGTTTGGCCCTTTCCCTCCTCGTTAGAATCATAACAAGAAGGTAGCAATTAACTCAACATAATTAAACTATAATAATTCTACAATTCATCAGTATTTTCGAGAATGAGAAAAATAAACAATTAAATTGAATTTAAATAAAACCCCTAACTTGGAATGGGAGGAGACTTCGCGGTTATGGAAGAAAATTCCACGCATGATGAATCCATCTGCATTGTTCGATCCTGGATCGATTCCTCCAATGTTGTCATCCAATCTGTCATTCTTCATTGGTGGAATATGCCATGACACTTTGTCAGAGGTTCCTCCATTTCGTGTCATAACCCATGCTAGAGCCTCATTTAAGTAGAGGAGATGGTTGATTAATGCAACAAGAGATTGATGAGGTTCATTAATGAATAAACCTATTAATCTCAATGGTGTGGTTAAAAAACTAAATATTTAATTCATTAAATGGCTTAAAAACTTAGTGGTACTACCACCGCCACTCAACCATTGGTAGAAAAATAAAATAACAATTTTAGGTTATTTTATTATTCTTAAAAAATCTATAAAACTAACTTTTTCTCTTGACCTATTGTGGTTGAAGTTAATCCTCCCTTAAGAGAATCTCGACACTTTGGATTCAATGGTTCCATCATATTTTTAATCCGAGACCTGGTTCAAAATATAGAAAATGTCATCCGCAAGTTTATTTAATGTACCTTATAAAACTTCGAAATTATGTTCTAGGAACACCGGGCCTCAGAATCATGTGCCATCAATTTTTACAGACTTGTAATAATCCCAAGTAATTTTAGAAATAATTTTTATAGAATTTCAGGGTCTTTACATTCTCACCACCTAAGGGATTTTCTTCCTTGAAAGATAAAACAAAACTAGCGGAAAAAAATGGGGGTACTGAGCACGTATATGAGCCTCCTGCTCCCAGGTGCTCTACTATAGGTTCCCGTGTTTCCAACAAACTCACACTAGAGGAGTCGACCACACACAAATGATCCGCTCTTGTCGATCCTCTTTATCTACTAAGAACACCAAAAATGTCACCCCATCATTGATGTCTATATCTCCCCAATCAATAACGTGTGATGGATCACACACATACCTCCTCAACTGCGAAAAATTGAAAACATTATTCACCCGATCCATCTGTGGGGGAAGAGCTAGATGGTACGCCACCCCACCTACTCAGCTGAGGATATGTAAAGGTCTGATGAACCTCGAAGATATTTTTCCACTCTGACTAGAACTCTTTATTCCTCATCGGGTTGAGACCCATCGGATGAAATTGTATCCCTCCACAAACTCCAAGGGTCTCCGTCTCCTGCCAGATTAAGACTTTTGTCGACTATATGCAATCTTTATCCTATCCCGAATGATCTGCACCTTCTATGTGGTAACCTGTACCAAATCTGTACCCATAAGTGCTGACTCCCCTAAGTCTTTCCAGCATAGAGGTCATCTGCAAGGTCGCCCATACAGGGCCTCTAATGGTTCCATGTCGACGGTGGAGTGATAACTATTGTTGTATTCAAACATCACCAGTGGCAGGTGGTCCTCCCAACTATGACCAAAATCAAGGACACATGCATGAAGAATATCCTCAAGTGTCTATATGGTCCACTCCGTTTGACCATCATTATGAGGATTAAGGGTGGTGCTCAAGCATATGTCATTCCAAAATTCCTCATGTTATCCCTTCCACAAATGGGATGTAAAACGACCGTCATGATTTGAGACGATCATTGATGGAACCCCGTGAAGCTATACAATATCTTGAATGTAGATGTGTCCCAATCTCACTACTGATCCTTTCTATTTGATGGGTAATAAGTGGGTCAACTTGGTGAGTCGATCAACGATCAACCAGATTGAATCATGGCCCATGGACATATGTGGTATCCCTATCATAAAGTCCATGGAGATATCACCTCACTTACACTCTGGTACCTCAAGTGGTTGTTCTAAGCCTGTTAGTACCAAATGCTCGACCTTCACTTGCTGACAAGTGAGGCATCATGAGACGAATTCCACTACCACTTTCTTTATCCCTGACCACCAATACTGATGCCATAGGTCCTGGTACTTCTTCGCCACACCAGGATGTATCACCAAAGGGGATGTATAGAACTCCCTCAACAACTCCTCCCATATAATCACTTGTACCATAGATAATCCTATAAAGAGGATGACGTTCTACCCACCTTTAGAAAATCCCTTAGGATCCTATCCTGAGGATATCTGAGCACATCGGGCCTCACAGTCAATTTCTCCAAGTTGCGCCTCACTGACCTGCTGAAGGAGTTGGGGAGTAACTTTCATAGACTGAAGGTAGGCTGCTCCATCACTATCCATGAAAGATAACTACAACGTGGCTAGCTGTTATGTCACCTCACTCAGCAACTGTAGACCGAACCTCTTGCCGAGTGTGTTTGCCACCACATTCCCATTACAAGGAGTATAGACTATCTCAACATCATAGTCATGGGAGAACTATAGCCATCATTGCTATCTTAGGTTCAATTACTTCTATGGTAAGATATACCTGATACTATTGTGATCAGATTAGACTGTAAATATTTCACCCATAAAGAAGTTTCACCACATCTTCAAGGTGAATACCACTACTACTAACTCCAGGTCAAGGGTAGCATAGTTCTACTCATGTTTTCTCAATTTACATGAGATATAGAAGATCATATCTCACTCCTACATAAGTACACAACCTAGTCCAGTCCCTGATGCATTGCAATAGACTACATACCCAACGCCCTCTTCTAGTAGCCTCAAGATGGGGGCACTCGTCTGTCTCTACCTCAGCTCCTGAAAACTCTGTTGTCATCTCTCCAAATATATTAAGGGATGTCCCTTCATTGTCAAAGATTTCAATGGTGTTACAAATCTAGAAAATTTGGGTACGAATCTCTGGTAGTACCCAGCCAATCCTAGGAAATGCCACACCTTTTTCACACTCCTGGGTGGCTCCCAAGAATGCATTGCATCTACCTTCTCTGAATCCAATGAAACTCTAGTCTTTGAGAAAAAGTTCCCTATGAAGTGGACTTCCCGCATCTAGAACTGCCACTTCAATAGATTTATATAAATCTAGTGCTCTCAGAGTGTATTTAGAACTATCTACATGAGCATGGAGTGATCCTCCTCCGACGTTGAGTATGTCAAGATGTTGTCAATAAAGACTACCATGAAACGATTGAGGTAGGGCTAGAAGATTTGGTTTATGAGCCCCATGAACACTTCCGAATCATTGGTCATGCAGAAGAGAATTACTAAGAACTCATAATGGACATATTGACATCTAAAGTTTGTCTTCTATACGTCCTGATCCCATACCCCGAGAGTGGATACTTATTCTTTACGGTCACATAGTTCAGGAACTGAATGTCCACAAAAAGACTCAGACTACCATATGCCTTCTCGGTGAACAAAATTAAGGATTCCCATGGGGAAACATTGGGCCTTATGAACTCCTTCCTCTGCAAGTCCTCCATCTATACCAACAACTCACGAAGATCCATGAGGGCCATCCAATATGCTGGTGTAGATATCACTCTTGTCCCGAGGTACAAGTCAATGTAGAAGTATACCTCTCTTTGAGGAGGTAGTCCCGAAACATCATTAGGAAAGACAACCACATAATGGTCCACCAATAAAAGATAAATCAGACTCCTCATGTCAATGGCTTCGAGGTTATGGATATAAAACTGATGTGTTATTGGATGAAACCTCCTCCATGAAAGTCCATCCTGTGCTACAAAGGTTCCCTTCTTACCGGTGAAGGAAAACCTAATTCCATCCTCATAGAAACACCCTACTTTGTGCCTAAAACAGTCGATATGAGAAATGACTGTGGATAAATAGTCCATACCCAATATGACATCGTAAGGCCTTGACTCTACTACTAAGAGATCCCAGCCAAAGATGTTGCCTCCTAGAGTAATCTCACAATGCTGAAACTAGTGTTTAATCATTGAATCCTCTCCCACAGGAGTCTCTAAATGTGATGATCAAGCCAATGGATCTACCAGAATCTCAGTGATCCAAATGAGAGCCATGTAAATGAAAGAGTGACTAGAACCTTTGTCTATAATTACTACAACTAGGGTAGAGTAGACATAGATCATACCTTGAATCATCTCTGGAGCCCCATGGTCATAGGGCTTAGCTACCTGAAGTTAAGATCGTCCCTGTCCACCTACTCTATGAGGATGGGGTCGACCACCTGGAGGTGGTGTCGGTAGAACCTCAAATCACCACCAAACACCTACTACATAGCCTGCTCCTCTGCCACGTCTACCATCCTGCGGACCTCCTCGTTCGAATCTCTATCTTTGCTTCAGCGGTCCCTCAACCGTCTACTGATCTTCGGTATGGTGGGTCGGGCAGTCGCGAGCCATGTGGCCCGGCCCAATGCACGTAAAGCACAATTTTCTCCTCTGTTGGCCTTCTCTACCTTGTGAGCTTTACACCTCCAACCGTATGTCCTATGGTCATCCTCTATAAGATATAGCATGCTTGGACCTCTACGTAATATGCCTATTGCCTGCTACAGATGACTCGACTACTTATTGACTATTGGTGGCTCTTACCTTCAGTGCCCGATCAGCAAAGAATCTATCCACCAATATTGTTCACTGGATCACTCCACCCTACCTTAGAATATTGATCGATATCATCGGTGGTCGGATCTCTTGTTGGAGACCCCTCTCAAAGGTCCGTACCTTGAAGAAAATGTCCCATACCATGTTGGTGGAGTAGCATGAGAGATCAGTGAATCTTGCCTAGTAATATGGAGGTTAGTTAATCTCATAGAGTACTAGGATACTATTAGGATTCCATGCGATAAGTGTGGGAACTCCTGAATATGCATAGATTGTAGTGTCACTAAAACAAACCCCACCCTAAAGAGGCTCTCGAAGTTTGTCTAGGCGAGGGTTGCCTCATCGTGTAACTAGAGCGTTAGGCTCCACCATCTCTGTGATGTTCCTTAGAAGAGGGTAGCAGCTAAGATCATCATATAATATACTGTTGTCTCAACTAGATGAAATATTTGTGCCACATACTCCAGTTAGTCCTGAGCTGCCTAGGGATTTTTCTCACCTCGAAACCTCGGAGGCCTCTGCCACATAAACTCATGCAACGCGGTCAGTCGGCAAGCACCATCTGCTAGTGGGGTGGGTGTTAAATGCTAACCAACATATGGTGGTGCTTCTAGTGTACCACCTGAAGGTTCTATCACTGTAAGATGGCCCTGCACCGAAGCCTCATCACTCGGTGAGCCGTCATTGGGAACTCTCTCTAAAATATTGGTTGGATGCCTATGTGGAGGCATCCTGAAAGGAATAGGTAATCCACAGTAAATAAGTTATACCTAGTGAGATGACTCAAAAGAGATAAAAAGTAAAACATTTCCAAAACAAATTCAATTTGTGTTTTCATGCACCAATTCGAAAATCAGAATTCAGGGTCCTGGTGTACCGATACATCGGCCACTGCACCAACAATGGACTCCCCAAACTAAAAACCAAACTAAAACCACTAAACAATATTTATACATTGGAAATATTAGAGTCCTAGTTATTTGGTAGAACTTCCATTTGATACCACTTTGTCATGACCGGTCCCCCAAGGCTCATGCCGTGATGACCCCAAGCCCACCTTCAATTGGCCAGGGTTTGGTGACTAGCACCAGAAAGGCATATCCCTGAAAGTGGGAAGACACTGCCTTTAAACCTTCAAACACATAGACCAAGAACACGACAAGATGAAAACCATGTAGTAAAACTGTAGTTGTAAAAGTGCATCCTGAAAGTAACGGGGGAAGAATACAAGCCCAACTGAAAAGGTAAAACTACAAAAGAAAACATCTTCAGGAATCGTCCACCAAATATCCCACCTAAAGGGTAGGTACCACTCGTCTCCATAGATCTCCACATCAATCAGTCACCTCTATGTACCCCCTGGTCTTGGCTCCTAAAGTCTCATCCAATCTATTTTTCATCTGCACAAGACACAAAAAGGTGCGGGAAAATCCCATGTAGGGGTGAGTATAATAATACCCAGCAGGGATCTCAAGACCCCTAAATGTCTCTCATAATTCCAAAAAGGGAAACCAAAATGCTTGATCTCAACCATAGATCACAATGAAAAAGACTCAGTTCAAAATAGGTACACAACTCATAGATCAGAAAAAAAGATGATTAGTCTTAAGCTATATCATTTTATTCCATTAGGAAATTTCACAACTGAACTATGAAAAAGTTGTTCCATTTTCAATCCACACAGGGTCGTATGTCGCTGATCCTTGACGGGACACTCTAAGGATGGTTCTCGTTGGGTCACATACTGCTGATCCACACAAGGCCTCTAGAATGAAAATCCACACAGGGTCTCTATGATACTGATCCACACAGGGTATCAAGTATGATGATCCACACAGGGCTGCTAATGTTGATTGACACAGGGTCACTAGAATGTAGATCCACACACGGTCTCTAGAATGCTAATCCACATAGGGTCATTAGAATGCTGATCCACACAGGGTTACTATGATACTGATCCATATAGGGTCTCTCTTGAATTGACATCCAACCATAAGATTCCCCGCACCCAGTGCGCTTGAGTTCCATAGTATTTTCTCAAAAAGAAATAATTTGGGCATTAAATGCCACGAAGTTCCACAGAGGAGTATCCCAATGTACCGGTATGTCGTAAGGGTCCAAACATGATAGACAACGTGTCAATTGGATTCTCAATCTATGAGTTATAGGCATTTTTGTGCCGAGGGCACAGTTGGATTCGTGTTTGATCGAACCTGGCTATAATCCAACCTTCTCCAAAACATAGGTGGGGTATCTCAAAAAGACAATCTCATTCCAAGGATTCTAGTGTCATAGACAGTTCATAAAATGAACATATGGTTTGTGAGATATATCCTTTTAAGCATATTTGGGCCGAAATGGGTTCGGATCCCGACTGACCCGACCCGCCTCGACCTGGGCCGACCCAACCGGTTTGGGTCCAACCCAACCTGGCCTGAACCTGCTGGGCCGGTCTGAGTCCAACCTGGCCCAGCCCAAACTAGTTGGGCCGACCCGAGTGGCCTAGGCCCCAGGCTCAGCCCGCTAAGTCGCAGACCGGCGCAGCCTGCCTCAGGTGGGTGCGGCCCGTCGGGCGGTCCGGCCCACTAGTAGGTGTGGCGGCTAGTATGGTGATGTGTGCGGGGCTTTCCCCCTCTTTAAAGGACCAGGGTTTCGTTCGATTTTCTAAAAAGACGGTGCAATTTTGTGCCACCTCCTTGTTAGTGGGACCCGTGGGGAGCGGTTTCCCTTATCCTCTACCACGACTTCAAATCCATGACCTCCTCACTACAGCGTGTGATGGTGCACCGAATTCTACCACACGGCTGGATGAGGGAAATCCTCCGCCTTCTGCCACCACAGACATCCAATGTCGGCTGGCCGATGTTGCTTGCCGGCACCGCCATGCCATAACCGCACCGACCGTGCTTTCATGGGCCACCGGGTGTGCTCAGGTGGTCTTTTTCCCTTCCAAATGCACCTACGGGACTCATAGGATTCTTTCGTCACTATGTGGCACCCAAATTTAAGTTATTTTCATGTTCAGACTTCACCCATGAAGAATGCGACAAAACCGAAGCGGTAGAGGGTCTATGCCTTGTTCGTTTGCCCATGCCCTCTGCGTTATCAGCATAAAAAGAAGGTACAAATTAATTACACATAGTTAAATTATAATACTTCCACAATTCATTGTTATTTTCAATAACGAGGAAAAGAAACAATTCACTTGAATTTAAAAAAAACCCCTACCATGGAATCGTAGGAGACTTTACAATTATGGAAGAAAATTCTACACTTTATGAAGACATAAAAGTTCATCGATCCCAGATAGATTTCTCTGACATTTCCATCCAAGCCTCCATTCCTCATTGGTAAATGATTTTGAGGTACTTATTAAAATTTTCCTCCCTTTTGTGTCAATAACCTAAGCCAGAGCCTCATTTAAATAGAGGTGATGGGTGATTAACACAACAAGAGATTAATGAGGTTCATTAATGAATGAACCTCTTAATTTCAATAGTGTGGTTACAAAACTGAAGTGACAATCCATTAAATGGATTGAAAACTTAGTGGTCCCACCACCTCCTCTCAACCATTGGTAGAAAAATAAAGTAACAATTTTATGTTATTTTATTATTCATTAAAAAGACATAAAACTAACTTTTTCTCCCAACCTACTGCAGTAGAAGTTAAGCCTCTGTTAAGAGAATCCCAGTGTTGTGGATTCAACGGTGCTCTCAGATTGTTAATCTGAGCATTGGTTCAAAAGATAGAAAACGCCACCCACACATTCACTGAACATACCTTAAAAAAGTTCAAAATTCCATTCTGGGCGTACCGGGCCTTGGAATCAAGCGTTGTCAATTTTTGAAGACTCGTAACAATCCCAAATAATTTTTTAATAAAATTATATTGAATTTACAGGTATTTAAAGTATCGTATCATATGATTTTCATGATCTTTCCATAGTTCTTCCCTGATGTCTCCTGATGAACAACTACCATTAGAATACCCAATCATCACCATGTTTATTGGACTCATGGCTTTTCAAAAAGATTTTTTGTAACACCCTAGGTAAATAAAGAATATGACATTTTTATATTTATCCTTATTTGTGAAAAAAATGTTAATATTAATTTAAAGGGAACGCTATGCTTGATGTCTCACCCAATACGAAAAAACGAGTTCCTTTGAAATCTTACGTTGCACTCTAATGATAAAATAATTTTATTTTAAATGGTAGTTAACACCTAGACATTGTAATGACGTGAATGAACAGAACTAACTACAAAATTATTATATATGTTTGTCAAATATTTTTACTTTTTACAATAAATGTTATAGGATTAAAAATGCGAATGAATCCAATTTTAAGCGTAAACATTCTAATATTATTTAAATGGTCGATTAACCGCCTTTTGATGGCGAACCTCTTTTAAATACAATTTTTGAAACTTTTATGTGTTATATGTTACAAAATAAAATTATTCTTTTGAATAGGGACATCAAAATTTACTTTGTGTAAATTTTTGGTATTTTTTCGATAAAGTTCATTTTTTAATGAATAGTGAAAATGTTGTATTTTAATTCAAAACTTCTTTTTAATCTAATTTATTTATATGATTATATTATCTTTTGAATTAGTTTTAAAGTGAAATTAGAATATATTTTTACCATTTAATCCAATAGTGTTCATTGGAATTAATTTCACTTTGAAATTGGACTTAAACTAGTGTCAATCTTTTGATATATATTGTTTCATAAAAACACGCTATTTGTTCTGAAAACGGGAATTAATTATTAAATTAATTAATTTATCTTATCTGTTTTGAATTTTTTAAAATATACATCATTTTTGAATTCGGAATATCAAATATAGCTTAGGGAGAATTTTTGGTATAGTTATGAAAAACTTCAATTTTTGATGAATAGTGAAACCACAAAGTGGTACTTAGAAAACTGATTTTTCGTTTAAATGAAATTTTACCTCCTCTATGTTTTGAATTTCAAAAATCCAACATACATGGTTTTAATTAGGAAGTAAAATGTGGTTCAATGGGATTAAAATAATTTTTTGGCGAATAGTAACTTTTAAGTTTTTAATCGCGATTAGAGGTAATTAGTGTAATTTAAGGTAAAAATTATATTTTAATAATATGAAATGACCTTGACACATGTCCTAATTTTATTGGATGTGTCATGGAATACCAATAAAATCCATGGGTCAACTTGGGGACCCCATGGAGCCACTTTGGTAGGAAAATGACATTAATAACTTTTTATTTAATGTTAAAATAAAAATGTCACAAACATGTGTTGTTTTACTAAAACAATTTTTACCTGGGGTTATACTAGTCATATTTTTGTCTATAAATATTCATTATAAATATAAAACGATTTCCTACATCATGATAGTTTTTTATAATTTTTTGGTCATTAAATAAATTAAATTATTTATGACACCATGATGATGCAATGATTACCTCATTATTTAACGATTTAAATAATCTGAAAAGATAATGTAAAATATAAGACCTACACTTTTCAAAAACCTATTTTATGTGTTCATTTAGAACTAATATCACCCTATCCTAGAAATATATAATTGTGGGACCTTTAAAATCAGAAAATAATTTTATAATAATGTTACTTTTTAAGACTTTCCAAGAGTGCCCCTCCTCTCCTCTTATAAAAGGCCCCCACCTCTACAACCTTACCCATACCTCTCAAGCCTTTGGCTCGGCCAAAACCTACCCATTTTGTCTCTATAAATCCCTCTCTTACTCCTAGAATCCTCAATTTGGGAAGAATTCTTTCCAAGGAATCCTTGGATCTCAAATAAAAAAGAGTTACCCGATTTAAAGGCAGTGTCTTCTCTTGTGTTCTTAAGTTTTATTTTGTTTCTCCAACAACCTAATCACTTTTTATTCATTTATTTTTTAACATTACCAGTATCGTAAATATACTAGGATGTGGTTATGTGATGTATTAGAGCTACACGTACACACACATTAGTCTAATGGTTGAAGAACATACTGTTTTTGTGGTTGGTGATTTTCTACCTCACGAAACTATGATTGTTCAATATTCTTTTAACATCTTTAAAGGTGGAAATTATAATGTCACTGTATTTTTTATATATGATATATATGGTATTTATGTTTACTATATGCTTATTTATTTTATAATTAAGACATACCTTTATTCATTTCATGTTGTGCAAATGTGATAATTTCATATGAGGAAGTGTGGACTACCACCCACTCAAGTGATGTGACTTGTTCATACAATACATGGAATGTATAAAGAATGAAATTAATGAACATATGTGACCTATATAACATATATATTATACTGGAATTATAATATATATATCTCTCATTTATTTTTAATTCCATTAATATGACAAAAAAATGAATGTAGCGTTCATGCGTACGTACGGCCTACCGTCTCCATGAACGATTCTTTTCATTTTTTATCTCCAAATGTTATGGAATAGTATAAAATGAATATTTAATGGATATATATGATATTTTAGTCATTAATACTATTCTGGAAATGATTTAATTATAACTACATGGGAAATCATTTTAAAACAAGTTCATTTTTTACTCATGTACCAAACATCACCAAAAACGTCTGATATGAACTAACATTATTAAAAAAAATATTATAACATTATAGCATGTGGTATTAACAGAATAATAATCTTTAAAGGAGGTCCTTATGAAATTATAAATTGACCAAATTTTATTATTTAGGAATATAAAGAAAGAAACAAGACAAGTCAGACTTAAGGTAAGGGATCCTACCCCTCTCTTTCCTTTTAAGTACACTCTTTTATGTCATTCCTTTTAATATAATCTTTCTTATGATTGGGATGTTATTTTATATTAATCTTACTTTACTTTCTATGTTAATATGATGAGAGAACCTATTTTCTCTCATCAATCCATTTTGGATGTTTTGAGTTGCACCGTTAGGCTGCCGAATTTTCGTAAGAGATCCAATCTCTCTCTTTTTAAGTAATCTCCTTTATGTCACTTATTTTAAGATCCTATTTGTTATGTTGGGGTTTGTTATTTTATATTCCTATTTCTGTACATTATATGTTAATATTATGAGAGACCCTATTTGATCTCATCAATCCATTTTTGGAAGTTTTAATCGGCACCGCTAGGCTGCCGAGTTTTCATAACGGATTTTTCATCTCACCTTTATTCCTGTGAGATTTAAGCTACATTTGCCACAATTTCCTTTTAGTGGTATATTTACTGCCAATTATTCTACTCTTTGTGTAATATAATTTTGTTTATGAGTATTTACATCAATGTTGTATTGTCGTTCTTTCATGGGGTGTATGTTTCGAAAGATACCCAAGTCGGTAAGGGAACCTTTCACCCTCTTCTTTTTAAAAGACTTCTTTTTGCTGGGTCTTTTAATTTACATATTGTTATGTTGAGATATATTCTTCTATATCCTTATTGATGTAAATTTTATGTCCATGTGATGAGATACCATTTTCTCTCTCATCAATTCATTTTCTGAATTTTAAAGTGACGACGTTAGGCTGTCGAATTTTTACAAAGGAACTTCTTAACCCAATTTTGATTCTTTGAGATAAACTTGTACTCCTTGAATATGACATTCTATGAATATGTGTGAATGAAATCCTATTGTTTTATAATTAATATCCACTTATATTTGGTGTATTCGTTTGTCACACATAATTATGTAATTGATTTATCCTTAATATAAGGAAACCGTCTTTGAATGGGACTTCGTCTCAATCTCCTTTCATTGAGGCATATATTTTTCTAATACAAGACTTTCTTTTATATGGTGTATAAACCCCTTTGAAATTTAATTTTATAAAAAAGGAATATTTTTCTACGAAGCATTTTACAAAATGACAAAATGGAATGTTTCTTTTAACGTATGTGGTGACAACAACCTTTTCTGCCACCGCGAGTTTTATTTGGACTTTGGCTTCCTCAAAAAGCCGTAATGTTTTTAAAAGTAAACAAATACCATATACTCTTAAATGTATTTTTGTATTAAAAATGGTTTTTATAATGGGTTTTTAATGACAATATATTTTAGTGATATATTGTGATCGAAATGTGGAAATGTTTTCTTTCCATTATATTTGTTTTATGTCTTATGATTTTTTAATGGTACTTGGAAATTTGACAGGTGGTTACGTGATAAACCATATGACGGGTGGTGTCGTGAATACCAGGATGGGTGGTTACGTTATAACCTCCAATGCATTGGATATGGATTTTGGCAGTATGGTTATTCCATTAAGTGATATGTGTGGAAGTCGACTGTATGGTTATTCCATTTAATTATGTTTATGTCCCAAGTTACCTTTATATGTTATGTATGTGGGATTTATGGTAATATTTTGGTTACAAAAGGGAAAGTAATGATCTTTTATTCATTGAATAGTTTATACTACTTCATAAAGGTGAACAATATTACATTGATAAAGTACTCATGGTATACTTGTGTTTTGAAAAACTAAAAATTATCCTTCTTTGTGTATCCCTTACTAAGCTTTTTATGCTCACCCCAAGTTTTTTTAAAATGTTTTTCACAGGACATAATGTGGAATAGAGTCAAGGATGGGATCAAGGAAAATTCAATATTACTTAAACATGGAACTAGAAATGACCTTTTTTTAGAGTTCATGTTTTGAAAAAAAGGGAAACTTTTTAGAAGTATCTACTGTGTAATCTTTTGAGATGTAATTGTTATGATCTAATTATCTAAAACTCTAAACCTGAAAAGATACTCAATGGTAATTATTCATTTCATTCAATATTAAGTAATGTTTAAGGTCGGGTCCTTATAGTTGGTATCATAGGTCGGTTTAGACAACTTTAGGGATTAAGAGTTTTTGTTAGACACATGGTTAGTCCCTATATCTATTATTTCAGTTAAATCTTGGTTTTATAAATTTCTTAAGGTCAAGTAAAGTAAATTATGAATGGAAGGAGAAGGATCTCAAACGACATTCCTATCTCTCCTTAATGACATTCTTGCAATAATTATTACAAATTCGTGTTTGGATGATTGTGAAACTTTTTCTAGCATATAACTCACTTGCAAGCTGTTGTTTGAGATATCAAACACCTCCACTAGACCTCGTTATCATCGTGGATCATGGGTTGTATTTAGAAAAATAATATTTTCACAATATTCTCATATTTTAAAGAAAGGTAAATATTATCACGGTATTTTCAAATATTTTACCTTATCACAAGAATTTGAAGCATATTATTATTTTAAAAATGGTGCTGAGGAATGAGACCCATGCGCAACCTATTTATATTTGATTTTAAAATATAGTCTCTCAAAACTTACTTATGGTATTTTAAAAGGACCAATAATAGAAAGTTTCAAATCAAATTCTGTCTGACTATTTTATAGAAATCATGTTTTATCATATGTTTTGGAATTATATGTCATACATGATTATTTTCCATAACTTTTCTTCTGTGAACACCCATATGACCCATGTTGTACAAGGTGTATTTGTATGGAGGAAGCAAATGATTTTGAAGCATCTCTAAATAATTGTTGTAATTCATGGGACATCTACCAAAGTGAACAAGATGATGGTGAAAACGAGTGGATTCCATGATCAAGGTATGCTGTTATTCATTTTGGGAATCGTTTTATTTTATGGTGGTGAAATAAGACTTCAAGAATTAAGATGTTGAGATCGTAATGAATTTGGAGGAAAATGAGAGGTATAAGGAAACTATTGAGGTTAAAACATGTTTAGGTAATTTTGGGAGTTTTATAAAAAGGACAACATGCAAACCATGTGACAACCCGTCGCGTCGGACAAAGCTATGGGAATCGAACACACAACCAAAGTGCGACTGGTATTTATCGCTTACCACTGGACTACGTGAAGTCCCTGGTTATTATGACTTATTATATTTAGTTATATGATTTTATGAATTAAGAGTAAGTTGATTTTGGGTTATATATGGAAATTATTAACCTATCATGGAGGATATGTGGTTATGTTAATTACTTTTCAATATGAGACTTTTAGAGCAACTGATGTTATTTGGAGATAAGTGTTAATTTGTACCTTGGAAGTCTATGTGACTAAATCCTTCAAATATTTGGGTTTCAATCATAGTTTGGATTACTTTGATGAATTTTATAGAAATTTTTTTTATCGAATGGTCCTCGTTGAACTTTGGGTTTTGTTGGACAAATTTTGGAGATTAAGAATAGATTTTCATTTTATTTATAACGGGTTATCCATTTCAGGATTATCTGATCTTGTTCTACCAATTTTGGTTTTGGTAAGGGTCTAAAGGCATGGGAAATATATAGTTCTCTTTTGTGTATTAGGTGATTCTCAAGAAGTTGATTATAGTACACTTAATGTGAAAAGGCCTTCCTAAATACTCATCTTTTGAAGAAAGTATGAGTTTGTGTAAGAAATCTTGTAAAAGCTGAAAGTCAACATTACAAGTAAGTATGTATCGTTAAGATAAAAAATAAATTCTTCAATGAAAATTAACTTAAAACAAAAATATTGTCTATTATCTTTTCTTACTGGTGAATCGAATACCGTTTAACCCGCCACAAGTTTGTGATTTTCTTGTTGTTAACTTTCTCCTAAACATGTTTTCTATCACTCTCCCTCAGAACATGACCCTTTTTTTTCTTCCATATCCATGTTTTCCTACATGTAATCCTAGTATGGGTTATCTCGGGTGACCTTTGTACTTCTCTTTCTTTCTTTTAAAGTGATTGTTTTACTGACTCTTGTTCGGATGTGGGAATCTCAATGATGTTTCCGAGCCCAATTTTAAAATTGCGAGGACGCAATTCCCAATAGGGGGGAAGAATGTAACACCCAGGTAAATAAAGAATATGAAATTTTTATATTTATCCCTATTTGTGAATAAAATGTTAATATTAATTTAAAGGGAACACTATTCTCGATGGCTTACCCAATACGCAACAACGAGTTCCTTTGAAATCTTATGTTGCACTCTAATAATAAAATAATTTTATTTTAAATGATAGTTAACACCTAGCCATTGTAATGACGGGAATGAACAGAACTAACTAAATAATAATTATATATTTTTTTCAAATATTTTTACTTTTTACAATAAATGTTAGAGGATTAAAAATTCGAATGAATCCAATTTTAAGCATAAACATTCTAATATTATTTAAAAGGACGATTAGCTGCCTTTTGATGGAGAACCTCTTTTAAATCCACTTTTTGATAATTTTATGTGTTATATTTGAAAAAAATAAAATTCTTCCTTAGAATCGGGACATCAAAATTTACTTTGGGTCAATTTTTGGTATATTTCTGATAAAGTTCATATTTTAATGAATAGTGAAAAATGTAGTATTTTAATTCAAAACCTCTTTTTAATCTAATTTATTTATATGATTATATTATCTTTTGAATTGGTTTTAAAGTGAAATTAGAATATATTTTTACCATTTAATCCAATAGTGGTCGTTGGAATTAATTTCACTTTGAAATTTGACTTAATCTAGTGTCAATCTTTTAATATATATTGTTTCATAAAAACACGCTATTTGTTCTGAAAGCGAGAATTAATTATTAAATTAATTAATGTAAATTATATGTTTTGAATTTTGTAAAATAGACATAATTTTTGAATTCGGAATATCAAATATAGCTTAGGGTGAATTTTTGGTATTTTTCTGAAAAACTTCAACTTTTGATGAATAGTGAAACCACTAAGTGGTACTTAAAAAAACTGATTTTTCATTTAAATGAAATTTTACCACCTCTGTGTTTTGAATTTCAAAAATCCGACATACATGGTTTCCATTAGGAAGTAAAATGTGGTTCAATGAGATTAAAATAATTTTTTGGTGAATAGTAAATTTTAAGTTTTTAATCGCGATTAGAGGTAATTAGTGTAATTTAAGGTAAAAATAATGTTTTAATAATATGAAATGAACTCGAAACATGTCCTACCCTTATTGGATTTGTCATGGACGAAAAAGATAATCCATGGGTCAACTTGGGGACCCCATGGAGCCACATTGGTAGGAAAATGACATTAATAATTTTTTATTTAAAGTTAAAATAAAAATGTCACAACAATGTGTTATTTTACTAAAAAAAATTTAAATGGGGTTATAAAAGTCATATTTTTTACTATAAATATTCATTATAAATCTAAAAATATTTGCTACATCATGATATTTTTTTTATAAATTTTTAGACATTAAATAAATTAAATTATTTATGACACCATGATGATGCAGTGATTACCTCATTATTTAAAGATTTAAATAAAATCAAAATATAATGTAAAATCTAAGACCTAAGCTTGTCAAAAACCTATTGGATGTGTGGATTTAGAACTATTATTATCTTATCATCGAAATATTTAATTTTTGGACCTTTAAAATCTGAAAAGCATTTTATAATAATGTTACTTTTCAAGACTTTCCAAGAGTGCCCCTCCTATCCTCTTATAAAAGGAATCCACCTCTACCATCATACCCACACCTCTCAAGCCTTTGGCTCGGCCAACCCCTGCACATTTGGTCTCTCCACATCCCTATCTTACTCTTAGAAGCCTCACTTTGGGCAGAAGTCTTTACAAGGAACCCTTTGAGCTCAAATCAAAAAGAGTTACCTGATTTAAAGGTAGTGTCTCTTCTTGTGTTCTTATGTTTTATTTTGCTTCTCCAACCCCCTAAACTCTTTTTATTACTTTATTTTGTAACAAAACCAGTATCTCCAATATACTAGGATGTGTTTATGATAAGTATTAGAGCTACACCTACACAAACCTTCATCTAATGGTTAAAGAATATATTGTTTCTGTGGTTGGCGATTTTCTGCCTCCCGAAACGATGATTGTTCAATATGATTTTAACACATTTAAAGGTGGCCTTTATGAGGTCAATGTATTTTATATATGATATATATGGTATTTATGTTTACTATATTCTTCTGTATTTTATAATTAAAACATACCATTATTCTTTTCATGTTGTGAAAATGCGATAATTTCATATGAGGAAGTGTAGACTACCGCCCCCTCAAGTGATGTTACTTGTTCATGCAATACATGGAATGTATAAAGAATGAAAATAATTAACATATGTGACCAATATAACAAGTTTATTATACTTTAATTATAAAAAATATATATATCTCTCTCATTTATTTTTAATTCCATTGATATGACAAAAAAATGAAAGTAGTGTTCATGCGTACGTACGGCCTACCGTCTCCATGAACAGTGCTTTTCATTTTTATCTCCAAATGTTATGGAATACAATAAAATGAATATGTAATGGATATATATGATATTTTAATCATTAATACTATTTGGGAAATTATTTACTTATAACTACATGGGCAATCATTTTCAAACAAGTTCATTTTTTACTCATGTACCAAACATCGGCAAAAACGTCTGATATGAACTAACATTATTAAACAATTATTATAACAATATAATATGTGATATGAACTGAATAATAATATTTAAAGTAGGTACTTAAGAAATTATAAATTGACCGATGTTTATTATTCAGGAATATAAAGAAACGAACAAGACAAGTTGGACTTGAGGTAAGGGATCCTACTCCTCTCTTTCTTTTAAAGTACACTCTTTTATGTCATTCCTTTTAAGATCATCTTTATTATGATTGGGATGTTATTTTATAATAATATTACTGTAATTTTTATGTTCATATGATGAGAAACCCTATTTTATCCCATCAATCCATTTTTGAAGTTTTGAGTGGCGCCGTTAGGCTGCCGAATTTTCGTAAGAGATCCAATCTCTCTCTTTTTAAGTACTCTCCTTTATGCCACTTCTTTTAAGCTTCTCTTTGTTATGTTGGGGGATGTTATTTTATATTCATATTGATATAAATTTTATGTTAATATGATGAGAGACCCTATTTGATCTCATCGATCCATTTTTGGATGTTTTAAGTGGCGCCGCTAGGCTGCCGAGTTTTCGTAATGGATTTTTCATCTCACTTTTATTCCTATGTGATTTATGCTACATTTGCCACAATTTCCATTGAGTGGTATATGTACTGAAAATTATTCTACTATTTGTCAAATATACTTTCATTTATCAGTATTTAAATCAACTTTGTACTTTCCTTCTTTCATGGGGTTTATGTTTCGAAAGATACCCAAGTCGGTAAAAGAAACTTTCACCCTCCTCTTTTTAAAAGACTTCCTTTTGTTGGGTATTTTAATTTACATATTTTTATGTTGGGATATGTTCTTATATATCCTTATTGATGTAAATTTTATGTCATGTGATGAGATACCATTTTCTCTCTCATCAACTCATTTTCTAAATTTTAAATTGACGACGTTAGGCTGTCGAATATTTGCAAGGGAACTTCTTAACCCAATTTTGATTCTTTGGGATAAACTTGTACTCTTTGAATATGTCATTATATGAATATGTGTGAATGACCTATGATTGATTTACACTTAATATCCACTTATATTTGGTGTATTAGTTTTTCACACATAATTATGTAATTGATTTATACTTAATCCAAGGATGTCGTCTTTGTACGGGACTTCATCTCAATATCCTTTCATTGAAGCATATATTATTCTAATACAAGACATTATTTTATATGTTGTATAGACCCCTTTGACTTTTAATTTTATACAAAAGGAATCCTTTTCTATGAAGCATTTTACAAAATCAAAAAAAGGAATGTTTCTTTTAATGTACGCGGTGACAATGACCATTTCCACCGCCGCGAGTATTATTTGGACTTTGGCTTCCTCAACAAGCCGTAATGTTTATAAAAGTAAAAAAATACCATATACTCTTTTATGTATTTTGGTATTGAAAATGGTTTTTATAATGGGTTTGTTATGACAATATATTTTAGTGATATATTATGATCGAAATGTGGAAATGTTTTCTTTCCATTATATTTGTTTTATGTCTTATGATTTTATAATGGTACTTGGACATTTGAAGGGTGGTTACGTGATAAACCATATGACAGGTGGTTCTGTGAATACCAGGATGGGTGGTTATGTTATAACCTCCAATTCATTGGGCATGGAAGTTTGTCGTATGGCCATTCCATTAAGTGATATGTGTGGAAGTCAACCGTATAGTTATTCCATTTAAGTATGTTTATGTCCCAAGTTACCTTTATATGTTATTTATATGGGTTTTATGGTAATATTTTGGTTAAAAAGGGTAATTAATGATCTTTTATTCATTGAATAGTTTATACTACTTCATAAAGGTGAAAAGTATTACTTTGATAAATTACTCATGGTTTACTTGTTGTTTTGAAAAAGTAACAGTTTTTCTTCTTTGTGTATCACTTACTAAGCTTTTTATGCTCACCACAAGTTTTTTTGAAATTTTTTTCACAGGACATAATGTGGAATAGGGTCAAGGATGGGATCAAGGAAAAGTCAATCTTTCTTAAACATGGAACTAGAAATGACCTTTTTTTAGAGTTCATGTTTTGAAAAAAAAGGAAACTTTGTAGAAGTATATACTCTGTAATCTTTTGAGATGTAATAGTTATGATCTAATTATCTAAAACTATAAACCTGAAAAGATCATCAATGGGAATTAGTCATTTAATTCAATATTAAGTAATGTTTAAGGCTGTGTCCTTATAGTTAGTATCAGAGGTCGTTTTAGACAACTTTATAGATTAGAAGTTTTTGTTAGACACATGGTTAGTCCCTATATCTATTATTTCAGTTAAATCTTTGTTTTATAACTTTTTTCAGGTCAAATAAAGTTAGTTATGAAAGAAAGGAGAAGTATCTCAAACGAAATTCCTATCTATTCCAGATGACATGCTTGCAATAATTATTGCAAAGTCATGTTCTGATGATTGTGAAACATTTTCTATCATACAACTCACTTGAAAGCAGTTGTTTGAGATATCAAACACCTCCAATATACCTCGTTATCATCATGGATCATGGGTTGTATTTATTCAAATACTATTTTCACAATATTCACATATTTCCAATAAAGGTAAATATTATCAAGGTATTTTCAAATATTTTACCTTATCACAAGAATTTGAAGAATATTATGATTTTAAAAATGGTGATGAGGAAGGAGACCCATGCGCAACCTATTTATATTTTCTTTTACAATATAGTCTCTCAGCACATACCTATGGAATTTTAAAAGGAACAATAATATAAAGTTTCAACTCAAATTCTGTCCAACTATTTTATATAAATCATGTTTTATCAGATGTTTTGGAATTATATGTCATACATGATTATTTTCCAAAACTGTTCTTCTGTGAACACCCATATGAACCATGTCGTACAAGGTGTATTTGGATGGAGGAAGAAAATGATTTTGAAGGATCTCTAAATCATTGTTGTAATGCATGGGACATCTACCTATGTGAACAAGATGATGATGAAACCGAGTGGACGCCATGATCAAGGTATGCTATTATTCATTTTGGGAATCATTTTATTTTATGGTGGTGAAATAAGACTTCAAGAATTAAGATGTTGAGCTTGTAATGAATTTGGATGAAAATGAGTGGTAAAAGGAAACTATTGAGGTTAAAACATGTTAGGGTTATTTTTGGAGTTTTATAAAAAGGACAACACACAGACCGTGTGACAACCCGTCGTGTCGGACAAAGCTGTGGGAATCGAACCCAGAACCAAAGTGCGACTGGTATTTGTCGCCTACCAATGGACTACGTGAAGTCCCTGGTTAGTATGACTTATTCATTTTTAGTTAGATGATTTTATGAATTAAGAGTAAGTTTATTTTGTTTTATCTATGGATATTATTAACCTATCATGTATGATATGTTATTAGGTTAATTACTTTTTAATATGAGACTTTTAGAGCAACTGATGTTATTTGGAGATAAGTGTTAATTTGTACCTTGGAAGACTATGTGACTAAATCCTTAAAATATTTGGGTTTCAATCTTAGTTTGGTTTACTTTGAAGAATTTTATGGACAAATTTTTTATTGAATGGTCCTCATTGAACTTTGGGTTCATTTGGACAAATTTTGGAGATTAAGAATAGATTTTTTTTATAAAGGGTTATCCTTTTCTGGATTATCTGATCTTGTTCTAACAATTTTGGTTTTGGTAAGGGTCTAAAGACTTGGGTAATATATAGTTCTCTTTTTTGGATTAGGTGATTCTCATGAAGTTGATTATAGAACTCTTAATGCGAACAAGTCTTCCTAAATACTCGTCTTTTGGATAAAGTATGAGTTTGTGTAATAAATCTTTTAAAAGTTGAAAGTCAACATGAAAAGTAAGTATGTTTCCTTATGATCAAAAATAAAGTCCTCAATGAAAAATAACATAAACCAAAAAAAAAATTATATTAACTTTTCCTACTGGGGAATCGAAAACCGTTTAACCCACCGCAAGTTTGTGATTTTCTTGTGGTTTATTTTCTCCTAAACATGTTTTCTATCACTATCCCTCAGAACATGACCCTTTGCTTTTTCTTCCATATCCATGTTTTCCTACATGGAATCATAGTATGGGTTAACTTGGGTGACCTCTGTTCTTCTCTTTCTTTCTTTTAAAGTGATTGTTTTACCAACTCTTGTTCCGATGTGGGAATCTCAATGATGTTTCCGAGCCCAATTTTAAAATTGCGAGGATGCAATTCCCAAAAGGGGGGAAGGATGTAACACCACAGGTAAATAAAGAATATGAAAATTTTTATATTTATCCCTATTTTTGAAAAAAATGATAATATTAACTTAAAGGGAATGCTATGCTCGATGGCTTACCCAATACGCAGCAACGAGTTCTTTTGAAATCTTACGTTGCACTCTAATAATAAAATAATTTTATTTTAAATGGTAGTTAACACTTAGCTGTTGTATTGATGGGAATGAACAGATCTACCTACAATATTATTATATATTCTTGTCAAATATTTTTACTTTTTACAATAAATGTTTGAGGATTAAAAATATTAATGAATCCAATTTTAAGCGTAAACATTCAAAAATTCTTTAAAAGGTCGATTAACTACCTTTTGATGGAGACTTCTTTTAAATCCACTTTTTGAAAATATTATTTGTTATATTTGAAGAAATAAAATTCTTCTTTATAATCAGGAAATAAATATTTACTTTTTGTAAATTTTTGGTATTTTTCCAATAAAGTTCATTTTTTTAATGAATAGTGAAAAATGTTGTATTTTAATTCCAAAACTCTTTTTAATATAACTTATTTATATGATTAGATTATCTTTTGAATTGGTTTTAAAGTTAAATTATAATATATTTTTACCATTTAGTCCAATAGTGGTCATTGGAATTAATTTCACTTGGAAATTGGACTTAAACTATTGTCAATCTTTTTATATATATTGTTTCATAAAAACACGCTATTTTTTCTGACAGCGGGAATTAATTATTAAATTAATTAATGTAAGTTATATGTTTTGAATTTTGTAAAATATACATCATTTTTGAATTTGGAATATCAAATATATCTTAGGGTGAGTTTTTGTATTTTTTTGAAAAACTTCAATTTTTGATGAATAGTGAAACCACTAAGTGGTACTTAAAAAACTGATTTTTCGTTTAAATGAAATTGTACCACCTCTATGTTTTGAATTTAAAAATATTAAATACATGGTTTTCATTATGAAGTAAAATTTGGTTTAATGGGATTAAAATAATTTTTTGGTGAATAGTAACTTTTAAGTTTTTAATCGCGATTAGAGGTAATTAGTGTAATTTAAGGTAAAAATAATGATTTAATAATAAGAAATAACCTTGAAACATGTCCTACCCTTATTGGATGTGTCATGGCCGACCACAAAAATCCATGGGTCAACTTGGGGACCCCATGGAGCCACTTTGTTAGGAAAATGACATTAATAATGTTTTATTTAAACTTAAAATAAAACTGTCACAAACATGTGTTATTTTAATAAAACAAATTTTAAATGGGGTTATAAAAGTCATATTTTTTACTATAAATATTCATTAGAAAGATAAAAATATTTCCTACATCATGATAGTTTTTTATAATTTTTTAGATTTTAAATAAATTAAATTATTTATGACACCATGATGATGCAGTGATTACCTCATTATTTAACGATTTAAATAAAATTAAAAGATAATGTAAAATATAAGACCTACACTTTTCAAAAACATATTGGATGTGTGTATTTCTAACTATTATCACCTTATCCTAGAAATATATAATTTTGGGACCTTTAAAATCCGAAAATAATTTTATAAAAATGTTACCTTTCAAGACATTCCAAGAGTGCCCCTCCTCTCCTCTTATAAAAGGCTGCCACCTATACCACCTTACCCACACCACTCAAGCCTTTGTCTCGGACAACCCCTGCCCATTTTGTCATTCCACATCCCTCTATTACTCCTAGAGTCCTCACTTTTGGCAGAAGTATTTCCAATGAATCCTTTGAGCTCAAATCAAAAAGAGTTACCCGATTAAAAGGTACTATCTTCTCTTGTGTTATTATGTTTTATTTTGCTTCTCCAAACCCCTAGACTATTTTTATTCCTTTATTTTGTAAGAAAAACAGTATCCTCAATATACTAGGATGTTGTTATGGTAATTATTAGAGCTACAGCTACACACACCTTCGTCTAATGGTTAAAGAAGATACTGTTTCTGTGGTTGGCTATTTTCTACCTCACGAAACGATGATTGTTCAATATTCTTTTAACACCTTTAAAGGTGGCCATTATGATGTCAATGTATTTTATATATGATATATATGGTATTTATGTTTACTATATTCTTATGTATTTTATATTTAAAACATACCTTTATTCTTTTCATGTTGTGCAAATGCGATAATTTCATATGAGGAAGTGTGGACTACCGCCCCCTCAAGTGATGTGACTCGTTCATGCAATACATGGAATGTATAAATAATGCAATTAATGAAAATATGTGACCTATATAACATATATATTATACTGGAATTATAATATATATATATATATATATCTCATTTATTTTTAATTCCATTAATATTACAAAAAAAGGAAAGTAGCGTTCATGCGTACGTACGACCTACCATCTCCATGAACGGTGCTTTTCATTTTTTATATCCAAATATTAGGGAATAGTATGAAATGAATATGTAATATATATATATATATGATATTTTAATCATTAATAATATTCTGGAAATGATTTACATATAACTACATGGGCAATCATTTTCAAGCAAGTTCAATTTTTACTCATATTCCAAACATTGGAAAAAATGTCTGATATGATCTAACATTATTAAAAAATTATTATAAAATTATAATATGTGATATGAACTGAATAATAATCGTTAAATTAGATCCTTAAGAAATTATAAATTTACCAATGTTTATTATTCAGGAATATAAAGAAACGAACAATACAAGTCGGACTTGAGGTAAGGGATCCTACCCCTCTCTTTCTTTTTAAGTACACTCTTTTATGTCATTCCCCTTAATCTCAACTTTAATATGATTGAGATGTTATTTTATATTAATATTACTATAATTTTTATGTTCATATGATTAGTTACCCTATTTTCTATCATCAATCCATTTTGGAAGTTTTGAGTGGCGCCATTAGGCTGCCGAATTTTCGTAAGAGATCCAATCTCTCTCTTTTTAAGTACTCTCCTTTATGTCACTTCTTTTAAACACCTATTTGTTATGTTGGGGGATGTTCTTTTATCTTCATTTTTCTATAAATTTTATTTCAATACGATGAGAGACCCTATTTGATCTCATCAATCAATTTTTGGAAGTTTTAAGTGGCGCCGCTAGGCTGCCGAGTTTTTGTAAGGGATTTTTCCTCTCACTTTTATTCCCATGAGATTTATGCTAAATTTGCCAAAATTTCCTTTGAGTGGTATATGTACTGACCATTATTCTACTATTTATTTAATATAATTTCGTTTATGAGTATTTACATCAATGTTGTATTGTCCTTCTTTAATGAGGTGTATGTTTTGAAAGATACCCAAGTCGGTAAGGGAACCGTTCACCCTCCTCTATTTAAAAGACTTATTTTTGTTGGGTATTTTAATTTACATATTTTTATGTTGGGATATGTTCTTCTATATCCTTATTGATGTAAATTTTATGTCCATGTGATGAGATACCATTTTCTCTCTCATCAACTCATTTTCTGAATTTTAAAGTGATGACGTTAGGCTGTCGACTTTTTGCAAGGGAACTTCTTAACCTAATTTTGATTCTTTGGGATAAACATTAACTCCTTGAATATGTCATTATATTAATATGTGTGAATGACTTCTGATTGTTTTAAACTTAATATCCAATTATATTTGGTGTATTCTTTTGTCACACATAATTTTGTAATTTATTTATCCTTAATCCAAGGATACCGTCTTTGTAAGGGACTTCGTCTCAATCTCCTTTCATTGAGTCATATATTGTTCTAATACAAGACTTTATTTTATATGGTGTATAAACCCCTTTTAATTTTAATTTTATAAAAAAGGAATCTTTTTCTATGAACGGATTTACAAAATGAGAAAAAGGAATGTTTCTTTTAACGTACACGGTGACAATGACCTTTTCTGCCGCCGCGAGTATTATTTGGACTTTGGATTCCTCAAAAAGCCGTAATGTTTTTAAAAGTAAATAAATACCATATACTCTTTTATGTATTTTGGTATTGAAAATGGTTTTTATAATGTTTTTTTATGACAATATATTTTAGTGATATATTGTGATCGAAATGTGGAAATTTTTTCTTTCCATTATATTTGTTTCATGTCGTATGATTTTATAATGGTGCTTGGACATTTGATGGGTAGTTATGTGATAAACCATATGACGGGTGGTGCTGTGAATACCAGGATGGGTGGTTACGTTATAACCTTCAATGCATTGGGTATTGAAGTCGGCCGTATGGGTATTCAATTAGGTGATATGTGTGGAATTCGACCGTATGGTTATTCTATTTAAGTATGTTTATGTCCCAAGTTACCTTTATATGTTATGTATATGGGTTTTATGGTAATATTTTGGTTACAAAAGGGTAATTAATGATATTTTATTCATTGAAGAGTTTATACTACTTTATAAAGGTGAAAATTATTACTTTGATAAAGTAATCATGGTTTACTTGTTGTTTTGATAAACTAACAGTTTTCCTTCTTTGTGTATCCCTTACTGAAATTTTTATGCTCACCCCACAGGACATAATGTAGAATAGGGTCAATGATGGGATCAAGGAAAATTCATACTTTCTTAAACATGGAACTAGAAATGACCTTTTTTTAGAGTTCATGTTTTGAAAAAAAAAAGAAACTTCGTAGAAGTATCTACCGTGTAATCTTTTGAAATGTAATAGTTATGATCTAATTCTCTAAAACTCTAAACCTGAAAAGATCCTCACTGGGAATTATTCATTTAATTCAATATTAAGTAATGTTTAAGACCAGGTCCTTATATTTTTCATAATTATGTTTACATGTAAATGAGCCTTCTCATGATATGTAAAACATGTATGTGAGTCATCATGAGAATAGTATGCCTATTTAAGAGGCTTATGAATTATAATAGAGGATTTTCTAGTTCCCTTGATGATGTCAATATGGCTTGTTGAAAATCCTTCACATGATCAATGGTGATCATGTGGGGTGCATAACTCCTTCAAATGAAAGTCAATGTATCTTCACATTGATAGAGGATTTAATATTTTCCAAATGTTATTATTTATTTTACAAGTCTTATAGTATTTTCCCATTGATTTTCTATCAATGTATCACATGATCAGTAGATGATATCATGATAGCATATAAGCATTATAATGGATAGTCTCTCTGATTTTTTTTGATGCATTGTGTGATAAATGATGGATCTCACAATGGTGTGCAAGCATTATTACAAACAATATATTTTATTTTGTGTCACGCCAAAGGGTAATAACATGATTTAATGGATGTTTCAATGGTCCTTTATATGATGAAGGTGACAATCCAACATGATCTATCACGTTACAAGGTCGTCATGTCACTGAGGGGCTTCATGGGGACTTGTGAATATCATAAGCATATCACATGAAAATCAATGTTAAGCTTTATTGTATAAATATTCTTCCTTTTACACATTTATTTTATAAAGGCATTTGGGAGATTTTCAAGATTCTATACATTGATAAGTCTCATTATTGGGGGAACATTTCCAGTAGCCCATTCATGATCATTAGTGCTTATCGGGAAACCTTCACAATAATAGGAGGGTTTTCCAAAGGGGCTTCACATGATCATAAATAGGTAATGTGTAGTTCATCATTAATTTTCATTACCTTCGTAAGGTCATGAGATCACATTTCCTTTTGAAGGTTATGTGATCCACATGATTTTGATACTTGTACATCGTATATTCAATATACCCCATCCATTATTTTGCAGAGAAAATAATACCCATGCTTTAGGTCTTTCATCAATTATAAAATTAATGATTCTCATTTGGAGGGAATTAATAATTCCCCCATTAGGATTGACGTCAGAATGGATAAGTAATTGGTTATGAGGAGATTAGTTTCCCACCTGAGTCTATGAGGCTACTGCATATCGATGTCTTGAATGAAGTTTGGTCTTCTAGGTGACCTTTAGTATTCCATGAGACATCTTATAAGTTGTGGACTATGGGGTTGAATCACTTGACTAATGAATTCTAATTCCATATATCTTGTTATTTCTACCAACACAGTACTTATTCAAACTACCTTTTCACAAGAATCATTTATCATGACCTCTCTGTAAGAACCAATCCCAAGACCACTTCCGAAGACTATTTCATGAGATCTTTTCATGTGACTACATTGCATAAGTACATTTTCTAAAAAAAATGAATTAAATCATGGTAATTTTATTTATCATTGAACCGTGTACAAGGAGACATGGTTTTCTTGATGGATTTTTATGATATGATGTCTTAGTCACATGATCACAGTTCACGTAACCATCTCAGGGTCACACAATCACAAGTATTATAATAGATCAGGTGGCCATAGGTTTCTCTACCAGTCATGTGAATCTCTAGATCCATATTAATTCATTTGATTACTAATCTGTTTATTTTTAATTTGATTCACATGATGTAATTCATGCCATCAACCTCTTTTGGTAGGGTTCCTTACTCATCTTATATGTGCTCTTTTTTTTTGTATAGATGGAATTTTTTTTTAGAAATACTCCAATACAGTTTTCTAGAGGACCATGATTAATGTGAATCAATATTTAAATATTCAATATCATGTGTTCTATTAAAACTAGTCTTTTATGGGATTCTATAACCTGGACATATGAGATATCTCCTAGCACACTAAATTCCTTTGTACAAATTCGGTATGCTGGATGATGTTGTTGTTATTTCTCTTGATTATAATATTCTATATAGCTAGTTTTAATCTTCCCTTGAATGCATTTATATAAATATTTATGAAGACATCCAATTGATTGTAGATCCTCTCCATGGGTTTTCCAATATGTTCGACAACTCCCCTCGGGGTCTAGATGGTTGTATTATCTCATATCATCCAGTTACTTAATGTCATTTGAGGATACTCATCTCTTCTTTAAATACTCTATGAAGTGTTTGGATCATTATGTGTAACTTAAAATCTGGAAGTAACTTCTCTGATGAAGGGAATTTTAATTTTGGGTTACGTAAAGTTGCTCAGAATTCTCGAACCAGCTACATGCTATTAATCGTTACAAGGAATCATGGATTTCATATTTCGTCGTTTATAGTCAGTCGAAAATTCTCAAATATCTGGTTATCCATTTATTATATGGAACTAATTACTTAAATTTTTCACATAGAGAATTAGGGATGAGCCTTTGGGGTATTTACTAGCTGCGTGGAATACCCCTTCTCAGGATATGTATGATGAATTTATTCGTACTGTTGATTTTTGGGATGTCACCACACAAATGTTCATCATGTAAAGATACATGATCACCATCATGAAGGATACGTTAATAGAGGAGATTAACCAATGATCACTCATTTATTTTAGGGACTAGATCAACATCTTCCTCTTCTATAACAGGACTCGTCTAACCATTATACTCCCTCATCTGTGACCTTCCTAATAGGTTATCAATATTGTGGGATCTTATTAGGACATCCTAGAGGCTACATGATATACTTCATGGGGCTACTAGGTGAGACTAGAGGTATCTTTTAACCTTATTCTAACTATTTTTTCTATTTTTTTGAACGAATGTGTTTTCCCAGCTAGGGTTCACACCTTGGAATTCAAGTGGGAATGTTGGTGATGGTAGATGAGTTAATAGAGGGGTGGACTCTGAATCTAGTTGTTCTAACCCTTTATCACTTTTATAAGCTTCTTGTTCATATCCAATAAGGCCTCATGCCTTAAAAAATCAATGGGACCTTCTTGTTCTTTTTTGGATGGATAAGAGATAAATTTTTATGTTGATAATTTCATAACACTATTAAGATAACTGATACTTCATTCTGTCCAGAGTTGTTGAATGTTTCTAGGATTGAACCAATGTATTTAGGTCTAGATGGGGTTACTGACATGTTGAGATTGCATGACTTTCTCAAATTCATTCCCTATCCTTCAATAAGAGAGATAATTATTTAAAATGGAAGCTTATCTCTTGATGATAGGTCATATAAAATCTCTCTCTAGGATGGGGTTCTTGGGGCCCATGTAGATGAGATGATTATTTTCGAACAATATACCCCTTATCGGTTAGATTACCAATTTAGATGTACACAAAGGGATTCTACTCTCCCTTGATCTAGCATGTGAGGAGAAGGACATCACTATTGCATTCACTAATTTTGGATCATGTTGTCACATGAAGACACAAATATAGATATTATTATTCCACAAATTTATTCCCTTGTCATTCTATCTTATGACCATGCCGAGGCAGTGTATTTAACCGACTAATCCTCTAGGTAGATAGGTCCTATGATTTCCAGAACCCCTTATTTTTAGTCACAATGTAAATGATTCATGACTTGGGGAGCCTCTGAATATGTTATCTAATCATAGTGATGAACTTACCATTACTGTGAAAAAATTAGTCGAGGAAGATAGAACTTCAATACATGTGGTAAATGATGAATTTATTGAGAGGAAAGGACCTGAAACTTACTCTATTACTTATTCGATACCTTATCCAATCACTCCGCCTTTAGATATTTCCACCCCAAAGGTTATAGAGAACAAAATATCATGAACAAAAATAGGGCAGACAATCCATGCACTAATTACTAAGACTCCCTTAGAGGAGCTTCGTGTCCAAGAGGATCATCTTCGCATGATCTTTTGTGAGCTAGGGGAAGATTTCATTGATTATCATCCATTATATGATATCATGTGAATACTTTTCTCGGATTAGCAAAAAATATATAGTAATGGGGATAACCTAAATGGTTTGATGATGTGACTCCCATTGTCTAATTAATAAGGGAAGCTTTAGAGTTGCTAGAATAGAGACATCAGATAATCTCTCAACTACACACCTATATGGATGACTTGATCGAACAAATAACAATATAGGAGAAGATCCTAGCTCTCTCAGGGGTTGATATTTTGAAATCACCATCCTTATTATAAACTACTCAGAAATGAGTTGAAGAGATTTCATGTTTTATAGAAACTCTTCTTCCTTGGGGAACCATAGAGGAAGTGGTTTGAACCAAACTTTAATGATCAATCAATAGTTCTCACTAGACTCTGGATGATTTGAAAAAAAACTATCATTGAATTTTGTTATAGTATAATCAAAAAGGATTTTTTCCTTTTAATGGAATCCTTATAGAGGGTCCAAGATGTGCTGATTCCACATTTTACATGCTATTAATATATAAATCGTCTAAAATTTACATTTTGTTGTCCAAAACTCATTCATTCATTATTTTTTTGACATTTTTTTGAAATTATTTTGCATGGATCATCAACAATACCCATCCTTCACATAATACCATGTAAACACATACTACAAGGTTTGAATTAATAACTCATAATAGATTTTTATTAATAATTACTCATGAATTCCAACCAACATGATATTATTCATTGATGTACTAGATTGGGTTGTCTTGATAACACATGGAATAAAAGGATAATTCAAGAAAGATATACAACTCATAGGGATAATGCTATAATTTCATCCGAAGTCAATGGAGTTATTGAACATATATTGATTATTTCTATGTGTAATGATGACCCCTATATGCTTTGAATATTTTATTTTCTATATCTTCATAGATTTTGATATGTTTTATATGGGGAAAGAATAATGTTCATATACTAGGTTTTTTTTCATGCCATCCTTTTTCGTGTTTTTGACCTAAATACTTTTGTGGATTTTCTATTTTATAAATCCTCAATATTTCATGGATCATACAATGTGCACATCCCATGAGTAGAAACTCAAATATCGACCAGGGTGTGATTTTTTTGGTTTTAAACGTCGCGATAATTGTGCCTATTTCAATAGGTTTTTTATGGGCTTGTGAACTAGACCATATTTATACTATATTTTAAGGTTTTTATTATTGGGCCTTCTATTTATAAAATTTAGGGGTTTTTTTAGATCAGACCTTTTAGTATTTTAGTTTAGGGTATCCTACATTAGAACTTATATTACTTTATTTTAGTGTATCCTAGATTATGATTTCTATTACATTAGTTTAGGGTCTAATTGCTAAGAAATTATATTACTATAGTTTAGGGTCTTTTATCATAGAACTTATATTGATGTAGTCTAGGGTATTTTAACTCAGAACTTCTATTGCTTTTGTTTAGGGTATTCTATCTGATACCTTTTATTTTTGTATTTTAGTGTCTTCTTGATAAAACCATGATACTTGTTGTAGTTTAGAGTCTTTCTTCATGAATTTTATTAATGAATATATAATGGCACATACTTTTTAGGTATGATGCAAAACAACTTATAGTGTTGAGTTCTATCGTAGTGTTTCTGAGGATAATGAGGATTGGATTTCATTTACTACAAGGAGGATATAACTATAGTTGGTAGGTCAGAGGACCTATTGCATGGGCCCATAGGGATTACATTCATGGTCAGGTAAAAATGGTCCCCATTATTTTACATGGGCCATGGGTGATTTTGTGAAGATGGTAGTCATGGTTAGTAAAAATATTAAGGAATCTGAATCCATTAGAATATTTGGAAAATGGGTTGTGTGAATCACATGTCTAGGGTATTTAATTGATGAATATGGAATGGGGATGACATACTGGGGATAAAATAAAACATAAAATGGTGTTGAGTTTCACCATTATGCTATCATGGATTAGGAGGATTAGTGTTTCTTTTCTATAAGGATGATATCCCTCTAGTTGGAAGGACATTAGCCATTATATGTGGACTGATAGGGCTTACTTGAATAGTCATGTAAATGGGATCCCTTATACTTTCAAAGGGATATTTATTTTTTGTGAGGTCTCAAACATCTAGACTATAAATTGGGGTATGGTTAACTGATCTATCCAGGAAGGGTTCAATCACCCTATGGTAGTTCAGATTTTAGTTGGGATGATTGGGTCCAATGCCATGTTGTTTTTGAGTCACATGGTGTGGTGCATAAAAATATTTTGTAACGAAGTGTTTCATTCCCACTTTGAGAAATGGTACAATACACAATGAAGTAATGTTAAGGATTTACAATTTCCTTGGATAGTCTGGTTATGGGAATTAAAAATCATTATCTAGGAATATATGACTTAATGTGGGGTGGGAATAGATGGATACATGTCATAAATTAGTGATGTGGAAGCCTATAATGATACACGTGGTCAAGAAAATAACTCCTATATTTAAGGTACCCTTCCTGGGACTGAAGGATCCTTTTGGAAGAACCAATCCATGTAACTCATTTTCAACAATAGAGAGCCAAGAGAGAGGAAGACCAAGGTTCATGTGGTTCCAAGAGAAGAGTATCAACACGATCAACTAGTTTTGTTAGTTTAAACATCAATGTAATAAAGGTAGTTTATGAAAATTGTAATAATAAAAAAGGTTTTGAGAACCTAAAATTTTCATTTCAACCTAGTAAATAGATTATCATGGTTAGGAGATGTAAAAAATCATTACTACCTATTTTTACAAGACTAGGGGGTCCAGAGACCGTGGATGGACTTTTAATAGGTCCACTAAGTGGGTACTATAATATTTATTCCTTAAATATTTATTTTCTAAAATTTTCTAAAACTCTTGGTATGAAGAATTTAGTTAGTGTAGACTTTAATTTTTCACAAATTACCTTTTTGAGATTTTTGGATGATAAGTTTTATATCTCTTTCACTTTCAATTATATGGTCTTGTGATTTGGACCATTGAAGGCTAAATTTTAATGTTCTACATCTTTGACTGAAGTTCATAAAGTTTAAGTTCAGGATGCATGGGGTCCTAGTATGAGTAATGTTAAAAATATCCAGATTAAGATACCCACGATCAATATCACTCTGAAATACTTTTGAGATGGAGATGAAAATGTTTTAAATCAAGGCTCAAGGTTCTTGGGTCATGTGTAATGGTGTGGGACAATCATATTGGGGATGACCCACAAAACCACAAGGTTCTGGTTTATAACTCAATGACTTCAAGATCACAATGATTATATTTCAATTCCTATTGGGAAAATATGTCTTTGTTTGGTAGGTAAAATACCTTATATAGATTCTCCTCTTTCATTATCAAAATAGACGGATCTATCCTCCTTTATAGGGGTTGAAAAAGATTATTATAAACCTAAGGCTCTCGAGATACGATGTGTGATTTGTGGGTTGTGGTTCTTATGAGATGATAGATGTACCCCATACCATAGTTGACCAAGGTCCATCTCTTGTGGTTCATTGATGAGGAATGATGAAGGGCGATGGTCTGCACATTTTAACAACATGTAGTGGGCACATATCTATCTTATAGTTTAACATCATGTGACACAAATGTTTTCTTTGTAGTTTAATGTCATATGGTAAGGATGTAGGAACCAACCTGAAATTTTACAATATGTACTTGGGGATACATTGAATTGGACAAGGGAATTTATGTGTAAGGAAAACCTTTTATCCATGAAAATGATTATCTATGTCTAGTAATATCCTACAGTCCTTATTGTGTAGATTTTTCATGTACATAAGAGATTCATCTGTAGATCTAACTCGAGTATAGGTACAGAGACACTTCATAAAACAATCCTATTTAAATATATATATATATATATATTTATATTCAATTTTTATGGATGGTATTTCCTAGGTTTCCCTATGCATATTGTAAGGACTAGAATCATGTCATAATCAACACCTTTAAAAATATATATCTACATAGATCTAACATTCATGTAGGGGATATGATTGGGAATGATAATGACCTGTGGATGGGCTCAAGATGACGGATCAAGGTGTCACTATGTATCCAATGATGAAAGAAATCAATCTACATGTAGTTATCAGATAGATCATTCCATAGGTTCAACCTATATGGTAGATGCATTCATTTTTAACACTAATATTATGAATAAACCAAGGATTGTAGATCTAGGTGTCATTATGTATGCTATGATAGCATGAATCAAGCCACACACAATTCATGAATAGGAGAATCTCCATCTAGGTATGATCGATATGAAAAGTGAGGCATATCTCTCATTGATTGTTGAATATGGACCTAGGAATCAGGATACATGTAGTTCCATAATGAGAGGAATTAGGATACATGTATTTCTTGAATGGGAAACTCTCCACATAGGTCTAACCCATATGCATATGGGGGAATTATTCTCATTGATTATTGTTGATGGACCTTGGATTGGAGATCTAATAATCTGTATGTATCATGTGATGAAATAAAGAAAACCAAAAATAGTTCTTGAATGGGAAACACTCCACACATGTCTAATATATACACATATGGAGGAACATGCCTCGTTAAATTTTGTTTTTAGACCCTGGATTGGAGTTTTGGGCGTCATTACATATCCTAGGATGACAAGAATCAATCCACACCTAGTTTGTGGAAACTCCACACATATTTCTAACCCATATGTAGAGTGTAGTATTGTTACTATTTATTATTGTATATAAACCCAATATTGTACATATGGGTGTCACTTCATATCATGTGATGATAGGAATCAAGACATATGTTGTTCCTTAATGGGAAACTCCCCACGAAGTTCTAACCCATATGCAGAGTGGGGGGGGGGGGAATTGTTCCCATTGATTGTAATGGATAAAGCCATGATTAGAGATATGGGCATCACTACATATCTTGTGATGATAGGAATAAAGGCATACATAGTTCTTGAATAGGAAACTCTCCACACAAGTCTGACCCATATAAAAAGGGGGGATCTATTCCCATTTATTGTTGTGGTTAGTCCCATGATTGGAGATCTAGGCCTCACATTCTATCATGTGATGACTAAAATCAAACAAAAAATAGTTATAGAACTGTAATCTCTCCATATATGTTTTACCCATACGTAGATGTGGGTGATGTTCCTGGTGATTATTTTGGTGGACCAAGGATTTTATATTTTAGAATCATTATGTATCTTGTGATGATATGAATCAATCCACATGTATTTATTGAATGGGGAACTCTCTATGCAGATCTAGACCATATGTAGAGGGGTAATTTTTCCTATTGATTGTTTTGGCTAGACCTAAAATTGGAGATTTGGGCATCACTATATATCTTATGATGATAGGAATCAAACCAGATGTAGTTACCAAATGGGAAACTCCCCACATAGGTCTAACTCATAAGCAAAGGGTGGAATTTTTCCCATTGATTTTAGTGAATAGACTCAAGATTGAAGATCTGAGTGTCACTATATATCTTGTGATGACATGAATTAAGACACACATAATTCTTAAATGGGAAAATCTTCACACAGGTCTGAACCATACATAGAGGGGGCGTTGTTCAAATTAATTGTTGCGTATAGACCAAGGATTAGATATATTGGTGTCACTATATATCCTATGATGATAAGAATCAATCCACATATAGTTCTTTAATGGAGGTGTGGTGGGAGACCAACACCAAAGATACTGGTCCTCTTAGGGAAGGTCTATATTAATGCATACATGTATTCCATGCAAGAGACATCTGCCCTATAGTTTAATGTCATGTGGTAAGGCTGTGTGGTGTCCCTTTTAATGTCTTTCACCGAAGACTATGATAACCCTATCATGAACTGATATGTCTCAATAATTCAAGGAATCCATTACAAAAATCCCTAATCTTGTGTGAGCTATGATCGGTGTGAGAAAAAAGAATGGAAAAGGTTTCATACATGGAACAATGTTGATTAAAGAAAGTATAGGGGAATTTTCATCATGTGGTTGCTAGGCCAATATAAAGGATCTATGTGTCTCTACATATCTCATTATAATGATAATTGAGTCATTAATTGTTCTAGGAAAACTGTGCAGTTTGATGTTATGCGGAAAGGATGAAGGTTCCCTAACATGAAGAAGAAGGCATAAATCACAATAAAGGCTATCCAAGCATTCCAAAAATAATCTCACAAGAGGGATCCCATAATTGTGGTTTGATAATTCCTGATCTACTTTCCCAAGGAATAATATTATTAAAAACCAAGTTAATAATACATTTTAACATCATGTGATGAAGATGTTGTTGTAATGTTTGATGTATTGTGACCAGGATGGATATATTGCAGCTGGGCTAGGATTTGGGATATGGGAATCACCATGAATCCTATCATGGTAAGAATCAATCCATTTATAGTTATTTAGTGGGTAGATTCCCTATGTGTAGCTGAATCACACACAGGGATGGGGGAACATCATTTTTATTTTTCATAGATCTAACTAATGTGAAGAGAATCATACATGAAGTGATGTTCTCTATGAAGTTTGAAATTATATGATAAAGTTATAGGATGATATATATTTTAAATTATTTATTACAAGATATAAGAAATTGTGTAGTTTAGAGTCTTTTTACTAGGAAATATTCATTGTTTTCTAACATCATATGGTAAAGATTTATCTATCGGACAGTTTAACATCATGTTACAATGAATTTTTCCTTGTAGTCTAATGCAAAAAAACTATGTAATATTGTGAAATTTAACATCCTATGACCAGGGTGTTTCATGAAGTTTAATATCATGCATCAATGAAATTGGATGATTGAAAATATCTATATAAATTATTTCTTGAGGTAATTCACTTTGGTAAGGTGTGTGATAGGTTCCCCATATATTATGCCCCATGAGTAAGCTCTATTAGAATAAACACTATGTGTGACTTATGACCCTTACAATTTGGGTTCCATATTTGGAGGTTTCATTCTTGATATTATTGGGGTTATGATATCCAATTCCAATTTTACTTGAAGGAAAAGTTGAATTTATACTTTCTTATTGAAGGCTTGTGCTATTCGATTCTGGTGGACATTGAGGTTGAGTAGTGTACACAACCATTTCTCATTGTGCCATTCGAATTCATCTAGCCTCTTTTGTGATTACACATTATATGAGGTTTGTACACAAATACATATTCCAAACAAGAAAAACTGGTATTCTATGGGAAAAACTGGTATTCTATGGGAAATACTGCCTTTGTTTCGTACACTAATGAATATGGAGTTTCTTGTGTAGTAGTGTGTGTGGTGGTACATTAGGTCCATAAATAGTGAAGGATCTTGTCTGGCTAGGATTTTTGGCCTTAACCACAGTCTTCTAGAGTATATTTTATAATGTATTTTTGAAGTCATTAATTTTTTCATTTTCTAATATATGGTAGAAAGATGAATGGTTAGACTTGATGTTGTATTTCCAATTCAATTTCTTCAACTCAGTATTATTGAAGTTGGTGTTGTATGTCAATTTCTTGCGAGGGGCTCTAAAACTGGTGATAATATTAGACTTTATGATGTTAATGTTCTTATTAATACAAACATCCTCGAATGGTATTGCCTCATCCCATTTGGAAAATAAGTTTGTAAAAGTAAATATATACTTAAATTTCTTAGATGTGGCTAGGGAATATTCCCCGCAAAATCCATTCCCAAAATAGAAAACGACCAGGAATATTTGTTTTATGTAGAAATTTTGGAGGTTTATGGATAATGTTTTCATGAATATTCCATGCATAAAATTTCCTAGTGAACTCCGCGTAGTTTTATATAAATTTTACCAATATTAACCAACCCAATTTATTTTTTGGGAGAGTCTATCCCCTGATTTATGAGTGTCGTAGAAGTCTATATGGACTTCTTCCATGATGGCTGAAATCCATATTTTTGCTATATATATGATAATGAATCAATAAAAGCCTAGTTTTTAGAGTTTTTTGTTTCTAATTTTTCCCATATTGAATGGTAAAATTTTTATCACGGCATCAGGTTTGTTCCATTTTAGCTCTATCCAATGGGAGGGTCCCATTTTAAAGAAAATCAATTATTGGATCCATCTATCCAAGGGTGGATATCAGGTCATTACATTATATGGAACTTTTGACCTAACTGGTTTCCTCAAATTAACATATGATGACCGATGGTACAATCCTTCGACATGTGATGTGAATGATAACCTCATCCTAATAGGTATCATCTAGGGCCATGGCTATATTATACAGTGCGCTGACATGAGCATTTTGTGATCATGTTACATGATGATTCATTAGTTCAAAATGGCACCATGTTAAAATTCCATTGACAAAGATGATAAGAGGGGATAAATCTTCATTTTTTTGAAATATTAATTATTTATTAGTTTTATCACTAGTTCTAAATCCCATTTGACATTTAGGTAGGGTATTTATAGCTATAGGGATAGTTCAAAAATGGAAATGAGGGCTTGGTATTTAACCTCATTTTTAGTGTAGCCTTTGGACAATGAGAAGGTGTAGGTAAATATTTATTTTTCCAGGAAAACAAATATCATCCCTAGACCAACCCAATTGAGATTTTGGTTTTCTTGATTCCTTCCAAAATTAATTCAGTAGGAATTGTAAAAATATAGCTCCCATGTTTGGGGGTGTCTTGGTCATATACAATTTCTTCATTTAGATGTTTAGTGTCTAGTGATGTAATTTCTTGAGTGGGATGTACAATAATGAAATATTACAGGGTCTACCCTTTTAATTTTTTCTATGACATTAAATGAGTGTCAAATTATTGTATAATAACTTCCCTTCAGGATAGATTCCCATTTAACATAAGTAATCCAAGGATGTACTTGAACAGGTCAATACATGAGACCAAGTGGACTTCATCATTCTATAAGTAATGCCACACATTTTTCAATACAAATATGAGTTCTAGGATGGTTTTCTTGACATCGAAGTACTGGGTGTCGGTACCTAGCATCATTCTAATGAGGTAATGGTGTCTATTTTTATTCCTCATATCATTTTTTATGCAAGTATAACACCAAGTGATCGTTCCATGGAATCCACATATAAGATTAGGTTATTTCCAACTAACAGTGGCATTATGATTAGTGGGTGTAGAAAGTATAACTTGAGGTTCTCAAATTATTATTTTTATTCCTTTTCCCATTATTAGGTGACTCCTTTATTCATTAAATTGGTAAAGTGGAGATATTTTCTCGAAATATTAGCTATGAAATATCAAATATAAGTGAGGTTCCCTTGGACCCCCTCTGTTCATTAAGAATTAGATGGGGTGAAATTTCAAGTATTCCACTAGTCTATTTTGGATCAACCTCAATTCTTTGGTGGAACATCATAAATCTAATGAAAATCCATGATGTTACCCCAAAATCATGCTTCATCAGATTCATCAATAAACTATGATCTTAAAACTTCTTGAATATTTTTTGATTATTTGTGATGTGATCACGTCACTATCAAGATTTTATTACTAGATATTCATCATAACAATCTATTACTCATCCTAAGAAGAGATTAAATATATTATTCATTGTTCATTGGTTGGAAGTGATAGTGTTCTTTAGTTCAGAGGAATGAACTAATAACAAAATATCCCCTGAGGTGTTGTGTAGGTGGTGGATTCCTCTTATTCATGGGACATCTTTATTTGATTCTACATTTAATACCTATCCATAATGTAAAGTTCTTTGAAGCCATATGTTTCTTCATCCATGAGTTCTATAGTCAACTATGGGAAGTTTTCATTTAGGAAGTTTCGATTAATGTCTCTAAAATTGATGCAGATCTTAATCTTCTTATTATTTTTATTGAAAGTGATGATGTTGGTGATCCATTTTGGGTATTTCACTTCCCAAAAAAGTTGTATTTGAACAATTTATTGACATATGATTCTACATTTGTATCAATGGATGGTACATCATTCTATCTAACTACTTTTAACCTTGACGGTCATCTGACAGGCCTGGGTCATGGGTTTACACATCGGCATTAAACCTAGATATTTTTGTATAATTACAAGAGAACAAGTATCAATGAATCTTTAGAAATGCGATACACATATCCTGCTCCTCATGAGGCTTGGTGGAACTAATAAATATAGGTTTTTTCTTCTTCTTATATTCACATATTCACCTACCTGATCTCATTGATGGTTGTGGATATGCCTTCCTCAAAGGTGATAGTGGAGTAACTAAGGTTATCCTCTTCTTCATTCACCTCTATGTTCTTAGAGAAATTTTCAGATGTGGTGGGTTATATGATGGAATCTCTTTTATTTTCATGTTAATAGAGACAATGGGAAGATAAATTGCTATCCCTAAATTCTATGGTCATCGTAGAGAGATTATAGAGATGATTTCCTTATCTTATATTGTAACTAGGGATAGGAGGAACTCAGAAATATGGGATTAAGTCTAAAATGTCAATTAGGCTTATGGGTAGCACATAATAAATATTGATCATAATCTAGGGATTAACATGGGAGAACCCCAATCCATCTGGGGCTACAACCTGTATATATTCATCCAAAATTTATTTTTTTTCTTTCCAATTTATTGAAACCTACCTCAAAATATATGTATTCATAAGAATTGAAGGAGGCATTTTCACCATTAATTATTCCAACCTTACCATCAATTGATTATTTAAAACATTGAAGAAATGTTGAAGGTACCCCTATATGGATAACCAAAGTCTTTCGAGAATGATAACTTATTTAGTATTTTATTGGATAACAATGAAGTTTTCATTAGATGTATGATCCCCAAACTGATCCATGATCTTGATCTTCTTGATATTCCTTTTCACTCTCTTGTCATACCCATGAATGGTTATCTTTTTAGAAGATACATACCCCTATCTATAACCCAAAAATCTAAGTGTATGAATCAGGATGTGGTTTATCCTAGAACCATTGTCAATTAGAGACCTTTATATGTAGAAATTGTCGAGTTTTCCAAAAATAGACATGGGTGTGATATTTCCATGGAAAACTTATTCCTAATCCTATTCTATAATAAATATAGAGAAAAATAATCATGAAGGAATAATCTTTAATTAATAATCCTCAGCTCTATAATCTTCTATATCAAAATCTTATGGTCTTTTGGGGGCCATAATGAGTGCCTCACTGAGATATTTTGAAATATGTAGAGCATAAAAGATTGATATTTTAGCTGTGAAAACTATAACATGTTTTCAAATTCCATACTTTATTCTCAAAAGGTTGGTGTTATCCAAGGCGGGGTTAATCCATATCATGTTTCTTGGGAGTTGACATACCATAGATGGATATGCCTATTACTTGAGAAAAGTTGTAAGGATCATCTGTTTCAAGTGGAATGGTTCATACATGCCTACCCATTTGTATCAGATGATCATTCATTCACACCCCCACTAGATAGTCTTGTTACATGACTGGTCATGGAAGACCCCTAGAGGCCTCTGAAGAATCTTAATGTCTATTTTGGGATTTCAAAATTTCTCACCAATGGGTCTCAGTGGTATATATTTCCTCTAGAAAAATGTGAATGGAATATTGGGTTTGATCATGCCCATATTATCTCCAGTATCACTGGATTTTGTACCTTTAACATCTAGCTCCCTGATCAGGTACATTGTATCATAATTAGAGGTGTATTCATCATCGAAGAAGGTTTATGCTAAGTATAATATGTTAATATAAAATAGAATGATATCTTCGACTGATGAGGAATTAATTTGGTGTAGTAGTTCCTGTTATCCAGATGTTGTAGGAGCCAAATGCACATGATTTATAGCTTGTGTGGAAGCTAAATACGACTCTTCCTCTCTTATCTCTTCCTATGAATGATGATTACATCCACCTCATAGAGGTGTATTTGATGGCATCTCTCTATGTTATGGGATCATTATGGGTTTAAGAAGATGTGCTATCAAGGTGTAATGTGCTCATTCAACTGTCTTTTGAGTCACCCAATTATAAAACTTCTATCCATGTCTAGATAGAACTTATTTTCATTCACCCTATTCTTCTAATTGGGTGACAGTTACACAAGTGACCTGTGACGTGGAATTATCTAGTATAACCCACCCATAATAAACCAAGCTTTAGAGGAAGTTTTTGAAGTTAAATCAATCTTGTTTGGTGTGACCTAGCCTCTTATAGAAATTTTAGTAGTTGGGATGATCAATGAGGTTAACATCATTGGGGTTCCTAGGATGGGGTAGATTGAGTAGTTCATTTTCAATGGATGTATGGAAATAACCATGAACCAAATAATTTGAGAATTAGTACGCTTTATTCTTTAATTACTTAAACCATGGGTGAACCTAATATTATTTTGCTTCTATTTGATGTATATTTTGTTGTTTTTTCCATTCTATGAGAGGTGATTGATAATTTGGGACCTACCTGGGTTCTTTAAGGGGAAATACTATTAGTTTCACGGTAAAAATGGTGGTATCTATCATACCAATAATTTTCACATGTGCTAATGTTATACATTGAGACTTAGCTTGAGTTTTCTGAATGTCATCTTCCAAACATTTTATTGTTTTTAAAAACTATAGAACCTACATGTACACTTCATCATTATCATAGGAATTGTTCTATCTTTATATGAAGTCTAAAACACTATCATTTTCAGGTTTTTTGTTTGTTCTAAGGTTTAATTTTTTTTAATTTGCGTCAATTTTAACATATATGGGAATTGATGAAAAATTTATTCCCATCACATAATGGATCATACTAAATTATTATTATACCAAAAAATGTTTTCCCTATCTGAAATTGTACAAAACATCTCATCATAGTTGACCCTTTATGGTATCAAGGGACCATCATCTGGCCTCATCAAGACACGAAGTGTATGAGATGTTGTTATAGATTCCCTAAACTATAAAATGATGAGAAGTTTGGATTTTCAAAAGAGGGTGGGGGAAAAGATTTATCAACCCATTTGGGATATGGATTCTTCTCAAGATGCATGGGTGTGCACTACCCATCCATGGCTTCCATTTGATTAGCCAGGGATTCAATGCAAATGAGTAGTTCTAGAGGTATTTTTGTTTAGACCACCTCCCATCTACAAGGTGTATATTTTGCTTGATGAGTTGTACCTGTTTCTATATCCCACTAATTTTCTATCCTCTCTATGATTTAATGATCACCGTGGTGGGTGATAGGTTTTCATTGTAAAAGAGGAAAGTCATAATCATCCTCAAATTCCTCATTTACATAGACTACTTGACTGGATCCAGAGTTTTCCTAATGCTCATATACCACTCTTTCAAGTGTATTATCTCCTTTATGATGTGTGGTATAAGGGATATTCTTATTTTATAGAATATGATACCCATTGAGAATGTTTCCCTAGAGTATTTTCTCATTGAGTCATCTAAGATTTGGTATCTCATTTTCATACAGTTCCCTTTATTCCTCAATGGAATAAATTTTAACCCTTATTAGTGGTGAGTGGGATATTTCCACACATTTATTTTTATCCTTGGAGATGTTATTTAATAGAGGTAGAAATTCATTGATCAGGGGTACCGAATTATGGTTCCTCTACTGATTCTACATGCATGAATCATTATTTGGTACATCTAGATCACACTCTTCTTAAGGTCTGGTTTCTACATTGGGTCCCTCTTTATTTTTTTCTTAATCCACACCATATTTTGAATTGATGGTGAAAACATTAACTAAGGTGTATCAAGAAACTATTTTTATCCCATTACTCTCAATATAATAGGGAGAATATACTTTTCTCAATCCTCTTTTGAGGGCCGCATCTGGTTTATTTCTATAAAAATTGTCTATATTATACCATTTCATATTACAAAACCTATGGGATATGATTTCCTTCATCATAGATTCCTCTTATATTGGTCTTTTAATAGTGTTCTTGAGGGAGTTTTTGGTCATGTTGGCCGAATATGCCCAAAATAGAAAAGGTTTTTCTTGCGGTGGGAGGAACAAAGGGGATGATGAATGTCAATATTTATCACCCAACCTGTGTAATATTGATTCCTTTCAATGTTATTATAATGATGCAAATTCTCTCAAACCTATGGATCAGGAATGATTTGGGGTAGATATTGGAACTCATTGATCTTATTGTTAAGGGATTTATTATTCTAATCAAGGATTTGATTGATCCTAAGAGAGATTTTCAGATATAAATTCACCATATTTACGGTATGTGGTTGAACTAGAACCACAAAAAAATTATCAAGGTCCCTCTTGGGGTATTATGAACCTGGTGTTCGTGAACGAGATAAAAATCCCCTCATCCCTTTGGGATAGGGTTTTTTTTCTATTTCCACATATATAACCAAGATTTTCTCAAGGGTTCATGACCTGAGGGGTGGAGGCATTGGTAAATATTTCACCATCCCTATAGGATGTGTTTTCTTCTAGATAGATAATATAGTAGCTATTATATAGAACCATTTGATTTGGTGTAATTTTCCTCATGAACGAGCCGAATGAATTTGTAGACCATGATGACAGTCATTTTTTATGGGAAGTTTTCAGGATGGACACAACATTAGTTTATGTAATCAAAATGTGTTCCTATTATATTGAGGGGTCCAACTTCAAGGTTTGATGGATGAACTCTCCCAAAATTCATGATTTCATTTCATATTTAAAGCGGTTAAATTTAATTGTTTTGAAAATATATATCATGCGTTACCTGAACCGTTGATTTCATTGGAGGCTATGCAGTTATAAGAATCCATATCTAGGTATTATTTATGTTCTAGGGATGCAGTGAAGTGCAAGGCTATATTAGTTCCCCAACCTCTTATATGGATACCCGATGGGGATTCAGAAATTACTTTTCAAATAGTTAGTGGGTAATGGAGGGAATCATGCTATAGATTTTCTCTATTTTTTTATGGCCTTAGGTCATGGGACATAGAGATATTAACCATGTCATATTGACAATTGACTATGTGTTTGGTTTAATGGTGGACAACATATCTAGGATATAGGAGGCGTATAAACTTTATCCAATGAGGATTTACCACATATTTTGGTGTAGGTAAGGTATGAAATCCTTCTCAAACACATCTAGGCCATCATAGTCAGAATTGGAAATAGGCCCGAATATGGTTAGGAGGCTTTTTCTAGATAACAATCTCCATATATCCAAGGTTTCCTCCTTGTCATCCAATTTATATTCATCCACCTAGTCAGACCACATATATTGTTTCTATGGGTTTCCTACTAGCCATTGTGTGGTGCTGTTAATATTTAATGGGGCACTATATGTAGTTAAACCCAGAGATTTGAATATATCTATAGTAAGGTGTTTGAATTTTGAAAACATATATATACATATGTGTTTGGGAAAGGGGTTGATTTCCTTATTCATGAGAGATATCACCAGGGGAGGTTGACCATAGCGGATGTCAGGTGTATAGTCATTACAATCAGTATCTATACTTCCATGAAGAGAATGATCAAAGAAATGATCACCTTATGATTTGGTTTAGGATTCAATGGAACCATAAGGTGTTTCATATTTGTATAAAATATTCAGAAGGACACTGGGATTGAGAATATCATGGTTATGAGCCTCATTTTTCATCATTTACGGAATATATCGATAGAACTTTTGGGGTTAAGAAGTGATATGAGATCGTTGCATAAAGGATTTTGGGAAATGATGATAACCATCATGTGATATAAGAATATGAGACCACTACTAAGGAGATACTAGTTTATATAGGCGATCTTCTATATTATCAGCGGGAATATGAGCCTTTATATGGGTCATTTATAGAATATGTCAGTCCAACCTGGATTAAGTGGGGATATGAGCCTGGTTCCAATATGAATTCTCTATTGGAATATTCCATACATCCTCTAAAATGGTAGAGGGGTATGATCCTCCTTTATGTATGGACTCTAAAGGATTATGGAGAAGTCATTCATTAGCATAATTGAGAATATTATCCTAACTTACCTGAGATACTTGAGTAGATTGACTTGCATCAATAATAAGAATATAAGACTATGTTGAGGTATGTTTTTAATCTCACTTAGTGTTCCCCAGTCGTAATGAGTATATGATCATATTCCAGTGACTTTGGAGTATGTCATTGGTCTTTTTTTATAGGAATATAAGCATGTCCCCAAATTCATGTTTTACTCTCACCTGGTGAGCCCCAGTCAGAATAGGGATATCAGCACAGTCCTATTCCTTTAGAGTACGGCACCATTCATTTTTGATACTAATGTATGACTATCCCAAGGAATGTTTTCCTCTCACTTGGTGATCCATGGTATGAATAGAGATATGATCTCTTTCTTATGAATCAATTTTACTAGAATATGATTATAATCCTCTGGGACAGAAGAAATAATTTGTACTTGCTCTGGAGTAGCTACATATTCATACTGATCATGGTGATGTGCTACTTTGGTTATTGGGAAAGGAATATTTGTATGTCCTTGTAACTATACCAGTACTAGAATATGTCGATATATTTCTGTAGTTGTTTCTAGTATATAGTGACATTTTAGAAATGTGTGCATATGAATGTAGGCATTCACATTTTTAATCTCCAATATATATTTGAAGCTATCATCGATTGATGTAGGGATATAATCCTACTCATTTAATCCTTTTTCTATTTTAACATTATGGTTAGATTCTTGTGTGGGGGTATGGATACGCGACTCTCCCATGATTGATTGAGGAATATACATGCATGCATGATATGAGTGGGAAGCGATATTGTCCTTCCCACTCACTACCATCAAAATATGACGGTGGGATTCATTAGTGAAATGATGGATATGTGACCACTCTAATTTATAAATATCTTTCCAAACCCAATGATACTTTCCTCATACCAATTCATGAGTGATCAAGGTGTCCATTAATCATGTGGATCCCTCTTCAGGTGACTAAGGGGAATCAGTGGGATGTCACTGGTGATACCAGTTGATAGGAGTCCTCCATCATGGATCTTGAACCAAAAATAAAATGTATTAGACTCATTGATCCACCTTACTCAGACGAATAAGATTCTAATTTCTACACTCTGGGGTTATGCTTCTAAAAATATTGTCAGTGGTAATGAGAACTTTTTACCGCAACATTATTTGAATGAGGGGGACTTATCATATTCTTTATATGGAGACATTTAATGTAGCCTCGAGGGTTGATATCATACCACATCAGTGGTATTTTAATACCATTTAATTATTATCCTGAAAATAAATGTGTCATGTGGGTGAGGTTGTTCTTCAACCTGCATGGATTACACTCATATTGAATGTTCTAGAATAGTCACTTGATGAATACATGATCTTGGGTTAAGGTGTTGTTTGTGAGAGTAGTTGTTTTAGTCATCATGAAAAAGTGGAAGAAGTTTGACGATTAATGAATCATCACAAGTTTGAGACATTCTTAATCAACTATGGACAAGTAACCCAGTTGTCCTTCCATATTCCCAATTTGTCAATTCTGCTTGTGTGGAATTGTCATTGTGAGAACTACCATGTTTTATAAGAACCCCAGTTACAAACGATTTCACATCATGAATACCATTTTAATTTTTATAGGAGATGAAAATTAAATGGCCTAATGCATGATCAACATATCATTTTCATCACCTGAGAGATTCACGTTAGGTTTACCATTTTTTTCACTCAGAAAATGTGTGGTTCCTCAGTTTTAGGAGACAATATGACCAACACCTATTATGATTCCGTTACTTTTTCATTATATGCATTCACATTGGGTCTATAATTTCTTCCTTTTTGAGGGTTCATTGTGATGGTTTTAGTATGGTGGAATAATCATTTATTCTCGGTTCACCACTTTAATTTCATAGGAACCACCAATAGATCCCACATCCATAACAAGGTACATACCTTATTTTCAAATGTAGTAAATCATTTGATGTTTCAGATCCAATGTCACTTAGGAACTCTCATTTTTCGATATAAAGTGAGTTTATTATGATCACTCCCTTTTGGGGTGAATTATTTACTAATCCAAGACTCCCTTATATATTTAATATATGTTCATGAATATCTTCAAAATCCCAATATGGGATCAGTTACCAAAATGAAATGATCAAGTGTTGAATCCTTTTATGTTCAAATGGGGTTCTATTGATGGGATTATAAGTATGTATCTCAGGTTCATCATCCATTTCTCATCATTACTTAGAAATGGGTTGCTTCTTATATTCTTAATCCATATAACCAGGCACTCTTGAGTATACGACCATCCAGAGAGTTGATTTATATTTAAAGTATCGGATTGAGAATTCATGAGGTGTCATACGTATCATGTATATAATAGGAATAAAAAAACACACATAGTAATTTTGAACCATTAAGATTAAATTAATGTGGAAAGAACATATACAAGGTCACTTAGGCACCAGGTATGGAGGTTGTTCCTTAGGAATGCATCATAAATATCTTATTTATAATAGAAATCAGAGTTAGCAGAGCCTGATCTTACCCAACCGTCTAATGGATGATTTCTAGTAATTGATACCTTTGAGGGTTATTTCTGTAGGGTTTATCAATACCGGAAACCCTTCGATACATACATCGAGGTGAATGCCCTTGTATGCGAGTGATCATATCATTTAATTGAATGGGGATTAAACACTATGATTTCCCTAGTTGGGGGTGATTTACGATGTGAATGATATGGTTGTTGAAAATACCTAATCCAACATGATCCATGATCTAAATCATAAGTAAGGGATAGAAAGAGATCAGTCTTGCTTCATATGGATATGAGACTTACACACTAGGGATCCCCTAATGGGGTGTTTGATATACTGCTTAGGCCTTTAGAAGGAATCTGGAATATGTTAATTGGGAAGGAATCAAAGATCTCAGAGTTTAGTTAGATTATGAATCTACTGATGGATGAGGAATAATGATGAGACCATAAGAGAGTTTGGGTCCCATGTGTTATATTTTCTAAGACCTGAACCACCTTACACCTAGCTAGATATGCATTTGAGCTTGGGAAGTAGGAACACATCTTATGTATCCTATTCAATATGGAATCAAAGTTATTATATTTTAGTTCAATTCCCAATATGATGATGGAGGAGAAAGTATAATAAATATATATGATTGTTTTGGCCCCATGGGTTTATAGTGTTTGAGATATGAAAGTACTTTTTTGGTATTTCCTTGAAGATCAGGCCCTAGGAAAGAGTCTTATATATCATATTTGTATAGGAATATGAGTACTCATAGTTTAGTTTGGGTTATGTCTGAATACATCTAATAGACAAGGATTCTATATCCCAATGTGTCTGCTTGACATGTCCCGAGTTCCTTCCTAACATAGCCCGAGTATCTATTTTACAATGTTGACACATCTTAGGGAACTTTGTATGGTTGAAGAAGATATATGGTAGGTCTATTGCATGATCTGGATGGCCTCTTTGGAGGACTATCACATGACTCAGTTGATATGTTTAAGGGTATTTACGTGATCAATGCAGACATGTCCATGAGTTTCATGTGATCAAGACTAACATGTTGGAAGGATGTCGCATGAATTGGATGACTGTTTGGAGGGCTTCCCATGACCTGGCCAATATGTCTGGAGAACTTCACAAGAATTGGAAAATATGTATATTTTCTTTCTCAAGACCTGGTTGACAAGAAGATATGACTCTTCAAGACTTGGTAGATATGTATTGGTGCTTTTTCATGATCTGGATAATTCATGAAAAGCGCATGCTTCTTTCACATGAATTTCATATTATACCTCTTCATAGATGTCTTATGTACTTTTTAGTATTTATAGAATATGTACCTTTATGTTTTTCAATAATTACCTTATTTAGATTTCACATGACTGAGTTGACATGTGGAAACACCTTAACATAATCTGGATAGCCCATCAGAAGTCCATCACTTGACCTATAGAGTTATCACGTGAAGAAAATATTCATGTTGTGTGATCCCTTAAGTCATTACCTAGATTATTCCTAGTTTAAGAACCTTGAAATGACATGGATTTAAACTCCAAGAAGTCTATTCTTCCATACTGATGTGGGTATGTGTTTCATCCCATGTGTGTGTTTTTGTGCTGAGGGGGATGAATTTATAAGCCTCCCCTCCTTGGTTATACACTTCCTTTCATGACATGTATATTTGCAATATGGGAATGAGTCAGTGGAGGGAGTATCACATCATGTACTTCACATAATCATACTACACGTTATCCATGGTTTCACATGATAAAAAAACTTTAATAATACTCTATTATCCACATATTTATTAGACTAGCGTCTTATCAAAGGGATTTTGTAAAATCATTTTAACATGTCAAATAGACTTATAATAACCAGGATGGCATGTATGGGAGTCCTTGTGAGACCAATATTTCTATCAAAGAGGCTTTCCCATGATCATGGAGACTCTTTTAGGGCTATTTGTGAGATAAATTTTCCATGTGAGAGGCCCTTCGTGAGTTCAAGATTTTTTTTCAAAAAGAATTGACATGATCAATGGTGATTGCATGGGGTAAAAAACACCTTAACATGAAAATATTTGTATCTTCCTTTAATGAGAGGATTTCAAATTCTCTATCATTTTTAATTTATTTTTCAAGAAATCTGAAATTTTCCCATTTTTTCCCATTAGAGTTTCGGATGATCAATAGAGGATCTTGCAACAACATGTGATCATTGTCATGGATAGTTTCTCTGCTTGTCTGGGATGTGTTTCATGATCAATGTCAGATCATTCAACGGTGTGCATGAATTTTCGCATGAAATAACAATGTTTTTATTTGGATATGAAGTGGAATCACATGATCTAATGGGCATGTCTGAGGTATTTTTCATGATGGAGGTGACATGCAAATATTTCCTATCACATAAAAATGTTGACATGTCATAGGGGGTTTTGTGGGGTCTTGCGAATCCCAATATAATGTCAGAGTAAATCAATGTAACTCTTCATCACATGAATATTCTACATTTATTTTATAAAGTAATTTGTGGGATTTTGATTCATCTATCGATTGAAAAGACACATAATCAAAGAAAATCATCTAGAATCCTTTGCATGATCACAAAATCTTTTCAAGATTCCTTCACAAGAGCATGAAGGTTTATCAAAGAGGCTTCATATGATCAAAAACAGATCATGTTCATTGTATGATTTGTTCCCACGACCTTCCCAAAGACATGAAATTGTGTTTCTTTTAAGAGGTTACAGGGTCTACAAGATTATGTATTTGGGACTTTATGTAGTCATTCTACCACTTTCATTGTTTTATAGAAAAAATAATACCCATTCTTCTGGTATTTATTCATTTATAGAATTTATGATTCTAATTTGGCACATGTCACCACATATCTTCAATTGTAATTCAAATTTCAAGTATGTATCTTTTTTTACCAAGATTACTAAACTATTTGGTAATTAGGGATGTGAATCCTTGTATCTTATTCCAATTTAATAAATTAGGCACCAAATTTTAGCTACTATGGTATTGGTTTTTACAGTTGGTGTCATAGTAAGTTTAGTAGAAACCCTGATAACTACATTTAGGAAAACATAGATTAGGAAACATAACCCTATGATAGGCTTTGAGGATATGTATAGAAGAAAATACAAATTTTTTGATAAATAAGATATTATGTGGTTTTACTTAGGAAATACAAGAATTTATGGATAATAAAATTGGATTTGGTTCATGAATATATATTATTAGTGGTAATAACTCTGAAAAGGGCACATTGGGATTGACCTGATCATGACCTAGTGTAAGAAATCAGGCCTTACTATACATCTATTTTGACACTCCTTGGGTATATTCTTAGGATTAATCACTTTTTATCCAAAACAATTATGAAGGAGTTCCAAATAATGAAATCCCTTAAGAAACAATGTTTATTATTTTGAGGTTATATATGAGTAAAATTTTCATTTTACGTTAATTATTTCACTAGTTTCGGTATTACACATTATGTTTCATAATGATATGACATAATCTAGTGTATTCCATTATTTAGAAATGGTGCATAATGGAAGTAATGAGAATCGTATCAATGCATGTATCCGATGTTTGGATTGAACCCCTGGGAATGATAATGAAGCTGGATCTAGAGATAGAGCTAAAACTGATCATATTACAACCACATTAGAGCATTTGAATTGGGTTTTGATTAATAATATCTCATGAATTAAGAATCATACTAATCCAAAATTTGTTGTAATGATTCTATATGGATTCATGTGTCAACAACCTCTATCATTAAATGCGAATATAAATGAATTTTTAGCTAATTAGAGGATAAGATACATAGAGAAGTTATTTCTTGCTCTGGGAAGTAGGGAAAGGGATAAAGTTATCATAAAAATTTTTCATCTCTCAGAATATAATAATTAATTGTGGTTATTAATTCAAAATAATATGTTTGAGAAGGAAATATTAAGCACGGAACATAAGGATTTCATGGCACACTTATTAGAAAAATATATTTTCAAGTGAAATCAGAGAATATGGAAAGGAGGTTCTTGAGTCCTAGATAAAAACAAGTGGAAAATGTTTCTATTTATGAATACAACTTTACAAGATTATAAATTCATGATAAGGACTAAATATGTAATACAAAGAGTAATATTGGATATTTATCTAATCAGATTAAGCCAACCATATGAAGGGAACTAGTCTCCCAAACATTCTCATCGTATGAGGCTATATTATCACATGCTTTGAAGATTTATAAATAATTATCCAAGTCTTATGAAATCAAAAGGAAGTAAGAAAAGAAGTGGAAAATAGAGAATAATATTGATAAAGAGATGAAAATAAATAAGTATTTTTCAACATGTTACACTTTTGGAAGGAAACGTCTTGGTACATTCTTAAAAGGAAAAGTTTTTTAAATCTAGTGTGGAGAAAAAGAACAACATACTCATGATTTCATGGGAAATAAATAATCTTACAGTGTGCAATTATTCTAATATAATGATAAAGGAGACTATGAAAATTAATTCCCCAATCATAAAGGGAATATAACATAGAATAAGCTAAGGGTTCATAGTTAAGCTTACGCAATTACTATAGAAAAAGTGGAATTATTTATGTGCTTGTGTATGGATTCAAGAGTTATGTTATAGGAGTATTTTTATCAAAGATATTCTTGTTTTAAGAATTTTTAAATGTGTAATGATTTCATTGTAGTGGTATTTCTATTTGGATTTGAAATAATGTGTTTAATGGTACCAAGAACAGACACTCAGTGTAAAGTTTATCTTCTTGGAAGACACATTATTAAGGGAGGATAACAATTAATATGTGCCCAATTTTGAGATAATAATGATAAAAATGTTTTTATAAAGTTGTAAGTAACCTTTATGTTCTATCTAATCTTTGATGTCAAGGTTATTATGAAACGTGAGCCTCATCCCGGTTGGTGAGGACTCCTTAAGTCCATCCAGGAGACCTAGGATCGAACTCCAGGAAGAGGCATATTTTCGGGTACTGTAGCAGACACACTGTAGCAGTACTGTAGTAGGTACTGTAGAGGGAATTCTAGCAGGTACTGTTTGGCACGATAACAAATAGTACTATTCCCCTATTTGGGACTTCGGGCCACCGATTTGGCACTGAGTCCTTTAAGGCCTTCGGGCCATCCAGGCCTTTGGGACTGTAAGGCCTTTAGGCTACCTTAATGCCTTCGGTCCACCTTAAGTACATATGAAAACCAGACAACCTACAAGGAACAATCTCTAGAAGGAGGATGAACATGTAGATTTCACCATAGAAGAAGCTAAACAAATTGTAAGAATGAGAGGGTATGGCACCAGCCATCGGGACAAGCCTATGCATGCACAGAAAAGTCTAGCCAAATAGACATGTGATGGTAGAGAGTTGATTTAATGATGAAGATGATGGGGAGTAGCAGTTAGTTTGGGTTGTATGTAATGTTTGAAGCCTATGGGTAATGAATTCCTCTTAGGCCTGCATTCCATGTAATACTTATGCCTATGGGCCGGTAAGGGTTCCACCTGACTCATTGAATGGTGGATTATCTAAATCAATAAAAAAAGAAGGCCTTCAGGCCATTGGAGGTGATTGTGTTCAATTACAATTTGGTAAAATTATAAGATTTATAGTAACATGATTTTGAATAATGAAAAATCACATGCAGGGTGAAAAACCATGTAAGCCATCAAGATCATGGGTGTTGAACCCACAACAAAAGGATTATAAGGGTTTAGTGCTTACCACTAACCTATGTGATGTCTTGGTTAATATGTGATTGTTTTTAGTTAAGAAATGTGATGGATAAATATTAATTTTTCTCCAGTGGTGTTACTATTATGGTTTAGAGATAAATTTATTATTTTTGATAACTTTTGATAACCATATGGTTTTAAGAAATATTTATAAACAAATATAAAGACCTTTTACTCATTTATGAATTTTATGATCCATTAAAAGTTAATTTTAGTGATTCAAGAAAAAACAATTTATATTGATTTCTCATAGTAATAAATGAAGTGGAGAATTATCAATGAACAAACAAAATAAGATATTTTGATTATGATATATAATGTTGTCAAGTGATTATATTTTCATATATTATCTGCCTATAAGGTAATGGAATTACCCAACCCCAAGAAAATAATTTTGATAAAAATTATTATCCTAATAAATTCATTAACATTAAATATATGGTATTTCAAATCATTACAGATTTATGTTTTTGTGGTCTAGAAATTTAGATTGATCATTCACTTTCTTATTATCAATGAACTCTATCACTCTCCATAATTATTTATGATTTTATTCCATGTCAGTATCTTCAATTGAAACTAATATTTTCTTTTATAGAAACACAATTATTTTATTCCATATAACCTTTCCACTCCCATTTCTCCATTATTATAAGGATTTTTAACCCTTTTTATGAATTGGTTTTTCAAAAAAGGTATTTTAAAAGTCCGAACCCTTGATTATTGAGAGTAATATTAAATTATGAGGAAACAACTTATTTGGGGGGAGATGTAACGCCCTGTGATTTTTAAAATAGGAACATTATGTTTGATAGAGTTTATGAAACACAATAAAAATATTATAACCTAATATTAGATACCAATAATTTTTGATAAATTAATTTTTAAATAAATTCAATAACTTTAATAGATTTATATGCACGCAAAATGTTGTATAAACAAAATTCGATACCCCATTAAAATATTATTATTCAAACATGACCATTATAACCTTTCCATTATGTTAGTTGGTATGAATATTACTAACTAAATTAAAAAAAATTTATGTTTTAAACATGTATAAAATAAATTTTATGGTTATATATTGATTATACATAAAATAATAATTATTGAAAAGTAAAATAAATGTCTTTTAAAAAATTGTAATTTTTTAAAAGGTGGTTCAGTCATGATTTGCGCACTAATTTAAAATTTATTTTGACCAATTTTAGAAAATTATTTAAAAAAAATAAACTATGTTTTTAAAATTGTCATATCAAAATGATTGAGGTTAATTTTTGGGGATTTTATGGAATATTTCATTTTTCGTTGAATAGTAAAAAATCTTATTTTTTACTAAAAAATGATATTTCATTTAAATTATTTAAAAAGTTAAATTTTATTTTAAATATATTTTAAATTAAAATTAGTTAAATTATATTTCATTTAACTAATTTAGGTCACTTTAATCAATTTTATAATTAATTATTATTTTAAAACCATCTATACTTATGAGAATTTTCTCTTTGAAAACATACATTTTTTTCCGCATTAGTGGGTACAATTTAAATTGAATTCTTAAAAAAGTTTGAATGAAATTTAGAAAAATGGATTCCATATTTGGAATAAAAATAATTTATATTATCTAATAATTTAAACTTAATTATTTACCAAAATTAATAGTGATAATACAAAAAATTAATCACAATGATTAAGGTAAAAATGGGTTTACCTTGGGGTTAAACTAAGAAGATAATGGTTAAAAAGGCCTACCAATGTATCAAAATATCACTAGATGGGAATATTGTCACCATAAACTATCAAAAATTCAAATTTAAGGTTATTTGGAAGGTTTTTACTTGTGCATGACTTCATCATTTTTGAATTCTTTTGGGAAATTTCCTAGTAATTTCCATGAGTGTTCTCTTTCCCCACCTATAAAAGGGAACTCCTACCACTCACTTATTCACAACCCTCAAGCCCTTTGGATCAACTAAAACCTAAATATATATCTCCCAAAAATCTTTATATATATTATAGTGTTTTAAGAGGAGGTCCAATGGTTGTTTCTCTTCGATAAGGCAATTATCTTAATAAAGCCCTTCCATTTTATTTCGTCCTTTCCAAAGTTAAATTATGTATGAAAAATATAAATATAACAACACCATTATATCACAAAAACAAACACATATATAAATATATAAATATATATTTTTATTTTTATGTAATAAAATTTATCCATATACCCATCTATGAAATTCGCCATAAAATCATCATTCATGTATACGATAGTCTACCACCTCACGAACCGATGTAGTTTATTTTTTATCACCACTATTCAAGGATGAATATGATGATGAAATTGAAATATTTATATGATATTTAAGATATTATTATATTTATTTTATTATAATTTCACATATCACTTTTTAATTTACATTTTATTTAAAATATGATAATGTTTTTTTTGTGTACGACGAATTACCGCCTCATGAAATGAAGTGATTATTTTTTCACTCACACTTTACATGGATTGTAATAAAAATAAAATTAATTAATATATGTGACATATATTATGTTATATTGATTATTTAAAATTAATATATAATCCAAATCCTTACCCTTTCACTCATTAATGAAATGACATTGTCGCTTGTGTGTACGTATGACCTCCCATCTCCACAAAGCATTGTGATTCATTTTCAATGTCCAAATTTTATAAATGTTATAAAATGTAATATAATAAGTAAATATTATATTTATAAAATTATTATAATTATTTATATATATATATATATCCTATTCTTAAGAAATCAAACATTCATGACAAAATTCGCACGAGAAAATATGGAAATTGACACGAAATAATGAAAATAATGAAATATTATTTAAGAAATGGTGGTAAAATGTTATAAGAGGATAATAAATGATATTATAAATATGATTATGGATCTTATATAAATAAATAACATTAATAAAAATATTATTCATTAGGTATAGGCATTTATGGAGGAAATAGAACTTGAGGTAAGGGTTTCTCTTATAAATTTTTCTTTTGTCAGACATATTACATATTCACCACTTCTTTTCATTGCACGGTGTATATAATGATATTTTTATATTTTATATCATGAATATTTTAATATTCTTGTTATTTAATGTTTTATTTTATTTCATTTATTTTAGGAGAATTACGATTCATAAGTTACCAAATTGTTAAGGGTTTATTTCACAATCTCTTCATTATTCATAATCATTCTTGTTTACATATCCCTTAGGGAAATTATCTGATATTTCTATCTTAAAATAAATATATTTTATTATAATATGTTTATTCATTAACATTTTCAAGAAATAGTACCATTTTCTGACTCTTTTTTTCTTAAAATGGCTGAGAAAGTGTTTTTAAGAAAATTTGACTTCATTTCTCTCTTTAATAAAAAAACATTTTCCTTGAAAACCCATGTTTTCTAAAAAAATAAAAAATGTTTTTATAATTCACCAAATTATAAATTAAATAAATTTTTAACGTTTTTTATGTTTTAAATTTTTTTATTGTAATTTTCATGTCATTTTACAAATAATGCATGTTTGTAATTTATTAAAAATGTGAAAAGAAGATTTATTTTAATGTGTATAATAAGTAGAGAATTTTCTGAATTCACAAACAAAAAATGTTTTATATATTATTTTAAAAAAATTGAAATTTTAATTTCAATGAAAATTATTTTTAAAATGTTATTTTTATATTAAAAACATGTCATTTTCAAAGAGCAAAGAATATTTTCATCAAAAAAAAATTAGCGAAATTATTATAATATTTCTATTCATTAACGAAATCAACCCTTTATTGTACTGATTATCCACTAAGGATGTTTTGTATTTATATAATCTTTATTATTTCTTTAGATGATAAATGATCAGTTTGAATAAGGATATAATATTTTATTACAATTCACCATACTACTTTGGATGGTTTATGAATATGTTTATTTGATTGGGGTAAGTATTTACATTTCATATGTTAGTTTTTCAATATGAATGTTTATGTTGAGTATTATTCCCCCCATTAATATGATTAATGAATTGTACTTAGTAAGTGATGGGTGGGGCTCGGTTATATATATCTCCTCGATGCATCGATAGGTCTAGCGAGACAAGCTATATTGGGTTTTGGTCAAGGCCATAACCATTTATTTATATGTCTTGGAACAATGCCTCAAAAATATGTTTTAGATGTATGAAATTTTGTATTAAAGAAATATTAATTAATTTATTGACATTCTATGTGATTATTCAATATGTTATAATATTCATGTTAATGTTTTGAATCCCGTGTGATTATTTATATGGTATTAATTGATCATCAATTACACCTACCATATTATGCTCAAGTTATTGATTAAATGTAAAGTGTTTCAGTTATTTTCCATTACTTATTTATTATGATTTAATTATTAATATCTTTATCTATTCAATTAACCATAATTATAATTTGATATCACACCCTTCTTATGTTTTATTTTCCCTAGGAAACCATGATATGCAGGGATTCACTATGAGGAATAATGTTGTTCTCAAAGAAAACCTTTGGTGTATTTTTTGTTTTCAATTGTAATTATAATTTAAATTATATAAATATTTTACAAAAACTAATAAAATATTAGGTCTTTCAGGATGATATTACTTATATATTATTCCAATGTAATAATGTATAAACCAACTTAGGGCTACTGGGGTAGGGGTCACTACAAAATTAGAGAACGATTTCTAATATAGATGCTGATTTCCTAATCTCAGGATTTTTTATTGGTAGTATACATATAAAGCCTATACATGACTAGAATAACACAAAATTACATTTAAGGTACAAATATAAGGTTTTTTGGGTAAATTAACCCCATAAATATTTAAAGGGGATGGGTTATATATCCGAGATATAATAATTATCCCATTTAACCTTTCCAGCAATTGATCTACTTCCATGTTTTGTTGTGGTGTATAAATAGATAAACTAAACTTATGTCATTTTAAAGATTTAATATAAATATTATAAAATAGTATATACATTATACATGAATGAATAACTATAATACCTATCACCATGTCATTTTAAGAATCCACCTCAGAAGTTGTAATTTTTATAAGCCCACCCTTTCTCTCTAGGCATTAGTGGTTGTTGTCGTCAGGTGTAATCGACAACACTTGGATTAGTGGATTGGTATTTAATTTTTACATCTTCCAAGATATAAATATATTGAACATTAGGCTATGGTTTTACAGCATCATTACTTTATTCTATCACATTGGTGGGTTTCTCCCAAATTTTTTTCCTACTAGGTGCCATTCCTTCCCGCACCTAAGGCATTGCCTTGTCCCCTTCAACAAATTTATGTGATGATTTTAATAATACATTTGAATAGTAGGATTTTTTTTAACAGGCAATAATTATATGGTTTGTATCTTTTTGAATTTAATATATTTGACAACATATGTTTCACACAACATCAAACTTAAACAAACAATGATATAAAATTAAATATCATTATTTTAAAACAACTATTATAACCTAGACATTAAATTAGTGGGAATGAATAATATTAATCTTATTTATATATTATATATTTCATAAAATGTTTTTAAATTCATCCAAACTATTTTATGGGCATAATATAGAAATGACTCTAAATGTTTTCATTAAATGACTATTTTTTAAAGGCAGCTTTACCTTCTTGATGCAGTTGTTTTTAAAATAAATTTTGACACTTCTATTAATTATATTGATAAAAATAAACTTCACTTTTAAAAAATAAATTTAAATTTTATCATTGGGTGAAAGTTTGGTATTATTTAAAAATATTTATTTTTAGAGTGAATAGTTAAATAAAACTAATTTTAATAAAACTATCATTTATTCTATACTAATAGTATATTTATGATTTGAATAATATCCTCACCTATGAAATTTTAAATAATAATTAGGTATATTATAAATTAAAATATGGTATATTTACATCATGGAATAATTAATTTATTGTTTTAAAAATGACAAATTAAGAGTTTGTATTTTTTTGAAACGTAAATGTTTAATTATAATATTATAATTAATATAATGATTTAAAATGTTTTTTTAAATAAAATTTATTAAAAATTAATTATTTTATAATTATTATTATGATTAGATAACATTATGAGACCATAATTAAGTTTTAAAAGTGTTATAAAATCAGTTATAATTTAAGAATTAGTATTTTTCAAGTGAATGATGATTTTAATTATAAATTAAACTTCCAATATTTATAAAATTATTTTCATAATATTGAGTTCATTTTTAAATTCTAATGTCTAAAAATTATTATGGTGAATTATTGAAATTTTTCTTAAATGGTTGAATTATTGGAGAATAGTGAAATACAATAATTTACGGTATATGTACATTATAAAACAAATACACCATTACGTGAGTCGTGATTGATTTAAGAGAAATAATATATATATTAAATTAATTATTCTAATATTTGTTTTGATAATTATAAAAATATTCATAGTCTTGAGCCAAAATAATACACAAATGTATAAAATATTCAAAAAAACCCCTCTCCTCCACTATAAATACCACCTCTCACCACCTCCTCTCCTCAAACATTATAATCATTGATCATTTTCAAATTTATACCTAATACACTTTAAAATACCCTCCTTAATGTCATGTATCCTTTTGTATCAATAAAATATCAAAACCAATCCCCTTAATGAAGTTCTCAAGGAGGAGAATTCATGAGGTAAAAATCATCTTTTTTTCTTCTATTTTCTTTTAAATCCTTCCATCACCTACCCTTTAAAAAGAGACATGATAACTAAAATATAATTTATATAATTTAATTATATAATATTAATGAAATACCCACCGTCAAACACTTTCACTCTCTCTCTCTTATTATATAAATGAATTCATCACTAGGGATGTGTTAATTCACCGACATCATAGATGATGCATTAAAATTTTCCATCAGTGACTTCAAGTCTGGTCATAAAAACATTTTTATTATTGAAAAAATTATAATATATTTATTAAATCTGATGTAATGTTCTGTATCCATTATATAACCATGATTTTAAATAATAAAACAAAACTTGTTTGTTGTGATCAAAAAATTCCAAAATAATCTAAACGATTATCACTTGAATTTTATACCATACAAATGAATGAAATAAAAAATAATTAATATTAATAATGTACATTAATAACATATAAGTTTAATTATTGAAAACTATTCTCATTTGACATTATTTTCTATAAATTTATACATTTAAACTGATCATGAAAACCAAGGAAACAAATGCTATTGAACGATGAAATAATATCTTATAACTCATAAAAAAGGCCATAAATGTAATTAATAAAATTATAATAAATAAAATACATGTATAAAGGGTTATTAATTAAATAAATAATGGGTTTAATTTGATTATATAGTACATTAGGATCATGTTAGGAACTCATTCAGACCAAAGGTAAGGTATTCTCCCTGAATCTCAATTTTTCATTCGGGTTACTCATTCTGTATATTTACCCCAATGTAATTCTTAATTGTTATTATGTACTCACATATTATAGGTGTATGTTGAAAATATATTTAAAAACCTTCAATATACATTATTTCAGTGATAAATACTTGTCTTATAAGGTTCCATTCTCAATTCTTCTCGATAAGAAATATCGATTAAAGAAAACTTCCTGATTTCTCACCCATTTTCAAGTGAACTTCATAATATGTTATAATCCATCATTATTTTTTCTAAAATAACTTATTTTATCATTAAAAACTATATTTTTTAAATTCTGGTTTTATGAAAACAATTATTCCTTTTCCATTTTGAATAATCTTTTAAATTTTCCCTTAAACTGCACTAAAGTGGATCAGTTCTAATGTTTCTTAACAACTATTTTTACATGTTGGATATAATTTATGCCTGAAACCTAATTTCATGGTCCTTAGAGTTTATTTTATAGAATATAAATGATTATAATTTAATTTTATGACAAATACAAATGATTTTCCAAAATAATCTTCTTCCCAAAACAAAAAGGGCTTTTCTTGTCTCATCTTTACTTCTGTGAGATATATTCCATGTTCAGAACATATTACTTATGTGTGGTGTACATAATACCCTTGATATATCATCTCATGAGTCTTATTAATATCTTTCTATTCTATGATTATTTTAATGTTCTTCCTTCATAGGGATTATGATTTAAATGTTTCAATGTGTATGAGACAGTTTTGAATTTTTAAATATTATTTCCTCAATAATTTTTCAATGGTATCATTTAAAAGTATTTTCATCTATGTAAATATAATTATTAAAATATTATACTCAATATTAATATTTTTATAAGTCATATTTTTCATGAATTTAATATATTTATGAAGAATTATTTGGACATGCGGTGATGGGTGGGACCTATTATAGCTCTCTATATATCAACATGTCTCATGAGACAAAATAATTGGCTACAGACCCTTAATGTTTATTTTTGAAAAATAATTAGAGTGGTAAATAAAAATAGAAATAAACCATTTTTATGGTATAATGGTTCATTTTAAAGATACATGACATCCAATAATTAAGCATTTTCTTCTTTTATTATTCAGTTATCATTATCCAGAGGATTTTTACATTGAAAAAATATATGGAGGTATTTTGATTATTAGTTTATTGATTTTTATGATTTTCTCAGAAATTCAACTAGCCATATTTATTATAATTATTGATTCATGTTATCTATCACTTTACCTAACCCTTACTGGGCATTTGTTCTCAACCTTTCATTAATTTCCCTTCCCCAGTTTACAAATAAGAGATCATTTAATGAGTTTTCAATGGTGAATTTATTTTGTATTATTTTATTTTATTTTTCCCATTATGAAATGGGTACCATTTATGTATCTAGTTCTTAAATACTATTAAACTGATTGATCCTTTGTGATGTGATCACTTGTAACCATGTTCTTGTAATAATACGACCACCTACTTTGGGCTACTGGGGTTGGGGTTGTTGCATGTTAGATTATATTACCACCATCGGTTTTCTCCATCATACCACCATGATTAAAATCTATTATCCAATTGTTATCTCTTGATCCATGAGACCCTAGATATCCACCAATCTCAATTTCAAATTTGAGGGAACATCGGGGAATCACTTTACAACTTTCAAATTCTCAAATTTCTATATCATTCTTAGAATATGATTTAACCCAATAATGAATAATTCAACATTAATTTTGGGGGATATGATAAATCCAGAGGTGTATTGTAAAAGTCCTGTGATTTTTTCCCCATATTACCCAATGAATTTATTATCTTTTTTCCTAATTATATGAAAATACCTCCGTATTTTAATTTGAATAGTGTGAGGAATGTTTTTTCTAAAGTCCCTTCCACTCCATCGCTTTGATCTCCTCCTTCAGATTTTTATTTTCTACCAATTCCCACCATTTTTCAGATACTCATTGTATATGTTAAATATAAATCAATAGCTTCTTTCACTCAAATAATTGAAGGAGAAAAATATCTTTATAATGGAATTTTTCTATGGTTCCATGATTAAATGATCAAAATAACCCTGAATGTATGAGTAATTTTTCACATAAAGGTCTAAATGAGAACGTTATCTTTGTTAGGGGTATGTGGGTTTTACCACTAATTCATGTATCTTTTCAAAGAATGAGTTAACTATGAAATTATTTCCATTAATTTCCCAACTCTTACAACCATTGTACATGGAATATTATTTAGAATTTCATCACATTTCCCCTCACATTGGTTATTCACTCAGTTCCACTTATTTTAGGTCACTAACGAAAAGATAGTGAAAAATTATTGTTGAGAGTTTTAAAGCTACTAAAAACATACATTTTAAAGAATGAACATTTAAGGGGTAAATAATAAAATACTTATAATCATTAAACTATTAATTTCAAGTTCAAATTTATGTTATCCATGATCAATTTCTTAACATATATTTTTATGTAAAATTTTTTCCATTAATAATTTTTCATAAAAATATTATGAATTTACATGAGCATATTAATTGGGATTTTCGAACCATGTCTGTAACTAGGCTCATTTTCATGCACTAGGTGACAATTGAGTCTAGCCTAATGCACCCTTTTCAGGGTTATTACCTTTAGGTACAACTGTTCTAGGGAAACATCCACTTATAGTATCTAAATAAGGGTTTGTTTTATTAGAAACCTCTTACTATATACATTACCAAAATATAGGGATATTTTCCTATGTTTTTTTCTATACCTAAGAAACTAACTAGGGTTTTATAATCCGAATCTAAAAAATAAATAGGCCTTTTTTCTAGTACCATCTATGAAAACCCATATTTCAACACACATTAATTAATAATATATTACATGAAGTTACACATAATATAATCCCAAAATATCATGAGGCCTAGTTTATTAGGAAAATTTGGTACATAGGATAATAACTTGAACACGTATACAATTAAATTATTTAAAACTCCACAAGATGCCCTTAAAATTATTTTTCTCTTCTAAAACTTCAAGGGATAACCTAGGGATATATTTAAGAAAGGTGTGTGATATAAATCCTGATAATAGAATAAATAAAGAAAAACATAATGTAAAGTTATATATATGACACAATAGGCATATCAAGGCAACATTATAGGGGTGGGAACCATAATATTGAATAATGAGGAATGATATAACATAATAACACAATGGAAACATATGAATGTGGAAACATATAAAACACGACCTCATAAATACATTTCATGGATAACCATTAAGACTCTATAACATATTATGATTATGATAACCTGATATGCACCATAAATGTTTTTTAAAGATATAAAAGCATTAACCAATTCATTGGAGCACTATATAATTTTAGGCCCACCCATCACATTCATATCATGTCCATGCATAAGTGTGCCACATAGATCATACAACATAAGAATGAATTTCTCAATTTTAATCCCATGATTAAGGAGTAAGGAATAAATTTTTATAAGTCTCTAATTAGTAAAGTATAGGTACATCTTGGATAATCTCCTTGTGTGGAAAGAGAGATGAGTAATCACTATTGAAATGTTTGGCATAGAAAATCCTTGGATAATTTTGACAACATAATAGGGGAATAAAAATATTCATGGAGGGGTTAAATGAGAGTGAAATGTGACTCTAATCACATTTAAATCATAAATATATTATGAGGGATATGTAAAAATAAATCCCAACATGATAAATTGGAAATAAAAAGGGATATTACAAATATGGCTCCTAAATAAATATGATAAAGAGATGATCCATTACCTTGAGAGTATTCTTCAAGAAACCTGTGAGGTGATTCTAAAGAGATTGGGGAAACATTGTGAGGGATCTGGATAAAAAAAAAGTAACTTCATTATAGAATGGGTTTTAATTGATTATAATGGGATTTTGGGTGGGTTTTATATCAAAAGAAATGGGAATTCATTATTTATTACTAAACAAAGGTTTTGGAATCTATATGATAAATTAATCAAAACCAAAACCTTACCATGGGTTTTGACCATGGTTTCTACCAAATTGGAGTTGTTTTCATTATTTGTATGTTTAGGAACTGAAATAATTTAAACAATACCATTGTTGATGTGTAATTGATTCATGTTCTTAAATAATTAATTTTAAACACAAAAATATAATATAGGTTTCATGGGGTTCATTAAGGGTATATAAAATTAATAAATTAACTTCAAAACCAAACATTTTATAGGGGAAGAAAAATTCAGAATTTGGATTCTCTTTTTAGTATTTTTTACATAACTCTATGGATTTTATGATGCCATAATACACACTGTATATTTATACTGTATTTAATATTTACAAAAAAATCGACTATCTCCAAAAATTATGAAAACTTCAATGTTGGATAATTTTGACATGCTAATTTCAAAAATAATATTTATTTTACCAAAATGATTATCTAAAGATTCAAATTTTAAATTTTAAATAAAAAATTATAATTTAATAAATATACATATTTTTTCAACTATAAAAAACTTCAGACCATTATAAACATTTAATTTAACATAATACTATTATATTATAATTTCATATTTAACAAAAATTATTTAATAAAAATATTTCATCAAAATAAAATTTATTTAAAAAATTATTGAATTCACTAAAATAGATTCTTGATTGAAACTATATATTTCCCAAAAATATAATTTCGGTTTCATCATATCAAAATATAAATTTTATTGAACTCATTGTTTAATAAAATATAAATTATTAATAAAAGGGATAAAAATAATGATTATTTTAAAAATAAAAATATAAAATACATATTTTTAGGTTATAGATACATAATACCTTATTACACCAGTGTACACCAAACATGTTAAGGCATGTGATGGTGGTAATTTATTGTGGGTGGTTCGGTGAACATGTTTTGGGTCATGATCTTGATATACATGAACATATCATGCAAACGGTTTCTATCAGGATCTAATTATTGAATCTTAGATAGGTATTGGTCAAGGGAAATCACAATGATTCCATCTTCCTTATAGGTTCTATTAAATGGGATTCATAGGGTACGATCCTACTAGTTGAGGCCAATGATTCTTTCATTTAAGTCTATTGGACTGCACCATAAATCATAAAGTATACTCATTATAATAGTCACTATGAAACATCTATATTATCAATGGTTATGATTGTTAACATTATTTTAAATATAATAGGATATTACATATAATGGTCCCAAATAACAAAATTAGTGAAGTTTTTCTCTACAACTATAGTTTTTAATAAATAATTTATTAATTTGAAAAGGGAATTTTTTTTAAAAAATTTCATGTCATTATATAAAAGTCATTTATGTCCTTCATATTTTTCGAGATACTCACCATTTTAATTTGATATTCATATCAAACATTCATTAATAAATTAAATGGGATGTGGGGTCTTAGATAAGTGTGTAGGAAGGGGGGACCAAGTAAATTTGTACATAAATATCTATTTATCAATTACTTTATCTATTTTTAAGTGTTTTTGACCTAATATCAAGTGAATTAAAGTGATCAAAAATATGTTTCCATAATCACATTGTGAAATTTTACATTTTCTTTTCTACTATTGTTATATTTTAAGAGTGTTTTAGGTTGGAAAATAGGATCTCTAATACTTTATTAATATAAGAAAATACTAATTTTATTTTGGGGGATGGGGATTCCATGGGTTCTAAAAGTACCAGAATTATATAATTTCTTATGGAATTTACCTTTCATTCTATGAAAATTCTACATTTGAACTGGTGAAAATATTTTTAAATGAAAAAGATTACAGTGGAATCAAAATAATAAAAAGATAAAATTACAATTTAGATCTTGGACATTGATAACCCACCCATGGTGGTTTATTATCACCTTTGGGGTCTCCCTAAAAGACATATTGATAGATCATATGAATTAGAGTAAAATAATGAGTTATGAACAAACCTAAAAGTATTAATTTCTCGTCATAATCATATTTGTGTCTATGTTTTACATCAAATAATAGTCTAAGAGACCTATTATTGAACAACCTATAAAGCCATTATATTTTATTTGCATTCCACTGAAACAAATTTGTAGGATTCAATATGTTTATTTACCTAACATTTTAAGTCTCAATGAACCATGATATATTATAAAATTTATATCTCATCCATAAGATTAGAAGGTATGAAAAATATCAATAACATTATAAAATATATATACAAATGTTTTTCATAATTATAATATATTTATTAATTCTTAATAAATAATTTAAAAGTTTCAATAAGATCATTTCATGTTTAAAAGACATATTTTCTAAAGAAATGTTTTTTTCTACGTGTTATGTATTTTTTATAAAAATATATTGATCACAAATAAAAAATATATTTTAATAAAATTATTTTAAATTTTTGAATAAAAATCCCTTATCCAATGGTTAGGAATAATGATAACATCATTTGATTGTAAAAAGAGTTACATTTAAAAAAATTGTTTTTATGTATGAAATATATATTTATCTTGATAAATAAAATAAATCCCCATTGGTTTATTATGTTAATAAATTTTTTTGAATATATATTCACCCAAATAATTTAATACTAATCTAATATTTGTTATAAGTAATATGATTAATGTAAACATAGTTTTATTCTTTAAAATTTACTTTTCTAAATAATTGTTTCCATTGTGTTTTGTATATTTATAATAATATTTATTTACTCTACCTATATAAATATAATTTTTTAAATCAGATTCAATATTTAGAATCAATTTTTGTTTTAAAATTTTAATTATTCCACATTCAATTTTGGTCTAAAATAATAACAATAATTTTAAACATTTGTTACAATGGTAAAGTTTAAAAGGGTTCAACATGGTGAAAACTAAGAGATAAGAGTTAAAATGACCCACAAAATTATCTAAATCATATTTTCAAAATATATTTTTATCATATATAACCTTACCTTATATTTCATTTCCTTTCTGTTTCACATAAAAAAGAAAATGACTTTATATTATTAATATATTTATGTAATTTTATGTGTGTCACTCCCATCACTCACAAAAGGGAAAATATTCTCAACCATTATAAAAAAACATTGAGCACTATCTTAATAAAATCCCTAAAAAACTTTTATATCTTCCTTACCTTCATTATTGATATTCTTTACCTCTCCTAATATAATCGTAATAATGATTTTGGAGTAAGACAAAGGAGGACTCCTAATGAAGAGTTAATCGTCCTAACCAACTATTTAAAACATTATTTATTAATTTAGATAATATAAATATTTTGTATCCATAATATCATAATATCATAGAAATTTATAAATTTAATGAGATGTTATTAAGATTATTGGAAAACTATTTTCCATCTCATTATAATAATGTGGGAAATGAAAGTATTGCTCGAGCATACATGCAGACTACCGCCTCCACAGAGTGACATAACTCTTTTTCCATAATTACACCCCATGGATGATTATAATGATGTAATTAATTAATATATATTATATTTATGTTATAATAATTATTATGTAATGATATAATATTATCTACTTTGTTCACTTATTTCTCATTATAAAATTGAAGTATCATTCATGCATATGTATGGACTACCATCTCCATGAGCGATATATATCATTTTCAATATCCAACTTTTATGGATAGTTATAAAATTATATATAATGAAAATTTATAATAATTATGATATGAATTTTTTTTATAAATTTTATATTAAGATTATTTCTTAGTATGTTCTTACTCATTTAGTCATTATAACACCCACTTGTTTTTGTCATCATACCACAAAAATGGGTAATGTTAAAATGTGAATGAAATGAATGATTAAGGGATTATAAAAATTGTAGATAGTATGTAATAATATTATATAAATTACATTATTAACTTTATACAGTTTATGGATCCATATTTAATAGGAAAGGACCGTAACCACGGAATCTAAACATACGTGAAAAATAATGAAGTAAGCACAAAAATAGTGGAAATAATGAAAAATTTTAATAAATGGATGATAAAGTGTTATAAATTTATCATGTATGATACTATATGTATGAATATAGTTTTATTATATAACTATAATAAATTTAAATTCATTTCATTTCTTATGATGAAATTCAAACTTTATGTGAGAGTTTATCGTATAACTATTGTTTCTCTGAGACATTTTTCATATTCCGCACTTATTTAATTCATTTAGTGTATTTAATGACTAGTTTATTTATTATATAATGAATCTTTTTATATTCATGGTCTTTTATGTTTAATTTTATTTTATTGGGTTTATGATTCAAATGTTTCAAATGTTTTAAGTGTTTTATGTTTAAATCAAAAAAATTTTCAGGATTGTTTGTACATAAATTTATAGTGATGAAATTATCTGATATATCTCTAAAAAACAATATTAATTTTCTTATATAATGGTTATTTATTATCATGTTAAGCTTACATATGATCATTAACTGATATATCCCATTTTACCCATATTTATCATCTAAAATCTCTCTTTCTTATGGTTCCTTTCCTTACATTATGATGAAAGGTTTTAAGTAGGGTAGTAATAAGAAGTTTTCTATATAGTAATAACATTGGGGAGATGTTAAAAATCTGTAATTAAATAAGATAATTATGTATCTAGTCTTCAAAAAAACATTATGATTCATGGGGATATATTATTTTGAGAGTGTTTAATAAACATTTAAAATGATGTAATATTTATGTATGTAATTTTTGGGATGCCTTATATAGTTTCAGAGGAGGATTTATTTATTTTTGGAGATTATTATTAGAATCATTTAGTGACAAATCTTTGGATTATACTTTGTATCGGGGAATATCCTATGTTATGGTAAAGGAAAGAGTTTGGTTTTCTGACCAAATGCGTTATGGTCTGGATACTAGCTAGTGTATGTAGTTATGGAACATATGCATCTAGTTGTAGCACATTTTAAAGAGGAAGATTGGGTATTTAATCAATATTCACTAATTCATGATGAGTGGGACCGAGACTACTCACCTGGTCAGATAATCTATGAGGATATTCTTGGGTAAATTCCAATTACATTGATGAACCATTATAATTAATGAGAGGATAATATATATAAAAAACTTTGATAAAACATAGTGAGATGAGATGAACATAATGTTTTATGGGTTGAATAAAGGGTTTATATTTTAAGAAATATTAAGAATCATTATTCGATTATATTATTTAATACTCTAATTAAGGATGATTGGTTATCATGTTAATCATTCTAGTTTTAGTGTGTGATTGAAGATAGAATGATGAAGTTAATGTGGTGATAGGTTTAATAAAATATTTATGTAACTTATTTGGTCATAGTGAAATGAATTATGTTATATCATGAGAAGTCTCTAGGAATGATAATTAATATACTCAATGATTAGATGTGGAAACTCTTTTTGGTATGATGAGCACATATCAAGACTATGATTATAATCTTATAGTTTTTTTTGGAATTTTCATCCTATATATATTAATATTATCTTTCTAGTTGAATTTTTTGTTTGTTCTGGGAATGGATTAGCTCTCTCTATATATATATATCCTATGTCGATTTATGAGAGAGGGAAGTCAAATTTTATATTTTCAATCATCCTATGACCTTATTTTGGTTCATTGATGAACCCAAACATCCAAAAAAATCATGTGGGTACATATTATTATTCATGAGTGGTATTTATCTCAAATGGTTGGGGGAAAATTCAACATTGATGATATGCCTACAATGAAGGATTATGTTTATGTCTTTACTAAGGAGTTTCCTATAATTCCTATGAATCATGAAGTTGACTTTTCACTATAGCTCATACCTCTTTCTTCACCTATTTCAAAGAATTATTATATAATTTCCCTGATTAAGTTATAGTAATTAAAGAAGAAACTCCATGATAATATTGATAATGGATTCATTCAGATTATTGAACCACCATGGGGTTCACATATTATTATTTATTATAAATAATAATGGGTTAATATAAATTTTCATTGATTATTGAGAACCTGAGAAAACCACTATAATGAAAAAACCTTTAATAAATACTATTTTTGATAGGTTCCCCACACAAAACTCCAAAACAAAATATATAATGATAATTGTAAGGTATTCATATAATTATAATGTATAAATAATGCTAACAAAATTATAATATTTATATATACATAATGAATAAAAAACAAAATAATATTCACTTTAAATAACAACTCCATTAGTATATCTATGAAACTAATAAAATCTTTTTTTCTATGATTAAAATATATTTTATAAAATTGACATTTTCTATGTTTTACATATTTATGATTATGATTAATTTTATTCTAATATAAAATTTACCAAAAATGATATCAAATTAAAAATAGTATTTTATGATATTTTATTAATTTATTTTAAAGTTAAAATTTTAAATTTTCGGAATTGAATTTGAAAAATTAAAATCATTTTCAGATTTTCCACAGCCAAATATTCTAATGATTGTTTTTTTTTCTAAAAATATTGATATTTATGTTAATAGTGAAGAGTAATATTTTTAAAAAATAACATGAATTTATTCAAATAATAATTATATATGTATGAATTTGAAAAATTGGAATCCTTTTTATCAGAAAAATATATATTTTATAAGAAACTTTATAATTTAAAAAGGTTTTTTTAATTTATAAACCCATATTTGACATTTTATAATTTTTGGTATAATTTTTCAAACTGTTTTTTTAATAAATTATACAATTAGAATTTTAAAATTATTTTTTATCATTTAAAAAAATTTAATAAAAAAATTATTTAAAATTTGGAATCATTAAGATCAAATTATATATAAAATTATCATTTTACTGAATAGAGGATAAGTTACCTTTTTAAAAACTAGTCATCGTGGTGGAAACTAAAATTGTTAAAATTAGTAACCCAAGAGGTAAAGGGTGTAAAATGTTTCATATTGAGTGTTGGAGATGTGGATTGAACTTATCAGTTCACAAATCCATTAATTCTCAATTTTGGGAAACTTTCTTAGAGAGTGAATTCCCATTTTTGAAAATATTTGGGTATTTATAAAAATGACAGCCCTTTTCAATTTAAAAAGGGTAAATTGTTTCATCACATCCACTCACACAAAATCCCTTTTATTTTATCTGAATATCTACCCAAACCACTCCTATACACTCTAAGATTCCATTATGTGTTTTTGGTCTTATCAAAAGACCATACCTCAAAGGGTTATTCCATTCATAAAAGAGATAATCCATTAAGTGAGGTATAAGTTACTAAACTATTTTTTTCTATTTATTAATGTTCTTTTATTATTTATAAAACATCATTTCATTATCACAGAATTATAACATTTGTATCATTATTATAGTTTTATGTTAATATAATGATTGTAAAAGAACCAACCATCTTCCCTTTTTCGATTAAGAAAAATAAAAATGTGAATCATGTGTCATGCATACTACTGCATCAAATGTAACTCCCCAAACATTTAGTTTAAAATAATAATAATCCCAATATCTTGTTTAATGTGAAACTTTGAGGCTTAAGTTAATTGAGATATATTTAGAAAATATTATTGACTTGATGTGACCATTATAACCTATCTGTTTAATTAGAGAGTTTGAATATGAGAAAACACATTATAAAATATATAAATAATGGTCTCACTCAATAAAAATTTATTTATTAATTCAAATTAAATTTACATTCAGTTTTTCGTGGTGTCACCTTTAACTTCAAAATTGCATATTCATCAAAAATTATTTTTATTAAATTCTAAGCATGAAAATTATTATTAATTTATAACACTTTAATATTTTTTTTATAAAATTAAAATCATTTTTTAAATCAGCATATCTCAATTATGTCATTGTGAAATTTTTGGATTTTTCTAAAATGACTGATTCTTAGTGAATAATGAAAATTATAGATTTTTCAAATACTCTCATTACTTTTCATTAAATAAAGTAATTTAAAAGTCCCATTAATTTTTTATTTGGTATTAAATTGATATATGTTCCATTTGGTTTAAAATAATATAATTAATTCTATTTTAATCATTAATATTCATGATTTTGATATACGTTAATTTTTATGATTAAAATTCATTTATCTAAAAAATGTTTTTGTTGTGTTTTATGAATTTATATAAAAAATAATTTATATGAATTTAAGAGATTGATTATTGAAAAATAGATCCCATATTTAGAATCAATAATTTAATATTTTCTAAATATATTCCTTTCATTTTTTCTAATTATGAACATTTACCTTGGTAAATATTTTTCACTTCGGTAAGGGTAAAATGAGTAAAATAGAGATAAAACCATGAGATTAGTTCTAAAAATCATCCCCAAAAAATAATTGATTTCATTTTACAGGATAAATTTGACCATATCTATATAAAATTATAATATATGTCATTTTTATCACATTTGTCTTTGATAATGATTTTTTTTATTATTTTAATTGAATAAATTTCCAAAAGGGAACTCTCTTGACATTAATATCTTCAAATATTTTACATATGTTTAAAAAGAATTTGATTTTGGATAATTTTTTTATTTTAAATAGTAATTACATTTTTTTATCATGGAAATTTATTTTTTATTTTTAATTATGAAATAATTACCTTAAATGTTTAATTAATGTTGAAAAAATGCCTGTGCAAGACGTAGAAAAATCGTGAAACTGATTTAATATAAATTAAATGCAATATTTTTTAGTGGTTTATAGTACCCCCAAGATTTTTATATAATAATATAAAATAATATTGATTTGTGAATGGTTTATATTAAAATTACTTTGTTATCTCAATTCATTTAACGTCAAATTAAATAAGTAGTGTCAAAAATGACATTAATTATATTTAATGAAAAATAATATTTTGTTAAATTACTAAAAAACATTAAAAAATATTTAAAGTGGAATATTTTTATAATATATGGTAAATATTTCAATTCCTTTTCCATTTATTAGAAAATTGTTTCTGTGTAAGTATAATTATAACCCTTTAATTTTGAAATAGTTGTTATTGTGATTAAGGTTAAAAATGATTTACGAAGGAGTTGATAAAAAGATATGATTAAGATGATATATAAACCTGTATAAATTTGATTGGATGATTATATTTGGATCATATCGTCCTTATATTTGAATATTTTTCATTTTTGAACCATTTGGACTTTACTCTCACTTTATTATATTTTAATATTTTGAAACATTATAATAGTTCCCCTCCCCTCAATAATGAAAGGACACCCCTCCTTTCTCTCTATTACACCATTTTTAGACACCTAGAACAACCAAACCCTAAAAAATTATCCTCTAAACATTACTATTAATTAATTATAGGTGGTTGTCTAATTAAAATATTATACCAAGGGTCCTTAGGAAAGGATCTAGTGGAGGCCTACCGAAGGAGAGGTAATTATCTTACTTGAAATATTTAGGTTTATTTATTATTATAGATCCTCTAAATATATGTTATTCATTATAAAATAATACCTTAATCTTCCTAAATAAACTGAAATGTTATTTTGATTATGTAAAAACCAATATAAATCCTATTTTCTATCAAATGAGAAGTGAAAGTATCACTCGCGTGTACGTGTGAACTTCCACCTACACAAAGTGATGCAATTCATTTTCCATTACCATCATTAATGAATGGATAATGTGATGGGTTTAATGTATATATATCATATTCATGAAAGCATTATTCTTCATTAATTAATATTTCATATATACATTCATACCTTCCAATCTATAGAATACGATAATATCGCTCATAAGTACGTGTGGACCACCACCTCCATTAAGCGATGTGATTTTTTTTGTTTCCAGTTTACATGGATGGAAGTAATGATAGATTTGAAAAATATTATATATATATATATGATATAATAATTATTTTTAAAGGTTAATTATTGTTCAACTTTGTTTATGCCATCTCTTAAAAAATGGAAACAATGTTCATGCATCCGTACAACCTACCATCTCCATGAACAATGTATTTGATTTTTTATATTCTTAAATTTTATGGGTGAATATAAATACATATAATGAATTTATATGATATTTTCATCATGATTAATAGTATAGAGATTATATAAATATGAAAAAAGCATAATTAATAGAACTACTAAACAATAATTCCCACAAAAAATGAAATATTTAACACACAGAAATGATAATTTTAATAAGGAATAATTAATAAACGGGTGTTAAAATGTTATAAGATAATATTAAATGATATTAACAGTATTTAATTTATTATATTATATAATTATAGAAAATTTTAATTTATCATTCATGAGTTTAGAGAACTTTTGAATCAATTCGAACTTGAAGTAAAATTTTTTGGTCTTAATTTTATTTCTATGAGTCATATGAAATATTCACCACTTTTTTTGGGTGATGTATATACTATCCATGAATGTATTCTATGATTATTATCATAAAAAGTATGAGTATTTATATATCTTTATAAGATTCTCAATTTCACATGGTTCTGATTCAAAAGATACTGAAGTGGTGAAATATTTATGTTATAATCGGATGTTATTAATATATCCATAACTTTTTATATACGCTAATTACTTATTTTATATTAAATGTGCATAAATTGTGTGAATATTAATGTTTAAATATTAATTATAATTTTTAAGCACTATTTGAATTCATCCAGATTCAGGTCTGTTTAATGTTTTAAAAATAAATCTCACCTTACTTATCCAAATTGCGTGATTCTTGTTTTTTTGGGTTCCTTAATCAATTTAAAAAATATTCATTATAAGTAACCTATCACTAAATCTTCCATTTGGATGGTCATATGGTCCATAAAAGAAGACCCCATGAAACTATGAAAAAACTGGACCAGCCATGATGATTGAGTTAAAGGTCTAAATCCCGAAGCCTAAATTTTATGAAACTCGACCATATATTCATGACTATCCAAACTAATCATGGATAAAAAATTTAAGGTCCAAATACATGAAAATGAGGCCCAACTGATGCTTTGAAGCCCAACCCACCATTATGTCTGAAAATTAAAATCTGTAAACTATTCATGACATTGATCATGAAGCAAGCATCAAATCAAGATGATATTTTTCAGTTTGAAATAGAAGATATTGGAGGAAGACATTTTTGAGGAAAATTTTCAGATTTGAAGTAATATTCCTATTGATAAACCAATTTACATTTCAGCCTTCGAAAAAGTATGGATTGAAATGGACAGATTATAATTGTTTAATCAAACTGCCATAACATTGGCTACAAAGGTCCAAATGCCTCCAAATTTTGAGATTATTCAGACAAAATTATTACATACAACTTTGAAGAAGAAGATATCTCTATATTTAGTTATATGGTTGTTAAAATTGTCGATCCAATTGTAGGGGTAGTTTTGGAATTTAAACAGTCCACCACCTTGGGCAATAAATACATCCCAACCTATCCTTATAAAAGGGTTGGAATTTCAAAGAAAAGGAGGATAGGTTGGCACGGCCAAGGCTATACCAAAGTCTTGAGAGGATCTTCTATACTAAATTTTTTTACTTGATAAACCATTCCTCTTTGCTTTCTTTTGTTTACTTTTGTATTGTTCTTCATTTATAATCATCTAAGGGTTTGTTTTTTGTAATTCTGTTTTAATGAAAGTTTCTTCTTCAATATCTCTTATTCTCATCCACCATATATAGTTTAATATTAATTTTATTAAAATATTTGAAATCAAGTTAAATCTCTTTCCTTTATTTTTCTTCGTTATTCAATCGAAAGTCTTTTTTTAGTTCTCATTATCATTTGTGTGTGTGTTCGACGCACTACTCTTTCCTTATCCCTTTATTTTTCTTATCTTATTAATTTATCATAATTATAATTTTAACCGGATTATTAATCTTTTCTACGGCTGAGTAAATCTCTCATTGGGTTGAGTTATAATATAGGGATGTTAAGCGATTGAGAGATTTTTCTCAATGAGTATTCTTTGAATTAGCATTGTGTATGTTAGATTTAACATGTCATGGATTAATTAATTGTTTTCTTTAACATGTTGTTTCCATGGATTATTAGAACCATAAATACACCACCATAAACAAGATATGATTAATATTAGAACCTTAAGTTAAGTTAAGACTTGGATTAAAGCCTTAACTCTTGGGAATTCCAATCAACGTCAACTAGTGACATGGGTGTCAATTTAATGCAATATAAATAAAGGATCAAGGATATCACAAGATTAACTACCTAATGATAAACTCAATCCAATCTTAATAAATTTGTTAAATGAATCTTAATCAATCAACCATTTCATAAGCTCTGCAAACAAATGCCCCTAATCAAAATACAATAAACTAAAAACAATCGACTATTAAAAAGTATCATCACTGGGGATTTGACCCGAGTTCTTCTATACACATTATTAGAGAAATAGAACCTTGACTGATTGATAGGTGAAAATATCCATCACATTCAAATGGAATTGTTGTCGGGTATAGTTCTTTATATAGTCATTAGTTTCTGGTTATTGTAAAAAAACAAAAAAAAACAAAAAGAAATAAAAACACAAAGAAAAACCAGCCTTCTCATAAAAATCGCAAATAGAAAAAAACAAAAAGAAAATACCATCTTCCACTTTCTTCTAACATATCTCCAAATTCCCCATATCCTCCCAAATAATCCCTTGGAATATGTTTGACCATGAAGTTGAGTGAACACTTCACCAACATAAGAGGAACATTAGGGATAATCAAATAAATCAGGAACCAGTCCTTGTTGAACCAATTGAATTAGATATAGCCAATCCTAGGGAAAAACACTTAATTAAATGTTATCCACTGATATGAATTAACAAAAACTTAGTATTCAATATCCAAAAATAGAGCCTAAAGTTGAACTCATATCAGGTTTGATTCATCTCATACCTCATTTCCACGAGCTAGCTGGTGAGGATCCACATCTCCACCTTAAAGAGTTCCAAGTGGTGTGCTCTACCTTGAAGACTTAATGGGTTTCTAAGGAACAAATAAAACCTTGAGAATTACCTTTATACCTAGATAACACTGTTAATTCATGGATTTACTACCTCCCTCATGGTTCCCTAACCACATGTAATGACATGAACAGAATCCTCTTAGAGAAATTCATTCCTAATCCTCGTACTAATTCTATCCAAAAAAAATAAGTTGTATTCGTAAATTCCCTAATGAATCACTCCATGAGTACTAGGAGAGGTTCAAAAAGCTTGTTGAAACCTACCCACACCACCAAATCCCTGACCAACTCATGATCTAATACTTCTATGAGGGGTTATTGTCTATGGAGTGAACTCTCATTGATATCGTAGGTTGCAGTGCTCTTGTTGATAAAACTCCAAAAGCTACAAGAGATATCATAAGAAACATGGCAAAAAACACACTACAATTCAATACTCGAGAACATGCTCAAGTCAAACAAGACAATGATAGTCAATCGATAGAGCCTAACAAGATGACCGAGTGAATGAGTGAACTTATAGGTCTTGTGAGACAACTAGATATGGTACCCAATGCCCCAACTTCATCTTCTCCCCAATCTCTATTACTCGGGCCTATCGAGAACTGTGAAATCTGATGCTCCCCATTTCATCCAATTGACACATGTCCACAACTTCAAGAGGATCCCTTTGATTCGTTCAGACCAATAGAGCTCAATGCAGCATATGCTCAGCGAAACCCCAACCCTAAACAATCAAGTCAGTTTGTTAGAATCGTAAACCAACCCCACTCTGAGCCATTTTCTTCTACCCATAACCCTAACTTGAGATATGGGAATCCCATTTCTCATCCCCCCCAATTCCCTCCTCAAAATCCAAACCAATTCTAATATGGTTAAGGTGTTGGTAACTTCTAACAACCTTACCCTTTTGTTCCTAAAACTCAAAGGATCAATCCTCCTCCACATCCTCCAGGATTCCACTATCCTTGTGAGATTTCACAATTCCCAAACCAATACAATCACTTTCCCATGAACCAAAATCTAGTCAATCCCAATATAGGACAAGCCACTTCTTCCAAGAAACCATGGTAAAGTGTAGTTGATGATCTTTCCTCTTTCATCTGTTCCAACCTCAAAAACATTGAAACACAAATTGGTTAACTTTCATCCCATTTGAGCCAGCAACAACACTCAAAATCTTCTCAACTACCAGTTCAACCATTACCCAAACCCAAGGGTAATGTAAGTGCAATTTCACTTATATTGGGGAAGAAAATTTCTATTCCTCATGACAAGTCCTCCAACCCTCCTTTAAATGTTTTCTTAGAAAATGAAAAGAAAAAAAACTACAAAAGGAACATGAACCCATTCCATTACCTCCTTCTATTCAACATAGGAACAAAATTCTTTTTCCTCAAGTTGTTTCTAATCCAAATAAGTACCTTAAACATGATACTAAAATTCTAGACATGTTTAGATTTGTTGAGGTCAACATTACACTCTTAGATTCCATACAAAATCCATATGTATAACATATTTATTAAGGAACTGTTCACTAATAAGAGGAAACTTAGGACCTTCAAAAATATTTTTACACAACGATCCATACCCATGAAGTGAAAACATCTTGGGACCTTTACAGTTCCATTCCAAATTGGAAGTTCAATCATTGATGATGCACTAATATACCTAGGATCCTTGATAAATGTAATTCCAAAATCTATATTCTCCCACCTTGGTCTAGTTCCTTTACACCCACTAGGTGTTTTCATCCAATTAGCCAATCGAATCACAACAAGTCCTGAGGGAATAATTGAGGATGTCCTTATTCGAGTCAATGATATTATCTTCCCAGCTGACGTTTCTGCCCTTGATATGGAAGGTGAGACAACTTGTTTCCAATCTCCTCTAATTTTAGGGAGATCGTTCCTTATGAAAACTAAAACAAAAATTTATTTTCATGCTAGCATCTTATCCATGGAATTTGGTGACCAACTGGTCAAGTTCATTATTTTTCAATCCATGCGATACCCATTAGATAATCAACATGTATTCTCTATCCATGCTTCCAAAATTTTCTATGAGAGTGTGTTGAATCCTAATCTATCATTTTCTTCTAATTTTACTGATAAAGGATCTTATTAAATATTCTCCTCGATTAAACAAGTCATAAATGGAGAAGCTGATGCTGATATTACAAATTCATACTCCATTGATATAAAGGATCTTAAAAACTCATTGGAATCATGTCTCACCTATAGCCTCCACTGCTACAACTTGGATGGTAATGGGGAAAAATAAAAAGCATGTTCATTTTTTTATTCAAATATGATTAACCATAATTCATAATTTCTTATACATGATTCTGTAAATTATGCTATTTGTGAGGTGAACCCTGATCCAATGTGTTAATATTGTCCAAATGGTAGTGATGTTTGTGATATTTGTTCCCTAATTAATAAAGTGATCACTGGTGAGGTTGAAATTGACCATTATTTGGAAAACAACATTGATATAAACGATATTGAAAAATTTATTTAGTATTATGACTCCACTGATCCTCATTACTCTACATTGGTAGCTGATGAAATAAATGAGTCAAAAACAATTGGGATCTCATATTATCGTTTCGTGTTATCTAATCCTTACATAAATGAACCATCATAATTGAGACACATTCCTTAATTTCCAAGCATAAAATACCATCACTTTGTGGATAACATCATTGATCAAGTTGAAGACCAAAGAGAGGATATAAATATTATCTTTCTACCCCCATTTAATTGAAAACACATTAACAAGGATGAGAAGAAATTATCTAATGAACAATTAGGCATCCCAAAGGAGACATTTATTTGTAATCACACTAGAGTTGAGAAAATATAGTGGCCACCATCAAACTGTGGGTAGTCTAAAGAAACTGTTCTGCTGTAGACAAAATAAATGTAGCACTTCTTGGAAGGCAACCCACATTTTCTTTTACATTTATGAAATTTTAATTTATTTTTCGTTTTTCATTAAATGAACAATGATTATTGTTTTTTATTCTATTTTATGTAATTGACATATGTTGAAGAATCACCATGAGAGGATGCACAATCCTAAAAAAACATCAACTTCAACTGGATCCCCAAGTTATACAGTTGACCCACCACTGGATGGAGATGGAAACCCCCCAAATACAAACTATGGGGCACATCTTTCCCTTTAACTCCTCTTTTCTCTCTATCCCTTTCTTCTTATTCCTCCCTAATTCTCATTTTTCTTTTTACCACATTCCTCAAAACATTGTTTTATTTACTCTTTCTTTTTTGTGTGGGTGTGTAATTTAAAAACACTAAAAAAACTAAGAAAATAAAAAATTTGTTAAAAAAACAAACGAGTCATACTTAATCACCATCCAGTTTTGAAATTTTGTCCAACAATTTTGGGGACTCAAAAGAAATGATTTCATCTAAAAAATATTTTATTTTCCTCATATATTTAGATAAAGAATATTGTTTCAAAACCAAAGAATTTTGAATGATCAATTTTTGATTTGGAAACTGATTTTCCCCACCCATGAAGAACACCCTTTGCCTTCATTACAAGGCCACCTATAGACATCTTTTCAAAATGTGTGTTTTTCACCCTCATTTGTGATTCTTGAGTTTTTGGACCGTTGTTCTGAATTTCCTACTTTAGTGTGCATTAATATGATAGAGGAATTTTCTAAACCACATTAGAATAAAAATATCTAAGTAGCCTCCCATTTACCTTACATTAATCCTCCTTTTGAAATCCCCTTCAAGCTTATGAAAACATTTTCATTGATAACCACATTACAAGCCCAATACCTTTTCCCATCCAATATCAACCTGGATTTTCATTTCATAATTTTTTTAAATTTAAGTGGGGTGGGGGAATGGATTTAATTTTAGGTACACTTTGTTGATTTCACCATGTTATAATATAATGTAGGGAAATCATATATTCAGTGTGGGGGAGAGGTTTTAATTTAGTTTGTTTTTGGGAATTTAATGTACTTTCATTTCTGTAATTTTGTAAATGTTTTTGACAAGTGTTCAAAAAAATAAAAACTAAAAAATGGGTTATTTCATGGGTAGGTCAAATATCACTCTTCCTCACCATTTGATATTGTTATAACTATTACAATTAGTTTCATGACGATAACAATCTTGGGTTGGGATATGAGTGTGATATCTTTTTCAAGTTCAACTTTCGAAAAAAAAACAAAAAAAAACAAGAACACGTATGTCATTATGAGAAGTTTTGTGTTTTGTAAATATTAAATCTTCTCATACCATTTAAATTTTCTTCCTCTCTTGTAAGTTTCTTCCAATAATCATTCCCTTTTAAATATGTGTTTTTATTTCCTTTCATGTTTCATTTCAAAAACATTATTCATTGTTTTACCCATGTTAGTATTTTACCCCTTTTCTTCTCTCTCTTGGACATTAAATTCCTACCATCCCATAGCCACTGAAAACACCCTTAATAATAACTCTTGATTCTTGTTAAATTTAGTATATGAATTAGAAGCTGCGAGCTATTAAATACTATAAGATTATCACTTTTGGTTGGTGAATGAGTGAAGCTTCATAAATTAATTTTATCATCCTGAGAGGAGTAAGTTTTTTGTGCACCATTTTCCATTTCTAAATTTGAGAATGAAATAATGAATTGTTTTTGGAACATTTTTTCTATAAAAAATGGTTTTGAAATTAAATATGGATGAGTGAAATTATCTAAACCTCCCCTGAGTGGGGAAAACAAAATTTTAATATTTTTTTGTGAGTGAAAATTATTTTGTAATGTTTTTTATATTTGTTTCACATGAGGACATGCACAAGACTAAGTATTGGGGAGTTAATGTTATTAATATTTGAATAACTTTTTATATACTCTTTTAACTGATTTTATATGAAATGTGCCTAATGTTTGTGAAATATTAATGTTTAAATATTAATTATAATTTTTGAGCACTATTTGAATTCGTCCAGATTCAGTTCTGTTTAATGTTTTAATAATAAATCTCATACTACATATCCAAATTCCATGATTATTATTTTGTAGGGTTCCTTACGCAATGTAAAACATTTAATTAGAATGAACATTTTTCAAAATCTTCCATTGAATTACCATATAGTCCATAAAAGAAGACCCAAAAAAACTATGAAGAAACTGGACCAGCCATGATGATTGAGTTACTGGTCTAAATCCTGAAGCCCAAATTTTATGAAGCTCCACCATATATTAGTGATTATATGAAAGAGTTGTGGATAAATATCCGATGGTCCAACTAATCAATCATGGGGCCCAAATGATGATTTGAAACCCAACCCACCATTAAATTTGGAGATTAAAATCCAAACACTATTCATGACATAACTCATTATGTAATCATCAAATAAATCTGAGATTTTGCTGTGTGAAATAGGAGATAAAGGTGGCCGACTTTGTTGAGGAAATTGTACAGATTTTAAGGAATATTTCTATTTATAAACCCATTAACATTTAGGCCTTCTAAAACGTATGGATTGAAATGGACATATTAACATTTTTTAATCAAACGACCATAACATTGGATCCATAAGTCCAAATGACTCAACATTTTAAGATTAGTCATCCAAAATTATTATCTAAAACATTGAAGAAGGAGATATCTTTATATTCAGCTATATGGATGTCCTAATCATCAATCCAAGTGGAGGTGTAGTTTTAGAATGCAATCAGTCTACCACATTGGGCTATAAATACATCCCCTCCTCTCCTTTCATAATAGTTGGAATTTTAGAGAAAAAGGGGATATGTTGGCATGAAAAAGGCTCTACCAAAGTATTCGGAGGATCTTCCATACTCAATTTTTTACTAGAGAAACCATTCCACCTTTCTTCCATCAATTTACTTTTGTATTGTTCTTCATTTGTAATCATGTAAGTGTTTGTTTTTTGTAATTCTGTTTTAATGAGAGTTTCTTATTTAATATCTCTTATTATCATCCAACTTATATATTTTAATATTAATTTTTTTTAAATATTTTAAATCAAGTTAAAACTACTTCCCTTCTTTTTCTTCCTCATTCAATCGAACGTCTGTTTTTAATTCTCATTATCGTTTGTGTGTGTGTTCGACACACCACTCTTTCATTATCCATTTCTTTTTCTTATCTTATTAATTTATCATCATAATAATTTTAACCAGATTATTAATCATTTCAATGGATGAGTAAATCTTTCATTGAGGTGAGTTATAATTTAGGGATACTAAGTGATTGAGAGCTTTTGCTCGATGAGTATTAGTTGAATTAACATTGTGTATGTTGGACTTAACATGTCATGGATTAATGTCATGTTTTGTTTAACGAGTGATTTCCATGGATTATTGGAACCATTAATAAACTACCATAAACAATATATGATTAATATTTGAACCTTATGTTAAGTTATGACTTGGATTAAAGCCTTAACACTTGGGAATTCCAATCAACGTCAACTTGTGACATGAGTGTTAATTTAATGAAATATAAAGCAAGGATCAAGGATATCAAAAGCATAAATACCTAATGACGAGCTTACCCAAGAAGTTATCAATTTTTAACTCAATCTAATTCAGTCAATCATTTCATAATATTTTCATACAACCCACCCCCCCCCCCCAATAAGAATAAAATCAACTAAAAACAATCGACTATTAAAAGTTTCATCGCTAAGGATTCAACCCGAGTGCTGCTATACACATTAGCAGAGCACCAAAACCTTGACCAGTCGATAGGTGACAATTAGCTTTGATTTCATAATCTTATTGATTATCCTGATTTTTTTTATGATTATGGTTTTTATTATTAAATTTCAAGACCTGTATATCAATAATAAAAAATAATTTTTTCTAATATTTTTATTTCTTGTGATTAAATGCTTTCCTTTTTTATACTCTTTAAGAACTCATGATGTTGAAAGAAATTTTGTGATATCTAATTATAGTTTCAGTTATTCCTTGAACTTATAGTTTTTATTTCCAGGTCCAATTTCAAGAATTTTCAAGTGAAATTTGGAGAAATTTGGATGTTCTTTGGTCTATGAATTATTGGATCACATTAAAAAAAATTGTGTGTTTTGGCCCAAAAAACTTTTTATCATGCTGAGATCCACTAGAGGTGTGCAAAATATTAGGGTGCACGAATTGTCTATTTGTGTGACGACCCCTCCAAATAATACACCCCATAAATAGTGGGAATTCATGGTTGGAACATTTTTAGTTTAACTATGTGATCAAACTCTGCACCCCTAGAATAAGCATAGTATTGAGACACAACTATGGAGTGTTATTTGGATAATTGTACAACCCTATCGCAGAAATAATGGATGTGGTTTTTAATTACTATAATTTTTCATAGAACTCCCGAACCTAAAATTGATGATGACTAAACCTTTAACATGAACTTAAAATTATTTTTTTCTTCCTTTGAGGACCCAAATAGGTGATTTTATTTCCTTTTAACAATTTTTTTGGTGAATAAATGTGTCATTAATATAATTTGATCTCCTCCATATAAGTGGATATCATCTCATGTGGCTTATATATATATATATATATATATATATATATATCTTATCAATATATTTTGATAGATTATCCTATAATTTATGGATCTAAATTTTATTTTTTTAGAACTTGATTATAAGTTATGTTTCTAAATATTATGTTCCTTTCTTATTCATTGGCGATTCCCATTACAAGTGTTGATTTCTGGATCTTTGATTTAAAGTCACATGGTTCCATAATTATTTTCTCGCTAATTGAAACCTTTAATTTATTGACTAAATTGAAATGATTTTTTCAATTTTTTAAAATTAATGACTAGGGATTATATGATCTTTGATTTGAAATGGGGATGATATTTTAGAAAAAAACCAATTTCAATTGAATTGAAATTATGGGTTGAATTTATAAAAAATGATGGATTTATTTTCAAAGAGTTATTTTGATATGATTTGATATTGATCAAGTTAAAATGGATTAAATTAAAAATTGGTTTGTAATGGAATTAAATGATGGAACCTATGATTTGGTTTTGAAAAAAGAATGGCATGTTGAGAACTAAAATTGAGAAAATGTATTCTAAAATGTTTAAAAATGATTTAATTCCAATTTTATTGATTGATTGATTAAAGCAGTTGAGATCCTAGGTAGTTAGTAGGTGGCTTGGAGAATAATGCTAAGATATTGATCCCATTGAACTAGATTTATAATGAAAACACTAACAAATCTATCATGGCTTAGGATACTAGTGATTAGTTATGTTATTGGCGGGTAGTTTGATTTCCCAGAATGGGTTCCACTATTGGCATGTTGGTTGTGTATGAAACTTTTTTAAGAGTTGAGATTATTGATGATATGTGTGAGTATCCTATATCTTGTAACTAACATATCATAGGAAATTTGACCATGATTCTATGAGTTATTTGATTTGATATACATGCCACTGATTTGTTGAATTGTTTTATACATGACTACTGATTTATATAAAATATTTTATATTAAATGTTCATTTAAGCCTATTGAACAGTTAATTTGATATATCTTACATCTATTTACACTAAACCATATTTGGTTTAAAATATTCAAATTAAATTACATGTATTTTTTTAATTTCAAATTGATAGAATAAATGGTTAGTTATTATTGTATTTTTTATAGAACACTTTGTGATACCGTACTACAATTAATAGATCACACTCTACCTTTGGATTTGAGAATTTTTAGACTTTATTATTCCATGTTTGAGCATAGGGAAATAATCACTTAGAGGTGGTGTATGGTTTTTATCATTTTGATTGTGGAGTGATAATGGAGGTGAATTTTAGAGATTTTATCCACATTTTTCATGGGGTGTTTAAGATTTCAAATTATTAGTTAACAAGTTATTTTATGGTTTACTACTTTGTTTTTTTATACCTTGTGTTTCTAGTAATTATCCATTTGGGAGTGTTGAGCATTCTAACATTTAATCTTTTATCTTATTCTATTTGCTTTTTAATTTTTTCCTTCTTTGATCTTGTATGATTTTTGGTTATAGTCACCAACCCTTGGGGATTAGAAATTACCTTCGAGCTATGTCCATGCTGGATTAGTTATCATTGTACTAGAGAATCAAGGTAGATCATGACAATTTGGTTTCATAGGTATGTGTTAAGAATATTTCCTTGATGTTATTATGTAGTTCAAGTTTTCATAATAGACTGGAGGTGGGATTTTCAAGACATATGAAGTATATAAGAGTGAGTGCCTGGATATATTTCATTATAATGATACTTAAGTAAACATGGGTGTTTTTAAAAAGGATTATTGAGGAATAATTTTATCTAATTATAGTATTTTCCATGTTTTGATTTGGGTATGTTGAAATCCAAAACATGAAATATGATCTGATAGGATTGATAATTTCATTACTTTTGTTTGATTTGTTGATCTAATTAATCTTTTGATGTCTTCAGTTGTGTCTATTGATGTTGTGTAGAATCATTCCTTTGATATGATATTTTAATATGCTCTAAGAGGAAGCATCTAGTGAAAAACATTGAGAATATCCACCCATGGAACAAAATCTTGTTGAGATTATTGTTTCTGTTGTACGATTTCTGGGATAGTCACCTACAACCATTTTGATTCTAAATATAGTTATGAATGTTCAAAGTGATGAATCACATAATCATTCCCAATATTTTATTCACTATAATCCACATTATTTTAATGAAACAAATTATACTTAAGAGGTTGAAGATTGTTTGAACAAGAAAGAGTGCCTTTTTTATTTTTTTTAAAATTGTTGGATATATTAATGTGAAATGTGCTACCTTTAAGATTGAAGGGCCTAGTTGGAGATCGGTGGATATGATGGTATGGAAGAAAAATCATGAGGGGTTAGAGTAGAAGTATTTTAGAGTTATTTTCATTGATTAGTTCTATTCAAAATATATGGTCATAGTTAAGGCCAATGAGTTTTTCAAACTTCAGCAAGCTGATAGGACCGTGATGTATTATTTAAACCAATTTTCTGAGAATGATCTATTTTGCTTTAATATTGTATCGAATGAGAAGATAAAGACTCAATTTTTCAATATGGGTCTTTGACCTAATATTTGTTCATAGGTATCTCTTCGAAATCCCACTTCATATGTTGATACATTAGATAGGGTGTTGATGGTTGAGCTTAAACTGACCAATAAGTCAGGGTTAATAGGAGTTACTTTTTCCTTCATGGAAGTTATATGTGTTATTTTAAAGGAAAAAGTAATTGTAATGAGTCGCTTTATGGTTCTCAATAATATGCATCATCTAGGCCTCCTTTAGTTCCTAGAATAGACTATTTTACTTTATTCTGGTGTGGAAAGGTTGGGAATTCAATATGTGTTTGTGTTGACGTGCAAAATATTTTCAGTTCTTTTGGTCACTCATGAGACCTATCAAAATTACATTTTATTTCCAGTCCACATAGTGGCACGGTCTCATCATCACAAAAAATTACTATAGTTCAATTAGATACATTGAGATATAAGGTTTTATATTCGCATGAATTTGGAATAATGAGTATCTAGAGGAAGAAGATGCAAGTCCAACAATTGTGAGAGGTAACATCAATATAACATCATCTTTAGGTATTACATTTTTTGATATTAGTGAATCTCACTCATTTATATCATCTCATATTGTGAACATGATAAATCTTTATATGAAGCTTTTTATTATTTGATGGATATTACAACACCCTTCTCAATGAATAGTGGGAAGGATCTCCATTTTCATGTATGTGGTTTTTATTTATTGGATATTACACTTGTCTAGATTTTTTGGTTTTCAACATGAAACCACTTGACATCATTCTCAAGATGGATTAGATCATTGCTAATAAGGTTTGAATTGAATTCAATATCTTATGGGTATTCTTCATTGTACCTGATGGGGTGTGTCATATCCTTCAAGTGGGATTGGGAGCCAAGGTTGAATAGAGAGAGATATTATTATCTTTATTTTGGGAAAGTAATATTTGTGTTTTCTTTTAATTCGAAGTGGGAGTCCTTGAATGATAACCTCCCTTATGTTTTCATCATGTTTTCAGTTGTCTTTCCTTCTAATTTCTCTAGTTTTACACTGGTAAGCGAGGTGGATTGTTCTATTTATTTAGTTATTAGTACTCAAATAGTGTTTATTTATTCCTTTCATATATAACCAAATAAATTGAAATAGTTGAAGATTAAAATGGATGATAGACTAGTGAAAGGATTTATATTTCTGTGCATGCCACCTTGGTTTTTTTCATATCCTCTTTGTAAATAAATATAATAGAAAACTTTTCCTCTACATTGATATTGGAATATGAATCAAGTTAAGTTGAAGAAAAGTATTTTTTTACCATAGATTTATGATATATTTGACATGTTTGGATGGTCAAAGCATTTTTTTGATGATTTATTTTTGATCTAGTTATCATCAGTTTAGAATAAAAGAATATAAAATTTAGGAGAAAAATTCATGGAGATGTTACGACCATTATAGAAATCACTGAATCCATGCCAAGTTATCAAAATGTGATTTCTATATTTTTGAAGTGATGTTCTTGGGACATTTTGTCTCTAAACATGAAATTATAGTAGATCCAAAGAATATGAATGAAATTATGACATGGGAGTAGACATAAATCCTTTTTGATATACATAGCTAATTTTCTTTAATGGGTAATTATCACCAATTTTTAAAGGATTAATCAATGTTTGATTCTTCAATGAATAATCTCACTAGAAAGGGGATACAAATTTTTTGGAATGGTAAATTTCAAAAAAAAAATTAATAAGAAACAAATTTTTACTTGTGCATTGGTGTGCACTCTTCGGGAGTTTGGGAAGGGATATGTGGTATTTTTTGACACATTAGGTTTGAGTTTGGGATACATTATTATATAGGGAGATCACATAGTATCCAATGTTTCTCTATAACATAGGCCACATGAGAATAATTATCTGACCCATGATATTTAAATCATATCAATGATTTATGATCTTAAGAGTTTGTGATATTATATTTTATGGTAAAGGCTTAACATGTTTCCCAACCACAAAATCAAGAGTTATATCTTCTCTTAATCTGATTTGAACCTTCCACAGAGGCTTTGTCTGGTGTACCCATAGCCTATTTATTTCAACACTACCTTCATCCTACGAAAAGGGAATGTCAATTTTGATGATTTTATATAGAATATTCCAACCCTTTCAATGAAAGAATCATTATGTGTGTGGAACTAGATGGATCATTTTATACAGTTTCTTTTATAGGTCTGGAAGAAAGGGGATAATCTTTTCTTGGAAAGTGTTATGTAGACCTCCAACCTTCTAGATAATATTTTTCAATAGAAAAAACTTGATGATGAATTTTATGGCATTATGAAATCTATTTATCGTGGGGAGACAATAAGTGAGTGTAAATTCTCTTTTGAGGGCATCTTATGTTTTCAAAATTAGTTTTTTTTCCTTTGTATATATGGAAGGATGCAATGTGTATTTCCATAATTATTAGTGGTAAGTTCATCCTAGAACCAAAAATATATTTTATGATATGTGGCAATGATTCGGATGGCTAGGTATGAAACATGACATCACTAACATTGTTTCATGTTTTTATACCTACCAGCAGGTCAAGGTAAAGCACCAAAGACCTTGGGGTTCACTTTAACCACTTCCAGTTTTGACTTGGAAGTTTGATGAGATTTTTATGGGATTTTTTGTTTTTTTTACATGTACCCATATTGGAAAGAATGAAACATGGGTTTTTATCGATAGGAAGACAAATTTGCTCACTTCTTAGCCATTTGGAATATAAATAATGTTTAGGAGTTGAGAAATATCTATGTGAAATAGATTATTTATTTTCATGAAGTTATATATGATATAGTCTTTGATATATATTTCCATTTTACCTACTGTTTTAAGAATGACCTTCAGTAGGAAATGGGATCTTGGGTTTTTTTTGTGTACGACATACCATAAATAGACTGATGGCCATACAGAGGGTGATATAATGATTTTGAGGACATGATTCATGCAGATGCCCTCAATTTTGGAGGAGATTTTGATGATAAGATTCATGCATATTTCCTCAACTAGTAACCATGTGTTTTTTAGATTTTCACATAGATTGGGACACCAATATCTTGGGAGGTAAGGTAATATTTCTCAATGTTATGTGATACCTTTTGAGGTTGTTGTGGAGGTAGGGATTGTGGCTTAACATTTATAAATTCCACCAAACTTGATGTAGATACATAATGTTTTCTAGGTATCACATCTTTAGAATTATTTTTCGGACTTATATTGTGTCATGATTTTGGAGGATCTAGAAGTTGAGCATGATTTATACATGACTGGGCATCCAGCCATGATTATTGATTCTTAGATAAAGGTACATTATGGGAGGATGATTCCTTTGGTCCTTGTGCTGTGATAGCATAGTAATGATTCTCATGAGACATGAGAGTGGGATAAACTGATGAGAGAGTAGTGGACTCATATATTTGAAAAGGAAACTTTTTTAACATGATTTTTGGGAACATGATATTTTTATGGTTAAGAAGTTTTTATATAGAATTACTTGATTTCATGTATTCTCTGACACTAGTTTTGATCTCCTTTTGATTGGTTATTTATTTGATATGTTTTAAGTGAAATTTATATATCTTTTAAAGTTATTTGGGATGTACATTTTTGGTTCAATGTTAGGAAAAATTGTCTAGTTGGTGAAATAAATTGCATGCCCTATTGAGAACCACTATAGGGGGTGCCCAATTTTGGTGTATAGTTAGACTAACCATACAGCCAACCCTTCAAACTATGAACCCCATGGAAAATAGAGAATGTGTTGTTGGTTCAGGGTTAGTTTAACCAAGTGTCCAAATTGTGTACCCCATGTAGTACTCTATTAGGGGCACATGGTTAGGGTAAATGATCTTTCTAACCTTGTGGCCCTTTCTTGGAAACTATGTGTGCGGTTTTTAATTACTCTGTTAAAAAAATCTAGAACCCTCTGTTTGAGATTCATAAACCATCCATTTTACCCTAACATTATTTTTTCATCCTTATAGGATCCAATAAGAAAATTCAATTTCCCCAAACCCATTTCTTTGGAGATCAAAGTGGCATTGATATTGTTCGATATCCTCTAGGTAAGTGGATCTCCTCTCTTGTGGTTTCTCTATATATCTCTTCTTCAACTCCATGCATTTTGATAGATAATTATATAATTTATGGATATAAACTATATTTTTTTTATCTTGATTCTAATATGTGTTCTTATATATTATAAGACTTCATTCTTTATTGGCGAGACCTGTTGCGAGTACTGATTTCAAGATATTTTATTTAAATGCAGGTGGTAAAAATTCTCTCCTCTATGATTGAAACAATATATTTATTGAATAAATTGAAATTAAATTTTAAATTATTTAGAAATATTGATTTGGGACAATTTTATCTTTTATTTGATATGGAATGAGATTTTATAAAAACCTCAATTTCAATGGAATTAAAATTGTGTGGAAAATTTATTAAAAATTATCACTTGATTTTGAAATAGTTCTGATGAAATGATTTGATGTTGATCTTGAGAAAATGGATTCAATTGAAAATTTATTTGAAGTGGCATGAAATTATAAAAACCTATGATTTTTTGGAAAATAGAAAGTCATGTTGAGAACTCAAATTGAAAATTTTATTTTAAAATGTATTAAAATGATTGACTGCTAATTTGTTTGTTTGATTGATAGAAGAACATGGGGTCATTTTTAGTTAGTATGTGGTTGGGACAATTATTCTCTAATCTTAATTCCATAGTAGTGGATTTATTGTAGAGACCCGTATCTTGACGTACATTGACATTACATTACTTTTGCGGAATACTTAGTACATTACAAAAACACACACACAAGGACCGTAATAGTTTAGTGTCTTTGGAAACTCGGACTATAATCTTCTAATCGTGGTGAAAGATCTTCAAAATCTCCCATAAAGATCTTCCTTTTTTTTCCTAAAACCTATCTTTATATCCTGGGGAAAAGAAAACATAAAAGGGTGAGCTCAAATGCTCAGTAAGGGTAAACAAAAGAAATATCAATCACATCATATACATAAGCACATAACTTTTGGAAATCTTAACCTGCAAAAGAGATCATAATTTCATAACATGAGGTAAATCATGGAAGTGAAATGTAATCACAATAATCATAACTTAAAACATGAAACTTTGTGTCATTCACACATAATCATAGAGAATCATTTATTGTTAGTCAAGACTCATTGCCAAGACTATCTTAGTGGACAAAGTCCCTTTCTGAATCGAGTAACCCTCGTTTCAGTCCTATTTCACTGAACCGGTATAACCTACCATTCCAGCCATGTCTATCTCATGAGATATAAAATCTTTACCCAATGCATTGGAGGGAGATATAGGTCCCACCCATCTCATAATGAATCCTTTCTTATGTGTGCCACAAAATCTTAAAACATACATCATTGCATAACCCATATAATAAAAATGGGATTCTTAAACAACATGACATCATAAAACAATTCATATAAGATAAAGGAATTCATAAAAATGTTTCCATCACAACATAATCAAATCCATGTAATAATAGGGATAAAAACAGAACCCTTTTATTATCTTAGATGGAAAATAATTTTGATAAAATACTTGAACTCCATTCTTGAGGAAAATATCCTTTCTACTTCAAAAACATTTTTCCTTTCATAACATGTCATACAACTTTAAAATAAAAGAAGTTGATTAAAAATAAACTTGAAAACTTGTAAAGGAAGTTTCTTGGAAATAATGTTTTAAAAATCCATTCATGCCGTATAAGTTAAAAAAAACATTCTTCATACTTTTGTCGGAAAAGTCAAAAAGTACCTCGTACGACAAAAGATTCCTTTCATACATATTACTAAAAACTAACCGAAGGGTAAAAATGGATTTAAACAATTGTATGTGGATGGAAATAATATTACATATTGATGAAACATGGATTTGGATGATAAAATACACCCCAGTGAATACTTACGAATAAACAATCTCGGATAAAAATGAGATTGTGATATTTCCCTTACCTTAGGTCTGATTTGCTTCGTAAGTGTCCGAACCTCCTGTATAATGATTTAAATAATGTCATTTACTTATTACAGAATCATATTCATTGTTATTATATCATATATGGTTCACTTATGACATTATATTACCCGTTCTTTTGTAAATTCCATGTTAAAGAAGCGTTTTGGGTAAAATCGTTTCATTTATCGTAGGTGTTCTGACTTGTTGTTCTTGACATTATTATTACTTATATCATGATTTACTTACTTCCAGAATATAAAATATGATTTATATATCATATATATTCAGTATATATATATATATAATAGATAGATAAATGAAATGAAAAACACCGTTCATGGAGACGGTAGTCCGTACGTACGCATGAACGCTGTTTTCCTTTCCCTATTGTCTTGAATGGAAGTAAGTATATGACATACATATATATATATACATAAATCCAGTATCTTTATAATGTCATATATTTCATTATTATTTCTTATATATACTTTATAATCATTCTTAAATGGTTAACATGGAGAATCAATCTCATCGCGTCGTGGAGACGGTAGTCCGTACGTACGCACGAGCGATGATATCATTTCCATAAATATTGAATTGAATTGGAGTGGATTATACAATATATCAGAATCAATATGATGTTTTAATAACTATGTATAGTTATTCTTTACACCATTATACCTATCCATGTAAGGTGGTGGTGGAAAATAGATTACACCACGGCGTGGAGACGGTATTCCGTACGTACGCACGCGCGGTGATTTCTTTTTCCGTAGGATAGATAGATGGTGAAATAGGGTTGTTTCATACTTATAATAACATATCATTATATGAGTGATACTGATGTTATTACTTCATAATGAAACAACCTAAGAAAAAGAAGTGGAAGAAGAAATAAAGATGAAAGAATTGGTAACGGTAATTACCTCTTCTTTGAAGCGCCTTTTGGAGACCTCCTCTTAGGGAACTAAAATTGGTCTTTGAGGAAGACCATAACCTCTAAAATGTTTCTAGGGAAGTGGAGAAGAGATTTTTTCAGGGGTTGGCCGAGCTTGAGTGCTCAAATTGGTGTGAGGAGGAGGGGGAGGAGGTGTCCTTTTATAAGGGAGGAGAGGGGCACCTTAGGAATATCTCAAAATATTATTTTATAATAAAGTAAAAATAGTTTTATAATGGCTCCAAAGGGTCTTATTTCGAAGCTAAAGTGGGTAAGGGTCAAAATACTATCAACCAATAAGATTTAGACAAGTTTAGGGTATTATTTTAACCTTATCAATTAGATTTAACTCTAAGTTAAATAATTTAACTTTTACCATGTCTTTTTGTTTTCTTTCACTATATGGTTAATACACTTACTATAATATGCCAAACGAACCCCAAATTGTTTATTATTAATATATATATCCTTATCTAAGTCATTTGGCCGAACCTTAGATTTTTAGGAATAAAATAACAATTAGTAATATAATATTTGATTTAAAAACTATTTTGTGTCAATTTTGACACTATTTGATATATGATTTTTGTGAAAGTCATAAAAGAATTATATGTTCGAACCAAGTTGATTAAATCAACACTAATATGTCATAGTATCATAGAAAATTAGTTGAATTCATAAAAAGTCTTAAATTACATTTATTTTGGTATTTATATTATCAATTATGTCAATATTTCATTAATAAGATAATTACTGCATCATATTTGTGTCATAAATAAATTATATTATTTGATGTCTAAAAATTACAAATAAAATACCATCATGTAGGAAATCTTTTTAACTTTCTAATGAATATTTACAATCGAATTTATCTTATGTATAACCCTATATTAAAAATGATTTACTTATTAAACATTGATTTTAACTATTTTAACCCTTCTTTAAATAAATTAATAATAAATGTCCTAATCTAATCCAAGTGGGCCTAAATGGTCATATTTTATTCCTAAGTTTGTTTTTGGTCGAATTACACTTGTCCAATAGAATTAGGACATGTGTTAGGGTAATATTAATATCATATTTACCCTTAGTTACCCTATTTACTATTAACCGTGGTAAAAAAAAGTAAAAAGTTACTATTCACCAAAAATTATTTTCATCTCATTAAACCACATTTTACTTACTGACATCAACCGTGTCTCTCGGGTTTTTGAAATTCCATTCACAGAAGCGGTAAAATTAAGATTTATGAAGAAATTAATTTTTTTAACTACCACTTAGTAGTTTCACTATTCATCAAAAATTGATGTTTTTCAGAACAATGCCAAAATTTCATCCTAAGCTATATTTCATATTCCGAATTCAAAAATGAAGTCTATTTTACCAAATTCATATCATAGAATTTGCATTAATTAATTTTATATTTAAATCCCGCTGTTAAAACAAAGAGCGTGTTTTTAAGAAACAATATCTATCAAAAGATTGACACTTGTTTATGTCTGGTTTAAATGTGAAATTACAACAAATGACCAACATTGTATTAAATTGTAAAAATATATTCTAAATATACTTTAAAACCACTCAAATTAATAATTTATCACTATTAATTATTTTGATTAAAAAAGTTGTTTTTAATTATGATTTAGTAATTTTCACTATTCATCAAAATATGAAAGTTATCCGAAAAGTACCAAAATTTCACCTTAGGCTAAATTCGATACTCCAAATACAAAAATGAAGTTCATTTTGAAAAATAAGATTTACAGAGTTTTAAAAAGTGGTTATTACTATTCATAACGGCTATTTTTAATAATATTTTAATAGCATATCGTTGTTTAGTGAAACTCGGTATTGCGTATTACACACGCTATCGAGGAAGGTCGTGATTGCATGTAATTCAAGGAAAGTCAAGGATGCGTGTTGTGCAAGCTCCTTTTGGTGTAGCGTACAACACAAGACTTTAATAAAATTAAAAAGAATATTTTTTTTATAAAATCTTGGGCTGTTACATTCTACCCCCCTTAAAATGAATTTCGCCCTCGAAATTCGTCGGGGTTATAAATGGTTTACTATTTGAAAGTTTCTTTAATAGAAACCCACATCGTAAAAAGGAATATCAAAACCAATCTTTAAAAACAAAAGTATGAAACGTAACGGTTACCCAAATAAACTAATCATTGGGTTTCCACATAGGTGAAAATATGGATATGGAAGAGAAATCTAACCATCATGTTCTGATGGAGAGTGGTAGAGAACATGGCTATGGAAAAGCCAATAATCACAAATCCATAAATTTGTGACGATCTAAGGTACCATCTGATTCATCAGGTATAAGATCACTAGGACAACATTTTTGGTTTTCAAGATCATTTCCCTAAAGTTGAAAATTTGAATTGGAATAAATACTTTCTTTATTTTGGTACAATCTCACTATTGTTCGTGCCTAGAACAATTTCCACTTCATCTCTTAAATAAATGAAGTTGAATTTGTTATTCGTGAAGTGTTAGCAGATCATGTGATAGAATGACGGGTCATTCCATCTGTCTCAAACAAAAGGTTAGCAAAAATTATATGCATAAGTCGATCTATAGTGAGATTAATCATATATAGTTCCTAAAATGGACTTATACTTCATATATCATACTGCTTAATATAATAAAACTAGTTTCTACTAAATAGGGACTTCTTGTAGGCCAGTGGTAGGCGATAAAGGCCAGTCGCACTTCGGTTGTGGGTTCGATTCCCACAGCCTTGTCCGAAGCGATGGGCTGTCGCCTGTCCTGCAGGTTGTCCTTTTTCTAAAACTATATAACATCCCATCAATAATATCAAAAAAACAAACAATACTAACTTATGTCCAACATAATCCATTCCAATCTTTTAGGCTTATCCATAATACTGCAGTCGACTCTCATAATATAGTGAAAATGATTACCAGAGATTTAACACCATCATCGATCCCCATATATCATAAGATATGTTTTGTTGGTCACATTCCAAACATTCAAAGTCCTTAATCGTGTATTCTCTTGAATACCTTAGTGAAAACATGAATGCAGTTTAAATTTAACACTTTCCACATACAAAAATCCTCAAAATTCTATATACTCAAACCATGATATCACTTAGTCCTTATATCAATCATGAGCTCATGAATACCGTCAAACAATTCATTTTCTCCTTATCCCTTCATTATGCACATATCATCTACATTCCAAAAATATCTGAATAACCTTTCATGGATACTTGTACCATTAATCATACACTTTCAAAACTCAAGGATGGACAACAGTGTAATAATCCTTAGATGTCTCTTTATTCCATAGTACCATGAGATTACTTATACAACATTACACATGATAAACAAGTCATCATTCCACTATATTCTTAAACCGTTGACTGAGCTTCAACAATTCTTTCATCTCACATATCATTTGTAGTCTCTTCATCATCATTAACATAAATACTACCCATATGACCATACTGATTCTCTTCATGAGACTTTCCCTTAGGGCATTGGTTTGCATAATGCCCGTACATTCCACATTTAAAACATTTAACCATTGTTGATGTCATAGCAATACCATTATCTTCATCCCTGGTGTTAACTGAACCTTTTCCTTTGCACTTACTGGCTTTGTGTCCTTCTTTTCCACACCCAAAGCATCTTCCAGTTCCTTTGAAACATTCTCCTTGACGCCTCTTCCAACATGATTTACATAGGGGAAATTGAACTTTCTTTCCTCTATGATCATCATGAAACTCCATCTTTCTCTTATTAACCGAGTCAGGAAACTTACCAAATTTTACTTTATTGATCATATTATGAGATTTCTTATTCGGCATAATAATGATCTTTGGACTTCCAAATCCCATTTCATTTGGTTTCTCATGAAGAATATCATTCCATTGTCCATCATATCCTCCATTATCGGGAATCATCTTGTTTCCAGCCATTTTCTAAAACCCAAAATGAATAGTGTGAGAGGCAAAAATCATGCTAGGGAAAACAACATAATAAAGGGGGATTACCTTCAATATCTAACATCTTAGGTTTAATTCTATGATCGTTAGCATAGTTCTAGTACTATAACTTATACGTCTACTTAACCTTAGGGACATCCCTAGACATACCGTAGAAATATCTCTAGGGATCTCACTAACGTTTTCGCATCCTAGTTTCCAAAGGTTGACTAAACCTTTCCTCTGATACCAACTGTAGAGACCCGTATCTTGACGTACATTGACATTACATTACTTTTGCGGAATACTTAGTACATTACAAAAACACACACACAAGGACCGTAATAGTTTAGTGTCTTTGGAAACTCGGACTATAATCTTCTAATCCTGGTGAAAGATCTTCAAAATCTCCCATAAAGATCTTCCTTTTTTTTACCTAAAACCTTTCTTTATATCCTGGGGAAAAGAAAACATAAAAGGGTGAGCTCAAATGCTCAGTAAGGGTAAACAAAAGAAATATCAATCACATCATATACATAAGCACATAACTTTTGGAAATCTTAACCTGCAAAAGAGATCATAATTTCATAACATGGGGTAAATCATGGCAGTGAAATGTAATCACAATAATCATAACTTAAAACATGAAACTTTGTGGCATTCACACATAATCATAGAGAATCATTTATTGTTAGTCAAGACTCATTGCCAAGACTATCTTAGTGGACAAAGTCCCTTTCTGAATCGAGTAACCCTCGTTTCAGTCCTTTTTCACTGAACTGGTATAACCTACCATTCCAGCCATGTCTATCTCATGAGATATAAAATCTTTACCCAATGCATTGGAGGGAGATATAGGTCCCACCCATCTCATAATTAATCCTTTCTTATGTGTGCCACAAAATCTTAAAACATACATCATTGCATAACCCATATAATAAAAATGGGATTCTTAAACAACATGACATCATAAAACAATTCATATAAGATAAAGGAATTCATAAAAATGTTTCCATCACAACATAATCAAATACATGTAATAATAGGGATAAAAACAGAACCCTTTTATTATCTTAGATGGAAAATAATTTTGATAAAATACTTGAACTCCATTCTTGAGGAAAATATCCTTTCTACTTCAAAAACATTTTTCCTTTCATAACATGTCATACAACTTTAAAATAAAAGAAGTTGATTAAAAATAAACTTGAAAACTTGTAAAGGAAGTTTCTTGGAAATAATGTTTTAAAAATCCATTCATGCCGTATAAGTTAAAAAAACATTCTTCATACTTTTGTCGGAAAAGTCAAAAAGTACCTCGTACGACAAAAGATTCCTTTCATACATATTACTAAAAACTCACCGAAGGGTAAAAATGGATTTAAACAATTGTAGGTGGATGGAAATAATATTACATATTGATAAAACATGGATTTGGATGATAAAATACACCCCAGTGAATACTTACGAATAAACAATCTCGGATAAAAATGAGATTGTGATATTTCCCTTACCTTAGGTCTGATTTGCTTCGTAAGTGTCTAAACCTCCTGTATAATGATTTAAATAATGTCATTTACTTATTACAGAATCATATTCATTGTTATGATATCATATATGGTTCACTTATGACATTATATTACCCGTTCTTTTGTAAATTCCATGTTAAAGAAGCGTTTTGGGTAAAATCGTTTCATTTATCGTAGGTGTTCTGACTTGTTGTTCTTGACATTATTATTACTTATATCATGATTTACTTACTTCCAGAATATAAAATATGATTTATATATCATATATATTCAGTATATATATATATATATAATAGATAGATAAATGAAATGAAAAACACCGTTCATGGAGACGGTAGTCCGTACGTACGCATGAACGCTGTTTTCCTTTCCCTATTGTCTTGAATGGAAGTAAGTAGATGACATACATATATATATATACATAAATCCAGTAGCTTTATAATGTCATATATTTCATTATTATTTCTTATATATACTTTATAATCATTCTTAAATGGTTAACATGGAGAATGAATCTCATCGCGTCGTGGAGACGGGAGTCCGTACGTACGCACGAGCGATGATATCATTTCCATAAATATTGAATTGAATTGGAGTGGATTATAAAATATATCAGAATCAATATGATGTTTTAATAACTATGTATAGTTATTCTTTACACCATTATACCCATAAATGTAAGGTGGTGGTGGAAAATAGATTACACCACGGCGTGGAGACGGTATTCCGTACGTACGCACGTGCGGTGATTTCTTTTTCCGTACGATAGATAGATGGTGAAATAGGGTTGTTTCATACTTATAATAACATATCAGTATATGTTTGATACTGATGTTATTACTTCATAATGAAACAACCTAAGAAGAAGAAGTGGAAGAAGAAATAAAGATGAAAGAATTGGTAACGGTAATTACCTCTTCTTTGAAGCGCCTTTTGGAGACCTCCTCTTAGGGAACTAAAATTGGTCTTTGAGGAAGACCAGAACCTCTAGGATGTTGCTAGGGAAGTGGAGAAGAGATTTTGGCAGGGTTTGGCCGAGCTTGAGTGCTCAAATTGGTGTGAGGAGGAGGGGGAGGAGGTGTCCTTTTATAAGGGAGGAGAGGGGCACCTTAGGAATATCTCAAAATATTATTTTATATTAAAGTAAAAATCGGTTTATAATGGCTCCAAAGGGTCTTATTTCGAAGATAAAGTGGGTAAGGGTCGAAATCCTATCAACCAATAAGATTTAGACAAGTTTAGGGTATTATTTTAACCTTATCAATTAGATTTAACTCTAAGTTAAATAATTTAACTTTTACCATGTCTTTTTGTTTTCTTTCACTATATGGTTAATACACTTACTATAATATGCCAAAAGAACCCCAAATTGTTTATTATTAATATATATATCCTTATCTAAGTCATTTGGCCGAACCTTAGATTTTTAGGAATAAAATAACAATTAGTAATATAATATTTGATTTAAAAACTATTTTGTGTCAATTTTGACACTATTTGATATATGATTTTTGTGAAAGTCATAACAGAATTATATGTTCGAAACAAGTTGATTAAATCAACACTAATATGTCATAGTAACCTATAAAATTAGTGGAATTCATAAAAAGTCTTAAATTACATTTATTTTGGTATTTATATTATCAATTATGTCAATATTTCATTAATAAGATAATTACTGCATCATCTTTGTGTCATAAATAAATTATATTATTTGATGTCTAAAAATTACAAATAAAATACCACCATGTAGGAAATCTTTTTATCTTTCTAATGAATATTTAAAATCGAATTTATCTTATTTATAACCCTATATTAAAAATTATTTACTTATTAAACATTGATTTTAACTATTTTAACCCTTCTTTAAATAAATTAGTAATAAATGTCCTAATCTAATCCAAGTGGGCCTAAATGGTCATATTTTATTCCTAACTTTGTTTTTGGTCGAATTACACTTGTCCAATAGAATTAGGACATGTGTTAGGGTAATATTAATATCATATTTACCCTTAGTTACCCTATTTACTATTAACCGTGGTAAAAAAAAGTAAAAAGTTACTATTCACCAAAAATTATTTTCATCTCATTAAACCACATTTTACTTACTGACATCAACCGTGTCTCTCGGATTTTTGAAATTCCATTCACAGAAGCGGTAAAATTAAGATTTATGAAGAAATTAATTTTTTTAACTACCACTTAGTAGTTTCACTATTCATCAAAAATTGATGTTTTTCAGAACAATGCCAAAATTTCATCCTAAGCTATATTTCATATTCCGAATTCAAAAATGAAGTCTATTTTACCAAATTCATATCATAGAATTTGCATTAATTAATTTTATATTTAAATCCCGCTGTTAAAACAAAGAGCGTGTTTTTAAGAAACAATATCTATCAAAAGATTGACACTTGTTTATGTCTGGTTTAAATGTGAAATTACAACAAATGACCAACATTGTATTAAATTGTAAAAATATATTATAAATATACTTTAAAACCACTCAAATTAATAATTTATCACTATTAATTATTTTGATTAAAAAAGTTGTTTTTAATTATGATTTAGTAATTTTCACTATTCATCAAAATATGAAAGTTATCCGAAAAGTACCAAAAACTTCACCTTAGGATAAATTCGATACTCCCAATACAAAAATGAAGTTCATTTTGAAAAATAAGATTTACAGTGTTTTAAAAAGTGGTTATTACTATTCATAACGGCTAGTTTTAATAATATTTTAATAGCATATCGTTGTTTAGTGAAACTCGGTATTGCGTATTACACACACTATCGAGGAAGGTCGTGATTGCATGTAATGCAAGGCAAGTCAAGGATGCGTGTTGTGCAAGCTCCTTTTGGTGTAGCGTACAACACAAGACTTTAATAAAATTAAAAAGAATATTTTTTTTATAAAATCTTGGGCTGTTACATTTATGATGACAACACGTACTAAACCAAGTTGTACTAGGATGCTCTCTATGAGTTCCCCCATGGGGGTGCAGTTTGATTGCTCATAATGGGTTACCTTATTGGGGTGTTGATTGTGTATGCACACTTTATATAAACCATGGTCACTGATGAGATGTGTGAGGATTCTATATCAATTAACTAACCTAAAATAGGGAGTTTTACCCTGGTGCTATGAGTAATTTGATTTAATATACATTCCATTGATTTGTTGAATTTTTTTATTCATTCCAACTAATTTATATAATCTATTTTATATAGAATTTTCATTTAATCATATTTGAATTTTTTTTGACATATCTTCCAAATCTTTAAAAGAACAAATGTTTTAGTTTAAAATATGAAAATGAAATTCCATGCCTTTTTTATTTTAAATTGATATAATAAATTGTTATTTGTTTTGGTATTAATTATAGAACACTTGGGGAGACCTTTATAGAATTTATAGCTAAACCCATACATTTTATTTTGGGAGTTTGAAGACATTATTATGACATTTCTGTGCAAAGGGAAAGAGCCCCTTAGGGGTGTTTGATATTCATGAACCTTTGGATTATGGAGTGATGATGGAGGTGACCAGTGTAGATGTTATCAACATCTTCCCTAGGAATTTTGATTTTTCATCTTGTTAGTTACTAGGTACATTGATGATGTACTTCTTTGGATTTTTATCTACCAACTGTATCTAGTACTTCTCCTTTTGGGAGTGTTGAGCTTGTTGATGTTCAATCTTTTATCTTCCACTATTTATGGAAACTTCATTCCATCTTTGACATTTTATGATGTGAGGGTCTAGTCACAAACCCATGGGGATTTGGAATTAACTTTGGGCTATGTTAGTGTTGGCTTGGGTACCAGGGTACTAGGGTATCTCAGCTTGTTCATGATATTTTTTTTAAATTAATTTCAACTTTATTTATCTCTTCAGTTAATTTTTTCTTCAATGTTCATGTTTTATAAAAAAAAATTCAATAATAATTTTAATATTATACTATGTTTTTTTCAAATTTATTTTTATCCATGTTATAAATTTTAAAAAATAGTTTTATTGTAGATTTTTTTTTATTTTAAAAACATGTTACTTATAACTTTTTATTAAAGACGTGAAAAGAAACTTTGTTTTAATTGAAACTTCAATAACATGATTCACTACCATCATGGACACTCATTGATATCAATGTTACTTTATAATTTTAAAATGTTCTATTTGACGAAAACAATTTCATGATATTTGAGAGTTTTTACATTTTAAATAGTGGATTAAAAAATGAACAGTTTATTTTCCTCAATAAATATTCTATGTGATATTTTAAATGCATTTTCATTTATGTTAACATACATTGATGTTACTTTTAATTTACTAGGAAAATGATCAGTTTATACCATCTAATTTCATTCTTTGGATGGATTATGATGATGAAAATTTACGAATGATTCAATGAAACCTATTTCATTTAAACAAGTTAATTAAGTTATGATGAAGTATTTTTTAAACCCATTTCTTTTCCAGGAGTAATGATATGATGAAATGTTGAAATATTTACGAAACCCATTTAATTTATATGGGTTATAATATATTCATATAATAAATTGAAGTGCATTGTGTTGCATTTGTTGTCAATGAGACATGTTGTTGTCTTAGAATGAATGGATGTCAAGAATTGTCAAGATGTGAATGCCAAAGGTTGTGATGGTGTTGGTGGTGAAGGAGAATGGCCATGGTACTAAGATGCATGTCACTTAGGAGATTCACTAAGTGGTATTGGAAATTGTGGTTCAAACATTCTCCATGAATATCTGACGATTGTTGAGCTGTTCTTAAAGTTCAAAGAACTTGTATCAACTGGATACAATGTCACAACATGATTAGAAGACCATGCATTGTTTTCACAATGCATGAGGAGATGAAGAGAGCCATCCACAACTTCTAAGTGGATGAAGTGAGCTGAAGAAGACCATGTACTAATTCTTAGTGCATGACAATGTGAATGTGCTCCAACTTGACCTCTAATTGGATCATTGAAGAACATTGAAGATTATAAGTGATTCAGGAGTTCGGTTGATGAAGATGAACCTTTTTAATTCCATATCCTAAGTGAAGATCATATGAGGAGAAGTAATGGAATTCTTAAGAAGAAGATGAGAAGAAATGAAGAAGAAGAATGGCTTGGAAGACTTGGCATTTGGGTTATACTCATAGGAGAACTTTGTATTTGACAAAGTTCCTCATTCATGCCTTTGCCAAAAAAAATTGGCCAGCCAAGGCACCTTGAGGGTTCAACCCCAAGGCATGGGAACTAGGGAACCACGCCCGGGGGAACCCGTGGGGCGAGCCAGGGCGGCAGGCGCACACCTAGGACACCGCATGGGAGCCTGGGGCACGCCCGGAGGAGCGCGGCGGGGGTCGTGTATAAGCCCCCGAGGGCACGCGGTGGTGAAACCCGCGCACCCGGAGGATTCATAGTAGGCGCTAGGAGCGCGCCCGTAGGGAGCAGAGTGGGCGCAGAGCGCGCCCGCAGGGAGAACTCGGTGTGGGGTGGCACCGAGAGGGGAGGAGATTCAACTGGCCGTTCATGGGAGCGCTTATTTGATAAGCCGCGAGAAAACCGGCCGCGACTTCGATGTGGGACACGCAAATTTCACCGGGAGCGAATCCCAGCCGCTCATCTGATCTCACGGACGATCGGCGCCGCTCATCTAATCCGCCGCGCCCCCGATCTGATCCAAGCCGTCGAAGCCTTTTTGATCACCGCATCCAACGGCCCAGCGTCCGTCTCCTTCCTCGAGCTCAACCGAAGGCCACCCACGACATCGCCTGAACCAGAGGCCATCCGACCACCGGATTTCGAGTTCCCGACCACCTCGGAAGGAAGTAAAGCGTCCTTGAGGATCGTCTGGCCACACTGAATACATCCATGCAATAAAATGGGCTTGCATGTAATGTATGGAGAATTTCGGTCGAGGCCGAGGCAAACGAAGTTGCCGAGGCATCGGAGTGTTCGTGTTTTGCATGGGATGGCCAAAACAGAGGTCGTGCATGCGTTCTAAATCGCATGCACGAGGAAGAAAATAATAAAAGAACCCGCATTTAAACAGAGGAAAGAAAATAAAGATTTGAAAGATTTTTAAAGATCCGAAACTTTCGGGAACTTGAGTTATTATCACGCGGATGTTTAGAAGCATTCCTCTACCTATAAAAGGAGAGCTTGAGGCCTTGTAGTGCTTGCTGATCCTTTGAGAAACGAGAGTCCCGTGAGAGCACCCTTGTGCCTCGCGAAGAATTGAGTTGCGCATCCCCTGCGCGGCAGAGAAGCCCGGAGCCATTTTTGGCTTCGTGAAGTTCCTTTTTGCGCATCCCTTGCGCGAAAGAGGTGAAGGGGAGTCCCCTGCGCGCTATTCCTTGCGCGGAAGGAAGAACCGGGGTTGCACCAAGCCTTGCGCACCCTTGGTTGGAGCCCGCGGCTAAAGCACTTGCGCGCCTGAGGGCAGTAGCACTTGCGTGGTCATTTGAGGCTTGTGCGAATGAGGCCGCTTGCACCCTTGTGACTTGCGCGACCCACAGCTACCCCTTGCACCCTTGATACATGCGCGGACCGTGCTTGAAGAAGACACCCGTGGGCAGTGTGTGTGCATAAGTGGAGAAGGACACATTTAAGTGAGTGTGCAAGAAGAGGAGGAAGGTCGAGGCCTTAGTGCCTTGTGTGCAAAAATCAGTGGAAGAGGCCGTAGCCTTGTGTGTGAACACTTTGAAGAACAAAGAATACTTTGTGTGTGTGCAAGAGGAAGTGAAGGCCAAAGTGTCAAGTGTGTGAAAAATGAAACAAGTGTGTGTAAAGAGACAAGTTGGCCGAACCTAAGTGTGTGCACTAAGAAGTGTGTATACACTTAGAAGAAATAAGGAGTGACCCACACTAAAGTAGAACACACTCTAAGTGTGTAAACAAATTGGATAAAGTGTGTGAAGGAGGAAGAAGGTGTGTGCTTAAAGTGTTACACCCTTTGTGGGTTTACTGCACCAAGAAGAGAAAGAGGAGAGTGCATGCATGCATGCATGCACATGCACACGTGAACAGAGTCAAATCAGTGGTGTGCATTTGATTTGTCCAAGACCAGAGGATCTTGAAGAAATTGAGAAGGCCATGCTATCAGTGCATGAGGATGAAGAGCTGCCATGCACTCAGTGCATGAAGTTAATGTGGTTGAGACTGGACCAGACTGATGTTAAAGATATCAATTGTCTGAGTATTCAGTAGCTGGAGAGAAGCCAGGTCATCCTTAGAAGAAGGTGATAAAGCCTGAGCAAGACGAGAAGACCTGATCAACTCAAGTGATCAGAGGTACAGAGCAAGGCCAGCAGTCTTTATCCCAGACTGCTGAAGATACTTGAAGAAGCTTAAAGTGAAGAAGAGCTACTCGTGTGACTCGAGGAGCTAGGAGAAGACCCTGTGGGACTCAGGGAGAAGAAGTATTTAGTGGGATTCTGGAGCAGGCCAGTGGGACTCTGGTAACACTGTGTGACGCAGTATAAAGACCCTCCTGTGGGACTCAGGAGAGATACAGTGGGACTCTGTATCGACCATTGTAATTTTAACAGGTTATAATGGAGAATCCATGCTGGGAGAGCATAGCAAGGATGTAGGCCTTTGGTGCCGAACCTTGTAAATCCTTGTGTCCTATGCCTTTTCATTACTGCATAATCCGGGAAAGGTTGAGAGATACAAGAAGATTGGATCGAGGCTTTAACCAGCCATAGAGGTTTAATTGATAAGGAATCAATTAGTAAAAAGTTTTAAAGGATCACTGATTCACCCCCTCCCCCTTTCAGTGATCACAATGATCTGGGCACTTCAATTGGTATCAGAGCGAGGTTGCCTCTAAAAGATCCAAGGGAGTCTTTATGAAGTGCAGATTTGAGGAAATGAAAGAACAGCCTCAAATGGAGATATCTGCCAAGACTCAGAAAAATAGAAAGAAGAAACAGGCCAAGAAGATGAAGAAAGCATGTCCTAGCTGTGATGAAGTTGGAACAATGAAAGATCTTCAAAGTGAAATCGAATATCTTCAGAAGACAGTCCCCAAGGAAGTGGCAATGTGTATAGCTACAGGCATCCTTGATTTTCAAGAAGAAAAATTACAACTAGAAGAAGAAGCCAATGCAATGGAAGATCAGTTGGCTAAAAGGGTTGGCATAACCAACACTCTCAGAAAGCTGGTGAAGGCTAAAGATGAAACCGTTTCTCTTTGCAATGAAAGATATGAAGACACTGCTGAAGAATTGCAAAGAATCCTTTCTGAGAAATAAATCTTTAAAGTAATAATCAAAGATGTGTACCATGCACTGGAAAAGAGGCACAAAGTTTCAATGAATGTCAGAGATGCTCAACTTGAAGAAAAAGTCAAATTGGTGAAGGAGATGGACAATTCATTGCAAGAATTGAAGAAGGTGCATGAAGACCAGATGAAACAACTGGTGGAGAATTGGGAAGGAAAGCTAAGAACTGTTGAGGATGAGAAGAACTCCCTCAACATGAAATACTTGGAACTGGAGGTGATATTGAAACATCTGCAATCACCTAAAGCTGAATCCTCCCAGTCAGCTGGAAGAAGACATGTTGCTACTCAAGTATTCTTTGAGCAGGATGATTCTAAGATAAATACATCCTCTAATAAAAGTGTAACATCTTCTAGAAAGAAGGTACCATCCATACCATCTTGTATTGATGCTTCTAATTGTGTTTCCACAAAAAGTGCAGGATGGAAGAATGAATCCAAACAAGTATGGATGAAGACAGTAAAGAGGCAGAGCTCTCCTGATGTAGCACAAAAAAATCAAGAAAACTACCCAGCAATCAGAAGGACTGAAAAGGTCAAGATTCGTGGGACAATGCTGGTGTTGTAACATGTATGGGCATTGTGAAAAGGATTGTTGGTACAATCCACTGAATGCCAAAGCATAGAGGAAGCCCATGCCTAGGGGGAGCAAGCCAGAAGAAAAGAAGCAGCATCCACAGGTCCAGAGACATCTGTTTACTGCAAATAGATTTGGATTACTTGACAACATCTGGGATGATTGCAAAAGTGGTCAAAAAGATACATGTCAATCTCCAACTGTATCCAGAGCTCAAAAGAAGAAAATATCACAGAACCTGGCTCAGAAAGAATCCTTGGGAAGCAAGAAGAAAGTTGAAGATGTTCCCAAGAAGATTATGAAAAAGGAAGAGAAGACCTTGGGGTCTAAATCCAAGAAGGGTGATGCATCCAGAAGGACCACCAAGAAAACATGCTTCTACTTTGGAAAGAAAGGACACATCATGGACCTTTGTAAAGAAGCCATGAAACTAAATAGAAGCAGACTGAACTCCAAAAGACAATCAATCCAGAAGAAGAAGGGATTGATTGAAAATAAGTTTCCTAAGAGAGGTAGATTAGCAGCATCCAAAGAACCATGTGGAACTTCCAAAACTGAGGCCACTCTTCCAGATGATTTACTAGTCATATGGCCAAATCAGTTGCAACTTGCCAGAGAACTGCAAAGAGCTGAAGATGAAGCACTGGTAATTGCTAAGGCAAAAAGGAAACAAAAGATTTCACATGAAGATGTATTGAGATCCACACCAGCACCAACATCATTGAAGATCAAATGTGCAAGTGTGAAGACTGGTGAAAATGGGGCATCTCGGTTGAGAGAATCTTCTCAACCTTTTTGTTCACATTGATGAACCAAGGAGGTTCCATCTTATTCCCTTATACTCTTGGTATATACATGTGCTAACATTGCAGGGAATTGAAGATGATGATCATTCTCATCTGGAGAGTGGTTTGGACAGAATGGAGTGCACCCCTTGAGGGGGAGCCAATCTGGAGAAGATGATGTTCTGAAATTAATATCATCTTGAGAAAGTAGATGAAAGGGGGAGCTTTATCTTTGCACCTGAACATTCTAATGTGTTTTGTGAAGTATGTGTAGGATTCAGCAATTCATTGAATATCTGAAAAATTAAACCCCTAAGCATGATCTCACATGTATTGTGAATGTTGGACAGCATTGAGTTCCTTGGTTACATCACTCTTGTTTTCTACACCGGGTTATCCCAAGTAAACTTAGAGTTGATCAACTAAAGGTTCTTTGCTAAAGAAGAACATGTGACATCATCCCTCTCTTGTGATTTTCAAGACAATGCTTTTCAAAGGGAGGAAGAGATATTTTTGAAAGTGAACCACACCACACCTTTGCATTTGATTGCCAATAAGGGGGAGAAAATATTGGCACACATATTGACCCATTCATATGTGCTGAAGGAGTGTATTGACAACAAATACAAAGGGGGAGATTGAAGTGCACTGTGTTGCATTTGTTGTCAATGAGACATGTTGTTTTCTTAGAATGAATGGATGTCAAGAATTGTCAAGATGTGAATGCCAAAGGTTGTGATGGTGTTGGTGGTGAAGGAGAATGGCCATGGTGCTAAGATGCATGTCACTTAGGAGATTCACTAAGTGGTATTGGAAATTGTGGTTGAAACATTCTCCATGAATATCTGACGATTGTTGAGCTGTTCTTAAAGTTCAAAGAACTTGTATCAACTGGATACAATGTCACAACATGATTAGAAGACCATGCATTGTTTTCACAATGCATGAGGAGATGAAGAGAGCCATCCACAACTTCTAAGTGGATGAAGTGAGCTGAAGAAGACCATGTACTAATTCTTCGTGCATGACAATGTGAATGTGCTCCAACTTGACCTCTAATTGGATCATTGAAGAACATTGAAGATTATAAGTGATTCAGGAGTTCGGTTGATGAAGATGAACCTTTTGAATTCCATATCCTAAGTGAAGATCATATGAGGAGAAGTAATGGAATTCTTAAGAAGAAGATGAGAAGAAATGAAGAAGAAGAATGGCTTGGAAGACTTGGCATTTGGGTTATACTCATAGGAGAACTTTGTATTTGACAAAGTTCCTCATTCATGCCTTTGCCAAAAAAATTGGCCAGCCAAGGCACCTTGAGGGTTCAACCCCAAGGAATGGGCACTAGGGAACCACGCCCGGGGGAACCCGTGGGGCGAGCCAGGGCGGCAGGCGCACACCTAGGACACCGCATGGGCGCCTGGGGCACGCCCGGAGGAGCGTGGCGGGGGTCGTGTATAAGCCCACGAGGGCACGCGGTGGTGAAACCCGCGCACCCGGAGGATGCATAGTAGGCGCTAGGAGCGCGCCCGCAGGGAGCAGAGTGGGCGCAGAGCGCGCCCGCAGGGAGAACTCGGTGCGGGGCGGCACCGAGAGGGGAGGAGATTCAACTGGCCGTTCATGGGAGCGCTTATTTGATAAGCCGTGAGAAAACCGGCCGCGGCTTCGATGTGGGACGCGCAAATTTCACCGGGAGCGAATCCCAGCTGCTCATCTGATCTCACGGACGATCGGCGCCGCTCATCTAATCCTCCGCGCCCCCGATCTGATCCAAGTCGTCGAAGCCTTTTTGATCACCGCATCCAACGGCCCAGTGTCTGTCTCCTTCCTCGAGCTCAGCCGAAGGCCACCCGCAACATCGCCTGAACCAGAGGCCATCCGACCACCGGATTTCGAGTTCCCGGCCACCTCTGAAGGAAGTAAAGTGTCCTTGAGGATCGTCTGGCCACACTGAATACATCCATGCAATAAAATGGGCTTGCATGTAATGTATGGAGAATTTCGGTCGAGGCCGAGGCAAACGAAGTTGCCGAGGCATCGGAGTGTTCGTGTTTTGCATGGGATGGCCAAAACAGAGGCCGTGCATGCGTTCTAATTCGCATGCACGAGGAAGAAAATAATAAAAGAACCCGCGTTTAAACAGAGGAAAGATAATAAAGATTTGAAAGATTTTTAAAGATCCGAAACTTTCGGCAACTTGAGTTATTATCATGCGGATGTTTAGAAGCATTCCTCTGCCTATAAAAGGAGAGCTCGAGGCCTTGGAGTGCTTGCTGATCCTTTGAGAAACGAGAGTCCCGTGAGAGCACCCTTGTGCCTCGCGAAGAATTGAGTTGCGCGTCCCCTGCGCGGCAGAGAAGCCCGGAGCCATTTTTGGCTTCGTGAAGTTCCTTTTTGCGCATCCCTTGCGCGATAGAGGTGAAGGGGATTCCCCTGCGCGCTAATCCTTGCGCGGCAGGAAGAACCGGGGTTGCACCAAGCCTTGCGCACCCTTGGTTGGAGCCCGCGGCTAAAGCACTTGCGCGCCTGAGGGCAGTAGAACTTGCGTGGTCATTTGAGGCTTGTGCGAATGAGGCCGCTTGCACCCTTGTGACTTGCGCGACCCACGTCTACCCCTTGCACCCTTGATACATGCGCGGCCCGTGCTTGAAGAAGACACCTGTGGGAAGTGTGTGTGCATAAGTGGAGAAGGACACATTTAAGTGAGTGTGCAAGAAGAGGAGGAAGGCTGAGGGCTTAGTGCCTTGTGTGCAAAAATCAGTGGAAGAGGCCGTAGCCTTGTGTGTGCACACTTTGAAGAACAAAGAATACTTTGTGTGTGTGCAAGAGGAAGTGAAGACCAAAGTGTCAAGTGTGTGCAAAATGAAACAAGTGTGTGTAAAGAGACAAGTTGGCCGAACCTAAGTGTGTGCACTAAGAAGTGTGTATACACTTAGAAGAAATAAGGAGTGACCCACACTAAAGTAGAACACACTCTAAGTGTGTAAACAAATTGGATAAAGTGTGTGAAGGAGGAAGAAGGTGTGTGCTTAAAGTGTTACACCCTTTGTGGGTTTACTGCACCAAGAAGAGAAAGAGGAGAGTGCATGCATGCATGCATGCATGCACATGCACACGTGAACAGAGTCAAATCAGTGGTGTGCATTTGAGTTGTCCAAGACCAGAGGATCTTGAAGAAATTGAGAAGGCCATGCTATCAGTGCATGAGGATGAAGAGTTGCCATGCACTCAGTGCATGAAGTTAAAGTGGTTGAGACTGGACCAGACTGAAGTTAAAGATATCAATTGTCTGAGTATTCAGTAGCTGGAGAGAAGCCAGGTCATCCTTAGAAGAAGGTGATAAAGCCTGAGCAAGACGAGAAGACCTGATCAACTCAAGTGATCAGAGGTACAGAGCAAGGCCAGCAGTCTTTATCCCAGACTACTGAAGATACTTGAAGAAGCTTAAAGTGAAGAAGAGCTACTCGTGTGACTCGAGGAGCCAGGAGAAGACCCTGTGGGACTCAGGGAGAAGAAGTCTTCAGTGGGATTCTGGAGCAGGCCAGTGGGACTCTGGTAACACTGTGTGACGCAGTATAAAGACCCTCCTGTGGGACTCAGGAGAGATACAGTGGGACTCTGTATCGACCATTGTAATTTTAACAGGTTATAATGGAGAATCCATGCTGGGAGATCATGGAAAGGATGTAGGACTTTGGTGCCGAACCTTGTAAATCCTTGTGTCCTGTGCCTTTTCATTACTGCATAATCCGGGAAAGGTTGAGAGATACAAGAAGAGTGGATCGAGGCTTTAACCAGCCATAGAGGTTTAATTGATAAGGAATCAATTAGTAAAAAGTTTTAAAGGATCACTGATTCACCCCCTCCCCCTCTCAGTGATCACACTGATCTGGGCACTTCATAAATGTATTATGATTTTTTTTCGCACGTATGAATGGATTATTATTATGTTATGGGTGGGGATAAAATTATATTTCCCTCCAATAAATTCAGTAAATTTTGATATCTCATGATATAATAATGACTAGAATGGCGAGTGAACCCAGTTCAGTAAGGGAATATATCCACTATGATAGTATTGGGAGTAAACCATTACTAATTATATGATAGAATAATAATTGAACCCAATCCACTATGATAATATTTTTAATGATCCTTAAATAAGGATTCTTTTTGTAAAAATATGTGTATGCAAAAAACTTATGTCTTATGCCAATTTTATGCTCTTATGTATTTTTTTCATTGATTCCTTTACAAATAATGTCTAATGAAATCCCATTATTTTTTCTAGGTCTCAATATTATGATCTATAATATATAGGGTAAGATTTAAAAATGTTAAAATCATTATTACAAACCCTTATTCTCATGTTATGTTAAGTGATCATTGATATCTACCTTATTTACCCCTACTAATCACATGATATCACCATTTATTATATTTCCTTTACTCGGTTTATGAATAAAATTTTTATGTATGGTATTTCTAAAAAGGGTTATAGTTATGATGATATTAGTGGGATATGATGTAGATCTCTTATGAAAATGTTTTTAATGTATCCAAGTTTATAAAGAAACTATACCGAAAATATGTTGGCATGGATCACAATGTTATGTTATGAATACTCATCTATTAATATGTAATATATATGTATAAAAATTAAAGGTCACTAGATTTTGTATCATATTAAGGTTTAGTTACCATTGGAAACATGGATGAGACAAGTTTAGCGGGAACCCTTAGGATAATCCTATGTATAGGAAAATTTTATAAGTTATGGAAAAGAAAGGAGTGTTGTTTTCCGAAGAAAACATCCCTATCTGGATAACACATGTAGACATTATTTTTTCATATATTCACCAAGGGATAAAACCATAAATATATTTAATAGATTATATATCTACTATCATTATTGTAAATAATGAGTGTGCTCATACTATTCACATGTGTTGACACTCCCAACAGATATTCGTTGGTGATTTAAATTTGTGTTTTCAAACCATTATATAGTATTTGAATAGATTATGACCATGGATGGCCTTAGTTAAACCTAAGGTTTCATATATTGAAAATAATTTTTCATGATTTAGATATCCTATGAATAATTCTTCAGGATTACATTATTACTATTTATGATTAACATTTCTCACACTATGTTTTTTTATTTTAGTCAAACACTTGAACTTGGAGGATTCATGTAAAATCATAATGTGATAGATAATGGAATGATTTTTCTAATCGGAAAAAAATGAATTAGGTGATGGAATGTAAATATTTGTGATTATTCCTAATAATCTACCTTGATATATGACAAACAATCTCATTATGAGTGAGTTTCATGGAACATTTAATAAAATAAAGATATATATTCATGAATACTGTAGAGGATGGAATATTTAGATTCCTATATTTTTATAATGTGGGAAGAATCACTCAAAGGAATATATCAAAGGAATTAGAATATGTTTTAGGAGAATAAAAGGGGGAAAAATATAAATTAAATTTGAAAAAATGAACATTTCCGTTAAATGAATGGATGAGAATAATGGTTTCCATAATATATCATCAATGGTTGAATGTTTTAAATTTGGAAATTTTGGAAATTATTCAAATTGATTTCACAAGGGTAGAGATCAAGATAATGATCTAAAAGGTTATATGAGTAATGGTTTTACTGTTGATGGTAAATAGAACAACAATAAATTATAAAAGGAAGGAGGAATTAATGAACAATATGAATAATCCTAGTTAATGGTTTTAAAGTAAGTGTGGTGACTGAAGTGTTTAGGTATTAGGATTCTAAAATTAAGTTTTATAAGTATTTTTATCTATGGTATTTTCATTATAAGAATCATAAAACATGTAAGGATTTTTATACAGTGGATTTTTATTAAGGATTTTTAAGACTATCTTGAATGGTACTTATGAACTAGAAAAGCGATTTAGTGGAAAGGATAAATTTTTAGAAACCTATGACTGAGGGAAATTAGTTAATGATTTTATGGGAAAGTAATTTAATTCATATTTTTGAGGTTTATTACATTTATTGATTTATATAATATATTGTAGATAGTTAGTTTTAGGAAAAATTTAAGTTTTAAATGAGGATTTATAATGATTTATATTAATTTGGGAAAATATTATCTTGTTTTAGGAAAACATATGGTCATGGTGTTCACGTGTTTGGTATATAGAATTATGAGATCCTTTATATTGTTTGGGGATAAATGATAAATTACATATTGAAAAAAAGGGAACAAACCATTTAGATTTTTGGGTTTTGAATTTTTTATAACATATTTTGTAGGAGTATTATGGTTAAAAATTTATGGAATTGATTAAGATAAACTCTTGGTGTCACTTTTGTGGCTTTAAAGACTAACATATTATTTCATCATATGATGATTTATCTATTTTGGATAAATTATTCGAACCATTTTGGGTTTGATGATATCAAGAGATAGATGTAATGAATTATAGTTATTTTTTAGATCGTATGATATGTTAAATGTTAATTTTAGTGCTTTAGGAATGACTAATTCATTGTGAATATTCATTTCTTAGAGTAAGAGATGAAGTGGAAATTAATTAAAGAACATCCAAAAGATCAAATTGGGATTATTAAATGGAAGTAAATTAAGTAAGAATATTTTATTATTTTGTCTATCATGATAGTAAAATAATGCCTCAATATTAAGAAATTGATATTGAAATAAAAAAATTATACTTTCAACTTCACTTTTGATGAATCAATGGGGTTTTCACCCGTCAAAGATTCGTTGTTTTAAAGTCATCGACTTTCTCATGAGCCTATTCTCTTTCACAATCTATTAGTCATTGTATGTATGTTTTCTATTCCATTTATAAATTACAACTTCCCAAAAAATGTTATCCTTATATGGGAGCAAGATTATATTCTATTTTAGATTAAATTTATGTCTCCCAATTCCCCTTTTTAAAATATGATTCATTATCCCTCTATATGATGTGGGTTTTGAATAAAGGTATTTTTAAATTTTAAACCATTAATGACAAAGACGAAATTATGAGGTTGAAATTTATTTAAAAATGGGATAATGTAACACACTAAAAATTTTGTTTAAAACAGTAATAAGCTCGATATATTTCTTAACAGGAAACACCTAACTTTAAGTGAATTAAGATATATTATAAAATATTATTATTTAAATGTGATAGTTATGACCAAGCCCTAGAATTCATGAGTATGAATATGATAAAACACATTATAAAATAAAAATACAAATGTTACTAGTCAATACAATTATACTGATTTATTATTATCGAATAAGAAATCAATTTTTTTAGTGAAGTCATTTTATGCTTTAAATGTTAATTTTCTTCAAAAATTATTTTTATTGCATCATTTCCATGAATATTATAATTAATTTCAACCAATTTCAGAAATTATTTTTTATAATATGAATATATTTTTTGAAATAAGCATCTTAAAATTAACATAGGGTTAATTTTTTTTTTTTTTTTCTAAAATGATTAAATTTTCAATGAATAGTGAAAAATACAGATTTTCAAAAACACTCATTTATTTTAATTAAATAAAATTATTAAAAAATAAAATAAATAATTTATTTGGTATTAAAGTGAAATATTATCTATTTTATTTATAATAATCTAATTAATTTTATTTTATTCATTAATATTTATAATATTTATTTAAGTTAATCTTTATACTTAAAAATACATTTTTCTAAAAACTATTTTTCCTGGGGCTTTACTAATTTATATTAAAATCGATTTCTGGCACATATAGAGGCTGAATATTTTAAAATGGATACTATATTGGGAATTAATAGTTCCAAGTTTTCTAAATTCCCCCCTTTAATTTTTGGTCATTATGAATATTAACCATGGGAAATATTTGTCACCTCAATAAGTTTAAAATGAGTAAAACAAGGATAAAACCAGAAGATATGGCCTCAAAATCAAGCTAAAATTTGAAATAATTTCATTTTATTGGATAACTACAAGCACATTCATCCAAAATTTGGATACATTACATTTTTTTCTTTTTTACCTTGATAATTACAATTATATTATTTTAAGAAATCAAAATTGAAAAATGTCACTCTCTTAAATTTAATATCTATAACATTTTAACGTAAGGATAAAAAGAGGTTAATTTAAAAATTAAATGTTTGTTTTAAATATTAATTTATTATTTTAATCATTATTATCGTTTTTTAATTTTTAGTGAGGAAAAATTTTTCTTGAATGCTTACTCAACACTAACATAGTGCTTGTGCAAGTTGTAGAAAATCATTTAATGATTTTTAAAACTATAAAAGTAATATTTTTGGGTATTTATAGTTTCCAATTAATATTAAAGAAAAATATAGGATATTAGGGATTTTTGAAATGCATATATTTTAATTCCTTTCTAATCTTGATTCCATTAAAGAAAAATTAAATGAATAGTGTCAAAAATTCCATGAATGATATTTAATGAGAAATAATATTTTATTAAATAATTTAAAAATCATAAAAATCTTGTAATGGTAAAATTAGGATAATATATGTTGGAAAACATCATCCCTTGTAAATTTATTATCCAATAGATAACTTTTATGTAAAATTATAACCCTTTAATTTTGAAATAGTTGTTACTACAGTTATGGTTAAAAATGGTTAATGAAGGGTTTAATAAAAAAGATAAGGTTTAAAATAAATTCTAAACCGATATAAAATTTATTTTATTATTATATTATCAACATGTACTCATTATATTTGAATCAAATTCATTTGGGAAACAATTGTTCCCTAAATTTGACTTTATTATAATATAATATCATTCAAAATTACAAGAGTGCCTCACCCATGACTTATAAAATTCCACTCATTATTTCTATGATTTACACCACATTTATCCATATATATTTAAAAAACCCTAAACATTATATTCTAAACTTCCATATCCATGAATTATAGGTACTTTAATTCTTAAAATACCATACCAAGGTTCCTTAAGAAATGATCTAAAGGTGGTATACCAAAGAATAGGTAATTGCCTTACCTGACCTCTTTAAAAATACATATTCTTTTACCTCATTTAAATATATGGTATTAATCATATAATAATGAATTAGGCATAAAAAATATAAAAATTCCTATTATATTTATTGAACCACCAATATTCACCCAAATTTGCTTCAAATGGGAAGACAAAGTATCACCCGTGCATACGTGTGGACTACTGCCTCCATGCAGTGATACAATTGATTTTACGTCACAATATTTAATGTATGGTAATTATGGTGGGTTTAAATTTTATATATTATATTTATAACATGATTATAGTTTTTAAATTATAATTTCATATCTACCTTATTACTTTATATTCTCAGGAAATTGATAATACTTCTCGTGCATATGTGTGGACTATCACCTCTAAGAAGTGTTGTGATTCATTTTTTATTTCATATTTACATGGATGGAAATAAAGATTAATTTAATGAATTTATATTATATATATTATATAATAATTATTTTTAATGGTTAATGTTTCTTTCATCCATGTGTTGAAAAATGGAAACAATATTCATGCATATGTACAACATACTATCTCTATAAACGATGTAATTCATTTTTTTTATCTACCATTTTATGGTTGACAAGATATATATATAATGAATATATATAATATTTTTATAAATATTAAAAAAAAATTATTGTGTAAGATTGGTCAAAGTATAATGACCAGAACTACCAAACTAAAATTCTCATGAAAAACGAATGTAGTTAATAACCAGACATGATGATTATAAGAATGAATTATTCATAAAAGGGTGATAAAATGTTATAATTGGATCTCATATGTTATTATAAGTATTTAAATTATTCTCATATACAATTAAAATAAATTTAAATTTATTCCTATTTGGTTTATAGTGATTTTAAATCAAGTCAAACATGAGTTAAGTATTCCTCATCTCACTTTTATTTATTTGAGACATATGATGTATCCACAATTTATTTATTTTGTGTGGTTTATATACTACCCATGAGTGTATTTTATGATTATTATCATTAGAATTATGTTTTATTATATATCCATGTAAATTTATCTAATTTATGAGTTTCTAATTTGAATGTTACTAAAGTAGTAATGGATTTATATTACATTCTTATTTTTTATTAGGATTATTTATGATTATGTATTCAATGATAACATTTTATAAAAAATATCTCAAGAATCCCATGAATTTTGTTCTCTTATTTTTATTTCAATAGATTACAAGATTTACTTTAATTTTACTCTCTTTAATAACTCAAGAAACTAAAAGAATGTTTTTACGGAAAACTAACTTTATTTCTCACTTCAGCCAATAATATATTTCTTCCATGTCCATTATTTCCAAAAAAGTTTTGAAAAATATATTTAATATTTAACTATAATTTTTTAAATTATTTTTTAATCATTTTATATCTTTTAGAAAATATTTTAAATATAATGTTCTTACTACTTTACAAACTAAGTACATCTGAATTATAATATAAATCATCAAAAATAATATCTATTTTTACTTACATGACATGAAAGTAATTTTCTGACATAATGGACACTAAATGAATTGAATCATAGTTTTAAAGTTTCAATATGTTTTATAAAATAAAATATTTTGTTAAATATTATGAAATTTTTATATTTGAAATATGTTATTTCAAAATGAAGAGGTTATTTTCCTCAAAAATATTCCAAGTCATGTTTTAAAGAAATTTCTATTTATGATAACATCCCTTGATGTTTCTAATCTTTTACAAGGGATTTGATATTATAATACCATCCAATTTCATTATATAGTTATCCTATGATGATGATAATTTAATGAGTACTATAGAAAACTCATTTCTTTCCCATGGAATAAATAGATTATGATGAAACATTTACTAAAACAATTTATTTTATAGGGGTTATGATATGATGAAATTTCAAAATGTTTTTGAAACCCATTTCTTTTCTATGGTTATAATATATTGATATGAAGAATGTTTTATAATTGTTTGGAACACATATTTTTGTATTATGGTTATGCAAAATGTGGAAAAAGAATTATATATTCATTGAATGAATTTGGTAAATATTTATATCTAATAAAATAAAAGGGACTAAAATGGATAGTTAACCTAGTTCAGTGTGAGAATCTATCCACAATGATAATATTGGTAGTGGAAATTGACTAATGATATGATGGAATGGGGAGTGAACCTAATCCACGTAGAAAATATTTCTAGTTCTCATTGAAAAAGGAAATTATTTTCTATAATTATGTGTATGAAACAATATTTTTTATTATGCCAATGGTATTCTATCATGGCTTATGTTCTTTGAATACATTATGCTTCATGCCATATGAACTGTCTAGAATTATTCTATAAATCATGATTATGATCTATGATATATAGAGTATGGTTTTAAAATGTTATGATCATATTTTCACACCCTTATAGTCATATTATGTTTATGTAATCATTTATATATACAATATTTTTCCTTACTGACTATCTGATATCACCCTTTCTTATATATCATTTCCCTAGGTTATAATGAAAAGTTTTAAGTATGACATGACTAAGAAGGGTGAGAGTTATAAAGATTTTAGCAGGAGAAGATGTATACGTCTTATGAATATATTATTTATATCTCCATTCATACAAATACACTAAACATATATGATTCTGGAATAGATCATAATGTTATGTAACGAATATTCATATTTTAATATGTAATATATATGTATAAAAATTATGAGTCTCCATATCCATAATGCAATGGGATACATTTTACATCACTAATTTACATGTATGTTACTAATGAGGAACATAATATATAATTATAATATTTATAAGATATTATATATTACTAAATGATAAACCATATTTATAAATTTCCTTTTTATGAAAAATAAAATAAATAACTATGCGTACGTATAGACTACCACCTCCAAGGAAAGATCAATTTTTGTTTTTCATTTGAAAAATACCATACATGAATGGTCATGAGAATGGTTTTAATTATTAAATATGATTTAAATGATATAATTAAGGTTCTGGAATGGTAAATTGGTGAACCTATTATTAATATGGTAAAAAAACAATTATCATAAACTGAATCATTTAAAAAAACCATACTGAGATGAAAGTATTTAATTAAAATTATGTAATATTTTCTTATCCATTAATTAATAATCATAATAATACATTATAGTATTGATGTTTCACACTAATAAACATTAAATTATATCATTATTATACTTTTTAATTATATTATATTCAAATCACCTCATAATCATCGATAATCATGGTATGTTCATGTTGGGGATGGTTTTCCACCAACTTAAAAAATGATATGATATTATTTCATGGATGATTGTGAAAAAATAATTAAATATATAATATGATATAAATATGTAAATTATGGTCTTCTTCTTCTATAATTGATATATAAATATTTTTCTCATTAATTAGTAAAACAACCTTCATAGGTTAAAAATCACCGAAAGATGTTCATTGTAAATTCCATCATTTAGGATAAAGAATAAAGTAATCATGATAGGAAATATAAAATTCATAAATAATTATATTTCATCCATTATAGTAAATTTAATGATCATTTAATTATTACCTTTTAAAGAATAATGAATATTTACGTTGCCCCTATAATGATGCTATAAACTAACAAAACTATAAACACCCAATGTTGGAAAATAGAGAAAAACTAAATAATATACATGTGATTAATGTTTATTAAGGGATATTATAAAAAGTAATAGGTATGAATATATTTATAAAAAATATATATTATGATAGTTATTAATTTGTACATGAGTTTAGATAACATTATAATAAGTTATAATAAAGGTAATGGATTTTCATGATACAAATATTTTTCTTTGTGTTATAATCACTCTTATTTTACAATTATATTTACATATTGATCTATAATAAAATATGATGATTTTATGGTTCATTTATAGGATACTATTTTTTAACACAATGGTTTTCTTCCTTAATGATTTTATTATTTTGTTAAAATACAATTTAGTCACGAATAATTCACATTTATTTTAATGGATTTTTCATCCACATCAATGTTTATACTTCCCACTAATTTTATACACACCATAATGGAAAATCATCATGTTTTTATCTATAATTATCTTTTAATTACCATTTATTTAGTTTAAAACAAATGTTTTATTATACTTTTAAAGACGTATACATTTAATAATGGAATATTAAAAACATTTAAATGAAATTTCATTACAATAATCATATATAATTCCCTTATACTTTACATTTTGTAATTCTTTTCATTTATTATCAAGGTATATTAATTGGAATTTGTCATAAAATTATTTTATATTAATCATTCTCTATATTTTACAGAATTGTTTATTAGAAAGTGACATGAAATTCACACCATTCTTACGATTTTATTAAGAAGTGGTTTTTTAATAACAATTATTCTTGTGATTTATTTTCAATTTGAAACGATTTTTCTTCAATGGGGATATGTTTCTGTTTCAACATACATTTTAATTTATTATGTGATTATTTTGGGTAACTAAGTTTTCAGTATAAAACTATTTAATTCATGACTTTTTTGTACCATTTGGATGTTTTATGAAACCCATTTTAGTTCCATGGGTTATTTTAAAAATTAGATGATTTCCATTTATATTTTTATAAAACCAATTATTTTTACAATGTTTATTTAATATATTATTATTATTATTTTAAAATTGGAACTCATATTTATGGATTCTAATGGGAGGGTTCCTATATTTCCCTCTAATTCATCTAATAATGTTTCATATCACATGATACAATGAAATATATCATGAATGATATGTGGTAATATTTGTTCATAGGTTCATTAGATGAATGAGATGAAAGAATCATTGTTCACAAGTTTTGTGTGTGAACAAGATGAGGGAATCTTTATTCACAAGTTGTTTTTGGAACATGATGCAAAGACTGTTTTTCAGAATATTCTTCATGTGTATTATTGTGACACATTACCATGTTATTTATCATGTTATAACAAATTTAAAATATCCATTTCATTTACATGAAATTCCATATTTTCATTTTTATTCCTTATTATTAATGTATTCAATAATTTTATACCATTCTCATATGTAATATAATTTTTGATATGTTTTTATATTTCCTTAATGATATTTTTATGATATTATATTTAACTAACTTGTTTTAGTATTTTAATATATGTTATGGTGATCATTTATTTTGAAAATTATGTCCTCCTAATTTTCTTCTTCATGTTATGTTATTTTTCCCTTAATGAGAATTTTATATCACCTATTTATTATGTCTATATTCCCCAAGTTTGGAATATGAATATATTATGGGATATTTCTAGAAAAAAATTTAATGGATATTAATTATGAATAAATTCTTGTAGGTTATATAAATAAGATGTCATTTGGATAATCTACAAGACACTAAACCATTAGGTCATTTGTTTGTGTGACTATTTGTGAGATATATAATCCACTTCATAGGATTATTATAATATTTATGTCATTTTTATCTTACTTTCCTTCATTTGGTAATAAATAAGGTTTTAGTTTTCTTGTAGGTTATCTTAATGAATATTATTGAAAACCATAGTGGAAATTTTAAGTGATGAGTATAAGTAAATGATCACATAATGTTGTTTTGGTAAAGTAGATACTATGTAGAAATTCTAAAATTTGTATCCATGTATGTATAATAAAAAATTATTCAGGATCTAAAACAATTTTACCCTAGGGTAATATCCCCTAATAGGGTGTTTTGAGTGTTAACTCAATCGTGAACTAGTGAACAAAATAGTGGCCCAAATACAAACCGATTTTGACACCCCAAGGGATATTATTTTGATTATTACATTATATTTAAAACCAGTATGAAGTATTTTAATATATACAACTTGTTTAGTTTTAGGTCCAACCATGGAAAACCAAGATATTCCTAGGATAATGTGTGCACATCATTTATGAAATCCCCATTTTATGTTTATAGTTTCATTTTATATAATAAATTAATTTATGTGAAATCATTCCCAATATTCCTTAATATAATTAACATGAATGAAGCAAGTTAACAATGTTTTGGATGTATAATGTTGATATTGTCCAAACATGTACCCTAATGAGATTGGAGCTGTAAATAAAATCATGGAAATGATCACCCAACTATCTCAAGTTGTGGGAAACAACCCAAATTGTGTTGATCTCTTAAATTTTCTAATTATATAGAAACCATATATCAATTAATTTATGATATAACATCCACCCTATTTTAGTGGGTATTCTAATCAATTGTTTTTTGGGAAGTGGGTCAGTGTAATAGAAAATATATTCTTGGTTCTCTAGTGTTCGGACCATGAGAAGGTTCTTTTGGAAGTTTATAATTCTTAAGGTGATGTTGACCTATGGTGGAGTCCCACTAATAATATAATTAAAAAATATGGGGTAGAATCAATAGAATGCGAAGAGTTAAATAATATTTCCTTCAATAAGTATTTTACATAGAAAATTCACAAAATCAGAGTGAGAATTCATGGTATCAACAAAAAAATCAATTAATATATTAGATCATATGAAAAAAATTATCAATACACCTTATGTATTCTTTCGGTTTCATATCTAATAAAAAAATCACTTATTTATGATACTGAACCATATCCTTCAAATTGAATTAGTTATAAGAGACTTTTTTAGCTTTGAATAAATTAGTTTATGTGCTATTAATGTGGAAATTGAAGATAAAAACACTCATTATTCCAGTATTTTTTGATATAATAAAAGAAAGTTGGATTCACATGGGTACTAAAGTGATAACACACATGAAAGTATGAAAGATCAATCACCTACATGAAAATAATTTGGTAAGAATCATCCATGAACTTTTTCAAGAGTAAAATTTGAATGCTTTATGTATGGGTAGAACTGAAAAAGAGGACGTGATTGTTATAATGAGATGGGAAACAAGATGGAGGGAATAAATTCCAATGTTTCACGTTTAATGAGTATTTTAATTATGTAAACTATTTCCTTAATCCAAATGATGTCAAATAAAATACACCCCAAAAACCTAAAAACAAATGGAACGAGGAAACTCCTTTGTACTGACTATCACTGAATATGATTGTGGAAATTAAGGAATAATTATCCTCCACTTCAGAGCCATGGATTTATTTTAAGTTTTAATTTTTTATCCCAATTATATCTTGTATGTCTGTAATAGAATTAAATCAACCCCCTGAGGATTTAATTTTCAAGAAAAACTTGTTGATGTATTAATATTGTATGTCAGTATGAATACAATGGGAGTATTATTCATGTGAATCTTATCCATATATACATTATATAAATTTACTGTGAATTTGGGAATTTAATATCACTATCCACATGTATATCATATCAACTGGGAGAATAATAAACTCACAATTAATATTCAAAACTAACATATGATCATATTACAAGGATGGCTATAAAATCCCTATGAAAACTAATTCTATTATATAAATTTTGATACCCAATCATTAGTAATGTCTAGTTCATAAGATTAAACAAAAATAAATATTTGGATCAAACAATTACAAAGAAAAAAAGAAATATATTTCATATGTTTGAAAGTTTGATATCCATTTACAAATAATATCATGAGTCATCTTTATATTTTAGATTCCATTGGTTATTTCCATAGATATGTGATGATTAAAATTATGAGGGAAAAAATTATTTTTGAGGGAGAATGTAATGTCCTCAACTTTTTATCCTTACAAAAATAACTTTTTCAATTCCTTTCTCCACATGCAACACAAAAACCAAAAAATATTCACAATTGTAAGGTACTTACCAAATTAGTATTTATAAATTTTGTTTATATAATTATAATATATATATATAAAAGAATAAAACAAAATAACAATCAATTTAAATATCTTCTCAAAAAGTACAAAAATGAAACAAATGTAATATTTTTTATACATAAAATGTATTTTAGGAAATAAATATTTTTCAAGTTTTAAATTTTTATGATTAGAATTAATCTTAAAAGAATATATAGTATACCAGAAAAGGATGTCAAATAAAAAAAGTTCATTCATTACAATTTATGATTTAATTTTAAAGATAAATTTATAAATTTTATGATGTTAATTTTGAAAAAATAACAGCATTTAAGTATTTATCATTTTCAATTTCTTTAATATGTATTTATTTTTGTTTTTTTATAAAAATATTATTTTTTAGCTGAATAGGGAAAAATTCATTTTAAAAAATATCATGATTTTTGTGAATTGTTTTGTTTATAAGTATGAACTAGAAAATAATAAAACATTTTTATAAGAATAAATAGGAATTTTATAAGTTAATTTATAATTTGAAAAATGTTTTTTAAAATTTCTAATCCTGAATTTGACATTTTATAATTTAATTTATATTTTATCAAAATATTTTTTTATTATATTATATATTTCATATTTCAAAATTATTTTTATCAATTTTAAAAATTTAATCAAACATAATTAATTTATAATTTTGAATAATTATATCCATATTATATAATAATTAACATTTTTAAGGGACAAACTGTCGTGGTAAAAACTAGTTAGCATGGTGAAAACTAAAATTTTAAAAATAAGCAACCCTAGAGGTAAAGGGTCTAACATTATAAAACATAACCCTAATTTTGTGGTGGTGGTTTATATTGAAATTATATTTTATGCACTCTATTATTTAGTAATTTTAGATCTACTTCCATTGTTAGTGACTTCCCATTGTTGAAACGTTTTGGGTATTTAAAAAAAGGTCACTCTGGTTCACTTATAAAAGGGGAAATACTATTTTCAATTATCTTCACACAAACACCACTTTATTTTGTCCCAAAAACATCCAAAACCTATCCAATATTCATATATGAAACTCAATTATGTCTTACTATTTCTAAAATACTATCCCTAAAAGTTTTAATCTACTTCACAAAGGATATAATCTATGAAGTAGGTTATAAGTTCGTAAACGCTTGTTTTTTTCTCTTTATTTATGTGCTTTTACCCTTATTATTAAAATTTCATTTCACCATATTAAAATTATAACTTCATTTAAATTAATATTATATTATGTTATTATAATTATTGTGTAATAATTAACCCCTTCCATTTTACTATTAATAGAAACCAAAATGTGAATTTTGCGTTGTGTGGACTAATGCCTCCATGATGTAACATATTTTTTTTCCATCACCACCTTACAAGGAGAGTTATAATAGTGGTTTTAATGTATAATTTTTATTTTTATGGGATGTTATATATTATATGATGATAAATTATATTACTCATTTTCTCCATTCTATTAAAAATGAAATCATCATCTCTGCATATGTGTGGACTATCTTCTCCATATAATGATCGATTTCAATTTTTATTTTCGTCACTGAATTATATAGATGGTAGTTATAATGGTTTTAATGGATAAATATAATTTTCATGATATCATTATGGTTTTGGTATGGACAATTATATAACCTATTAAATATATTAACAACATAATATTATCATAAACTCAATCGTTTAAAACAATTGTACCAAGAGGAAATTTTTTATTTTTAATTGTGTAATATTTTCAAATATCATGGTTATTCTTCTAAATAAATTATAATTATGATATATCAAACTAATAAAAACTTATTTATATCATTAATCTACTATTTTAATGATATTTTAACTAAATCACCTCATTATCATCAATAATCAATTTATGTTGAAGTTTGGGATGGGTTGACTGCCAACTTGAACAATGATATAGAGTTATATAATTAATGATTTTGAAAAATTAATTACATGAATAAAATTTTGTAAATAACTAAATTATTATTTTTTGGTTATGGAAATTATACATCAATATTTTTGTCATTCAATAATAAAATGCCCTTTGTAGGTTTTAAATCACTGAAAAATGTTGTTTTGTCGATTTTATCTTCTAAGATAATGACTAAACTACATATAGAATGAAATTTTGACCCCAAATTAATATGATATATTAAATTTAATTAACTTATAATGATTAAATTTGGAATAATAATGAATACCAACACCTCTCCTGCAAAACTACTACGAATGACAAAAACTATAAACACCTGATGTGGGAAAACAGAAATACTAAGTAGAATACCTCTAGATAATGATTATAAAATGAAATTACAAATATTTTTTTGTGAATATTTTTCTAAATTATTATATTAAGATAGTTATTTTTTTATTGGAGGTTAGGGCTCAATCAACAAGGTGGGAATAAAGGGAAGGGGGTTTTGTGAGTGAAATATTTTTCTTGGGTTATAATCACTCTTCTTTGACTATTATCATTCCAGATTCATATATTATAAAATATGATGATTTTATATTATATTTATAACATATTTTTTGGGTAATAATGTTTCACACAAATTTATTCATCCTTTATGATTCCATTTTTTTGTTAAAATAATTTTTTCTAAAGAATAAATCTCATTTATTTTAATGTATTTTTCTTCCATATTAAGTATTTTGCTTCTACCAACGTTCTACTTCCTATAATAGGAAATCAATATGTTATTATATCTAATTATCCTTTTATTACCGTTTAATAATTTTAAAACAATGTTTTATTTATACATTTATTGACATAGGTTTTCAATAGTCATTTTAAAATAATTACATGGCCTTTCCTAACTATGATCTTATATAATTCCCCTCTAAAACAAATTTTTACAATTTTGTTATATCTCATCAATGTATCTATATTTTAATTTTGTTTGAAATAATGTTTTCTAAATTATTCTCTTTATATTCACAAAAAGGTATTTTATAAAGTGACATGAAAATCACATCCTTTCCAAGATAATATTATGAAATGTATTTTAAGAAAAATTCTATTGTTTATCTCTCCTTTTTTTCAAAAGATTATTTTTAAATGAGGTTACGCTTCATGATTCACACAATATATTTTTTTTATTACATGATTATTTTGGGTGATTAATGTTTTAGAATTTAAAAACATAATTATTGATTTTATTTTAAACCATTTTGGTGTTCTACGAATCCCATGTTATTTTCAAGGGTTACTTATGAAAAGCTAATTTTTTCCATTTTGATATTTAAGAAACCCATCACTTTTTCCATGGGTTGTTTAATATATGGTGTTTATCTAAATTTAAGTGGAACTAATATATATGTATATTGATGGGTGGGGTCTTATATAACCCTCCAATGCATTGGTTAAAGTTTCATAACATGTGAGGTGATGATGTTTTTATTGAATGAGTTATGATATTACTTCGTTCACAAGTTTGTTATGTGAATAAGATTAAAAGAATATTTTTTGTTTAAAATATTTTTGAATAAGATTCAGGAATAGTTTTTCAAATGTTTTTGTGTGAATGTGACGAATAATTATTTATTAACATAATTTTCTGTTATTATAATTTTTCCACATTCCCATCTTTTTTATCAAGTTTTGAAAAAAATTAAATATGCATTTAATTTCCATGAAATGAAAATTTTCAGGTTTATGAATTATTTTTAATGTATTTGACACTTTTATATGATGCTGACATGTTATATGATTATATATATAGATATTTATAATTATTTAATGATATTTTTTTGAATTTATTTTACACTATAAATTGTTATGATTTTCATCTAAGTTGTTCTGATATTTTATTATTATATTTAAATATTTTTCATGTTTACCTCAATGTTATGATATTATTTTCCCTTGTTAAGAACCTAATATAAACCATTTATTATGTTTTTATTCCATTTGTTGTGTAGATATATATCACATGATATTTCTAGAATAAAATATAGAGGATCTTGATAATTAATAAATGTTTGAAAGTGTTATAAATAATGTTTTATTTAGCTAATCATTGACACACTAAACATTCATGTCCTTTGGTTTTGCCACTATTTTTGAGATGCATAATCTAAATCATAAGATTATTGTAAAATTTATGTTAGGTTTATATTAGAATAATTCAATAAATAGTATGTACATGTATCCTCTACCCGATATGGTTTATTTGTTTTATCACATGTGAGGACCTCAATACTTCTCAATAATTGACCTTCATTTTGAGTAATATCAACTTCAGGTCCAAACAGAATACATATGTAAGAAAACATTTCATATGAGGTATATAGAATCATAATTAATAGTGATTCCATTTTTAAATACTAATTCCCATGATATGTTCATTTATTTAATGAATAGAGTCATCAAAGACTGTCTCAATTAGTTTTTGGTAGTCTTTATAGATGATGTTCTTATAAATTTCAATAATAAAGAAGACTATGGATATTATATAAGGATTGAAATAAATACATTAAAGAGGGATATTCTCTATTAAAAATTTACCATTATTGAATTTTGGATAGAGAATGTTTAATTTTTGGGTCATATAATTTCATGAAAGGTATATTGGCTGATCCCTCAAATACAGATGTTATTAAGTACTGTCCCAAACCAACCGTAATGACTGAAATTTGTAGTTTTAATGGGTTGTATGAATATTATTGAATCTTTTTTTGGAATACCCCATGGATATATAATCATCTAACCAAGTAAACTTAGATGTTAGTTATGTTACTTTGGATTGAATAATGTAAATAAAATGTCATGGAACAAATGAGAAGGTTAGTCGGTGCAATTGTTCTTAAAGTACCATGTGGTGAATAAGGGTTTATGATTTATATAGATGTATCAATGAATGGTATGGAATGCGTTCTTATGTATAATGATATTGTGATATATTATTCCTCACACTAAATGACGGTTCATGAGAAAAATATCTAAAATCCTGATTTGGAGTTAACTATGGTAGTTTTTTCATTAAATACATGGAGAAATTATACATATGGTGAATGTTTTAATATTTATAATACTCTAAAACATTTATAGTATATATTCATATATAAATATAGAAATATTTTCCATAGGATATGGTTGCAACTAATTAAGTATTATAGTGAAATCATATTCCTCGCAATAAATGAATGTTTATGAGAAAAATTACATAAATTAGGATTTAGAGTTAATTGTGGTAATTTTTTTCATTAAATATATAGATGAATTATATATATGGTGAATGTTTTTATATATATACTACCCATAAAATCTTATGCTATATATTCACATATAGATAGTTTAACATGATTCAAATGATATGGTTGTAACTGATTAAATATTATGACACCACAATACCTAACCACCTTGGGAAGGCAAACAACGTTTTTGATGATCTAAGTTGGAAGGACCAAGCTATTGTTTCTATGATAGTGATTAATAGAGATCCAATATTTATGGATTAAGATAAGTGGAGTATGAAATAATGAATAATTAGAATATATCATATCATTATTTGGTAAATGGTCAACCATCTATCCATGTGAGAATTAAAGAGGCATAAAAGAAGGATATGAAAATACAAAATAATGAGAGATATATTCCTAAGTTCAACCTTGATTATGATGGATTGATAAATTTCATGAAAAGAGAAATTGTACTCCTTATACCAGAATTGAAGTATCTATTGGGAAAATCACATAGATAATCACTCTCTATTCATCCAGTAAGTACAAAGATTTATGGTGATAATAAATATAACTTTAAGTGTGATAACATAAATAAAGATATTGTACTGTATGTATCCTCTGGGTTAGTATTCCAAATAGTCATGGGTGAGCGATATATTTATAAGAGGATATCAAAACCATTACCCATACTTGAATTCAAATGTGAAAACATCACAATGGATTTAATATTAGACTCTCCAAACATGTAAAGGCAATAATGATATTTCAGTTATAGTTTATTTCTTAATAAAGTCTGTACATTTTATTTTCTATTAGAGAATATTTATCCACTAATATTTTTTTTTCTCATATTTACATTATGAAATTGGTAAGTATGAGTGTAGTTCCACATTATATTGTATTTGATAAAGATATAAGGTTTACCTTGAAACTTTGGAGATGTCTTCAAAAAGTTCTATAAAATAAGTTTTGTTTCATAAATTCATTTCATCCTCATATAAATGTTAAATATGAGAGAACCATTCAAACCCTAAGTGATATTATTTAATCCTATTCTCTAAATTCTAATGGAGGCAAGGATATACACATTCATATTATTGAATGTTATTATAAAAATAGATCTTAATTGGATATTCACGTTTTTTCTTATGAATATCTTTATTTAAATGAATGAAGAACCCTACCATGAATGGATAAAGATACATAATGAATGCTATTGGGACCAAAAATAGAATAGGAAATTGATGATATGGTCAGATCTATTTAGCATCATGTCAAGGCAGTTCATATTCAATAAAAGAGTTATGCTGACATTCATTGATGAGATATATAATTTGAAGTTTGTGATAAGTTATCCCTAATAATTTATATATGGAATATGTTTATTATATTTATAATTAATGTAAATCTTATCCCAAGATATATTTAAACTTTTTATATTCTTTATTAAATTTTTACTATTTTTTATTTCATGGAACATCCATCAAATATCAGTCATGTTTATGATGTGTTCCATCTATCTCATTTGAGGAACTGAATATTTGATCTTTTACATGTAATAAACATATACGTTGTATGACTAGAGCATAATATTTTTATTGATTTACCACTATTTTATATCTTCGATTATAGAGAGAAATTATTTTGAAATAAGACCACTTGCCTGGTGAATGTTCTGTGGTGAAGCCATAAATTTGAGGAATCTATATGGGAACTCAATGATGTGATGAGATAGAAGTATCCTCGATTTTTTGTATCAATAGTGATGGAATTTTTAGAGAGAACCCTTTATAAGGTGGTATAATGTAACACCATGATATTTTATATGTATTCCATTGAAATAAATATGAATTATTCGACACCTTTCTTTTATGAAATCCCAAGTCTAAATGAATGTTGATATATTATAACATTTATAACATTGACATTGGATGGGATGGTATTAATATGATTAAAATAATTATGAAATATATGTATAAATTTTTCCTTAATTAAAATTCATTATTAATGTCCAATATATAATCATTATATTTGTAATAAATTCATTTCATGGTTTATAGAGTCATTTTCTAATGAAATGAACATTATATATTATTTTCTATATTTATGTAAAAAAAATATTGATAAATTCTAAATTTATTTTAATTAAATTTATATATAAGTTATGAATAATTATTTACAATCTAATTATTAATAATAAAGATAAAATCATTTGAAGTTATAAAGTGTTACTTTTTGGAAAACAATTTTTATGTGTGCAACGTGTTTATATATTAAAAAAATCAATATATATTATTTTTGTTAGTTAATTTCCTAAAATATATATTCATGAAACTATTTTAACACTAATTTAGTAGTTTTTATTTATAAATTAATTATTGTAAGCTCATTTATATGCTTAAAAATCTATTTTTTAAAAACTGGTTTTCATTTTGTTTTGTGCATTTATTTTGAAATTATTTCATGAAACTTATAGAAATTAAATGTGATAGAATGGAATATATATTTTAATCCATCATTCCAAAAAAATTTAATGATTCCTCTTTCATTTGTTTCATACTAAATAGTAAAAAGTAAAAAAAAATTATTACTAATGTTAAGGTTAAAATGGTTTAACAAGGGGAAGATAAAATAAGATATAAGGGTAAAAATTAAACATAAAAATTTATAAATATTATTGAATGATTATTTTTGAATTATCTTATCTTACCTTTAAATTATATTCCATTTCATGTCACTTTCATTTTAAAATGACGTTTTGTTTTTTTAAATCACTTATGTAATTCCATGTGTGTATATTCCCTTACTTATAAAAGCGAACATCTTATACACCGTTATTAAAAAAATTGAGTACTTTAAATAAGTGAAGACAAAAAAAAATATCATATATCCATTCACATTGTTCTAGATCTTACTTTCTTCACCAAATACCATTTTAATAAGTCACAATGTATAAGACAAAGGATTCCTCTTAAAGAAGAGGCAATCATCATACACAACTATTTCAAAGTTTACCACTTATTCAAATTCCACTAAATATGTTTTATACATCCTACCATATTAAATATATTATCATTAATATACAAATATGTTATAATGATTATGGGATAAAAATTTTCTACCTCCTATCCATAAAAGGTTAAATGAATGTTTATATTGTGTATATATGGAAACTACAACCTCCACATAGTGATGCGATTAATTTTCCTTCATATCCTCCCATGGATAGTTATAATGATTTATTTACTTAATATATATGATATTAAAATGGTTATTTAATGATAAAATATTAACTAGTTTCTTTTCCTCCTTTTTATTATAAAATGGACGTATCGTTCATGTGTATGTATGGAATACCATCTCCATGAGTGACATATTTCATTTTCAGTATCTAAATTTTATGGAAGGATATAAAATTTAATATGATTAATAAATATTATAATTATTAAATGAATAAGATTGTATAAATTTTAAATTAATATTATACCATAGCATGTTCTTAGTCATCTTAAATTTATAATGTGATATTTTTTAGGTTAGTTTTACCACCTACAAGAGTGATGTTATAATTTTTATGACATTAATGATTGAGGAATGTATAATAATGATGATATTATGAAATAATATGATATAAATAACATGAATAATATTTTATATGTGATGGAACCCATATCAAGATGCAAGTAGGATAACCAATGAACCAAAACACATAAGAAAGAAGAAGTAATAAGCACTTGAAATGATGATGATAATTTGTGATTGTTAATGAAAAAAATGATAAGTTGTTTTAATAAAACCATATATGATACTATAATTATGAATATATTTTTTATATAAATATAATAAATTAAAATATATTATATAGGTGGTTATAGAACTTATAAATAATGTCAAACCTGATGTAAGGGTTTATCATATCACATTTTTTATAGGAGACATATGCTATATTTACCACATGTTTATTTGATTTGGAATATATACTACCTAACTGATAGGTTATATATTTAATATTTTTATATTAATGTTATTTAAAATATAATTTGAAGTTACTTATTTCAGGGGTTTTATGTTTCAAATGTTAACAAAGTTGTAAGGGATTTATGTTACTCATGATTGAAATAGCGCAGATGTAAGGAAATTATGAGAGGAAACATTTTCATAATTTTAATCTAATGCTCAATGACAGTTCACCACACAATTTAATCAAAACCTAAATTTTTTTCCATTTTTTTACATTAGTGAATCTAGAATTTATATTTTCAATGGGATAAATCAGGTTTTTTAATTGATTTATTCCGTTCATTGAATTATTTATAATTTTATTCATTGATTTGAAATAGAAATGATTAAATGATTTCAATTATTATTTTTTCTGATTAAATCTTTTTTGATATAAATTTTAACAAATAATATACAAATTAATTATTTTCATGTTTTTTTGTTTTGAAATTATAAAGGATGGTATTGGTATGGATTATATTATATAAATTCAACATAAACATCATATGACTCCAACTCATAAAATACTATATGACTTTAAAGATCATCAATTGGAAGACTTTGGATAAGAAATTTGATATTATTTTTTCAAGGAGGGTATGAATTTAGGATCATCCATTATTATACTCCATCAAGTGTATAACTTTTCAGAGCATGTTTGAATGTCATAATCCCACATATAACTTTTAATTAGTGTTTATGACTTTATATTAGTGTTATAATTTAGATGTCATATGATTTAATAAAAATAAATTCGTCAAAACATATAAAATATTCATATCATCAGTTTATAGAGGAGATAAACTATCTAAATTGTTTCACATATTATGACTTCGGGCATCAAAAAATTTGAACATATGACTTCTATAATTTTCTAAAATATCATGATATCTGGAATAAGAACAATAATTTCATTAATAAGTAGGGTAAAACTTGAAATACCCTGACCATTCTGTTGGTATACCCGAATCAAGGACGAAATCATCCAAGTCTCCACATGGACATATCCATCAAACTATTGAGGTAGAAGGATGAGATCATGGGGTCACACCAAACTCAGAAGGTTATAGATACCCAATAGAAGAATCTGGACACACATATTAGAAAAATGGAGACTATAGAATAATGTAAGGAGAATGCACAAAAAAACTGGGATGATTTTCAAATCATGTTCTTCAATTGATACAGAAGAATAGGATTCCATAGAATTAAAGTGGGATAGGAAGATCATGATCGATTAAAAGAACTATGTACTACTTCCCTAATTATATGGTTATTAATAGAATGTGTGATATAAAACACTAAATAAATAGATCGAGCTAGATTTAATTCTATTATTTTATTCCCTTATTTATATTTCCATAATGTCACTAGTGATGGCATCATAGACCATTGTTTGTGGATCTAAGGAAATTACTCTTACTCATATTAATGAATTTCAATTTTAAATGGTTATTATTATATGATCGTTTCTCTAAATTATTTTGACTATTATAGATATTATGAGATTTCTATTATTCTATAAATTTTGAATTATTCTTCTCTTATTATTGGTATTGGACATATAGTCTCCTTGGAACATCTTTAAAGACTATGACGGTTATTGGTGGGTTGATTAAAGATATATTAAAAAACTATTATCCATAAGATATATAAGAGAAATGGACATAGTAGTCACTTTTTCTCACATATTAATATTAAATAACCAGACAATGAATATAAATTGAGGGTTGTTCCCAATTACAAATAGTAAGAGAGAGTAGTAAAGTAAAATAGAATAACGATCTAATAGGTAAGTGAGGGGATGTCCATGGTTTAGCCTCTAATTGTAAAATTTTTGTTCTAAACCAATTCAATAAAATTATTCAAAAGAACTAAACCCATAAAAAAAATTGAAAACACAGCTAAACCCTCCACTCTAGATACAATATGAGTCCCACTATTTCTATAAATTTTACATGGGATCAATTTTTTTTTGCAGAGTTCTATGCGTAAAAATTTTCATAAACCTTGAAACATTGCATGGGAGATAAAAAAATGTTGATATTTTTTTCTTTTTTGATCCATTTCAAAAAGTAATTCATACATGACCATATATAGTCTAGTTCACCTCATTGGATTTGATCTAGAGGTGAAAATGACTATAATTTAAATAATTAGTAATATAAGGATCATTGATGAGTGTAGAGAGAGTTTTTTATAATTTCATTGACAAAATATCCATCCTCTAGCACTTCTTCCACTAAGGGAACCTTAAAGAGTGAATACATGAGTAAAAATTTTGATATATAAAATAAAAAACATTGGTAACTATTTATAAATAACTTTATTAATTATAATATGACATTTATACAAAATAATTCAAAAGATTTTGAGAATAGAAATAGAATGATTAAATTATTTCCAAAAAATCTATGGTTTATCAACATAGGATCTCAATAAAAACATGCATGTATTTAGGGATGTGTACAAAATCGTCAAACCCAGAGTAGTCCAAAAACATTAGATCAGTTTCAAGAATGTTTTTTTCTCCTTATAATTATAGAACAAATAATGGTTATATTACATGGAACATAGAAAATTTTACACATGGAATGAACTTTTCATAAGGAATTCCTTCCAAAATTTCCCATGCATCATGGTGTACCCAAATGAGAAAAATATCTATGGGATCAAGAAATCATGTGAAGAAATCACTATAATTTTTGGGAGATAATAAAGTGATTGAAAACATTATTCCCATAATAAACATTTGAAGGCCACTATTTCTTGGTATTATTTATCCATGGACTACTAGACATTGACCATATTCTTTTTTCCCATTGGCCTAATCCTGGACTATTATTCTACCATACAAATGAGTAAAAACACATTGAATAATCCAAAACCCTATTAACCAGCAAGATGTCTATCTAGGTACCAAAATGTAGACCAAATAGGATGTGTTATATACTCCGTAGGACACCACCAATGGTGTCTAGTGAAATCCATTCCATGAATATAAAATAAATCAGAATGTAGGTATAATAAAAACCCGTAAATACATAAATGTAATCAAATCATATTTGGTTCCTTAGGAACACCAGGACATCCATACCATCTTAGGCCTAATTTGGAATATCTCTGAAAATTCCATCATGTATATATAAGCATATATTTAAAAATATACATAAAAACATATACATTAACTGGTTAGGACCCGAGGCATAAGACCAAGACATCCATATATAATAATAATAATAATAATAGTAATAATAAAACTCTCAGTATCAATATTTAAAAATATTTACAATCCGAAGAATATGAATAGTGGATACAAAGCACTATGATTGAAAATAAAACTAAAGGATGTGAAAAATCATTTCTAACATCGTTCCATTTAAGTATCATAAGAATAATATCAGGTAGAATGTTCATGAAATTTTAAAAGTTTATATCCAATAAAAATTTCATTAGAATAATCCCAGGTAGTACCTATGGTAAATGAGACAATGATGTTAAACTCCATGTAAAAAATATAAATGGATGTGAAATGACATGACCAACATCCTAGACTGGTGGGGGGGGGGGAGAAAAGACATGTCAAATAACCATAATTGTGACTTCTCAATAGTAATCTTGTGAAAGTAATCTCACTCTACCTACAAACCCTTAACCAAGGAATTATTTAAAGATGAACCAGATACCTCTCAAGGTAGGACATAATTCAGTTCGAAATATGATTCCATTCGGGGTATTCCTACTTGGGAATCCAAGGCTCACTCAATTATTAACAATTAATATGTATGTAGTTCAAATTTAATAATTAACATAGTTCATATGAATCTATTCATTATATATAAATATGATTCATCATGATTATTAAATTTTCACATCAATTTCTAGTAATTAAGATGAACAAGTAATTATATATTCCATGATACAATTCTAGATAATAGTTTTTTCAAGCGTGATGAGTCAAATATAACATTTTAAAAATTGGTCATGACTAAGGGTAACTACTTGGATTAAACATCCAACTTGATTGTAATTGGAAACTTATTTTATAAAGGATGGATCTATCATAATATAATTATTGATCATAAGCTCTGTGGGTTATCTAAACCACTTATAATTCATTTAATTCAACTTCGGATTTTTATTTTAATAAAATAATGATATAATTACTCAATGTTGATTTTAATTACAAATCATAAGCATAAGGGTCATGGAATACTAGTATCACACCCAAAGGGGTGGTTCAAGTTGAGGTAGACACCCTTCTATAGTGAAATCTAGTGAAAAAATAATAAATAATTTAATGAATAATATTTACTTAATAAATATTAGGTATAATGGAAAAAACTCAAGAATTCTATCATGTGACACAACAAAACATTTCATAAATAAGAAAAAAAATTAAGGGAAATTTCAAAGAACACCTACCACATGCTTTTGAAGCTTCACTCATCCTTTATTAGACTTTGATTCAATCCATATTAATAGAAAACATATGGATAAAAAACTCCATAAAATAGGTCTTATGGGATTGAATTTAAATGGAATTAAATACAGTATGATAACTATTGGTGAAAAAATGTGGGCATAAGAAAGTCATCTTAAAGAGAAAATCAACTTCAAAGGGGCTTCCTCATGAATACCATTCACGGAGCCCTGCATCACGACCAACGCGAAGCAAGATCCACTCACCACGGTCGCAGTAGGGAAAATAGGCAGGATGATCCATGGTTGTGATACACTGGACCAGAAACACCGCAACATAGTGGGAGCTGAATCGACATCTAAAATTCTAGGGAACTTGACTAAATCCTATATGAGTGTCTTGAAGAGAGCTCTGTTCCAAGGAGGGTATGACAATAGTCTTCGCGATTATGATGAACTTGGCGTAGTTCTTGGCCGATCACGAAGTGCCACATGGAATTGCGCGGTGCAGTCTCTGCTTTTTTCCACCCCTAGACTATAAATACCAGGCTCCCCTCGAGCCCAAAGGATGGATACCCTGGCCTTTTTCCTTCTCTTCTCTCAAACAACGAAGTGCCTTCTACTCTGCAAAGCCTTGGAAAAATGAGCTATTACAGGTACTTGAGCATTTCAAAGTACCCTTCCCTTAGCTCAAATACGACCCTTATTCAAGTAGGGATGCCCTTCATGGAGCCCACAGACCACCACGAAGGAAGGATATCCTCAAGGGGACATGAGTCTTTACAAAACATAGATTCTTCTAAAATTACCCTCCATGCACATGTAAACCCTATGCTAAGGCAGGGTCACTGTGCTTCATGAACATATTTCTCTCTAAATGATATGCTTCACAAGGTACCCTTACTTCACGAAGCCCTGCTCCGTGAAAGCCTTTCCACTTTATGAAAATACCTCGACATGCACCTATTCCCTATTCCTAGGATAGACCACCCCACTTCATGAAGCATACCCCTTCACAAAGACCCTCCATTACATGGAGCACCAGAGATTTCCAAGGCCTCTACCTGTGAACCCCTTTGCTCCGCAACCCCTTTTCCTGTATGACCCTCCAGGTTCGTACAAAGTGATTTCAGGGTCCCTTGGGTAGTGTTTCACATTTCATTTCTTAGCCTCATGATTCTATACATAGTCACTCTAATGGATATTTCTTCTTCTCATATCCACAATAATGTGGGCTCCCCAGTGGATCACTCTATGACACCCCTCACTGTGGAATTGATGATACCTTCCCTTCCCAAAGGGTGGGTGTGTATCGGTTATGTATGTCCTATGGGTGAAGAGTGAACCCACCTCATCTGAGCTGTAGGATATTAAACATCCAAGCACCATCGTCCCTAGCACATGACATTAAACTGTGGAATCAACCTGTGCATCATCTGCAGGGTGCCCTATATCAGACATTCTATATGATCACTCATATCCTTGAGAGTGAGATATTCTTCACATGGAATGAGATACTCTTTGTTGGAGTGACTCCTATACGTGGGGAAGGGAAACTAACTTGGTGTAATCCCCTATCCTTTCTTGTAGGAGGAAACACCCCTGCTCCTAATTTCTTCTTCGATGCCAAATACTAGAGGAGAAAGGGTCACATGGACCTTCTTTATCATGTCCCTCTCCCTCTGGGATTTGTCGTCATCAGTCCTCCATCCTAGAGTTTTTCCAAATCTCTATCTTCCTTGGATGAGAACCATGTGTAATCCCCGGTTTCCTCTGTTGGCAGCTAACCACGTGTAAGCCCTACTCCACTTTTTGCATATGCACCTTTTTCGACATGATCATCAGGTCACTTCTGCCTCTTTTTTCTCAAATATAGAATGAATAATGTGGTTTTAGAGTAAGAATTGACTATGGCATCCTCTCTGGGACACCTTAGAATGTAATACCCAACACCATCCTGAACTATGTGGACTTTGATCCTAATATCTTATGTAGGGTACCTAGGAAGCCTCCCTAAGTATCAAGCCAACACCTACTTGTCCTGACCCCTTCATGTCATTTCATCTCTATCCTGAATGATGTTAAAATACATCCACCATCCCAAACTACATGTAATTTGATCCTTTACAAGGAAAGGTACATATAAAACCGCTCTAAGGTTCAAGCCCAACACCAACTTTTCCTGACCCATTCATGTTGGTTCACTCTCGTCCCGCATGATGTTAAAATGTATCCACAACACCAAACTATGTGGAATTTGATTCTTATCTCCCAGTAAAGGTATGTAAGAAGCCTCTCTAGGGTTCAAGCATAACACCTATTGGTTTTGACCACTCCACGTCGATCCATCCTCGTCCCACATGATGTTAAACTGTACGCCCCCTTTTCACCCCACAGGATGATAAATTGTACCCATCTGAACTACATGAGATTTGATCCCTGTCTCTTGGGAAGGGTATGTAGCCTCCTTGAGGATCATCCCCAATCGATGTTAAGGCGTTTTGATCACCATCTAATGGTAAGCCATTGGAACTACAAACATTGTAATGCTGTTGGAACCCCAAACAGCGGTAAGCCATTGGATCCCCAACCAGTGATAAGCCATTAGAACCTGAATCGATGGTAATCCGTTGTGATCCCCAATATATGGTAAGACATTGTAGTACCCTTTTTTGGGACCCACATATCTGGTCCATCCTAGTGGCGTCAGACCAACCTAGGCTACTAACCACACGTAAGCCCCAATATATCAATTTGTCGTTTTCCTCTACACACACCCTGATTCTATACCCCCATCCTAAACTACATGGACTTTATTACCTTCCATGAAGATATGTTGGAAGATTTATAGAGGCTCAATCCCATCACCCATGCCTCATCCTGATCTCTCCCTTAAGCCTATGTGTTTCGGGAATGTCATGCCCCAACCTGGAGGTTCTACTTCATTTGGATCCCATCCAGGCATCCTTTCTAATGGTCCACCTCCCCAAGTGTCCCATCGCCCCACCGAACTATGTGGACTTTGATTCCCTACCACAGGGATACGTAGGAAGCATCAATGAGGTTTAATTACAAGGATTCCATAACATTCACAATGGTTTCATCTTATTCTCCATACACTTCACTCAACCATTCATATCCATCCTGATTCTTACCCAGTCTACCACATCCCGGTGAGATCATGTCACCCACTTTGTCGCATCTACTACCAGTAATCAGGTAACTAAAGACGTGTTAGTCCCTAGCATCAACGATTCCCATAGGTATTACACCCATCTGATCCACTCCCGTCAGTGTTTGGATCAGTCTGATCTCTCTCCTCTAGACGTTAAACTCGTGGAAAACCCTGTGTCAAACATGGGAAGATGAGGAAAACCTCAAAGACATGCCTATGGAATATAATTCCCTGCATTCGACATTGGATGCCTCTGGCTTATGCGCCCCTGAGAAGTCCTATTATAAGGGTTAGAAACCTAGACATGTTACTGTTCTAGCGTCCAGACACACCAGCGATGTTCAACATGACTAATCCCCCGACAGAAGGTTTCTGCCCTGACTGGACCCTTTGGAATGTCCAGAAAGAAGTAGTGTAATTAACCGGCATCCTAGAAGAAATGGCACTGGGAAGAGTTTCATGAACAACCTCTTAAGTATATGAGGGAGACTAGGAATTTGCTAAGTGTTCCATGGAGGAATCCACAAAAGGAGAAACTGACATCCCATCATCCCATTTTGATCAAGGAGAAAAAGTCCTTGAATAAGTGACAGATGTCGCCTGCCTTTGGAAATAAGGAATGTGGGACAATAGTTGCACCTCCTCCGAGAGACGAATGTGAACCCCAAAAGAAGATTCAAAAACAGAAATGGTGAACCCAACGTAAAATTTATTCTCCTCGATGTGGGTATTAGTAGTTCTCGATAAATTAGTGGATTAGCATGTCACCAGATCCATGTATCCAGTGCCAGGTCCTGCCAAGAAAATAGTGGGCCTGGAGTGAATTTCACCTGAAATTGGGGCTGTTGAACGTTGGACATCCCGGTCTGTGACATTGTCAGCATGGATCCTTCTTACCAACCATGGAAGATGGAAATAATCTGGGGAACTGGAGGTCACTTTCCTTCTTCCAACACTAATGGTTAAATCTCCATAATTTTTAGGACCCATGATTCCATTACTGGAAACCGATCACCTACCACCCACTGACACTGGGGAAGAGGGAAAATCAATGTGCGAACTGCATGTGACCTCATCTACTTAATGGTATCCTCCATGTCCATGGCTTTTGGGAATCCACACACCATCTCCCCTTTCGAAATCTTTCAGTGAAGGGTGATAAATGATCTCATTTGACGATGCGATGAAGAGGGGGTTATTTGAACCCAAGATATGGCCCAAAAAAACATAGGGGATTTTCCACCTAGCTACCACTGCCTCCCCAAGGGCTGCTCGAGGAGAAGACACTGCTCCGCACTCCAAAACATAATCATTTTGGTAGCCTCTCCCTGAAATGCCTCAATGAATCCCTCCCCTACGCCAATAAAGTAAAGGATGTATAGGTCAGCCCGACCAGAATCTCGTTCCTGCGGCTCTAAAGGAGGGCTCCCACTAGGCCTTGTCAATGCCGCTCCCCGGCCCCATGAGCTGAAGACCAGGTAAGCTATGCACCAACACCACTAGCCTTGTCTTGGTTTACCCGATGACAGTGTCAGGTGAATGACAAGGAGGACGCCCACCAAGGGGAATCAACATCAACAACTACTGTTGCTCATGCCACCTCTGACACATACCATCAGCCCCTTATTTATGCTGAGTAGGGGAACACGTACTCCCGGCCCGGATTGAGGACCCAACTTCCCCACGAGCAGGCTGAGCTAACTCTCCCGGTAATCGACATAGGTAGAGCTCACCGTAGGCCAACCCATGGAAATGATATCCAGTATAGAGGTCCTCTAAATACCATCACCAATGAGAATGTAGGTCCGTCCCTATCCCAAGATCTGCATGGAGGTCCTCCTTTTTCCCCCTTAAATCAGAATGAAGTTCCTCCCTACTGCATTTACACACAGTATGGGAGCCTCCTCTGCACCCACGACCTCTGTAATGGAGCACTTCCTATTATCACAGGTCGCTGGTGTGAAGATAATACACATCCGGTTAACCGTTTGTGTGGGGGTCTTCCCCATATACATACAGAAACTGAAAAAATTTCTTTTCCCAATAACCAGTGAAGTGAAGTTTTTCCTCACTTCATCAACACCCAACACAGAGGTCTTACATATGTTCTTCTCAACCAGTATGAGGACCCTACTTGCACCGAAGTTTCCAAAGTAAATAATCATATAGGCCCTACCCATGATCACACTAACTCCAGCAGTGGTCCTACCCACTCTAGCACTTTCTATGGAGATTCCCTCTATGGGTCAGCTTGTGGACTTGGAGGTCCTCCCTGTGTTCCATTTGACATCTTTCCAGGTGATCCTTGCACCCAAGCTCACCTAGGATGATGTTCTCTCTTCCCCAGCACCAATTCGGCTGAAGACCCTCCTCAAGAAAAAAAATATATCTTATCCTAAATATCTCTCTCAGGGAAGGAGGGTGGGTCACCACTTCCATAAAAAGAATTATGGGAAGATTTAAATTGAGATTAAACATGTCTGCTTTTCAGATTCTTAGGCAGAATGCAATTTAAAAATGGAACCCTCACCTCGTCCCTCTATGTCAGGGGTTGTGGTAGGGACAAGGCATATCGGCCTCATACATCCAGAATACGAGGTCCCCTGGATCCCTGCCTCACTTCATAGATACATCAAGGAAGATAATGATTTGGCATTTTCCCAGGGTATGGCCATGCTATCACCACCATCATCACCAGGATCGCTCTCTACCTCAACCAGATATCATGAAGAGATATTCTAGGGACCGGTGGTGGATGAGCGACAACATGGTCCACCACCAGTAGCTGTATTCCTTGTTCTAGAAACTATGCTCACCAGCTTATCTTATCACGATGTGGTGGCTAAGTTACTGAACTCTTCGGAGGATATCTTGAGATGCGGGGCTTGTCAGCCTGTTCACCGTATTGTCCACCGGACAGCCTACTATCTCAGCATTATCATTCAGTAATGCTACGGGTTCCCCAGCCTCCTCCACTAGGCTAGTTGGGATACCAAGGGCTAGGCCCTTAGTATGAGCCAAAGAGCTTGTGGGACATTCTCACAGTAGACCATTTCCCAAAGATGATTTGTCCAGTTGCAACACAGATTTTCAGTGCACTGAAATCGCTCACCCCGGAGAAAGATGGATGCTTTTTCCAAACAATATGGGTGACGTACTTCTGTCTCTATCATCAGAGAGTGGATTAACCCAAGAGTCAGTCACACTTTCAAGACATTGGTCAATAGTTCCATTTGGTTTATTTGGCCGCACTCCCTGTGGCCCAATGCCTTGAGTCACTAGGATGCCATTAGACCCTCCAACAACGATGCATCCAGAGCATTAATGTTCTCCACATGATTATCAAGGATACTTCCACCCATGTGCATGTTTATGGTTGGGGGAGTTATGCTTCTCTCCATTTAATTCATATCCAGAACCATCCCAACATGCCATGTGATATCGAGAATATGTCTCCAGGTGGAGTTGTGGATAACATGGATGATCTAATAGAAGTAGATATATAGACAGAGCTCCCTGAATAAAACATACCCCCTAGGGATGTGCCACAACTATTTGATCTGTCGGGAAGTGTTACTTGATAGAAAAGATATCTACTAGGTATTCCCATTCCATCCAAGGCATTAAACCTCATTCGGAATCCCAGTAAGGGAAAAGAACACCTCGGGTCCGTCAAACCCTCTGACCCGTCTGTATTAATGAAAAAGATGGATGATGATCCTGAAAAATCCATGTTGTGTTAATAGGTTGAAGATCAAAAGAAAAGTGTTAATGAACTCCTTGTTGAACGTGTTGTGGAGCGGTAGCTAGACTACGGTGATCCTCAGTTGGGGCAGCTGGGGTAGATAGAACTTCCCCCTAGAAAATTTTCTCCAGGTGACCCTAACCATCCTACCCATGAAGACAGGATAGAGGCCATATCTTAAGGAAAGTGGTAATGATATGTGTCACCAAATCCACTTGAGTGGCGTGATAATCCACGGGAACTAGCTCAGGTTCCCCCAACTGATCTACGGGCTATCCCATCAGCCGCTCCACGATCCGCTGGGCTTGTTTATCATGTTGAAGAACATACCAATGCACTAGTGTTTAGAGATCCTCGTCAATATAGGTACCCCACTCAAATGATCTGATAGCAGCACTCACTGTTCGCCTTGAGGTGTTGGAAACTCAATAGGTGGAAATCTCTCCTAATGGAAATCCATATCCGGTGTGGGTGCATGATATTCCAGCACCCCCAGGTTTGGAAAATCCCACCCTCTCCCCCTTTAAGGGAGTAGACGATCTTCTGCAGCATCTGGACCACTTCATCTTGAGGTGCATACCCATGCTAGTGACTCCAGCACAATAAGAAGCCACACAAATCTAATGTTTCATATAGACATTGGAAGGACCTATGTTTGTCAGGTACAACCAGCTAACCATCAAGTATATCACAGTCTAGGATGATCTCCATTGGTAGTTTCTCTACTAGTTCGACTCTACCACCCAGAAGAAGAGTATTGTATAACTCTTCAAATGCATGAAGAGGCCCGATGAACGTGTCATAGACTTCATCAACTGGTGGAATGGGATCACATAATCCCTGGATATGCTGCTGACACAAGAAGAATTGATGAAAATGTGTGTGGGGAATTTCATGACCAAACTGGTCCCTTATCTCATTACCCATAATTACCCTGGGGGATTTCGAGACTTCTCTTATAAAGCCCAACCCTTAGAAGAAGCCTTGTAGTAGGACAAACAGGCACGACTGTTCCCTCCTGCAATACTTATAAGAAGGGATGCTAAGGATGATCCCACCATCGTGGCCCAAATAGAGGTCCCCAGGCAACTGGAGCTATTACTAGTAGAGCCGCCTCCACATCCCCACAGGGGCCCTCCACCTTAGGCGCAGCCTCCGGCCCAACAACTCCCACATTAGAATTGGAAGGAACTCCCATGTAATGTAACACCTAGAGATTTTATGAGATATATTAGTTTTAATTTCTTTCATATCTTCTATTTTACACTACACCAAGATTATATTGTACTATATGAAACACCATATTAGCTTGCAGTATACGCAACACTATTCTTGGATTGTGTTACACACAATTTCAAGTTTGTTAGATAGTAGTTATTCTACGAAACATTGAGTGTATATATATATATTAAATGTATAAATGAAATATGGTTGGATTCTGTTACACACAAAAACAAAGAAGTGTTGCACTACACGCAACCCTGACTTGGCTGGAATTACACACAATCTCAACCTTCCTCGATATCGTGTGTTGTACGCAATACCGGGTTTCACTAAACAACGATATATGGTTATAATATTATTATACACTAGCCATTATGAATTGTAGTAAATATTTTTTTTGAATTTTATGATATTATAATTCATCTTACACATTTTATATAACATGGTATGAGAACAAAATAAATTTTTCGGGTAAAATAAGTATTTTTCAAAAAATGCATTTTTGCCGCCTTTTGGTGGCGCACCCATTTTAAATATAATTTTTGTCAAGTTTATAAGTTAAATTTTACAAAATAAACATCTTATATATAATCAGGATATAAAAATTTACAATGGATAAAGTTTTGATATTTTTCTGATAACTTTTATATTTTAATGAATAATAAAAACACGCTATATTTTAATTAAAAACAAAATTTTCATCGTAATAATTTATATGGTTAAATTATAATATTTAATGGATTTAAAGTATAAATATAATATATTTTTACCATTTAATATAATTTATGTCATTATCGTTGATTTTACATTGAATTCGTAGGTTAAATCAATTCAATCTTTTTCAATGTTTTAAACAAAAACCTGTTTTCTTTCGACAACGGGATTAATTTTAATATAATTTCTTCAACTTATGTGTATTGAATTTGTAAAAATGGATTCCATATTTTTATTCAGTGGGTCCAAATTATATTAATATACTACTTTTTATATTTGGGAATTATGAATAGTAACTACAGTAAATTTTATTTACCATCGTTAAAGGTAAATCGGGTAATTAAGGTTAAATATAATATTATAAAATTTCCTTACCACTTGTATTAATACAATGTGATGATTATATTTTGTCCTAAGTCATATTTGGGTCGAAATGGAATCCATTAGAACCCACTTGGATGTGATTAAGACCTTTAGTTAATTTTATTTAAAGGAAAGTGAAATATGTCTCCCTCAAACTTTAATAATTAACGTATTTTTAATATAAGGTTATACATAATATAAATTCTATTATAAATACTCATTTAAAATATAAAATGATTTTCTTTATCATGGTAATTTATTTGTAAATTTTAAGAGTTATTTAATTACCTTATTAGCTTATACAGTAATGATGTAGAAATTATTTATTGAGTGAAAAAATCAATAATATTGTTTTTATTGAAATATTAATACATATTAAAAGGCCCCAAAACCAGATAAAAACATATTTTTAATTTATATATACACCATAAGCATCCAATGACCGAATATATGACCGTTTGGAGTCTTATATAAGTGATTATGACACGTATTTTATTTTATTTTATATGATGTGAAAGTTGTCACCTTCATAATTTAAATAATATATCATTTTAAAATTTGGGTGTTTTAGAAGTAAAATCCAACTAAATGTATTCTTATGAAATATATAAGACTTATATTCAACCTATAATTTTATTTTTAATTTTTATGAAAAAATAAGTATATTTAATAATTATACAAAAATGTTGTAGTAATTATTTTATTAAGAGAATTATCAAATAAATTGTTTTACAAATAGTAAAATAAATATTATATGAACTATTTAATGTTCTACACTAATTTTATAGATGAATATGACATGTTAGGAACCTATTAAATATTTTAGTTCGAATATATCTTCTGTTTAGATATTATTTAAATTCAAATAAATGAATAGTGTCAAAATTGACACTATTGTTATTTTATAAAAATAACATATTATTAAATTGTTTAAAAATAACAAAAATATTTACAAATTATAAATTGAAATTTATATAGACTAAATTGTAAAAAATTATCTATTTATGGATAATTAAAAGCACATAAGTTATTATTTATAATAATTCCAAATTTAGAATCTTATTACCACAAATAAAATTTAACAGATTAAATAAGGATAAATCAAGTTGATAATGTTTAAAATAAATTCCCTACATGTCTAAATTTTATTGGTTGAGGATATTAAAACCATATATCATATAATATGCAAATATGAGTCATTTTTGGAGGTTTTTAAGTGGGGTTAAATATATTATAAATTAATATTTTTAAGATTTCCGAAGGTGCCCCTCTCCTCCATTATAAAAACGGCACCCCTTCCCTCTTCTCTTCACACCCTTTTGAGCCTTGAAGCTCGGAAAACCCCTGCCCATTTCTCTTCTCCACTACCATAGCAACATTCTGGAGGTTCTGGACTTCTCAAAAGACCAACTCTACATCCTTAATAGGAATCTTAAAGGAGGTGCGTCGAAGAAGAGGTAATCTCTTCTTCTGATTCTCTCAAGTTTCTTTCTTCTTCTACTTCTCCTTCTTTAGTTGTATCATTATAAAGTAATAAAATCAGTATTAATTATATACTTATATGTTATTATATATATGAAAAATCCCTATTTCACATTCTATCCATCCTACAGAAAACAAAATCACTGCGCGTGCGTACGTACGGAATAACGTCTCCACGCTGTGTTGTAATCTGTTTTCGACCACCACCTTACTTGGATGAGTATAATGGTGTAAATAAATAACTATATATGATTATTGTAAAGTTATATTTATTCTGAAATATTATACATACACTTAAATACAATTCCACAATCATGAGAATGATATCATCGCTCGTGTGTACGTACGGACTACCGTCTCCACGACACGATGAGATTCATTCTCTATGTTAACCATTCATGAATGATTATAAAGTATAAATAATTAATAATAATGAAATATACGACATAATAATGATACTGGATTTATTTATATATATGTATTTCATCTACTTAATTCTATTCAATTCAATAAGGAAACAAAAATAGCGTTTAATGCGTACGTATGACCTACCGTCTCCATGAATGGTGTATTTTATTCCATTTATCGATCTATCATATATATATATGCTGAATATATATTATATATAAATCATGGTTTACATTCTAGAATTATTTAAATCATGATATAAGTAATAATATCAAGAACAACAAGTCAAAACATGTATGATAAATGAAACGCTTTTACCCAAAATGCTGCTTTAACATGGAATTTACAAAAGAACAAGTAATATAAAGTCATAAGTGAACCATATATGATATCATAACAATAAATATGATTCTGTAATAAGTCAATGACATTATTTAAATCATTATATAGGATGTTCAGATACATACAAATAATATCGGACGTAAGGTAAGGGATAAATTTTCTAATCTCATTTTAATCCAAGATTGTTATTTCGTAAGTATTTACTAGGGTTATTGTTATCATCCATGTCAATGTTTTTTAAAATTGTTTTCATGTATGTTTAAAGTCCTTTTAAACCATTTTTAACTTTTAGTACATGGTATATAAGGAATCTTTCTGTTTTTACCATACGAGGTACTTTTTTACTTTTCTGACAAAAGTATGAGGAGAATGTTATTTTTAACTTATACGGCATGAACGGATTTTTACGGTTCCATAAAACTTCATTTTAGCAAAGCTTCATATAAAATATTTCATGATTCTTTTCAAGAAAACCCTTTTTGTTTAATGTTTCATGGAATTTTGTGAAAAGACAATGATTTTGAAGAAGAAAGGATATTTTCCTCAAGATTTCATTTCAAGTGTTTTATCAAAAATATTTTCCATCTAAAATGAAATTATTTAATATGTTTATGTTTCAAGTATAATGTCTCCAATATTTACATGGTTTTATTCTTCTTATGCTAAAATGATATCCATTTTTTTATATGAATTATGTTATGATGGCATGATGTTTAAGAATCCCATTCAATTATATGGGTTATGCTATGATGTAGGACTTATGATTTTGTGGAACACAAAATAATGATTTCATTATGAGATGGGTGGTACCTATATCTCCCTCCAATGCATTGGGTAAAGATTTATATCTCATGAGATAGACATGGATGGAATTGTAAGTTAATCTGGTTCAGTGATACAGGACTGGAACGAGGAGTTAACTCGATTCAGAAAGGGACTTTGTCCACTAAGATGGTCTTGGTAGCAATGCCTTGGCTACTATGGAAATCATAACAAGTGCTGAATGGTTTCCACAATTACATTTTTTATTCACATTCTATTTTATCGTGATTGATGTTTCATATCTATGCCTTACGTACTGCCATGTTTTATGTCATTCTCAAGATTTAGATGTTTAAATATTATGTTCATGTTTTGAATTTCAAATGTATATGGTTTGTTTCATTTTATCCATACTTACCCTTATTGAGAATTTGAGCTCACCCTTTATATGTTTTCCTTTCACCAAGATTTAAAAAATGTTTTAGGTAAGAAAACCAAAAGGGGAAGATCTTTATGGGAGATGTTGAAGATCTTTCACCACGATTTGAATATTATATTCCGAGTTTTCAAAGACACTAAACTATTACGGTCCTTGTGTGTCTATTTTTTCTATGTATTAAGCATTCCGAAAAAGTAGTGTAATGTCCCTGTATGTCAATCTTTGGGTCTCTACAGTTGGTATCAGAGGAAAATTTTAGTTAACCTTTATAGAATAGGATGCGAGAACTTTAGTGAGATCCCTAGATATATTTCTAAGGTATGTATAGGGATGTCCCTAAGGTTTAGTATAACTATAGGTTACAGTCCTAGAGATATTTCGAAGATCATGAATAACCTAGGGTGAACGTAAGGTGTCCTGGATTAAAGAATGTGTGACAAGTTAGACATCCCATAAGTGACTTTTAATGATTATGTGCTTCCTTGTTATTTTAACTATTTCTTACACTGTGGTTTCTGGTTTAAGTCATTGGAGGGAACGAGAAGGAATTCAGTTAACGTTGATTCCGATGGACAAATTGGTGACTGTGATCAACAAAATTTTGTAATGCCTAGAGAGAAAGATATTATGATTACTCTGAATCAGTCATCACGATTTATGATTAACATGGTGAACTTTTGTGGTATTCCTAAGTCATCAAATAAGAGGAAGATGGAATTTCATGCATGTTCACATGGTGAGGAGCATAGAGAAAGAAAGATTGAGATTTCTAAAGAAGGGAATAAAACATTGAGTAATACCTCAAATGTAGTGGAAGATGTTATCTGTGTGGAGGAAAGGGTCATAGAGTGACAAACTGTTATGGAGTTCAATGTCTTATTTGTGGAGAACATGTGCATTACCCAACACAATGCTCGGACCTAAGAGGTTACTTCTAAATCAAGGAATGACTTATTCCATGACAATCATTGAAGAGGATGTATTGAAGTGTTTATGTATTGGTATTAATGAATAATAATGTTGAGGTACTTTTATGGTATATTGGAATATTTTTGTATTATTCTATTGTGGTTTTCAATAATTATATGGTACCGGTAACCATGGAATGTGATTGAGATATTTTTGGAAAGAAGATGATATGTAATGAAGGGATAAAGAGAAAATGAAATGTTTGACAATATTAATGATCGCATGATTGATATAAGGACTAAGTGATATCATGGTTTGAGTATATAGAATTTTTGGGATTTTGGTATGTGGAAAGTGTTAACTTTTAACTGCATTCATGTTTTCACTAAGGTTCAATGGGTATTCATTTTTCAATAGAATACATGATTAAGGTATTCACATGATTGGAATGTGACAAACAAGATATATGAGGGATAAATGATGGTATTCACATTCTTTTTATATGAACTTTTTAGTAATCGTTCTCTGTATACTATGAGTTTGGAAAGAAGTATTTTGGATAAGCCTAAATATTCGAATGGATTATGTTGAACATAAGTTAGTATTGTTAAATGCTGGAAATTTTTTTCGATATTATTGATAGATTGTTATAATAGTATAGTTTTAGAAAAAGGACAACCCGTAGGGCGGGCGAGAACCCATCGCGTCAGACAAGGATGCAGGAATCGAACCCACAACCAAAGTGCGACATGCCTTTATCGCCTATCACTAGCCTACAAGAAGACCCAGGTTAGTAGAAACTAGTTTTATTTTATTAAGTGCTATGATAGTTGAAGTATAAGTCCATTTTAGCAATCATATATGATTAACCTCGCCATAGATGGACTTATGTATATTTGATAACTTTTGATAACCTTTTGTTTGAGACAGATGGAATGACCCATCATTCTATCTCATGATCTGTTAACACTTCACAGAAGACAAATTCAACATCATTTCATTAAGAGATGATGTGTAAATTGTTTAAGGAAAAAAAACAGTGTGATTGTACCAAAATCAAGTAAGTATTTCTTTTAATTATTCTTCAAATTTAGGGAAATGATCTTGAAAACAAAAAAATGTTGTCCTAGTGCTCTCATATCTGATGAATCGGATGGTACCTTAGATCATCACAAATAAATGGATTTGTGATTGTTGGATTTTTCATAGCCATGTCCTCTACCACTCCTCATCAGAAGTTTATGGTTATTTGTCTCTTCCATATCCATATTTTAACCTATGTTATCCTATGTGGAAACCCAACGATTAGTTAATTTGGGTAACTATTACGTTTCATACTTTAGTTTTTAAAATCATGTTTTGGTATTCCTTTTTATGATGTGGGTTTCAATGAAAGAAACTTTCATGTAGAAAATCATTTATAACCCCGATGAATTTCGAGGGAGAAATTCATTTTAAGGGAGGTAGAATGTAACTCCCTGAGATTTTATGAGATATATTATTTTTAATTTCTTTCATATCTTCTATTGTACACTACACCAAGATTATATTGCACTATATGCAACACTATATTAGATTGCAGTATACACAACACTATTCTTGGATTGTGTTACACACAATTTCAAGTTCGTTTGATAGTAGTTATTCTACACAACATTGAGTGTTTGTATATATATATATATATTAAATGTATAAATTAAATATGGTTGGATTATGTTATAAAAAATAACAAAGGAGTCTTGTACTACACACAAGCCTGACTTAGCTGGCATTACACGCAATCACAACCTTCCTCGATAGCGTGTGTTATACGCAATACCGGGTTTCACTAAACAATGATATATGGTTATAATATTATTATAAACTAGAAATTATAAATAGTAGTAAATAAATTTTGAATTTTATGACATTATAATTCTTCTTACACATTTTATAGAACATGGTATGAGAACAAAATAAATTTTTCGGGTAAAATAAGTATTTTTCAAAAAATGTAGTTTTGCCGCCTTTTGATGGCGCACCGATTTTAAATATAATTTTTTAAAAGTTTATAAGTTAAATTTTAAAAAATAATCTTCTTCTATAGAATTAGGATATAAAAATTTACATTGGAACAAGTTTTGATATTTTTCTGATAACTTTCATATTTTAATGAATAGTAAAAACACGCTATATTTTAATTAAAAACATCTTTTTTCATCATAATAATTTATATGGTTATATTATAATATTGAATGGTTTAAAATTATAAATATAATATATTTTTACCATTTAATATAATGTATTTCATTATCATTGATTTTACATTGAATTCGTAGGTTAAATCAATTCAATCTTTTGCAATGTTTTAAACAAAATCATGTTCTCTTTCGACAACGAGATTAATTTTAATTTAATTTCTGCAACTTTTGTGTATTGAATTTGAAAAAAAAGGATTCTATATTTGGAATCAGCAGGTTGAAATTATATTAATAGATAACTTTTTATTTTTGAGAATTATGAATAGAAACTACGGTAAATTTTATTTACCATCGTTAAAGGTAAATCAGGTAATTAAGGGTAAATATAATAATATAAAATAACCCTAACACTTGTATTAATACAATTGGATGATTATATTTCGTCTTAAGCCATATTCGGGTCGAAATGGAATCCATTATAACCCACTTGGATGTGATTAAGACCTTTAGTTTATTTTATTTAAAGGAAAGTGAAATGTCTCCCTCAAACTTTAATAATTAAAGTATTTTTAATATAAGGTTATACAAAATTTAAATTCGGTTATCAATACTCATTTAAAATATAAAATTATTTTCTTTATCATGGTAATTTATTTGTAATTTTTATGAGTTATTTAATTACCTTATTAGCTTATACATTAATGATGCAGAAATTATTTATTTAGTAAAAAATCAATAATATTGTATTTATTGAAAGAGTAATACATATTAAAGGGCCCCAAAACCTCATAAAAACATATGGGTAATGTATATCTACACCATAATCATCCAATGACCTAATATATGACCATTTGGAGTCTTATATAAGTGATTATGACACTTATATTATTTTATTTTATATGATGTAAATGTTGCCACCTTCATAAGTTAATAAATATAACATTTTAAAATTTGGGTGTTGTAGAAGATAAATCGAACTAAATATATTCTTATGAAATATATAATATTTATCTTCATACTAGTATTTTTTTAATTATTATACAAAAATAAGTATATTTAATAATTATAAAAAAATGTTGTACTAATTATTTTATTAAGATAATTATCAAATAAATGGTTTTACAAATACTAAAATAAATATTATATAAACTATTTAATGTGCTCCACTAATTTTATAGATGAATATGACTTGTTAGGAACCTATTAAATATTTTAGTTAGAATATATCCTTTGTGTGTATTTTATTTAAAATCAAATAAATGAATAGTGTCAACATTTACACTACTGTTATTTTATAAAAATAACATATTATTAAACTGTTTAAAAATCACAAAAAATATTTAAAAATTATAAATTGAAATTTATATAGTCTAAAATTTCATAAATCATCTAAATATGGATAATTAAATGCACACAAGTAATTATATATAACAATTTAAAATTTAGAATCTTATTACCACAAATAAAATTTAATAGATTAAATAAGGATAAATCAAGTTGATAATGTTTTAAATAGATTCCATACATGTCTAAATTTTATTTTATGATGGGATTACAACCCTATATCATCTAGGATTATAATATGAGTCATTGTTTGAGGTTTTAAGTGGTTTTAAATTTATTATAAATTAATATTTTTAAGATTTCCGAAGGTGCCCCTCTCCTCCATTATAAAAAGGTCACCCTTTCCTCTTCTCTTCACACCCTTTTGAGCCTTTAATATCGGACACACCCTGCCCAGTTATCTTCTCTACTTCCATAGCAACATTCTAGAGGTTCTGGTTTTCTTAAAAGACCAACTCTACATCCTTAAGAGGAAGCTTAAAGGAGGTGCTTCGAAGAAGAGGTAATCTCTTCTTCCAATTCTCTCAAGTTTCTTTCTTCTTATACTTCTTCTTCTTTAGTTGTCTCATTATAAAGTAATAAAATCAGTATTAAATATATACTAATATGTTATTATAAATATTAAACAACCCTATTTCACCTTCTATCCATCCTACGGAAAACGAAATCACCGCGTGTGCGTACGTACGGAATACCGTCTCCACGTCGTGCTATAATCTATTTTCGACCACAACATTACTTGGATGGGTATAATGGTGTAAGTAAATAAATATATCTGATTATTTTAAAGTATTATTTATTATTTAATATTATACATACACTTAAATAAAATTCCACTATCATTAGAATGATATCACCGCTCGTGCGTACGTACGGACTACCGTCACCACGACACGATGAGATTCATTCTCCATGTTAACCATTCATGAATGATTATAAAGTATATATAATGAATAATAATGAAATATATGAAATACTAATGATACTAGACTTATTTATATATATATTTATGTCATCTACATAATTCCATTCAATTCAATAAGGAATCAAAAACAGCATTCATGCGTACGTATGACCTACCATCTCAATGAATAGTGTATTTCATTCCATTTATCGCTCTATCATATATATATGTATATTCTGAATATATATTATATATAAATCATGTTTTACATTCTGGAATTAACTAAATCAGGATATAAGTAATAATATCAAGAACAACAAGTCGAAAAACGTACGATAAATGAAACGATTTTACCCAAAATGCTACTTTAACATGGAATTTACAAAAGAACAGGTAATATAACGTCATAAGTGAACCATATATGATATCATAAAAATGAATATGATTCTAGTAATAAGTCAATGAAATTATTTAAATCATTATACAGGAGTTTCAGATACATATGAAGCATATCATACATAAGGTAAGGGATAACTTTTCCAATCTCGTTTTAATCCGAGATTGTTATTTAGTAAGTATTTACTGGGGTTTATTGTTATCATATATGTAAATGTTTTATAAAATTGATTTCATGTATGTTGAAAGTCCTTTTAAACAATTTTTGACTTTTACTACATGGTATGTAAGAATTATTTCTTTTTTTACCATACGAGGTACTTTTTTACTTTTCTGACAAAAGTACAAGAAGAATGTTATTTTTAACTTATACGACGTGAGAAGATTTTTACGGTTTCAGAACACCTCATTTTCATGAATCCTCATATACAAGATTTCATTATTCTTTTCAAAAAAAACTTTTTAATTTAAAATCTCATGGAATTTTGTGAAAAGAAAATTATTTTGAAGAAGAAAGGATATTTTCCTCAAGATTTCATTTCAAGGGTTTTATCAAAAATATTTTCCATCTAAAATGCCATTATTTAATATGTTTATGTTTCAAGTATAATGTCTATATTATTTAAATGGTTTGATTCTTCTTATGATGAAATGATATCCATTTTTCTACATGGATTATGTTATGATGGCATGATGTTTAAGACTCCCATTCTATTAGATGGGTTATGCTATGATGTATGATTTATGATTTTGTGGCACAAGAAAGAATGATTTCATTATGAGATGGGTGGGACCTATATCTCCCTCCAATGTGTTGGATAAATTTTTATATCTCATTAGATAGACATTGCTAGAATGGTAAGTTAATCTGGTTTAGTGATACAGGACTGGAATGAAAAGTTAACTCGATTCAGAAAGGGACTTTGTACACTAAGATGGTCTTGGAAGCAATGCCTTGGCTACTATGGAAATCATAACAAGTGCTGAATGGTTTCCACAATTACATGTATTATTCACATGCTATTTTATCATGATTGATGTTCCATTATAATCTATGTCTTACGTACTGCCATGTTTTATGTCATTTCTCAAGATTTAGATGATTAAATATTATGTTCATGTTTTGAAGTTCAAATGTATATGGTTTGTTTTATTTTATCCATGCTTACCCTTACTGAGAATTTGATCTCACCCTTTATATGTTTTCTTTTCCCCAAAATTTGAAGAAAGGTTTTAGGTAAGAAAACCAAAAGGGGAAGATCTTTATGGGATATGTGGAAGATCTTTCACCACGATTTTAATATTATGTTTCGAGTTTCCAAAGACACTAAACTATTACGGTCCTTGTGTGTATGTTTTTGTTATGTATTAAGTATTTTGAAAAAGTAATGTATTGTCCATGTAAGTCAATCTTTGGGTCTCTACACGTAACGTGCCGCCACCACCCAGGTAGGATAACTAGGTCCCACCTACTCGACAAGCTCCTCCGATACCTATTTAGGGACAGGATCCCCGAACCCCTTCCTAGATAGAAGAAATCTGGCCTACTCATTTAATGAGGTTCAGGTCCCTAGTTATTTCTAAAGTGACATAGAATAGGGAATTGTATGATTTCCCGAGTGCAGGAGGCCAAAAGAGGTGGATCTCACTAATCACACCAATTAATGCCTCTACCATATGATATTGGGGAAAAACCTCAAATAGTGCTTTGTGTTTAAAGACTGGCTTCATGACCAAGTTGATAACAATATATTCAGGTTAGGCCTATCTCTGGTGCAGGTGGAAATCGTCTTCACGAAGACAGGCAGTGGCAGTGACAATGACGGTTAGTGGCACCGGGTTTCTAACTATGGATCCCTTAATTATGATGACATGATTCCTCATAAAATAGACTCCCATGACCATAGTATTATCTGTACACATCTGAATCAACCTAAGCCTTTAGAATATGTTGCGTCACCCACAACCAGGACTTCTGTGCCAACGGATCATCTTTCCTCTTCCTAAAAGAGAAAGTATGGGCGACGCAATGGAAAATAAAATCCCCTGTCGAAACCTCCTTCATCCCATACTCTCAGAAAATTCATGCCCCTAGAGATGGAAATTCCCCAATAATTCATCTAGCGGTGGAGGATTCTTCAGGAGACGATCAGGGGTACAGCTCAGTTAACACTGTAGATCTGGTAAATCCCTACTTGATTTCTGACGGTGAGGAGCACCAGACGGATCCTCCCAATGTTCCCAACCATCGCCAGTATCGACTGAGACGTGGAAATATGGGTCATCGAAGAGCCTTGGTTAGTACTTCTAGCCAGGTTGTTCATGCTACCAAAACTAGACAGCAACCCCAGAGCAGAGCTCAGCACGCTCAACCTTATCATATGGTGTCATCAGGTCTGCCTTCGCCGCCATTTTTGTTACTTGATCAGGTGGAGGCACCTCGATAGCAATGTGATCAGACATGCTCTATTACAAATTGGATTCATTAATATTATCCACATCTGAGAGTTTCTCGATGAGTTTCGACTAGCGCGAAACGAGACATTCCCATCATCAGTCGGCAACTTGTTCAATCGGAACGACTCGTCATTCCCTCTGCCACAGAATAACCTCTTAAAAGTATAATTTAATGCTTGGTGTGTAATTATGACATCCTTAATCATCTTTACAGCATTCCAAAAAGGATAACTATCCTTAAAGATCTTCACCTATCACTAGATATGTGTGAATCTCTTTCTAAGGCTTTAAGAACCCCCTGTCAGTTTGAGATAGAGTTAGGAGCTAAATAACCCTCCCCTACTAAGGCACTCAAGCATGATGAATTATAGGACATTATCTATTTCTCTAGATAAGATGAAGGTTCTACCATAAAGGGGTACATATCTCTATTTTACATCACTGACCATTTCAATAGAGTGGAGATTCTTATTTGTCTTTTCAATAGAGGCTCTGTGATCTGCCTAATCCCATCCCAGACACTACGGAATATGGGGATATCCGAGGATGATTTGAGTCCCTCTGACCAGAAAATACAAGTTTTTGATAGGAAAAAATAGACATCGGTCAGAAATATTCATCTGAATACCCAGTTTGGTGTCCTAGTTTTCAGCACAGAGTTCATGGTTGTATCCCAGGACACCGCTTATAATGTGTTGATGGGAAGGCCATGGCTCCACATGTATGTGGTAGTCCATTCATCATATCATCAGTGCCCTAAGTACCCCCTTAATGGTCGAGGGGGTGTAATCCAAGGTGAAACATCTCCCTTTTCCTGTTGTGAAGCCTGCTACCTAGATGATGACTATTACAAGAAAAACGAAAAATAGATCGAGAATAATGAGGTTGAACATACTATGGCTGCGACCGACCCATGGATAGACCTGGATGATGCTTACATTTTCCCAATCCATCGATTACAGGTAATGACCCCAGATCTGGGGAAATGCATCATTATTTCAGGAATGACAGGGAATAACATTCCCAAGTCTAAGTGACATCAGAAGATTACATTGTATTCCTACAAAAATTAGGATCGAGTGATCCTAGAGCCCCTACCCCCATAAGGTGTCGGGATGTCCACCCCATTGCAATAGAAATACGTCACACATGGTATAAAGACCCGTAAAATTCATGGGAAATTTTTTATTAATTTTCTTTGGAATTTTACAAGAGCGCGGTTTCTGACGGCACCTGATTCCGAGGCCTGGTGTGCCCGGAATCATTTTCCGAAGTTTGGCTCGGGTACGTTCAGTGAACGAACGAGCGGGAATTTCTAACTTTTGATCTGATGCTCGGACTTGAAATCTGAGGACACCGATGAACTCGCAATGCCGATATTCGCTTAAGGAGACCTTTTCTGAAGTTGCGTTTATTACGGGACGAAAGTTAGTTTTTGGGAGAATTATAAAAAATTGAATAAAAATGTGGAACACTTTTTATTTTATTTTTATGTTAGTTAACTTCTCCCAAAGGGAGTTAAAGGTGGGACCCACATCCACTTAACCTCCCTTGGGAGGATTAAGTGTGGTGGGGCCCACACGAAACCCAACTTTTCAACTTCTCTCAAAACTCCCTTTAACCCCTCTTTAATTGTTTTGACAACTTAGCTTATTAATGAGATTGAGTTGTTTAAACTTTTTCAAACCTTTGAAATTCAAAAAGGTTTGGTTTAGTTAATAAAATAAGCTCTTAGCTTATTTTATCTGGTTAGATTTGTTTAGCCATCTTGAGAGGTTTGAGAGATTTTCTTTCTTCTTCATACATTGACGAAGAACGCTCAAGCTTTGACGAAGAACGCTCAAGCTCCGACGAAGAACGCTGCTCCTCTCTTCTTCGTCTTCCGTGTCAACGAAAGGGAACGCCACTTCCTCCTCGGACTTTCTTCGTCGGCTTACGAAGATTCTCCAATTACGTACCTCTTCGGACGTACCTCCTCATCATCGGATTTGACGAACGTTTACCGCGACGCCCGATCTCCGCGACATTGTCTTCCGCGGGTCGTTGACAATCTTCGAGCTTGAACCCAAGGTAGGGGTTGTTGTTAATTGTTTATTTATTTATCCCTGTTCGTGGTTCTAGCATGACTAACATGAGGATTTAAAATATGTGTTATTGTTTAACGTGAGGGGGCCGCACCGCATGAACACGGCCGAACCCCCTCCTTTGTTCTTGATGTTTTATATTGCGGATGAATCAAGATGGCGTGGTGCCGTCACACCACGCAGTTATTCGCCCGATTTTATTGTGCGGCGCCATCGCGCCGCGCCATGGAAGAATCATCAAGAACGTGACGCCGTCGCGCCACGTCGAAGGGAATCAAAGGCGCGGCAGAGGGGCGCGGTGCCGTCGCACCGTGCCGGAAGATGAACACCGCGGCCGGTTCCGGGTCGCGGCAAGACGGGAAGACCGGCGGCACGCCGGGCCGCCGGCGTCGGAAGCCGGAAAGGGGACCGGTTTTCTGGTCCCGTTGGAGAAAAACCGGCCGGCCAGGTGGCCGGCCGGATGGTCAAATCCGGGGGAAATTAATTCCCCCGACCAGCGCCCAAAAGCCCCCCCCCCCATTTAATTGGGGGGGCGGTTTCCTTGAGGGGGGTAGGCGGCCCCCCGGTCCTATTCAAACCAGGCCCCCCACGAGGGGGGGGGCAGTTTCCAAATGGCGCGGCTAAAAGCCGCGCCGCCATCTGCTGGAAGCAGGGGCTTAGCCCCCCGCGCGCAGTCTCCATGCGGAGCCAGGTCGCCACGCCGCCAGGCCGCCGCGCCGCCGGCCGGCCGGTCGGGCCGGGTCAGACCCGGGTCGGGTCGACCCAGTTCGGGCCGACCCGGGGGGGGGGGGGGGGGGGGGGGGGTCGGGCCGGGTCGCCCCGGACCCGAACCCCCCGTTTCGAATCAGTTTCGGTCTTTTGGCCATAACATGAGCCACGGACCTCCGATTGACGAACCGTCTGTGGAAACATTATCCTTGGATCGAGACGGTCGTTTCGGTATATCGCACTCAAAGTTTCGGAATACTTTGAGTTCGGCCGGGTTGGTTCGTACACGAAACCAACCAGGCCTTCGGAGCGGAAACGCTCATATCTTGAGCTACGGACGTCCGATTGACGTGCCGTCAGCTTTGTTGAGTTCCTCTTAGTGAGACGGATCTTTTGGAATACTCCGCCCGAGGTTTGGACGTAGGTGGAGTACGGTCGGGTTGGTTTTGCCTTAAAAACCAACCGGGCCCCGGGGACGAAAATGCCAATAACTCTCAGACCGGGCGTCCGATCGACGCGCCGTCTGTTGCGTTGAGTTCCTGTTGACGATACGGAACTTTTGGATACATCAACTCTGGACTTTGTGACAGTTGATGTATCAGCCTCTCGGCTCGTGGAGCGGACCCTCCGAACGAGTTTGCTGTGTGCGGGAACCCTAGTGCTGGCTGCGACTGTGACTGCTACTACTACCGCTACTACTGCTATTGTGACTGCGACGACGACAGTACAGAGATCCTGTGTGGATTCAATGACGACGACTACAGCACTCAGCGATCCTACGTGGATCAGTGCTACAGGTCTTGTGTGGGCCCGATCCTGTGTGGGTCCGATCCTGTGTGGGTCTTTGCGCTCAGCGGTCCTGTGTGAACCAGCGCCTACAGGTCCTATGTGGGTCTTTTGCGGGGGTTAGTTACCTATCGATCCTTCGTGGGTCCGACGACTTAGATGGATCAGAGATCATCTTTATCGTCTTTTGAAGAAGTATACCTGTGTGAGCTGAATCCTGTTGCTTTCATGTGTGGATTGTGTTGTGCTATCCTGTGTGGATTACTTTTTGCTTTCCTGTGTGGAATACGTTTACTTTACTGTGTGGACTGAGTTGTACTTGGGCTCGGAGGTTGGAGTGTATTTGAAATTGATGACTTAGGTATATGTATGAGCATATACCTAAGCAGTGTCGGTTGTTACTTCGTGATTGTTCCTTTCTTCGTGGTTTATCCTTTGTGGATTTGAGAGACCTTCAGGGGTCTCGGGGTCCCTACTGAGTAGCTTATACTCACCCCTGCACGGGCTTTGCCCACACTACGTTGTGTTGGTTGCAGACGACAGACAGCGTTGACCTTAGTTGAGGCTTGCAGAACAGGACGGTACCTGGAGGTGGACCACTGGGCGGGACGTTCTCGGAGCGGACGGCGGGACCCATGGAGCAGTGGAGCTATCTGTACCCCCCCTTCAGGTGGTATTTCCAGTGGACAGCTCGGTGTAGCGGCTTTTACTTTTCAGTTGCTGTTTTCCCTTTCGAGTTTTACTTTACTTTCAGTTTGGGTTTGTATACTGGCCCATTTACTTTTCCGCACTTTCAGTTGTACTCTGCTTTTGCTTAGTGTTTACTTTCCCCTTGCTTACTCTGTGGTGTTTGTTTACTTTACAAAGGCAATGCCTTCCCTTTTTACCGGGATTTACGCCTTGGTGCTAGTCGCCAGCCCCTGGCCTATGGAAGGCGGGCTTGGGGTAGTCACGTCATGGACCCCGAGGGCGGGTCGTGACAAATTGGTATCAGAGGAGTTCGGTTCTACCGCGAACTCTGATCTTTTCTAAGTGAAGCAATAATGTTTAGCGTATTGAGTGTAGTTATCAGTCCAGGGAGTCCAGTGTTGGTGCGGCGGCCGACATATCCATACACCAGGACCCTGACTTCTGATTTCTGACTTAATGTATGAAAACATTGGTTGCGTGTGTGTTTCAAGTTTTCTTTGTGATTACTTATATCAGCTCACCAGGTATACTGTTCTGACAGTGGCGCACTTGTTTCCTTTTCAGGATGGCCCCACGACGGCAGCCAGCTAGGGTTCCGAGAGTCGAGTGTGACGACAGCCCACCGAGCGACGAGGCCTCGGTGCAGGGCCCTTTGTCAGTAGTGGCACCGGCGGTAGCACTACCCGCCGAGCCCCTGATGCTTCCAGCACCAGCCGCTGACGATGCACGTCGCCTCAGCGCACTGCATGAGTTTCAGCGCCAGCGACCACCCAGGTTTCACGGGGAGACGGATCCCTAGGCAGCCGAGGACTGGCTGGAGGCAGTGGTACGTGTGTTTAGGCTAGTGAGGACACCAACAGACCTCATGGTGACCCTCCCTGCGAGCCTACTACACGCAGCAGTAGGACGATGGTGGAGCTTGATGCTCCAGGTGCACGATGAGGCATCTCTTCTATGGATGGGCTTTGAGAGCCTCTTCCGCTCGGAGTTCGTCCCAGCCACCCTTCGTGCGGTGCGTATCCAGGAGCTTCTTCAGCTGCGGCAGGGCAGCATGACGGTCGCTCAGTACTCGGCGAGATTTACTGATCTCTCGCGCTACTCGACCGACATGGTACGGGACCCATTCTTCCGGGCCCGGACCTTCAAGCAGGGTTTGAGACACGAGATCAGGGCATCGCTGATCTCCCTCATCATACCGACTCAGATAGGAGTACTGGAGCGGGCCCTTCTGATCGAGAGCTTCCTTACTGAGTCTACACCAGCACCGACACCCACCGCAGGGCGGCACGTGGCAGGGTCATCTGCAGCAGGCAGTCGACGGAAGACTCAGGGGTCCAGGCAGACCAGACCTTCAGGCAGACGACCTCAGGACACTGGCTTAGCAGTTCGGGGCACACAGCGCGGAGCCAGTCTTTCGAGTGGAAGACAGTGCTATGCATGCGGCGGGCAGGTCCACATGGCTCATGACTGCCCGACCCACCATGCAGAGGAACAGCAGACGGTTGAAGAACCACCTAGGTAGAGGCAGAGGTTCAACTATGGCGGTCCGTAGGGAACAGGAGGACGAGGCAGAGGATCTGGCCGAGCAGCAGGTGGTGGGCGACGCTTTGAGGCTCTACCACCACCACCACCAGGAGGTCCACCCCGACCTCAGGGGAGAGAACAACTTCAGGCAGCTGAAGCATACGATCATGGAGCTCCGGAAGCGGGTGGACTAGTTCGGGACTAGCTCCAGGCATAGAGGCCTTTGCCCATAATGCCTCTAGCTTCGTAGTTTGTATTGCTTTGTGTCCTTGTACTTTAAGTTGAAGTAATAAAAGACACTTGCCTTGGTGACTTTTGTTATCTTGTCTTTTGTTTGTTTTTACTAAGAGGTGCCGGTTAAAAACTGTTGACTTGACCCTCACTTGCGTGATTTCTACTAGAGGAAACCCAGGGACCACACACTGATGCCGACAGTGTGACTCAACCCTAGGAGGTGAGAGTAATGGTTGGATCTCTTGGTAGCAGCGTCGAGGCCTTACGATGTCATCCATGCCATGAATTAACTAATCATGACGGGATTGACTATATTAGGCAAGGAATGTGGTTCATCCAGGGGATGAGACCATATTTCACTTTTCGGCAAAGGAGAAATCTTTGTAGCTAGTCTCTTTGCAGATATCCTTCGTGGATAGAGATGGAGCAGCCTTCCTCCAGTCTCTCACAGTCACCCCTCCTCTACTGTAGCGGGTCAGAGGGGCACAGCGTGAGGACGCTGACTGTGAGACACGGCCTGCACAGATATCCTTGGGACAGGCACCTGATGGTTTCTCCCTTGGAGCAGAGCACGAAATCCTTTTCAGAAGATGTACCATGGTACCAGTTGCTTTGCGAGAGGAAGTGCTGAGAGAGTTTCACACATCTCCTTTGGCGGTACATCCTGGAGTGGCGAAGATGTACCAGGATCTCAGACGATAGCACTGGTGGCCGGGCATGAAGAAGGTTGTAGAAGAGTTCGTTTCTCGATGCCTCACCTACCAACAGGTGAAGGCAGAGCATCAGGTACCAGCAGGCTTGGTACAGCCCTTGGAGGTTCCGGAGTGGAAGTGGGACGGCATATCTATGGACTTCGTGACTCGACTACCACGCACTTCCAGAGGTCACGACTCCATCTGGGTGATTGTTGACCGACTCACCAAGTCGGCACACTTCTTACCCATTAGAGAGTAGGGCTCAGTGGAGAGCTTGGGATGTCTCTACGTTTATGAGATTGTGCGGCTCCACGGTGTGCCATCATCTATCGTCTCCGATCGAGATGCTCGCTTCACTTCCCGGCTTTGGAAGGGGTTGCAGGAGGCGTTCGGGACGCAGCTACATCTGAGCACAGCCTTTCACCCTCAGACGGATGGTCAGACGGAGAGGACCATTCAGAATCTCGAGGACATGCTCCGCGCATGTGTCCTCGACTTTGGTCGCAGCTGGGAGGACCACCTACCGTTGGTGGAGTTTGCGTACAACAACAACTTCCACTCCACCATCGGGATGGCACCTTATGAGGCGTTGTACGGCCGACCTTGTAGATCTCCTTTATGCTGGACAGACCCTGGGGAGTCAGCACTTGTGGGACCGGAGATGGTCCATGCCACGACAGAGAAGGTCCAGGTCATCCAGGAGCAGATGAGTACAGCACAGAGCCGGCAGAAGTCATACGCTGACAGGAGGCGGAGGCCACTGGAGTTCGAGGATGGCGACCACGTCTTCTTGCGGGTCTCACCTCGACGTGGTATTTGGAGATTTGTCCGAGGAGGCAAGTTATCTCCGTGCTTCATCGGACCCTTCCAGGTCCTCAGCAGGGTTGGTGAGGTGGCTTATCGCCTGGCTCTGCCACCTCAGTTGCACCGGGTGCACGACGTCTTCCACGTATCCCAGCTGAGGAGATACGTGCACGACCCGACGCACATCATTGACCATGGGGAGCTTGACGTTGACGATGGGGCGACTTTTACGGAGGTCCCGGTGGAGATAGAGGATTGACAGGAGCGGGTCCTACGTGGGCGATCGATTCCTCTTGTTCGCATCAGATGGAAGCACGGGAATCTCCAAGAGAGCACATGGGAGCGGGAGGCTCAGATGCGTGCTCAGTACCCTCATTTGTTTCCCTAGTTTTTGATGTATCTTTACGGGGACGTAAAGCCCTGAGGTGGGAGTAATATAAAGACCCGTAAAATTCAAGGGAAATTTTTTCTTAATTTTCTTTGGAATTTTACAAGAGCGCGGTTTCTGACGGCACCTGATTCCGAGGCCCGGTGTGCCCGGAATCATTTTCCGAAGTTTGGCTCGGGTACGTTCAGTGAACGAACGAGCGGGAATTTCTAACCTTTGATCCGGTGCTCGGAATTGAAATCTGAGGACACCGATGAACTCGCAACGCCGATATTCTCTTAAGGAGACCTTTTCCGAAGTTGCGTTTATTGCGGGACGAAAGTTAGTTTTTGGGAGAATTATAAAAAATTGAATAAAAATGTGGAACACTTTTTATTTTATTTTTATGTTAGTTAACTTCTCCCAAAGGGAGTTAAAGGAGGGACCAACATCCACTTAACCTCCCTTGGGAGGATTAAGTGTGGTGGGTCCCACACGAAACCCAACTTTTCAACTTCTCTCAAAACTCCCTTTAACCCCTCTTTAATTGTTTTGAAAACTTAGCTTATTAATGAGATTGAGTTGTTTAAACTTTTTCAAACCTTTGAAATTCAAAAAGGTTTGGTTGAGTTAATAAAATAAGCTCTTAGCATATTTTATTTGGTTAGATTTGTTTAGCCATCTTGAGAGGTTTGAGAGCTTTTCTTTCTTCTTCAAACTTTGATGAAGAACGCTCAAGCTTTGACGAAGAATGCTCAAGCTCCGACGAAGAACGCCGCTCCTCTCTTCTTCGTCTTCCGTGTCAACAAAAGGGAACGCCGCTTCCTCCTCAGACTTTCTTCGTCGGCTTACGAAGATTCGCCAACGGCGTACCTCTTCGGACGTACCTCCTCGTCATCGGATTTGACGAACGTTTACCGCGACGCCCGACCTCCGCGACATTGTCTTCCGCGGGTCGTTGACAATCTTCGAGCTTGAACCCAAGGTAGGGGTTGTTGTTAATTGTTTATTTATTTATCCTTGTTCGTGGTTCTAGCATGACTAACGTGAGGATTTAAAATATGTGTTATTGTTTAACGTGAGGGGGCCGGACCGCATGAACACGGCCGAACCCCCTCCTTTGTTCTTGATGTTCTATATTGCGGATGAAACAAGATGGCGTGGTGTCGTCGCACCACGCGGTTATTCGCCCGATTTTATTGCGCGGCGCCATCGCGCCGCGCCATGGAAGAATCATCAAGAACGCGACGCCGTCGCGCCGCGTCGAAGGGAATCAAAGGTGCGGCGGAGGGGCGCGGTGCCGTCACACCGCGCCGGACGACGAACACCGCGGCCGGTTCCGGGCCGCGGAGAGACGGGAAGACCGGTGGCACGCCGGGCCGCCGACGTCGGAAGCCGGAAAGGGGACCGGTTTTCCGGTCCCGTTGGAGAAAAACCGGCCGGCCAGGTGGCCGGCCGGATGGTCAAATCCGGGGGAAATTAATTCCCCCGGCCAGCGCCCAAAAGCCCCCCCATTTAATTGGGGGGGGGGGGTTTCCTTGAGGGGGGCAGGCGGCCCCCCGGTCCTCTTCAAAGCAGGCCCCCACGAGGGGGGGGGGGGGGCAGTTTCCAAATGGTGCGGCTAAAAGCCGCGCCGCCATCTGCTGGAAGCGGGGGCTTAGCCCCCCGCGCGCTGTCTCCGTGCGGCACCAGGTCGCCGCGCCGCCAGGCCGCCGCGCCACCGCGCCGCCGGCCGGCCGGTCGGGCCGGGTCGGACCTGGTTCGGGTTGACCCGGTTCGGGCCGACCCAGGGGGGGTCGGCCCGGACCCGAACCCCCCGTTTCGAATCAGTTTCAGTCTTTTAGCCATAACTTGAGCCACGGACCTCCGATTGACAAACCGTCTGTGGAAACACGATCCTTGGATCAAGACGGTCGTTTCGGTATATCGCACTCAAAGTTTCGGAATACTTTGAGTTCGGCCGGGTCGGTTCGTACACGAAACCAACCGGGCCTTCGGAGCGGAAACGCTCATATCTTGAGCTACGGACGTCCGATTGACGTGCCGTCAGCTTTGTTAAGTTCCTCTTAGTGAGACGGATCTTTTGGCATACTCCGCCCGAAGTTTGGACGCAGGTGGAGTACGGTCGGGTTGGTTTTGCCTTAAAAACCAACCGGGCCCCGGGGACGAAAATGCCAATAACTCTCAGACCGGGCGTCTGATCGACGCGCCGTCTGTTGCGTTGAGTTCCTGTTGACGATACGGAACTTTTGGATACATCAACTTTGGACTTTGTGACAGTTGATGTATCAGCCTCTCGGCTCGTGGAGCAGACCCTCCGAACGAGCTTGCTGTGTGCGGGAACCCTAGTGCTGGCTGCGACTGTGACTGATACTACTACTGCTACTACTGCTACTGTGACTGCGACGACGACAGTACAGAGATCCTGTGTGGATTCGATGACGACGACTACAGAACTCAGCGATCCTACGTGGATCAGTGCTACAGGTCCTGTGTGGGCTCGATCCTGTGTGGTTCTGATCTTGTGTGGGTCTTTGCGCTCAGCGGTCCTGTGTGAACCAGCGCCTACAGGTCCTATGTGGGCCCGATCCTGTGTGGATCTTTTGCGGGGGTTAGTTACCTATCGATCCTTCGTGGGTCCGACGACGTAGATGGATCAGAGATCATCTTTATCATCTTTTGAAGAAGTATACCTGTGTGAGCTGAATCCTGTTGCTTTCCTTTGTGGATTGTGTTGTGCTATCCTGTGTGGATTACGTTTTGCTTTCCTGTGTGGAATACGTTTACTTTTCTGTGTGGACTGAGTTGTACTTGGGCTCGGAGGTTGGAGCATATTTGAAATTGAGGACTTAGGTATATGTATGGGCATATACCTAAGCAGTGTCGGTTGTTACTTCGTGATTGTTCCTTTCTTCGTGGTTTATCCTTTGTGGATTTGAGAGACCTTCAGGGGTCTCGGGGTCCCTACTGAGTAGCTTATACTCACCCCTGCACGGGCTTTGCCCGCACTACGTTGTATTGGTTGCAGACGACAGACAGCGTTGACCTTAGCAGAGGCTTGCAGAACAAGACGGTACCTAGAGGTGGACCACTGGGCGGGACGTGCTCGGAGCGGACGGCGGGAGCGTGGAGCAGTGGAGCTATCTGTACCCACCCTTCAGGTGGGATTTCCAGTGGACAGCTCGATATAGCGGCTTTTACTTTTCAGTTGCTGTTTTCCCTTTCGAGTTGTACTTTACTTTCAGTTTGGGTTTGTATACTGGCCCATTTACTTTTCCGCACTTTCAGTTGTACTCTGCATTAGCTTAGTGTTTACTTTCCGCTTGCTTACTCTGTGGTGTTTGTTTACTTTACAAAGGCAATTCCTTCCCTTTTTACCGGGATTTACGCCTTGGTGCTAGTCTCCAGCCCCTGGCCTATGGAAGGCGGGCTTGGGGTAGTCACGGCACGGACCCCGAGGGCGGGTCGTGACACATGGTTGTTCCACCGGGTTGGGATAAACCAGATCAAGATAACACACCGTTACCGCTTCGATATCATCAAGTGTGTCCCCTTGAGCCAAATACCAGATATTATCAGGTCGATGACCTTCATCCCTATGGTTTTAACAACATAGGAGTCCCCCGATGCAGTGTCTATTGCCGCTCAGGTTGCCACCATTATATTAATGAAATCTGTTGACTAATTAGAAACACATCCCATTGAGGACCCATCCTCCATAAGTGAAGAATATGATTTAGCGGATGATCCTCTTTCTTTTGAAGATGGTGTATCTGCCATGGTAGATGAATTGGTACAGGTGAACCTCGGTAGCGAGACAGATCTGAAACCCACATTTATTAGTGATGATATGCCTGTCTAAGAGAAACATCCATACGTGGACTTCCTAAAGTAGAACTGTGATGTATTTTCCTAGAGTTATGATGTAATGCCAGAACTAGACCCTCTGGAAGCCATAAATTGCCTCGGTCTTCTAGAAAATCACCACTGGTTCAAAAATCCTAGCAGAAAGATGCACCCTTCTCACGGTGCCATGGTCGAGACTGAAGTTGAAAATTTAATTAGAGACAACTTTATCACGGAGTTTCATTACCCTAGATGGCTAGCCAACATTGTGCCCGCCAGGAAGTAGAAAACACAAATTAGATTCTGTATTGACTTCTGATATCTCAACCATCACTGTCTAAAGGATGATTTTCCCCTTCCAGTGATAGATTTGTTGATTGATTCCATTGCTGGGTTCCGGGCCCTCACCTTCATGGATGGGTATTCCAGGTAAAACTAGATCTGAAAGGCTCCTGAGTATGAGGAGTATACAAACTTTAGGGCACCGCAAGGTACTTTTTTCTACCAGGTAATGCCCTTCTGTCTAAATAATGTATATGACACCTATCAACATGCAATTCATCGCATATTTAAGTTGATCATAGGTAAATTGGTGGAATATTACGTAGATGATATGGTGGTCAAATATCACCAGCATCAGGACCATCTCAAATATTTTTAGAAAGTGTTTGTCTTCCTCTGTTCTCGCCACCTGAAGATGAACCCATTGAAATGTTTCATTGGAGTTACCTCCAGAATGTTTCTTTGATTTTTTGTTAGATACAGGGGAATCAAGTTTTACTCGAAGAAGATCAAGGCCATCAGACAGATGTCTCCCCTGGGAAACATTCTTGAACTTCAAGTCTTTCAATTCCACTTGACCTACATATGACGATTCATCATGAATTTGACTGGCAAGTGTAAGACCTTTTCTCGGCTCATGAAGAAAGGAACTGTCTATCAGTGGGATAAATAATGTAAGACTTCCTTCAAGGAAATCAAGCAGTATATGCTCCGGCCTCCAGTCCTGATGCCACCCACTTCTAGAAAGTCACTGGTCCTTTATGTGATTGCCCTAGAATGATCTCTTGAATCTGTTCTCGCCCAGAAGAGTAATGAGGGAATGAAGAATAGTCTCTACGATCTTAGCCACACACTCCTTGATATGGAGACCAGATACTCACCTATCGGGAAATGCTGCCTTGCATTGGTATTTATAGTACAGAAATTCTGACATTACTTGCAGCACTATGAGGTAAAACGGGTGTCCCAAGTGGATTCGCTGAAGTACATTATGAACCGCCCCATTTTGACAGGTCGTCTATCTCAGTGGGAAGTGATCCTCTAGTAGTTCAATAACAGGTTTTCCCATTATAAGGATATCAAGGGGATACCATTACAAAACATCCTTGTCTCCCATCCATCTTTTGCAGACCAGTCTATGGACCCTGAATTTCTTGTTGAGGTAATAAACTTAGTAGACCAATATATTCCATGCAAGAAAATTAATTTTGATAGTGCTTCCTGGATCCCACTCGATAGATGGCTCAATGACCCCAAGCTCAACAAAGTAGGTCTGGGTATCGTCTTCATTACCCCATCACATGCCATTTTTTCATATTCATTCCTACTGACAGAAGGCTATACCAATAATTAGGCGATGTACCAGGATCTCATCACTAGCCTCAGGCTAGCCCTCAAGATTGACTTTCCCCACTTTCATGTGAAGGGGGACCTTTAACTAGTCATCAAGTAGATCAATGGTGGTTATGTCATTAGAATGCCAGAATATGTACCATTGTTGGAACACACCCTCCAGCTGATGGCCCAGTTCCCATCTCGGCCATAAGTTTCACATATTCCTCAATCCCAAAATGGTCGATCTAACACCTTTCCCATCCTATCTGCATCTCTTGCGGAGCCTGATCAGGATGATTGTTTTATCCACATGGCCCACCAGATAGTCATTTCCCCTATTACTTCGGGAGACAACGTTAGCCCACAGGTAAGACACCTTACCGTCAATGACTCCATGTCAGGAACCCTAGGTCCCCCTTATGTAGTGATAGAAGTGACTCCCAACTGGAGGAACCACTTTTTCAAGTACCTCCAACATGGAAATATCCTAGAAGATCATGCCGAGAGCAATAGAATTTGATGTTTCATGTTGAAGTTTATCCTCCAGAGTGGCCCCTATCACGAGTAGATCCTCTACAAGAGTGGGTTTGAGGGGTGTTCTCTTCCGTCACATTCAAGGAGTTGAGATTTATCATGTCATGAAGAAGATTCATGTTGGTTCCTGCAGAGCTCATCAGACCAAGTTGAAATTATCTAACCAGATCCGGATGTTGGGGTATTGTTTTCCCTCTATGGTCTGAGATTGCATCGAGTTTTCCAAGTGGTTACATGCATGCCAAATATATTCTAACTTTGTGCATCGACCACCAAGGCCTCTCCACTCTACCATGTACTCTTGAACCATTGTGGTCTGGAGCATCGATGTCATGGGGGCATATCCACCGGTGACAGCTCGCCAATGCATATACATCCTAACCACTATGGATTTATTTTCCAAGTGGGTAGAGGAAATTCCACTTAAGGAATTAAAGGCACATTCTATCATTGAATTTTTGAGCTCAAAAATCATCTACTAATTTATATTCCATCAATAAATTCTAACCAATAATGGAAACATCTTTTAGGTAGTCGAGTTGAATAAATTTTATGGCAAGTACAACATTTGTTCTAATCATACCTACCACTATCACGTGCAAGAAAATGGGCAGATCATGGTGTTCAAAAAAACCCTATCTAAAATATAACAGAAATTAGTTGGTCAAAACAAGAAGAGTTAGTCAAAAAAAAACTCCCCAACAACCATAGGGCCTATCAGACAATAACTTCCAATTCCACACATGTGACTCCATATTCCCAGGTGTATGGAACATAGGCTTTTCTTCCCATCATGATTCAATTTCCTTCATTATTCATAGTAGCCTATGATTTGAAGGCACCAGATAAGGTCACTAAAATTTTTCTAGATGAATTGGAAGATCTCAAAGAGAATAGAATTCATGCCCTGTACAATCTAGAAAGGCATCAAAATAAGATAGCCATAGATTTAAACAAGAAGGTTCGCCTCTACTCTTTCTTTCAAGGTGACCTAGTGTTGTCCCTGAGAACACCAATGATACCTAGTAGGAAACAACCCAAGAGGGATCCCAAATGGGAAGGATCTTACATCATTCACTAGGTCTACCCTAATGGTGCATATTACATGGTTACCATGGATGGAGAGCATATAACTCCCAACACAAATTCCAAATTCCATAAGAAATACATTTCATGACCATTTTTTGTGGTCCTACATGGCCTTAAACTGTTATGTATCACATGAAATTAAACTTTATGTCATCCCACAATATGATAAACTGTATAGGTTCCAACATGACCTTAAACTATTATATCCCACATGACATTAAATTGTATGTCATCCCACAGGACGTTAAACTGTATAGGGTTCTACATGACCTTAAACTGTTTTGTCTCACATGAAATTAAACTATATGTCATCCCACAAGATGTTAAACTGTATTCAATCCTACATGAAAATAAACTTTTATGTCTACATGACATTAAACTGCTTTTCTATCCCACATGATGATGAACTATAAAACATTCCAAGATCTATGACCATAAACTGAGATCTATATAGTCCCACATGACCATAACCGGTTCTGTCTTTTCCATATGACACTAAAATGTGTAGTTTGTTCGGACTGAAGGATGTAAAAATAATCATCATTCTTCAATATCTAACGACGTTAAAATGCATGGCACCCTCAAGAACTATGTTTGGATTGATTCTCATCCTCATGGGATACGTAGGAAGGCTTGAATGCCTCATCTTGAGTCCACCCCCAAACGATTCTCTTTGACTATTACCCATGAGTATTATTTTCTTGGAAGATCCTGCATGGCGTAGTGTAGGGTTCTTTATCCCCCACTCATGTCTGGGTTACGATGATCGCACCATGTGCCCCTCCTCTTTCTTTTATTCTCCCACATTCTTTTTTTATGATGTTAAACTGCATGGCCCTTCTAGAACTACGTATGGCTTAATTTACATCCTTATGGGATATGCAGGAAACCCTAGAAATTTCATATGCTATCCTAGAAACAAACTTTATGATCTACCCTTAGGTTGGGACACATGGTGTGGTGTCGTCATTTTTCCCCAATCACAACTAGTTTATCATAACCCACCATGCATCCCTATATCTGAAGATCTATACCTCATTACTTATCCCACAAGAAATTAAACTGCACAGGCACATTCATTCTTCACACATACCCATAATTTGTGTTTCCATCATCTTTCACATCCAAAAGGCCCCCCAAACAATAATAATAAATATCCCAAGGTCTCTCCTATTGTTTTAGCACAACACCCTAAAATATCTTGAATGACAGATTGATACAGGTACCACATTGAGAATATGGTTAGTGGTCGACACTCATTTGTTGCTCCCATTCTAGGTCACACGATGTGGATGGTGTGTTTCAAATTCAGTAAAATGTCATCCTTCATCATTTATACTACCTCCATATCTCCCAAATATTGGTTTTAGTGATTCATTTTGTCCTGTTATCCCTTCAAACATCAGTCTACTTCGGGTAAGATTACTAGTCTGATTGTTGTACCCATATATGTTGAGGAGAGTTTGGTTCTAATACATGTTTCCTACACTAAGAATTTATCAAGTGGGATTAGGAGCTTTGGTAACGAAATACCTGAATAAAGGATCATGTGTTTATGGTATGAGCTCTATGACCCTAAACTAAAATCACCATCATCCTCATCGTAAGATATTAAACTACAAACTGGCCAGGACTTCCCATCTCAAGTCCCTCAGCCTTTCTGGGCCCCTGGCCTAGGTTCTCATTTAGGATTGTGCGATGTGGTATGGGATTATGTCCTTGTTCACGTTGGGTTATTTTTTCCATGCCGCATACATCCCCTTAAGAATCCCCTCTATATTTGTCCTCACCTCAAGATGTTAAACAGCATAGGTCCCACCATTCTTCACGTGTCCCTTAATTTGGGGTTTCCACCAACATTAAAATCCAATAGGACCCCCGAATAGTGTGGATTCTTGTCCTATGTTCTCTCCAACCATTTTGGTTCAACATCTTTAAGGATCCTGAGCGAAAAATTGATATGAGTCTCGTGTTGCGAATATAGTCAACGGTCGATGCTCAATTGTTTTCCCCCATACCTGGCCACACAATATGGATGTTGTGTTGTGAAAAGGGTCAGTAGTTATCCTTAATCATTGTTTTAATTCTGTGGTCTTCCACATAATAGGTATGATGATTCATCTTTTTTACCCATTTTTCCCACACACATGACATGAAACTTAGTGTTTATGGTTTGAGCTCTATGACCTTGAACAAAGATCACCATCGTCCTCATATCAAGATGTTAAACTTAAAAATGGATAGAAATTCCCATCTTAGGTCCCTCAGCGTTTTAGATCCCCTAGCCCATGTTCTCACTTAGGATATTATGGTTTGGTATAGTCTTATTTACTCATTCACATCAGGTTACATGTTATATCATACACATCCCTCATTGAGATACCTTTCCCATATCTAGGTCCTTTCTACATGACATAAAATTACACAGAATCCTACAAAACTACATGTGGATTGATTCCCATCCTCATGGGATACATAGGATCACCATAACATTTAGCCTTCGGGTCCAGCTCTATTTATTTGGAACCTCCTTACATTCCTGACCCCCAGGACTGAGTTCTCCTAGGAGAGGGGAATGCGGTGTGGTATGGACTTATGTCCCCATTCACATTGGATCTGTAAAAACCATGCCATTTACCTCCATCTCTCCCACTATCTCTTCATACGCTTGTTCCACACTCATCTTTTCAAGCCATATGCTCTTAAGTTGGGCCCCTCGAACATCTTTGTAAATTCACCAATGTGCCCGGGATCACTCCGGTTCAACACCTAGAGTGTTAAATCCTACATGGACATGTTATCACTAATCATCAGGATTCATTCTCCCTATTATTTGGGTTTCCATCATCCTTCACATCCAAAAGGGCCCACGAATAGTATAGGTACTTATCCTAAGGGCTCTCCAATCATTTTGGGCCAAAATCCTCAAAGAAATCAACAAAAACAATTGATACAAGTACTATGTGGCAAATATGGTTAGCGGTAAACACTCATTTGTTGTTTCCATTTCAGGTCACACAACATGGATGATGTGTTTAGAACATGGTCAACAATTATCCTCTATTGTCACCCCCCATTAAGCCTTAAATATTGGTTTCATGATTCACATCCTTTTCCCCTCCCTCGTGTCCAAGTGGAATTATGACACTCTTGGTAATGTCCCTTAGTGCGTATTGGCACTTTAGAAGGACAAAGTCATGGGGAGGCATCGTTTGGGACTCCGACCCGATTTCCTCTTTACGTGTATTCCGTGTGTTGAAAAGACCTTCCCCACACATGTTTCCCACATCAAATGTAACTCACATGGTATTAGGGATATGGTTGAGGATTGAACCTGTTTGGAAGATTCTTTCTTATCTATAGTCCGATCTCTAAGACCATAAACTAAGATCTCTATGTCCTTTCCACAAAACGTAAAACCACAAAACATTCCCATAACTACATGCAACTTGATTCCAATCCTCATTGGATACGTAGGAATGATTGGACATATTGTCCTTGGGTCCAGCTCAGGTTACCCTAATTACCTTTTCCAATCGGCCTTTTGGCCCTGACATTCATAGGATTGCGTGGTGTGGTGTGGGTACATGTCCTCATTCATGTCGAGTTTTCAATAGCCACACCACATACCAATTTTCTAGGAGCTAGTCTCTCCTTCATATTGTCCTATCAGAACTAATTATGTCTTGATTCCCATCCTCATGGGATATGTAGGATCACCTAGATGTTTTTTCTTTGGGTCCAGCCCCATATTCCACGCCATTTTCTCACCCCATGGTCCAAGGTTTCTTCCCCGTAATTGCGTGTGGTATGGCATGGGATTATTTCCTCGTTCACATTAGGTATGCTTTATCACACCATGCACCCCCCATAAAACCTCGTTTCTTATGTAGGATTCCAAGCCTTATGAACTTAAATTGTGCTTCCTAGTCCTACATGAAATTAAATTGTTGCTTCTTTATTGCACAAAGTTTAAATTCATTGTTGGGTTCTATAATATGACCCTAAACAATGAAATTATCGTCCTAGACGCACGACAAAAAATGGCACCACATTATGATGTCCTCACTCGAGGGGACATCATTTGGGTATTGGTCATCAACCATACCATTTGTCAATTCCTACATGTGGCTTGATTCCTGTAGTGAGACCTAGACTCTCTGTCCTAGGATTATCACTTAACAAAAAAACACATCCATCCAAAAGAACAAACAAGATCTATAAAATTCCACTTTTTTGGTGGATGTACCCAAACCGCAAGACAGTATTATCCCTAGCATTGGTACCCTATCATGAAACTATATAAATATGTATGGATTGATCCCTGTCATAATGGTGTACGTAGGAATTCCTCGACACTTTTTCCCGGGCCGAAACCAACTTTTTTTTCTGTCCCTCAACATAAAACCTCTCCATGGTGCACATGGTGTGATATGGACTCCTACTATCCTCATTCACAATGTGTTTTGTAATCACCACACCATGTGTTTACCTCCCTCCATTTTATCTATGATCTGAGAACTAAGACCTTTAAACTAAGATCCAACCACCATTTTTGCTGGAAACCAAACTATGTGGCCCCCTCAAGAACTACGTGGGGTTTGATTACCATCTTTATGGGATATGTATAAATAGTTAGACATTCCTTCAATAGGTCCAGCCCTAGGAATCATAAATAATACCCCCTTTTTCGGCCCCTTGGCCTGATCTCCTTCGAATGTATGTGGGGTGTAAAGTACCCCTTAGGCTCTCATCTACGTTAGGTTTTTCAATAACCGCACCATGTTCCTCCCTTGTATCTTCCCAACCTGTTCTGAGTTCTATGACCCTAAAGTAAGATCCATTTATGGGAACTACAAATTAGGTTTGACTGATTCTCCACCCAGTGAGAATTCCATTAAACCAGGTCCCCTATTAATGGTCCACTCTATGACCTTAATATAGGAGCATGTGACCCTAGAACCCTTGTCCTCGAATAGGGATTCAACTTCCTCTATCTTACACGTGTCATTGGTGTACTAAAATGCAATGTGGAAAAGAGAAAAAGGTGTGTAATTTTTATATAAACATCCACTTATTACATGTATATGCTTCATGAGCCCCTTATTTAGATCCCCATCCTCTTCCAAATATGAAAGGGACCCCCTTTTATAGCCTGGTATGATGACACATTGGCTTACCTACCGTTATGGGATAGTTTTCCTGAAGACCTCAGATGAAATTTATGATAGGTTTCGTGTTTCGAACATGGTCAACAGTCGACCCTCATTTGTCTATATCATTCTCGGATAACACAAAGTGGATACTATATTTCGATCATGGTCAATAGTTTTCCTCTATTTTCACACCATCATCATGTGATCCATATCTCGGGCATCATTATTCATGTCTTTCCACTCCCTTATGTTCAAGTGTAATATCAACAGAATTGACTCTATTCCCCTCAAGCATGTAGGTGCATTATGAAGTTGGGTTATAAATAGCTGAACTTCACTCACCTAGTAGCCCATTTCCACTAATGTGTACATTCCTATACCAAAAAAAATCCCACCACTAATCCTTGTTTCCCACATCAAGCATGACTCACGTGGGTGTATTAGTGTTGGTGGGGTGTGTACTGGTCCAGCCATGCCACATAGGCCCTTCGTCCCACATGACATTAAAATGAGATTCTAGAAATATGTGTGGATTGATTCCCATCATAATAGGGTACGTATGAACACTTGTGTAATTTTCCTCAGGCCTAGCCTAACCTTCACTTTTAGTCCCTTGACCAAAAATTCTCCCTCCTGGGATACGTGGTGTGGTGCAGACTCCACATTCACGTCGGTTTTATAGATAACACATCACATACTCCCTTTTCGGATCTCCCTTTTACTCTATGTCATATCATATAATGTTAAACTACATGAGTCCATATTTTCTCAACACATAGAACTAAACTACAATTCTACCCTAAGAATGTTCATGATGCCCCATGTTAATCATGGGATGCGCCAGTCTCCTCGTTAGAGAGGATTTCTTCTACTATTGTTGGTGTCCAACCACACTGCTCTTAATAACTACATTTGGATTGATTGTAATTCTCATGGGATACATAGGGACATCCGAACATTTTGACTTGGGCCCATCCTCATAGTAATTGAACCGTCTTTCCCCTCATCCCCAATCATGGTCCAGGAAGTATGACCTTAAAACAATGTGCGTCGTCGTCACTGTATGAAGTCAAACTACATGTCTATAATCCTCATTGGTATGATATAGAAGCACAAGGAATTCTATGTCCTCACCATAGAGGTCCTATTTGGAAGGAAGTTTGTTCTCTGATCAGAGAGATGCACCCACCTAATGTGGTTTCACCACGATGGCATAATTTCAAGAGTATTGGCCTCCATTCGAACAACCCATCACTCCATCCCCCATTCCTTGTCTTCCCTTTATTCAGACCATCATCCTATTTCAAATCTAAAAGTCCCCCTAGAAGTATGGATGCTCGACTTATGACTCACCTACTTTTCTGGGCCAATATTCTGAAAGACTAATGGATAACATTTTTGTGTTAGGTCCCGTGTTGTGAATATGGTCAACGGCCGACCCTCATTTGTTGTCCTTATACCAGGATAACACAATAGGGATGTTGTGTTTCAAACATGGTCAACAATTACCCTTCTTTGTCACGCTGTCTCCATAATATTCAGAATTTTGGGTATCGTGATTCATACCTTCCACTCCCCTATGTTCAGATTAATTCTACCTCCCCTGGCATTGCCCCGCTAGCGCACTAGAACACGTTGGGAAATTGTCAATTTGACACTTCTGCTAAATTATTCCTCCAGTTAGGCCTCCCCCTTTCTTCCAAGAAATCTAGATTGGTTGTTCAAACCCTGAATTCCTGAATCTTGGTCGGCACTCTCATATTCGGATGGAATAACGAGGTGGCCACCCCTTGTTTCACACATTAGGCCTGACCCGTGAGAGCTTAGGGATGGATCACTGGATGCTTCACAAATGTTGAAGATGTTTAGTACACCGAAATTAATGATGGAACCAATGCATGCATCTATCATAAAAAATAAATCATGAAAGTACATTTAAAGAGTTTACATGCATCATAACACCCACAGATATACCCCTCCCATGGATGGGTTGACCCTTTTGATAGAGAGTTCCAGCTCCATCACCCTCTAGATTATGGCATCCATGATAAATTGTTGACTATTTAGCTCTTATTCCTCCTCAGTGGCGATGTGGAGTAGTTCATCAGCCGTAACCCAAGCCCACTCCTCGTCAACTCGAATAGCGGCCATCTCCTCGGAGGATTTATTTGTTTGTTCTTCATCCTCTTCCATTTGGGCCTTCAACATTGATATGAGTCATGGTTTTTCATTAAGGAAGATAGACTACTCATTCTCTCATTTCCACAACTGCTGAACCCCCCCTTTGGCCTCCTATAACCTCTTGATGTTCACCAATTTCCTCCATTACTAGCCTATACCAAGGCTACGATCATGCTCCAAAATCGTCTCTACCATGATGTCTTGAATGAGCATATGAGGATGATGGTAATCTACTCCCACAACACACAAATCACACAGAAGGTAATGATGCCTCCCCATATGGTCTATCCATTTCACTTGAGGAGTCTCCCTGTTGAAACTCTTGATAAACTTCCATGACCGACGATAGACGATCTTGTTGTCTTCTTCGTCAGAGGCCATCTCATCTGGGTCCGCAGGGTCGGTGGGTTCGTATGTAGGGAACGCATCAAAGAAATCATCCGCATGATCTACATTTGGGGTCTGATCAGGTATTGTAGGCCCCATGTTTTCCATTTGATCCTCGTCATTATATCCCACCTCAATGACCTCAGGCTCTGTCCTGTTGACTTCCCTACCGGTGATCCAAAGCACTACAGCTTGGTCGGTTCGAACGTCCACTTCTACGGCCACCAGCGTTCCACTAGGAATGGAAGTTCTAGAAGATCTAACCAACCTCACTAAGGCATCCCAAATTATTTAAATAATTGCACATGTCAGAAAACACAGATGTTAGTTAACTTGATCAATGGATGAGCGTTATGGATTCCTTGAAGGAGACTTAAAGATATCAAAAAGTTGGTCTCTCTTTTGAGTGGTTTCCATCAGAACCTCAAGGTGTGGCCCTCCATATATTTTTCGGAAATATGATGGTTCTAGGTGGACCACCCAGGGTGTCTCAACCCTACCATACATGATGATTTCTATTTCCATGGGAGTGGATCCCGAAGCTTCCACAGTTGGATCCACTGTCAAGTGGGAGGTTTTTTTGTATATAAGTCCATCTTGTGCAGGACATATATTAGTTGAGAAGTCTTAAATGACCCAGATGGAGACTAAGGGGAACTAGTTTAAGGTTTACCTCAAGGTCCTCTACAAATTCTTTAAATTCAGGATCTATGTTTCCAGCCTCACCCTCCTCTAGAGGGCTCCCTCCACCAGTCTCCTCCCCCCAGGAGGAGTCTTCTTATTATTTTGTTAGAGGGTAGAGTTGTATCAATTTGGTGGACAAAAAAATTGGAGGGGGCATTCAATCAATAAGTACTTTTAATTGATCCATCGTCTGGCATGGGACACCTTGGGGGTGCACAAAGTCCTCTATTTCTACAAGGTATTTATCCCCCTATGCCTGGGATATAGCAAAGCTAACCCTGATAGGACCAATCCCTAGAAAATCTTTCCCGTTGTGATTGAAATTTTGCCACATCTCAAAAGGATTGAAGAATTTCCTATTGACATCCCAGATGTCCCAATAATTCTGGATGACAGTGTTTTCAGGCATGTCTATGTGGCGCATCTGCTTCTCCAGAGTCTGGGTGGGTATCCTATAGAACCTGCTGAGAGACATCCCATATGGATGACTATGTTCTTATAGGACCGTCGGGTTTGCCGCTGCCACCTACCTCTCAACTAGTGCGGGTCTCACCACCACTGCATCCCCACTACCACGAAATGTCATTGTTGTCGTCAGACCCTGACCTTGAGGTTGGGGAGGCACTCCATCACTAACACGGATGGTCTGCTGCTTTAGAAGTTTCCCCAAATAGGCTACCTCATAGCTCTTGGTGTATTCTTTCACCAACCCATAGACAGCTGTGGGTGGAGGTATCTCATTTTACATCTTCCAATCCTCCCGTGTAAACATAAACCACATATATCTCATCACACATGGGTGCTCCTCATGGTGAAAATCCATGTAGACTTATGGGTTTAGACTCTACATGCATTGGAATTGCCTTGTCAAGCTTATCGGGGTGTACGACTCACAGAGAGGCTCATGATCGACCCACACCACCAGAACTCCACCAAGAAAGGTTGGGATGTAGGACTGATTCTCTTCTATCTCTTAGCTATCATCAGTGAACACAGTTTTTGGCAATGGGAATTGGTGGCATTTGAACTCGTATGCCTTCCAAACCCGGTTCAGCACCAAATGTGGGGTTAACTTAGTCATAAATCCCCCTAGTCCATTCAGAATGGATGGTCAAAAGCATGATCCTAGAGGGGAAATGGGATTCATATATTCATACACACACCTAATATGCACCGCTACCCACCCATACAAATGATGGAATGGCCCACATATCCTCTAAGGCTTCCTCCCCTCATTGATGTTCCAAAACCCCTTATATAGTTTGGCGAGAATCAGGATATTGAGTATGAATCTTCCCTCTATCACCAACATGGACACCATGATGAACATGCTTAGTCGTATGCCCATGTTTGTGTCCCTCACTGGAAGAATCCAGCAACAGATAAGTACTGATATGAATACAACCAAACTATCCACAGGTTGCTGCTTAGTACTGACAATAAATCCTGATATCTTTCACTGGTTGTCCTCTTGGAGTCACCAATATGAATTATCATTGCTGTGTTGAACCCCCTTCAGGCAGTTCCATGCCCTCACAGGAAAATGTCTATCTTCGAGGAAATTTTCAAACTAATTGAACCACTACTTAAAGTGGATGTCCCTCGCTAACTGTTTTCCTCCCCTGACACCAGGTCCATCAATGCCTTTTCTAGTGGGGACATCTGCTTTGGGTCGTCCAATGTATTCATAGTAGGGAGGATCCCTTCATACATTTTCCCTAGTATCGGGACTCCTTAAATCTGTTGCAAGTCCTAGAGACTGATACCAACCTCCCCTTGGTGATGATGAAAGGTATTGGTCCTCAACGACCACCTACTCAGTAGCTTTGGAATCAGCTATTTCGGCTGATAGATGTAAAATTGGGAAGCCCAAGCTGCCTCATACTAGTCTACTAGACTCAAATCTACCCTGAAGTCGTCACTCGAGGAGCCTATCTGGTAGGCTGATTCCTAGTCATCTGTAATGTTTCCATCCTACCACAAATCCCACTCATCAGTCCATCCCTTCTTCGGGTTCCCCAGGGATGCCTCCAAGATTGTCTTTTATAGTGGAGGGGATGTCTCCTGTTGAAATGCCTTCCCATCAATGTTATTCACATGATTATATAGGAAAATAGTGTTGACGGGTGTGAAATCCTTCCAAGCATGGTCGTCAGGCACCCTGAACCACAGGTGATGGCACGACATACTCCTAAACTAGTAAGTCAGCTCTTCCCTTCTCTCTTATGGAATTAAGACGTCATCCCTCAGACCAAATACATACAAAGGAGTTATTTTGAAAAAGGGTTAGTTCTTCTGAACCTCTTACAACATATCCACTAGGGACTCATGGTAAGAATGGATCCTCATATGATCTCTGATTCTCGAGTTATTAGCCATTTATCTCACCGAGCAACATCTGCAAGGACCACCAGGTTGATTCATGATGAGCCATTGAATATTTATGTTTTTGAAACTCCTCTCTTGGATTGCGGAGATCGATGTTGAATCCTAGATTGTGAAGTTACATTATAGATATGGTTCACAAATCCATACCACAAACTTCATAGACTTAAGCCATAGAGTGCACACTCGCGGAGTTGAAGGGCTTGTTGTGCATTGCGAAGCAGAAAGGCTCAGTTCACTAAGAGCAATTGTGGAGTGTATTGAGTTTTGTGAATCGAGAGCTCAGGTATGAAAATGCAAAGATTATAAAGGAAAAAAGAGAGGTAATCCCTCTATTTATAGGGTATGATGCCTTATTCTTTGTGGAATGTATGGTCATAGTGAGCTCTGCGGCGTTCTCAACCCATGCACCACCTCTCCACAGTGAGATCCTGCTTCACAACCTCATTGTGCGATCAGTCAAAAAAATTTGGTGATTAAACGTCGTACATAAAACCTCATTTTCTTCTAAGATCCAAGTTTGAGGGGGAATTTTTTGGGGCCAAAATGTGGGAAGAGAAAAACTATCACAAAGAGAAAATCAACATCAAAGGGCATCCCTGCGAAGAACATTCTAAGAGCCATGTATTGCAGCCGGTGGAAAGCCAGAGCTCCATACCATGGTCATTATAGAGCAAAGAGGCAAAAGGCTCCATGGTTATGATGTACTATACTAGAATCCTCATTCTACGGAGGGAGCCAAATCTACCTTTGTGAGACTGGGGAACTTGGTTGAAGCCTCCATAGGCACCGTGAAGAGGGATCCACACCATGGAGGGGATAATGATCAACTCCTTGGTTATGACAAACATGACAGAGTCCTCGACCAATAACAGAGCGCCACATGGAATTGTGTGAAGTCGTATCTGCTTTGGACTGCCTTTCACCTATAAATAACGAGCTCTCTTTGATCCCAAATGATGGATACCCCAACCTTTCACCTTCCCTGCTCTCAAATTGAGAAACACTTTCTTCTATATGAAGCATTGAAAAAATAAGCTCTTACCGTTACTTTATAATTTCAAAGTACCCTTCCCTTATCTTAAATAAAACCCCTCTTCAAATAGGGATTCCCTTCACAGATCCCATGGGTCAACATGAAGGAAAGGATCCTCAAGTGGACTCAGGTCTTTGCAAAGTACTCATGCTTTGCGAAGTACAATCCACACACATGTAATCCCTATGGTAAGGCAGAGTTATTGTGCTTCGTGAAGCACATTGCTTTGTAGTGCTATGCTTTGCAGGGTACCCTTACTTCATGAAGCCCTAATCTGCAAAAGCCTTTCTACATAGCGAAGAATCCTCCATATACACCTATTCATTATGCCTAGCCTAGACCACCCCACTTCTCGAAGCATATCCCTTCAGGAAGTCCCTCCATTATATGGAGCACCAGAGCTTCCCAAGGCCTCCACCTATGAATCCCTTTGCTACGCAACCCCTTTTCTTGTATAACCCTCCAGGTTCGTATGATGTGATTTCAAGGTCCCTTGGGTGGTGCTTCACGTTGCGTTTCTTGGCCCCATGCTTCTTTGCATAGGCACACTAATGGCTATTGCTTCTTTGCATAGTCACACTAACATGGACCCCTTAGTGAATCGCTCCACGACACCCCCTCACCACGGCATTGTCATTGTCTTCCATTCCCCAAGGGTGGGTGGGTATGAGTTATGTATGTCCTAGGGGCGTGTAGTGAACCCACATCGTCTGAGCTGCAATATGTTAAACTACAAAGCACCATCGTCCCTGGCACATGATGTTAAACTTTGGCCTTTCCCAGTGCATCATATGTGGGGTGCCCTGTATCAGACATTATCTATGCTCGTTCGTCTCCACAAGAGTGAGATATTACAAACATTGAATGAGATACTCTTTTATGGAGTGGAACCTATCAATGGGGAAGTGCCGCCACTTTTGTGTAATCCCCTAGACTTTATTGTTGGATGTTGCACCCCTGCTCCTCCTTTTATCTTTAGTGCCAAAGACTAGAGACGAGAGGGGCAGAGGGACCTTCGTTATCTTTTCCCTCTCCCTATGGGATTTTTCATCATCGGGCCTCCATTATAGAGTAAGTCACAATCTCTATATCACTGGCCTTCTAACTATGCATAAGCCCCTGTTTCCTCTTTGGACCACCAACAATGTGTAAGCCCCAATCCATATTTCACATATGCACCTTCCACGACGTGATCGTCTAGTCTCTGATGCCACTTGTTTCTCACACTGACCATGAATCATGTGGTCTTAGAGTAAGCATGGACTATGTCATCCTCTATGGGCTTCCTTATCATGTAATCCCCAACACCATCCCGAACTATGTGGATTTTGATACAAGTTTCCTAGGTAGGGTACATAGGATGCCACCATGAGGTTCAATCCCAACACCTACTTGTCCCGACCCCTTCACTTCGGTTCACCTTCATATTTTATTATGTTAAACTACTTCCACCATTATAAACTATGCATTATTTTTTCCATTCAAAGGAATTTATGTAGGAATCCTCCCTGAGGTTCAAACCCAACACCCACTTGTCCCGACACCTTCATGTCGGTTCACTCTCGTCCCGCATGACGTTAAACTGTATCCACCACACCAAACTACATGGACATTGATCCTTGTCTCCTAGACAAGGTACATTGGAATCCTACCCAAGGTTCACTCCTAACACCTATCGGTCCTGACCACTCCATGTTAGTCCATCCTCATCCCACATGACATTAAAATGTACTCCCCCTTTTCCTTCTACATGATGTTAAACTATACCCTCCCAAACTACATGGGATTTGATCCTTGTCTCTTAGGCAGGGTATGTAGGAAGAATCCTTGAGGTTCAACCCTAATTTAAGGTAAGAAATTTTGATCCCCATCCAGCGGTAAGCCCTTGGAAATGCAACCAGCAGTAAGCTGTTGGAACCAAAACCAATGGTAAGTCGTTGGAACCACAAACAACTATAAGCTGTTCGAACCCCAACCAGCGGTAAGCTGTTGGAACCCAAATAAATGGTAAGTAATTGTGATACCCAATTGATAGTAAGCCTTTTTGGTCCCCTTTGTTGGGACCCACATCTCTGGTTCATCCCTGTGGTGTCAGACCAACCCGGGTTACTAACCACGTGTAAGATCCAATATAACATCAGTTCATTTTCCTTTGTACACACCCTAATTCTATACCATCATCTTGAACTATGTGGCCTTTGATTCCCTTCCATGGGGATACGTAGGAAGCTTCCCTGAGGCACAACACCATAATCCACGCCTCCTATTGATCTCTCCCATGAGCCTATCTATTTTGGGAAGGCCATGACCCAACCCGGAGGTTCTACTTTCTCCAAATCCCATCCATGTGTCCTCAGGTTTCCCATCACCCCACCAATCTACTCATACTTTCATTCCCTACCATAGGGATACATAAGAAGTCTATCTGAGGTTCAATCCCAAGGCTGTCATCACATTCACGAAGTTTTCATCTCATTCTCTATCAACTTTACTCAACCATCCATATCCATCCTAATTCTCATCCAGGCTACCACATCCTGGTGAGATCATGTCACCTACTTTATAACTTTTCCAAGCTGTAATCGGGTAACTAACGATGTATTAGTCCCCAGCATCAGTGATTCCCCTAGGGATTGCACCCATCTGATCCACTTTTATTAGTTTTTTGATCAGTTTGATCAGTCTCCCCTAGACTTTAAACTCGCGAAATAAACTATGTTAAACATGGAAAGTTGAGGAAAACCTAAGAGACATGCATATGGTATATAATTTCCCACATTCTATGTGGGATGCCTCATGCATCCACGTCCTTGAGAAACCTATAATAAGAGGAAGAAACCCAAACACATTAGTGTTCCAGTGTCCAGACATGCCAACGATGTCCAATGTGACTACTCCCCTGACAAAAGGTTACTTCCCTGACTGGATCCCTTGGAATGTCCCAACAGAAGCACTGTAATTGATCGGCATATAGGAAGACATGGCACTAGTAAGAGTTTCACGAACAACATCTTAAGTTTATGAGGGAGACCTAGACTAGTTGATGAGTTCTAAGGAGGAATCCATGGAGGTAGGAACCAAAATCCCATCATCCCATTTTGATAATGGATCAAACATCCCTGAGTAAGAAAAAAATGACTCCTACCTTTAGAAAGTGGGAATGTGGGGAAATAGTTGTGCCTCCTCTGAGATACGGATGCGTGCCCCAGCGAAAGCGTTAGAAACAATAACATGAGAATAGAGGATAAAAGAATAATTGACTTATCATGGGTGATCCAATGAAAAATACATCGCTTAAATTATAGGTTGGATAAAGGAGAGTCATCCCTAATTAAGAGAGGGAGAAAAGGAGATCCATGACTAGGTGAGGGCTATAGGTGAGGTGGGGGTATATTAGGAGTGAAGGTTAGTGGCTAGAGAGAAAAAATTAATTTAAATATCTTTAAGGATCTTTATAGTTTATCTGCATGGTTTGTAAAATCATCCACCAATCGTGTGGTGAAACTATCTGAAGGGGAAGCCCCTCCCATAGCTAGATAGAAAAATTGGAAAACATGTGCATCCCATGATCTCACCTCTAAAATTTTATACAAATAATATAAAAAAATAACATAACTAAACTTAATTTGGTTTTTAATTCTCATTCAAACGGCTACGTTGTGTCTTCCACATACAACGCACCTGAAAGCATTAATTTGAACATGTGGTACTTAAGACAAAAATATTCAAGCCAACAATCATATTCAAAACTAAAACATAAATATAGTTCTTACTTGATACCATATAACCTAATGAACAATCTGGTTGTCATCTTTTTCCTCATACATCTTATGGAATTATCCATGATTGGATTTAAATTTTAACAACTAATTATGAGACACGGTTCTTCTCATCATCATAATTGACTAAACAACCAATACCTTAGCATTCCTATGATTATTTTGAAAATATTATATAACTCACAACTTTTGGTATCACATGAGTACTCTGATCTCAAACCTCAATTACATCAAAATGGTTGAATCCCAATCAACCACACATTAACTATTCATTCCAAATTTTCCATGAAAATCCCCAGCTGACTCTTACTCTACAGGCATCTCATTAGACAACATATTTAATGACGTTTATGATTAGATAAATTTTATTAACCATGAAAATGAATTTTTAACACCATCTGGACAACTATTCCCAAGAAATAATATCTTTTATTTCCAACATAATAAAAAATTGATTATGTTACCTTTTTTCAAGGTCCACCATGGTCACTTTTAGCATGATCACCAAATCCTGAAACTAACTTCTATTGATGACCCTTATTAGAACCATCCCCAATTCTATAATTTGATTGAATTAAATTGACAATATAACCATACAATGACTTACCTAAAGATTCCATAACCCTTCTCACATGAGGGACCATTAGTCAAACAAGAAGGTCATTTGATTATCTCAACATAAATCCAATGTTTTCTCAACATACTAAGGATTATTTAATGTTTGGGGAAAACATTACATTGAACCATTACACCAATAAGTTATAAAGGATTTCCATAAATGACTCTAAATTTCTATCCTAATTAATTATCTATCAAAACGGGTCATTGTTGCCTTAGAAAATCCCTTAGGACCATGCCTCCTGAGGACGTGGGGATAAGTTCACTATAGGTCAACTGCCTGGAAAAAATTAATCATATAACTAAATCCTTAGTTGATACATTCTTATATGACCAATTTAATAGATATCCAAATTAATATCTAAAGTTTTAATACAAAATCCTGATCACATCACTTTAAATATTAAGGTCCCCATGATCAATCAATGTAACCACTGAATTATAACCTTGATTCTTGGCATTCATAAATGATTTGGTTCTCAACAAAACACCTGTATAACGTGGTTCCTTGAATGAATAGATCCACAACTGACCCATAAAAATCCCAAATCACTTATTCACCTTGATCCCAAATCTAGAATCTAGACATATTTTTAAACTCACATTGAGTTATATATCGAGCATCATCTCAAGGACTATATAAATAGAACATACCATCTTCACCATATTCTAGAAACTATTATGACTATTTACAATTTGTCTTTTTTGGTTTGGATCCATCTACTTAGAAGTTCATTATTAAACACATTCAATGTGATGATCCCCACCTTTGGATCATCCTAGTAATCAGTTTATGAGAATGGGAACTCATGTCATGGTACACACTTCATCCAACATTGAACAAGGGTTATGGATGTGGAAAACATGATTATACCAAGTGTTCAATGAAGTGGGAAGGAAAAAAATCCACATAAAAGTGTTCTAGATTAGACTAAAAATCCAAAACCAACTCTAATTGGGTTTGTTATAAAATATGCTCTTTTATTTGACATCATACCCTAATTGTTAGATAAGTCAATTTATCTAGTTATCAAGTTAGTCTACTCCGGAGATGACCCATGAATGTAGCATCCACCTACTCATGAATGTTTACAAGAAGTCATAAAACCAAATAGTTTAAGGTATTAAAAAACCTTTTATATAAAATTGGATGTGGTTGAATGTATCAATTTTTCATCTAATGGGATCGACGTATAAAAATGACTTCTACCTTGATATCAAACAATGTAATAGGGGCTACAAATTCCTGGAATGAAATAGGATGCACATGGATAAACCTGGAGTCTTGTTATCCATATGAATATTAATAAAATTACGACTCTTGATTCATGCATCATTATAAATTAACAAAGGTAACATGACCAACCAAATGGTTGAGCATTCCCTAGGCATGTCTAACCTGTTAAACAGGATCATTACATGAGGCTCACAAGTCTAACTCCAATTAACTAGTTCATGACCATCAAAATTACCTAGGATTATTTCTATAAACCAAGATTCTTAACAGAGTAAAATGAAAGCCAAATGGATCATCTCACATAGAACTCTACACAATCTTCTATTGATTCTAATTTACCTACGACGTAGAAACCATGCCTAGGATAACCAGTTCATTTATATGGAATAAAGCATTGACTCTATAATTAGGTCACACTGAAAATGTCACTAGGCTTATGAGACTAACTTTTAATCTCACTATAAAAGAAAAAAGTCAAATGAGACCAATGGGAAACATACTTATTCTATCCCACAATAATATTTAATGCCAAACCTTACTTGTGGTTTGTATCTAATAACACCACATTAATGTTTTATTTAATCCATTACATCTACTCATATTTATTATAATTTTTTTTAAATGCTCAGATACATTCATCCCACATTCTAGTTATAAATGTAACTATACGTAGAAATGTATTCATATAATTCTATATAGTAGGATAAGTAAAATATCTCAAAATTTTCTTTTAACCATTTAATAATTGATTATTTAGCCATGAAATTCTTGAAACTGGCATGGTTAAATAAAATTTCACTCACAAGATATAGAGAAAAATAACCTTTAGGTTTTAAATATAATTTTAATTAAATGAATCCCCGTATAAATAACTCCCAAAAGTCGACAATATATTATTTTTCAATTTTAAGAGGAATAGTCTAATAAGATGCCACTATATATTTTTACATATGCCATATAAGTGGATAATGAAAATTTAAAAGAACCATACCCCATTATCATGTACATACATCTATGGGGATAAACACTAATACATAAGGATAAAAGTATCCTATGAGAGTCCGATCATTCTAATCTGGGCCTATTTAAGTGAAACACATTATTAATTTATTTCTAAAAGATTTAACACACCCTTAACATGTTTATCTCAAAATAAATATTCCCTAATTATCCTACTTGGGTCTAATTGTTCATTTAGGAATTCAATCATATGGGTATTAATTACCAATTCATAGAAGTACACAACATTATATATATATATAAATACGATGGTTAAATTAGATTCATTACCATTCCAATATAAATTTACTTTACTATATAAGTTACAAATGGAATTCATGTTACTATAACCATATTTTACCTTCGATCCTGGAATATAACAAATGCATGTGTGATTGTTCAATTATAATGGTTGTCCTTTCCAGTTTAGAAAGGCCTATACACTGTATAAATTTCTTCTATAACCCATTTAACCACAACCACTGATGTTTCATCCCCTGTAACCAATGGTCCAAGGCTCAAATATGTCATAATTAGTTATTTAAGGGTTACCTATCATGATATATGGGAAACAATTGTTTAGAATTATGAGAATAATTTAATAACCAAATATTTTCTTCATTATTTCTACAAGACACATCAGGTGAATTCATGTATAAAATCCTAGGAACATATCAGATGCAACAGGTGGTGTGAGAAATAAAATATATTTGTCATGTGAATCTCTATGTGACTATAATAATGCATATAAATATATTTCCTTATCATTTTTGGCCAAGGGTAGAATACCCTAAATTTCATAATTAAGTAAACAAAATAAATTACTTGATTCACTCAAGGTGAAATAATAATCAACTATAACAATTAATATCATGTAAAGAAGTCTCATCCATGGCCATTTGGTTATTTCCCCATGCATGAGTTTATCAATCTTAGAGATGACTATTTTCCAAGTGCTATAACATTAAAAGTATCCTCTATACCACACCCAAATAGTAATAAAGATGAAAATAATCTCTACTACTAATTTATCACATCCAGGTTTGGGAGACACTGAATCGGTTTCTTGGTCTGAAGGGACACATAGATTCAAGCATGCCTCCCCATACGCCAGAGGATACTGAATAACAATAATGTTCTAAAAGTGGTATGCTGGGGACACTATACCCACCATATTAGAGTATAACAATGGTATATGAGATAATTAATAGTATAATTAAATGAATAATAGATCAGTGGATGATAATAAAAACTGATGATCAATAATAAATTAGTAAATAATCATAAATAGATAACTAGGTCAGTACCAGATATACAACCATGCATGAACATGATACAATTAACAAAAAAGTAAATGTAAAATAAATTCATAATGAAAAAAATCACAAAGGGTTATCTTCATGAGAATCCCAGGAACTAACTCAGTCATGTTCTCCTAAGCTCCCTTACCTAAGAGTAATAACACAAAGCACAATCCATAACCTAACCTTCAACCAAGATGTCGGTTTGGGTACCAAATGACGGTCCAAACAAGGTCACCACCAATAGTGTGAGATATACTCGGTAGGTCACTATCAATGGTGTAAAATTAAATCTAGTCTATGATTGTTAAATATTGATGTGTATAGGTATAATAGATGATATGTAAATAAATAAATGTAATCAATAAATGATGGGAAAATTTATTTCCAGCATCTTTACACATGAGGCTTATAAGAATAATCCTAGGTAGTGCTTTTGGGAAATCTGAAAAGGTGATATCTAATAAATGTATCATAAGTGAAATCCTAGGTAGTACCTTTGAGAAATCTGATAATGATGTGAAGTTACATGTCAAACATCCATGTGAATATAAAATTCCATGTCTAACATCTCAGACTAAGGGGGTGTGAAACATCATTTTTGATAACCTTAACTGAGGCCTCTCAGTAATAATCATGTTTAAGTAACCTAAAATGCCATACAAACCCTTAAACAAGGAGTTTCATAAAGAAGAACCTACTATCTCTCAAGGGGTAGTGGAATTCCATTTAACCTATGAGCCCATCCAAGGTATTTATATTTTTGAATCCATGGTTCCCTCAAGGTTTAATAATTCATATATAGTATCTTCACATTTAATAACAAACATAGTCTACGAGAATTCATTCATTCCATTTAAATATGATTCATCACAACTATTAAATTTTTACATCAATTAATAATAATTAGGATGGATAAGTAATCATAAATTCCATGATATAATTACTCATAATAGGATTTTCATGTATGAAAAGTCAAACATTACATTTAACAATTTTTTCATGGCCAAATGTAAATCCTTAGCTTTAAAATCCCTCTCAATTTTAATTTGATACTTCTTTTATAAACGATGGATATATAATAATATAATTATTGATCATATAAAAAGTGGTTCATCCACACCCCTTATATTTCATTTAATTCAATTTAAATATTTTATTTTCATAAAAGAAAGTTTTCATACCTCAAAGGTGATTTTAGTTCTAAAGCTAAAGCATAAGGGTCAAGAAATACAAGTGACACACCCGAAGTGGTGGTTCAAGTTGAGTTTGACAACCTCCATCGATTTAATTTAGTGTATAAAGACTAATTAATTTAAATAATTAATATTTACATAATTAATATAAATTTTGATGGGTGATTATAAAAAAATCCAACACATGACACAATAGTGCAGTTCATAAATAATATATACCTTAAGGTAAAATCCATAGACAAACAAAATCATGATTAGGATTCTTCAGTCATATATTATCCGACATTGATTTAAGATGGATTAGGAGAAAATGTGAGAAAAAACAAAAACCATGAAAATATAGCATATGATCTCGCATTAAAATAGTATTTAATGCATACAGATCAACCAATAAAGAATGGATTGGGAATTTTATAATTTCAAGGGTGATCCACTATGAAAAATGATTATTGAATTAGAGGTTGTATAAAGGAGAATATCCAGTCATATGAGAGATAGTGGAGGAGATCCACGTCTAGTGGAGGGATGTGCATGAGGAGGATAAGAGAGAAGGAGGGATGGTTAAATGATATAGGGGGAAATAGTAATTTCATGCTCTTCAATGAGCCAAATAGTTTTGTCACATAGCTTGGAAAATCATAAGACAATCGTGTGGTGCTGTTATTTGAAGATAAACCCCTCACATGACTTGGTGCATAAGTTGACAAACCATGGACAAACCATGTACTGAACTCAATATTTTTCTACCAACAATATTCATAGACATGTTACCCACATTGTACATTTTATCAAACTATTTTCCTTTATTTAGGGTCTCATGATTGAGCTTCATGGTTACTACTAACCATGCGACAACTGTGAAACTTAGCATGCTCCTTCCTTAAAAGTTGTTTTTAATCACAACACTTTTGAAAATCAACAGAATATACATGAACACTATTAGTACTTAAAACCTATAAAAACATCAAATTTAAGTGATCCAATTATTATATTTACTTTCTAATACATAGTTTAATATTTGTCCTATCCACTAAATGAAATGTTAAAATTATCATAGACTTCTCAACCAAGTCCAAAAAATTGGATTTTACAGAAGGAATTCCTCTCAACATTCAATAGTATTTCAACATTGGTAATCTCAAGATACCTCCATGAAGACCAAATGAAAATAGTATTGGATTCAATGAACAACCAAAAGGATACCCTCACCAATAATAGATCATATTTGATGGGGATGAAAAGAAAATTTGTCCAAATTACATCATCTGTTGATAATGTGGTAACAAATGACTCATGTAATATCCCTTCCCAATCAATAACTATCCCAAACAAAATATTAGTTATAATTCATTAATCAATGGAAATAATGTAAAAAATAATTAAGACACATAACTAGAAACTGGTTTCGAAAGTGGACATCCAAAGGAACAACATGAATAATCTATCCATGAAAATAAACTGTAAGGTAATTTCCCTTTAATGAAAAATATATTAAATCAGGTCAAGTGAAAATCCAAGATGAATGATCAGTATCAACCCCATCCTCCCTTACACACAAGAATAAAACCACCAATGATTTAAAATCAAGAATCCCTATAATACGAAGTATTAAAATCATTTTAAAAAGTGAAAATAAATATCCATTTATTAAATTCCATCCATAAAATCCCAAAGTGTGAAAAATTTCATAATGAAATGTGTATCAAGAAATGGTAATTATGTGGAGTTTGGAAGTTATTTTTAGGTTAATATGATTATTCATTATTAACAGTAATGTCTAAAGGAAATTTATTTATCCTTATAATTTTATATTCCCTTTTACTATAATAGAACTCAAATTTACAAATACATGGTGTAATTTTGGAGTATTTCTTAATTTTAATCCTTACTCAGTTTATTAATCGTTTTTTAGGAGAACTAATACAAACCAAATCCATTGTAAAACATGTTAACCGAACCACTTCGTACATAATTTCTATCTTGGAAGATGTTCTGGTAAGAGTGAAACAAATTTTGTTACTTAATGATTTTTATATTAAAAACATGGAAGTAAAAAATTGTGAATTTTATTACACTATAATTCTTGGTTATACATTAATCATGAATACAAAAACCTTAATAAATTTTATTAATTAACATATTTGATAGAATTTTAGGATAAAAATGTGAAAAATGGTATTCTATATTCAATGAAGTACACCCATTATGTGCAATTAGATTTTAAACAGAATCATTTTTAAAATTTATACTTCTCTAAGGAGGAAATGAAAATAATGTATGAAATAATTTAACTATGAGAATCCATGAAATCACCCATTTTTTCTAATAAATCAGTTTTATTAAATGAGTAAAATTCGTAATCAACATATGTATTGAAAGTTTTTTGAAACTAGTAGAAATATATTTTTATTTTGTTACTAAATTTATCATTAACTCTTTTATAATACATATATTGGTTGAAAAAATTGGAAAATGTTGAGTTAAGACCCCCACTAGAACACCCACTTGAACTTGAAATGGCCTTTCTTCCCTCTAATCATAAATATGTTTTTTAAATAAAAAGGGAAATTTCATGCTACAATTTTTAAAAAAATGAATCCTAATCTAGAGTACCATGTTTTATGAATTCTAAGTAAAAATTATTGATTCAGAGGATGGTCATTAAGAGAAATTTCTTAATTTATTCATACAATATCTATGAAATTAATTTAAGTGGAACCAAAGTATAAACCCCTAAAATGGAATAAAAGGAATCTTAACCCAAATTTAATAATGGTTGTAAAAAAAAATTAAGATAATTTTAGGAGATGGAATCATATACCTCATCTTGGACTCTGAATGGGTGTGCACCATTCCAATTATACCCAAGAAGACTAGATTCACCATTTCCTAAAATGAAAATATTGAGTTCATCCCAACTAGGATTTATAGTTTAAGGGTTTTAATTGACTATTGGATATTAATTCAAGTGAATATAAAGGACAATTTCCCAAACCCTTTTATAAACTAAATTATAAAGAGACTAATTTGGAAAGGCCATTACAATTTTCATGATGGATTCTAGGGGTATTTTATGGTACCCAATTCTCTATTAGACGAAGAAAATACTACGTTTATATGTCCCATTGGATTGTTTAATAACTTAAGGATTCCATTTTCCTTATTTAATGACCCAAGTACTTTTCAATGTTACATGAAAATGATCCTTTTTTACTTTATTTAGAGTGTTTTGGAGGTATTTCTAGATGATTTTACTATTCCTATTATATTCATTAAATCTTGTCTTGAAAAAATACAATTTTTATAGAATTTTTTTTATATAAAATCATATTTTTAATAATGAAAAAATATTATTTCTTAGTTGAAAAGGGAATTTTTTTGGTCTACATAATTATTAAGCAAAGAATTGAATTACATAAGGACCATGATGAAATAATTTCATCAATGAATTACCCCACCACTATGAAACATAGTAGAACTTTTTATTACGATGGTTTTATTGTACACTTAATAATTATTTTACAAATGTTGTTATACCCTAGAATAACAGACTAAAAACTAAAACTGATTTTTTTATGATTCTATCATGGAATCATTTGAAAAAATAAAAGTGCTCTTGACTACAACCATTATAATCAATCATATCTATTGGAATACCCCTAGGATATAACATTTTATGCATCTAACATGGTAGTGGTGGTGGTATTGACTAAACACTACAATGGGAACATCCATTTGATAAAATACAATTCACTGACCATATACATATACCAAATAAAATATGATATAATAGTGACAATTTCTTCTTTCTATTTTTATTTCTTTTGTAAAATTTTGGTCACGTTTATTAAGAAGTGAAGTAACTATTTATTCGGATCTTATTGGAATCATGTTTTTGTTCAAAATATCTTATAAAAATTCAACATTAGTGAGGGATATGCTTTTAATAAAAGAATAATAATTATAGATAATAGAAATGAAGTGAAATGTGAATTTCAAAATAGAAAAACTGGGCATGTTACTAAACACTATAAAAGAAGAAACAACAATAGAGACAACTATATACTACTCTATAAATAGTTATTTGTTGAATATAGTCACCCAAATTCCACGGTCTGCTGATTGAGTGATTTTTTTAGTGATATAAAAGGTACCCACCATATTTACTAAGAATCCAAATCAAAAATTCAAATCTCGGTCAATGTTTTATGTTTAGTTAGATAATTATTTATGGAAGATAAATATTTATGAAGAAATTAGGAGATTTATCCATGAGGAAGAGGTGAAGTTTTATGCTTTCATTTTGTCTCATACTTGTATATGGTGTGTATTTTGGACCTAAAAGTGTAGCTAAGATAATATTTTAAGGTAGTTTTATTTAGATAAAAATCTCCATGGACTAACATTAATATTGATAAATCTTGTCCATACAATGAATTAACTAGTGGGATTTATAAAAGGAAATAAATTCCCTAATAACATCTCACTGTTTTAAATCTTTAATATATAATGATTATATATTATTGGTCTATTTTCTATATCTTATGGATTTTAATATATTATATTTAATGTAGATTATATTTCAAAATTTAATAATAAAAATCAACCCAAAAAATGATTTTAATTTTGTAATTTAGTTCATATGATCAAACATTTTTTTAGGTTTTGAGTGCCTTGATCCATAATAATTTATCAAGTGAATTATTTTTATCAAGAACATTGTATACATCTTTGTGATATATATAGTGCACCAAAAATCTCAAATTCATTGATGACATAAACAAATGGGATAGAAAGATCTCTAATAGAGAGATTAAATGAATTATAAAAAATAAAATGTGGCCAAGCTAAAATTATTAGAGTAAAAATCATCGGGTTTCTTTGTGGGAATACTGGAAAATTTTAAAAAACCAAATGTATCTCCCCTTAAATAATTTTTTATAAAAAAAAATTTTCAACTTCATTTTATTGTATAGAACAAATCTTGAACAACTATGGAAAGTTTAAACAAGGATATTAGAAAGTATGGAGAGGAAATGAATCTATAAATAATGGAACTAGAGAATATGAAGAATGAATATTAGGATAATTCCCAACCAAAAATGAAGTCTAAATATTTTAAGGTTATAATTATTCAAAAAAGTGTCTTATAAGTTGGTGATAGAGTGATTATATTATCTTCTAGGATAAATCTCGTACCCAATAAGCTTCATTCCAAATGGACAATACCATTTTTAGTAACTTATATCCTTACATTTTGTGTATTTTATAACAATGGATCTAAATCACACCACCCATTTAAGATGAATAGATAATAGTTGATTCATTTTTCTATGGAATTTTTGAAACAAATAATTGACGATCTCAAAATCCAATATACTTATTTTGAATAAGGGACTAAAATATCATTTCCCCTAGAATATTAGTATAGATAATCACTCTTTAAAAACAATATTCTCTCTAATGATTATTTATAAAATAAAAGGGAAAGATATATTTGAGATATATGTGTGGGAAATAACAAGTAATATTAGATGTAAATAGTTTTTTTCAAATTTTATTTATAAATTTCTACGTGAATTTATAGTGAAATAAAATAAATCATCATGATCAAAAATATGTTTTCATAATATATTCTTGAAATTATTTATGTTTGTTTATTCTGTTTCAGTATTTTTATAGTGTTTTTAGATAAGAAAACGTGAGCTCCAATATATTCTTGTATATAAATAAGTTTTATATTAGAGTATAGGGATTTTATCATCTTTAAAATTACTGGAATTTGATGATGATTATTGAATTTAACTTTTATTTCACGGAAATTATTCGTTAAAAAATTGAAATTAGTTATAAATTTAATATTTTTTATTGGAATAAAAATGATAATATAAGGAAACTAGAAATTTCAACTTGAACATAGGTGGCCCACCCATTGAGATTGACAATCACATTAATGGATCCCCTAAAACATATTTTTATATCTTATATAAAGTATGTTAAACAATTTTATTTGAACAGGTATAGAAGCCCTCTTAATCTAATGAAAGCACATGTATATGTGTGCTTCCCAATAAATTATGGTATAATACACTTGAGATATGTCTACCCAAGTGTTTATTCTATAAAATTACTATTAAAATTAATCTAAGGGGATACATTTTATCATTTAATGGTTTGGTTCTGGATGTATTTTCACTCAACTAAAAATATATTTAGACATACATGGATGGAAATAATTGAATATGTGGTAATTGAAAATGGGGATGAAAATCTTTAGGGAATTATAATCATTGATAATGTAGGTCCAGAAGATATATATAAATATCATTTAAAATTATTATGGAAGTGTGAAATGGAAAATTTGATAATGGTAATAGGAATATAAATATAAAGTGTAAATCTATGATTGAGTTTTATGAAAATGATAAGTTAAATATATACGAATTCATTGTTATTAATAAATTTTGCCTTATTATTATGCTTGGGTGTTGATGTTTTCATGATTTTATCCTATTGGGGGAATTTTTCAGGGTGGTGTTTTGATAATTTGGTGTTAGGATTTTATCTTCCTTATTTTATTTTGTTTTAATGAGTTATTACGAGCTACTAGGATAATGATATGGTCATAGTTGTTGATTTTTTTAGATACGGAATGAGTAGTCCATTCGTGGGTTTTGGTTTGATTGAAATATTTTTGGGTGTTTCATTTGTCATCTTATTCCTCTAATGGTTTTCAAGGGTGGCACATTGAGTTGTGGTATTTTAATATTATAATAATAGATTATTTGATCAGTTTGGGAAGTGTATGGTTGAGTTGGTAAAGATATGAGGGGTTATGTTGGGATCTTATTCCTTAATTATTTGGTGATCATGGATAAGATAGATAGTTTTTGGAGTTTTATATATTATATAATGGGAGGGGTAAATGTTTATTTTTTATGATTATTTAGTTATGGGATGCTCCAAATTAATGGTAATTTGTTATATAATGGATAATTGAGTAAACGTATTACATAAAATGGTTATTTATTACTTATGGAAAAGGGAATATGATGGTTTTTAGCATAATGGAATCATGTTATGACTAGAAAAAACTCAAGTACTATTGAATTCAATAAATAATATGAAATATGAGTAATGAAAAATGTCATTGACAATGAAATTATCTGATGAAATGTAAAAAATATTATATAATCCATGGGAGGATATAATCAAAGGTAAACTTATAATTAATTTAAAAGAAATAATTACCTTATTCTAGTAAATAATAATAAAATAATATATTGATAATTTGAATTCCATTTAGGTTATACAATTTTTTATATGAGAACGTAAGGATAGAATCCCCCTAGTGGTGATCAACATATTCTCCTCTAATCTCAATGAACCCCTAATAACAATTCGGTCTCTAGTTAGATGGTACATATCATCTTTCATCGCTCAACTATAAATGGAAAATTATCACATTTTGAAGAATTTATTCTTGTTATCTCATTATTGAGATGGAAGAGTGAGTTTTAAGCAATTCTATTGATATTGGGAGAAAATCCTAGAGAATGTTTTCATGGAGAGAATTTTTTAGAGAAGAAATCATTGAGCAAAAATGTCATCTAACCCTAGTAAATGATATAATTGGTTATTTATAGATCTTGGTTTGAGAATAAATAATTGAATATAATCCCTTAATTTTTCTCATGATCCTCATAAACCCCAATATAGATTAATAATAATATTTTTATTTATTTTTATTTTCATATAATCTACATGTTTTATTGATAAAATAAATATCAATACTTAAATAAATAACATAATTTTTATTTAAAAGATATTTAATATACCATTCCCATTATACCCGTTTACTTAGTCCATATTTCCTCCTTGGTATTTATTGAACCTTGAATAGTAAATATTATTCATTCAATAAAAATAAAAATATTTATAATTCATGATATTGTGAATTAATATATTTTTAGGTTTAAACTCACACATAAATATGGTGACTAAATATTTTAAATTAGTAAATCCCTATTTAATACTATTCAACAAAAAAAGGAATATTATTTATTCTAAAAATTAAATTTATATATAATTTAATTGAGAAGAATATAACCACTAAGTGTGTTACACTCTAGGATCCATTCTCAGTGGCATTAGGTTGGTTCACCTAAATTCTAATATTGGTTTCCAACATCACATAATGGTACTCAAGAGGAATATATTAATATCACAATGTCAAAAAGCAAAAAATGATTGATCATTATATAATATAATCCATTAGTTTTTATGTCTCATTAAGACAGTTTAATACTATTATCATCTAACAATAATCTTGATATTCATTTTACTTTATAAAATTTAAAAATAATTACAGTAGTTCCTTGGAATTTTATTCGACATTTCTTTTTCAATCAAAATGTCAAGATATAGTTTTCCCAAATTTTTCAAGGGATAAATACTTTTTTGATTTTTCATTAATATTATATATATTATGATGCACCAAATACAACCAAAATCATTATGGAAATATTTCATCATGGTTTAAAATAATACATCTAAGTACATGAATCATGATTTTCATTAAAAAAACATTGTCAAATATAAGGATAATTACACATTCCTACATATTATAATATCCAATGAAACATAAACATGTGAAATCCCTACTGACCGGTCTATCTACATAGTCACTGATGTTTGATATTACCAAGTGCGAACTTCTAGAGATGAAGTCTCATATGCTTATGAATACTTGCATCTAACAGTCTTTATCATCCATGTATAGGAAAATTACACCATACGACCATAGGTTAATGTTTAAAAATATTGTCATAGCATTTCAAGGTTCTCATTATAGTGGGGAACTTATTATGACCTTTTTAATGATATAAATACTCTATAACATTATTAATATAATATTACATAGAATAATAATAAAATCATGATAATGTGTTTATTAATATTCATATTATTGAATATATATTGGTAATATAAAGTTAAATAAAATTCTCATGAACCAACCTAAATAAACTCCCACATAGACAAGGAAAACCTGCTAATGACATTTAATCATCTATATCTCACATGATTTATAAGTTTATTCTATATATGGATCTTAATTTTGGGCCTACCCTGTTATTCTATAACTTTTGATAGATTTTCCACATGCATCTTTGGCTAATATGTTTACTATAGCTTCACTCCAATGATAAAATACTTCAAGTTCTGATGTCACATAGTATCCACCTCTTATTATGCTACATCCTGGTTAAATTTATGTTCTCCTTTTAATGTATATTGTTTTTACTTTTATTTTGAAGGTCGTTAGAGAATATTTTTTTGAGTTTTCTATGTGGTTTCTATTGGGAATTTCATATAATAAAAATTAACATAGTGAAGTTGATTCGTGATGTGAATCTATCACTTCGCAGAAGCCATGAAATGGTTTTAAGACTAGAAAATAATTTTAGAAGTAAATTATAATCACATAATTATCTATTTGGTCATTTTTTAAAAATTAGGTGATGCATTTATATATATATATATAGGTAACTCTTAGGATTCCAATTGTGAATCTGGGATTCATATTTTGAATATAGGATTCACCACATGAATCATTACAAATAAATAGGTTTTCATGGCATAAAAACCAAAATCCTAATTCATTAATTATGTAACCTCTTCCCTCAAACCCTATATATTTCTAAAGTGATTCTTGGTGATTCCATCCATTTTGGACTACTCAGTTTGGTGCCTTGATCTTCATTATGGCTGGTTGTTTCTATTATGGTAAGTGTTCTACTATCAATTATTCTTCTTCATTGCTCTGTGGTTTTAGAATTAGTGTTGGGATATGTTTCTTAAATTAGTGATTAGGTGGTGATTTTTTATCCCTTAAAGATATATTATATGATAATATTTTAATGGTTAGTCCTCATGTTGATTATGGTGTGTCATGTGAGGTTCTTGAGATATGTGTCAATCCAACCCATTATTTGGCCTTTTAGTTTATATAATTTGATTCTATGTTGTGATAATAAATTCTCAGTATTCCATTTTTTGTTTTTGATTTCTTTATGTTATTGGTGAATATGGATCCTGTTGTGATTGGTGTGTGACCTGAGTTTGAGTTAGGTAGTTCTCTCTCTAGTCTATATTGGATGAACCTTAATTTATCTTGGTTTTATAAATGTTTTATAAATTATTTGTCATCATTTATTATTTATTAGTTTATTATTATAAATAGGTTTTAGAAAATATGGATTTCTAATAGTTTCGGTAAAATATAAAATATTTTCAATAAATTTTGAAATGGATTGATAACTGGGATTTCACAGAAAATTTTAATGGAAACTTCTATGTTAAAGATGCATTTTTGTTTAGGACATGATTTCCATTGGTGGAGGGTTCACTTTTAGGGGGTTCCACTATTACATGTTCCTTAACGAATGGGTTATAGGAAGTTGTAGTGAATACTAATCATGATTGATGTATTAGTGACATATATAGCATGATAATATGTAGTCCTTGGAGTACATTACGATTGTGATATGGATTTGTACTATTTTTGGATTTGGTATAACTATTTTTGATAAATGTGAAATGATTTTGGAAAGTATTCTATGAACCTATTTTACTTTCCTTATTTTGGAAATATGAAAAAATTTGAAATGTTTAACATGATTTTTAAATAAAAATTAACACACTATTTATCATGAATTTCTTTTCGTAAAATGATCCTATTGGGTTTATTGTATAGACACTTGATATAGAACACTAGTATGGTATTTTACTAGGCCTATTTAGCTCACATCATACACTTTCCCTCAGGATGTTATGACCTTATATTGTATTTTGATTCAGGAAAAGGAAATGAATCATATTGAGGTGGTGATATTTATATTAGCTATGTAAGAGAAGATAGTGGGGAGATGGTGGGACATTTCCCAGTTATCACATGGAGTAGTTTTTTACTATTTCGGGTTTTTTTGGACATGTACATTAGAGTTTTACCTTTATATTTATGATTTTTCTCATTACCATTCTCAATTATTTTATAATGATATATTTCACTCTTAATTGTTCTTTACACTTGTGTATATATATGTGCTATTTTTTATTTTAGGTTTGTTGAAATAATTCTATATGGTTTTTTTTGATACCCAGGTGTTAGTCTCCAGACTGTGGGGAATGGTAACAACCTTTAGATCAATGGTGAATTTTTTTAGGTGATAGTGTTAGAGGGTATCATGGGTAGGTTCATTATAAATCTTTATAAAAGTATTTTTTTTCATCAATTATCCTTTCCTTGGTACCTCAAGTATATTATAGATAGGTTTTTTGAGACATTATAGGTAGGTTATGATGAGTTCCTGGACATATCATTCCATGAAAATCTCTAAGTTACTATAGTATTCTGGGATGTATGTCTCAAGTGTTCTAGTTTTTTTATCTTGTTATCAGTTTATACTTGTGATTTCCTAGTATAAATTGATATTTTCTTATCGTATGATCATTTTTATTTTATATTTGGTTTGTAGAAACACAACATCAAGACACCTTACATAGGTTCATCGGAGGATTAAAAAAGATATTATCATCAAGTAAATCCTCATTTGGATCATAAAATTATAGAGGCTATCATATTAGTAGTTCCTGTCATGGATTATACTATAACGTGAATTCAAAACCCAAATGTTGAGGCGTATCCAGAAGATGTAGAAGACATACAAAAATCAAGAGAGTTCCTACATGAGAATACCTAATCTTATAATGGTATGAATGAACCCAAAGAGATATACGATTAGCTAGAAAATATCAATATGGACTTCAACTTCTGGAATACACCTGATGCTATAATGGCGAACTTTGAAATGTTCAAGCATGAGTGCCCCAGTAAGTTTTTTTTGGTGTTCTATGGTAACAAATACCCAACATGTGGTATTGTATTAGATGGTATTTATGACCCTATTATTTCAGCAGTTATTCCTATAGTCATTGATGATAGAAAAGTCTCTGGAGTACCTATCCTTGTGGGAGAGAGAAAAATTGGTGTTGAAGTAAACTAATAGATTTGTGGAGATGATTCATTTTTATTCATATGTGGTGATGAATTATCAATTGAAATATAAAAAGTCCATATTGGGTTTTCAACCATACATCCAATCACATGTATATACACTGAATCTTTAATCCTTTTTGGAGATAGTTGATAGAGCTATGACATAAAAAATTGTTATGACATGAACTATTTTCTTCTATAGTAGAGTTGGATTTGATGTGAATGATCTTCATGATTAACACAAGCGTGGTTGAAGTAGTTTTTATCATGTGACACCCTACATATCATTATAAGTATCTAGTAGTTTTCCACAGAATTTCTATCAGTGTGGAAAGGTAGGGAACACAAAACATTCTTGTCCCACACCCGGAAAGATATACAGTTCTCATTGCCACTAAGGCCACCTATAGATGTTATTTTATGTTATTCCTACACCCAATTATTTTTAGGGTTATTCATATCCAAAATAAACTTCTTCATAGTCAATTGATTAAAAGTCTACAGGGCTACAACCACATTCCATAAGAGTAAAAAACCTTCATGTAGTGGATTAGATTCTAGAGATGGTTGATGTGTCCCCAACTATAGTGAGAGGTACTATATTTGTTTCATCTTCTATAGAAACAACCTTTTTTATATTGTTTACTCACACTCATTTATATTTTCCAATTTTATTGATATGATGAAGCTTTCTATGGAGATCAGGTCCTCTGTTATAAAGTTGAAGAAACCTCTTGGGTAGAGGAAGTATCATCTTTAGTTTTCATATGTGTTCTCTCTCAATAGGCGACGTAGATTTTTTCTAGGATATCATATTTCTTGATCATGATCTCTTCGATTTCATCATTGGGATAAACTAGATCATGTTAATTCATGAGAATATTATATTTTAGTAATTTTTCGTTTCATTCTTCACCACTAATAGGAGTTATTGTGTGTTTTAGGGAGAGTTATATTTGAGGTATGTTCATGACATACCTTCCCATACAAATATCATGAGTTTTTCTCTACTTTTACATTAGATCCTGATTATACTACCCATATTAGTGATCTTCCTTTGATTTTTGGAAGTTTCCCAACTTTTCCCAGATGACATTTCTGGTCTCCCTCTACAAAGGCAGTTGAAGTTTATGACAGATATGGTGCGGGTTATAAAATTGATCTTGATATATTCTTAATGAATGACACCGAAAGAGTGGAAAGAGACCAAGATTTAGTAGGATGATTTGATTGAGAAATATTTTGTTCACCCATGTATTTCATTATGGGAAGCGCCGGTATGATTTTCAAATAAGGTTGTTGGTTCTATTCATTTTTTCATGGAATATGTTGAGTTGAACTCGATAATGGTAATAAATAAGTTATATTTTCCTTATGTGGGTGACTTGTTTGATCAATTAAATGTGGTGATTAGATTTTGTAAAAATAGATCTCAAATCAGGTTATCATCAGTTTAGTCTTTGAGAGTTTGATATTTTGAAGATCACATTCTAGGTTGGAATAATCATATGAATATCATGTTATGTATTTTTTTCCTGATTAATGCTCCAACAGTTTTTATGACTTTGAACAAATGGATATTCTATTAGTATCTAAAAAATTAATTATATGTATCATTGAAAATATGATGGTTTCATTGAGATCTGAGTGTGATCATGAGCACTATCTGAATCTAGTTTTAGAAAACCTAAAGAGTCACCTCCTTAATAAGAAACTATCAAAATGAAATTTTTCAATACAAGAAGTGATGTTCTTGGGGGAATTAGATAACCGAACATGTCCTTTTTATTGATCTGGAGAATGTGATGTTTTTTTCATGGGTAGAACCATGAAACGTCAGTGAGATTAAGAGCATCCTAGGTTTTTCGTGATATTTATTAGTGGTTTATAATGGATTTAAATAAATTTTGATAACCTTTGACTACTCTTACCGTGAAGGGTTGCGTGACACCCCTAATTAACTATTATTTTTCTTGTTAAGTTATTTTGTGTTACCTTTATTTATTTTGAGTTTTAGTTGTTTTTTGGATGGGATTTTATGGTTTTGAAGGTTTTTTAGGAGAAGAATATGTATCTCTCATAGTTAGTAGTAACTTGAGGTTCTCATGGGGATTCCACTATCATGGTGTAATATCTATTTTTATGGATTACATGTGGTTTAGCAAACCATGTAGAGACAACCAAAAAATTTGTGGCCTTTTTGGCTTAGGTAGAGGCTGTCACACTATTGGAACATGGTTTGGAAGACCCTGTGACTTTCCTAGGTGGTTAATCGCTTTTGAAAATTCTCATTTTTACCTTTTTTTATTAAGAGGTATTTCACTCCCATTATCCACCAATACCATAATCAAACCCTTGGGAACCCATATAGGGAGCTCTAAACACCTCTTTCCTTGATCCTTGCCTTAGCTATGGTAATTTCCAAGAGGATTTGAGGTATTTATTCCACATTTCCCCTCTTATTGCCTCCCCCTATATTTATTTATTGGTTTTGATATCCCACATGAACTCTAGAACTCATATATATTATTTTAGGATTCCATGTGGATCTAATTTTAAGGTTTTTTGGGTTTATGGTTTTTAGATTCCATTTTTATTCGTGTTGATGTGGTCTCTATTGAAGATGACATGTTCCGATGAGTTTTTTCTTGATTATCATCTATTTTAGGTAGGTGTTAATACGAAATTGTATCACTTATTAATTCAAATTATGCTTATTATTTCTAAATTATTTTTTATTGAAATAATGATCATCTATGACATATTTTTTCTTATTTAAAACCATTTCATTGTTTTTTAGTTTATATTAACTGGGTTTTTAGGTGATTTCCATGATTTGATGTTTCAGATTAAAATGTTAAATTTTTTAACACATCCTGAAATTCCCATGTGAATTTTTGAAATGGCTTACATGTTGCACATTATATTTTAATTTTTTATTTGTTTTAATGGAGATAAAATATTTTTTAAAAGATATTTTTTTGATGTTAGGTTTTGACCTCAAAGTGATTTATAAAGGGGTTAATCAGTGGATTTCAAATGGTTATTTTAATTGTGTGAGTCATTTAACATATTTTTGTAAATTCTATAATAGCTAATTTGAAATTTATTTTATATAAATGATTGTCTTAGATTTTGTTTGTCACGAACCATCCTCGAGGCCTGTGTCGTGACTACCCCAAGCCCGCCTTCCATAGGCCAGGCGCTGGCGACTAGCACCAAGGCGTAAATCCCGGAAAAAAGGAAGGCATTTCCTTTGATAAGTAAACAAGCACCACAGAGTAAGCAATCACAAAAGTAAGCACTACGTAAAAAACTGTAACAAGCTGTGCTGAAAGTAAAAGGGGCCGGAAATACAAGCCCAACTGTAAAGTACAACTGAAAGGGGAAAACAACAACTGAAAATAAAAGTCGTAGCGTCGAGCTGTCCTCTGGAAGTCCCACCTGAAGGGTGGGTACAGATAGCCTCCACTGCTCCTCGGGTCCACCTGACCGCTCCGAGTACGTCCCGCCCAGTGGTCCACCTCCAAGTACCGTCCTCCTCCGCAAGCCTCCACGACGATCAGCATTGTCCATCGTCTGCATCCAACACAACGGAGTGTGGGCATAGCCCATGCAGGGGTGAGTATAACGAGACTCAGTGGGGACCCCGAAACCCTCAAGGTCTCACTAAAACCAACAAGGATAACCAAAAAGAAGATCTCAACAGATAACCTCTACTTAGGTATATTCCCATACATAAACCTAAGTTACCAAGTAACCCATCTCAATCATGAGAAAACACAGGGATTATGAAATCAATGGATAAACACCACCCAGGTATATGCCCATACATATACCAAAGTTATCAAGTAACTCATCTCAATCATGAGGAAACACAAAGATCAAAGACTCAGCTCAAACCAGGATTTTCATTATCGAAACCGCAACAGCCGAAGAACCTCGTCTCTAGATTGTACAGTGGTCCTGTCACGACTCTGGGGTACTACTCACTAACCTAATACTGTTGTAGTAATCCTCCTATCGAGTACTGCGGGCCTGCTACTACAACCAAGCTCTCTCTCATGCCGCTACAACCAAGCGCACTCCCGTGCCGCTACAACCAAGCGCCCCTCCGTCGTGGGTCTGCCGCTACGACCAAGTGCTCCCCTGTGCCGCTACAACCAAGCACACCTCTGTTGTGGGTCTGCCGCTACAACCAAGCGCTCCTCTGTGCTGCTACAACCAAGCGCACCTCTGTCATGGGTCTGCAGATTCAACCAAGCGCTCCCCTGTGCCGCTACAACCAAGCGCACCTCTGTCGTGGGTCTGCCGCTACAACCAAGCGCTCCCCTCTGCCACTACAACCAAGCGCACCTCTGTCGTGGGTCTGCCGCTACGAACAAGCGCTCCCCTGTGCCACTAAAACCAATCACACCTCGGTCGTGTGTCTGCCGCTACAACCAAGCGCTCCCCTGTGCCTCTACAACTAAGCGCACCTCTATCGTGGGTCTGCCGCTATAACCAAGCGCTCCCCTGTGTCGCTACAACCAAGCGCACCTCTGTTGTGGGTTTGCCACTACAACCAAGAGCTCCCCTGTGCCCCTAAAACCAAGCGCACCTCTGTCGTGGGTCTGCCGCTACAACCAAGCGCTCCCCACTCGGCATTCTGAAACACACCGAGTCGTTTGATCAGCAGTTGTCAGGTCTCAGTCGGCTATACGGTCTCCGTATTCCGCACACTCGTCTCTAGGAGGGTCCGCTCCATGAGCTGCTGGTCGATACTACAAGTACCACAAGGTTCAACGAAGAAGTATCTCAAGGGACCGCCTCGTCACAGGGGTCTCAACACAACAGACGGTGCGTCAATTGGATGCCCGATCTGTGAGTTACTAGCCTTTTCGTCCCAGCGGCCCGGTTGGTTTCATGTACGAACCAACCCGGCCATATCTCAACTGTAACCCGAACTCCCATAGGGTATACTCAAAGGGACTGTTTCTCAATGAGATCACCAACGCTGCTGACGGTTCGTCAAACGGACGTCCGGTCTGAAAGATATCATCTTTCTGTTCCAGGGGCCCGGTTGGATTTCGGGACAATCCAACCCGGCCACTATCCAACAGCAACCAAAACTCAGGAGAAGTATGCCAAAAGTTCCGTCTCTTCAAGGGGAATTCAACGAGACAAATGGTGCGTCAATCGGACGCCCGGAGCTCAAGATATGAGTGTTTCCGCTCCGAGGGCCCAGTTGGTTTCGTTTACGAACCAACCCGGCCGAACCCAAAGTTTTCCGAAACCTTGAGTGCGATATACCGAAATGACCGCCTAGATCCAAAGATCACATCTCTGCTGACAGCGCATCGTTCGGAGGCCTGTAGCTCATGTTACGGCCAAAAGACCGAAAAAGGTCCGAAGATGGGGGGTCTGGGCCCGGGCTGACCCGGCCCGACCCCCCTGGGTCGGTCGAACGGGGTCGACCCGACCCGGTCCGGCCAGGATGCGGCCCGACTCGGCTCGGCCGAGCGGCCGACCGAGGCAGCCGCGGGGCGCTGCCCCCGCGGGTTGGAAGAGTCGCGGCCCTGCGTGGGGCCGCGCTGAAGATCAGTGGACGCGGCTTCTGCAGCGTCCCATGTGGGCGATCCGGACCCATGCGGTCGTGGGTCCGTTGGCCGCCACAGGCACCGCCGCGCCGGCGACCCGCGCCGCCGGAGACATCCGCGGGCCACCGGAGTTGCTCCGGTGGTCCATTTTCCTTCTCGTATGCGCCAGTGCTCCTCCCAGGTTCCGTTCTTCACTGCGGAAACATCAAATCGCCCTTGCGTCACGTTTTGTCATCGCCCGCCAAATCTGCACAACAACGAAGAACTGCGGAGGGTTGTCGTTCCTTGTTCGTTTAGCCCGCACCCCCCGCGTTAGGCGATAACAATTGGTAGGATTACACAACAAATAGAAAACATAACCTAACAATTTTAATGAATTAAAATTGTTCTTATGAACCGGGTTCTTCAATTCGAACGGAAATATTCACGGAGTATAAAACATTCAATAAATCCCCTACCTCGTCAAGTCGTCGCATGCGGGTTCTTCACGGATTTGATCATCGCGGAAGGAGGGGTTCTTCGCAGAAGGAGGGGATCGTTGCGGTATTCAGCGTTGCCTCGAAAAACTCCGATGACCATAAAACAACAGATTTAATTATAAATAATTAAATCTGTGTGTTGTTATAAACCACAAGGAAGTTTAAAAATAAACCCAAGATCTCTTACCTCAAGCGGTTGGTGATCGGAGATCGGGGCGAGGAAGAACGTCTCGGATGAAGCGTTGTCAAACTCTGAGGGTGACGACGTTCTTTTCGTTCTTCGCGTTCTTCCCATTCTTCGCATTCTTCGTGAAGGATGATGAAGGCACAAAACTTGTCAAAACCTCTCAATGAGGATTTTGCCAGAAGTTGTGCGTTGGTCTTATTTTATTATTACGCCAAAGGATTTCAAACAGGTTAAGGAACAAATGAAATTAATTCATAGAATTAATTTCAACGAATAAACCGCCCATTTAATTCAACGAAGAAAACCGCCCAATTAATTGGTGCGTTAAGAAATTAAGAAAATGCGTCAGTTGACTTTCATAATGACGGGTTTTCATGGGTGCGTTACTTAGCGGAAAGAAACGGTGGGGATCGTGCGGGTCCCACCTCACAAATATCCTACCAAGAGGGTAGGATATTTATGGACAGCAACCTATCCGCATCAAATCAGCTTAACCTGCTTTAAGTGGCTTCAAGTGGCTTCCAAGCGGTTAAGTGAAATAAAATAAAGTTTGTCGTACAATTTATTTTATTTATTAACTTTAAGCCAAAAAATTAAAAACCACAACCGAGCAAACGCAACTCCGGAAGAGGCGTTTCTATGCAATTATCGGCGCTGCGATTCCATCAGTGCCCTCAGAATTCGATTCCGAGCACGGGTTCAAAAGTTAGAAAAACCCACTCCTCTGTTCACTGAACATACCCGAGCCAAACTTTGGAAAATGATTCTGGGCACCCCGGGCCTCGGAATCAGGTGCCGTTAGAAACTGCGTTCTTGTAAAATTCCAAAGAAAATTAAGAAAAAAATTTCCTTGAAATTTACGGGTCTTTACATTACTCCCACCACAGGGCTTTACGTCCCAGTAAAGCTTCACCACAAACTTAGGGATACAAAGGCGATGCTGAGGGCGCATCTGAGCCTCCCGCTCCCAAGTGCTCTCATGGAGGCTCCCGAGCTGCCATCTGAAGCACACTAGAGGAATCGATCGTCCATGTAGGACCCGCTCCTGTAAATCCTCGATCTCCACTGGGACCTCCACAAAAGTCACCCCATCATCAAAGACCAGCTCTCCATGGTCAAAGATTTGCATCGGGTCGTGCACGTATCTCCTCTGCTGAGATATGTGGAAAACGTCGTGCACCCAGTGCAACTGAGGTGGTAGAGTCAGGCGATAAGCCACCTCGACAATCCTGCTGAGGACCTGGAAAGGTCCAATGATGCATGGAGAAAACTTTCCGCCTCGTCCAAATCTCTGTAATCCACATCGAGGTGAGACACACAAGAAGACGTGGTCGCCATCCTCGAACTCTAGTGGCCTCTACCCCCTGTTAGCACAAGACTTTTGTCGGTTCTGAGCTATACTCATCCGCTCCTGGATGACCAGGACATTTTCTGTCGTGGCCGGGACCATCTCTGGCCCCACAAGTGCTGCTAAGATTTCTTCTTTGCCGATAAGAGAAATCAGGTCTCATCCCCTGGATGAACCACTTCATTTGCCTAATACAGTAAATCTCGACATGGATGATAATAATCCATACCAAGGATGACGTCGTAAGGCCTCGACGCTACTACCAAGAGATCCAATCGTTACTCTCGCCTCCAAGGGTTGAGTCACACTATCGACATCAATGTGTGGTAACTGGGTCTCCTCCAGTAGATGTCTCACAAGTGAGGGTCAAGTCAACAGTATAAAATGGAACCTCTTAGTAACAACACAAAAGAGGACAGGAATGAAAACATCGCAAATGCATGCATCTTTTATTATTTCAGCTCATAATACAAGGACGCTACACAACAGCAACAAGGAACTAGAAGTACAAAAGACGTATCCACTAGTTCCGCTCCTGTTCACCTGCTCCCAGAGCTCCATGATCGAAGGCCTCAGCTTCCTGAAGCTAAGCTCTCCCATTTCTGCCAACTCCCTGCGGTCGGGGTGGACCTCCTGGTGGTGGTGGTCGAAACACCTCGAAGCGTCGTCCACTACCTGCTGCTCGGCCAGCACCTCTGACACGGTCTACTTCTCCATGCGATCCGCCTCGATCGAACCTCTGCCTTTGCCTAGGTGGTCCTTCGTTCATCTAATGGTCATCCGTATGGCAGGTCGGACAGTCACGAGCCATGTGACCCACCCCACCGCAGGAGTAACACTGTCCGCTCATAGTAAGTCGTTGTCCACACTGGGTGCCTCGCACAATCGACTCTATGCCACGCAGTCGACCACCGGTAGGTATAGTCCTCTTGGACCCCTGTGTCATCTGTCTACTGCCCGCTTCAGAAGACTCTTCCACATGCCGGCTATTGGTGGGTCCTGCTGCTGGAGACTGCTCAGCAAGGAAAATCTCCACTAAGAGGGCTCGCTCCAAAACTCATGTCTGTTTCGGAATGTTGAGGGAGATCATCGAAGCCCTGATCTCGTGCCTTAGTCCCTGCTCGAATGTCCGGGCCCGGAAGAACGGGTCACGTACCATATCTATGGAGTAGCGCGAGATATCAGTAAATCTCGCCGAGTACTGGGCCACTGTCATGCTGCCCTGCCGCATCTGTAGTAGCTCCAAGCTGCGCACCGCTCGGAGGGTGGCTGGGACGAACTCGGAGCGGAAGATGCTCTCAAAGTCCGTCCAGAGGAGAGATGTCTCCTCCTGCACCTGGAGCATCAAGCTCCACCATATTCCTGCTACCACGTGTAGGAGGCTTGCTACGAGGATCACCATGAGGTCTGCTGGTGTCCTCACTAATCTGAAAACCCGTACAACTGCCTCCAGCCAGTCCTCGGCGACCTGAGGGTCCGTCTCCCCGCGGAACCTGGGCGATCGCTGGTGATGGAACTCATGCAGTGCACTAAGGCAACATGCATCGTCAGCGGCTGGGGCTGGTAGCATCGGTGGCTCGGCAGGTATAGGTACCGTCGGTGCCTCAGCTATCAAAGGGCCTTGTACCGAGTCCTCGTCGCTCAGCGGACTGTCATCACATACAACACTCGGAACCCTAGCTGGCTTCCATCGTGGAGCCATCCTGAAAGGAAACAGGTGTTCCACGGCCAAAACAGTATAACTGGTGATCTAATACAAGTAATCACAAAGAAAACTTGAAACACACACGCAATCAATGTTTTCGTGCATTAAGTCGGAAATCAGAGGTCAGGGTCCTGGTGTACGGATACGTCAGTCGCCGCACCAACACTGGACTCCCTGGACTGATAACCACACCCAATACGCTAAACACTATTTCTTCACATAGAAGAAAGATCAGAGTCTGTGGTAGAACCAGACTCCTCTGATACCAATTTGTCACGACCCGTCCTCGGGGCCCGTGCTGTGACTACCCCAAGCCCGCCTTCCATAGGCCAGGGGCTGGCGACTAGCACCAAGGCATAAATCCCAGAAAAAAAGGAAGGAATTGCCTTTGAAAAGTAAACAACCACCACAGAGTAAGCAAGAGGAAAAGTAAACACTAAGTAAAAACTGTAACAAGCTGTGCTGAAAGTAAAAGGGGCCGGAAATACAAGCCCAACTATAAAGTACAACTAAAAGGGGAAAAATACAACTAAAAAGAAAAGTCGCAGTGTCGAGCCGTCCTCTAGAAGTCCCACCTGAAGGGTGGGTACAGATAGCCTCCACTGCTCCTCGGGTCCACCTGACCGCTCCGAGTACGTCCCGCCCAGTGGTCCACCTCCAGGTATCGTCCTGCTCCGCAAGCCTCCACCACGATCAGCGATGTTCGTTGTCTGCATCAAACACAACGAAGTGCGGGCATAGCCCGTGCAGGGGTGAGTATAACGATACTCAGTGGGGACCCTGAGACCCTCAAGGTCTCACTAAAACCAACAAGGATAACCACAAAGAAGATCTCAACAGATAACCTCTACTTAGGTATATGCCCATACATAAACCTAAGTTACTAAGTAACCCATCTCAATCATGAAAAAACACAGGGATTATGAAATCAACGGATAACCACCACCCAGGTATATGCCCATACATATACCCAAGTTATCAAGTAACCCATCTCAATCATGAGGAAACACAAAGATCAAAGACTCAGCTCAAACCAGGATTTTCATTATCGAAACCGCAACTGCCGAAGAACCTCGTCTCTAGAGTGTACAGTGGTCCTGTCACGACTCTGAGGTACTGCTCACTATCCTAAGACTTCTGTAGTACTCCACCTATCGAGTACTGCAGGCCTGCTGCTAAAACCAAGAACTCTCCCATGCCGCTACAACTAAGCGCTCTCCCGTGCCGCTACAACCAAGCACCCCTCCGTCGTGGGTCTGCCGCTACGACCAAGCACTCCCCTATGCCGCTACAACCAAGCGCACCTCTGTCGTGGGTCTGCCGCTACAACCAAGCACTCCCCTATGCCGCTATAACCATGCGCACCTCTGTCGTGGGTCTACCGCTGCAACCAAGTGCTCCCCTGTGCCGCTATAACCAAGCGCACCTCTGTCGTGGGTCTGCCGCTACAACCAAGCACTCCCCTATGCGTCTACAACCAAGCGCACCTCTGTCGTGGGTCTGCTGCTACAACCAAGCGCTCCCCTATGCCGCTACAACCAAGCGCACCTCTGTCGTGGGTCTGCCTCTACAACCAAGCGCTCCCCTGTGCCTCTACAACCAAGCGAACCTCTGTCATGGGTCTTCCGCTACAACCAAGCGCTCCCCTATGCCGCTACAACCAAGCGCACCTCTGTCGTGGGTCTGCCGCTACAACCAAGCGCTCCCCTGTGCCGCTACAACCAAGCGCACCTCTGTCGTGGGTCTGCTGCTGCAACCAAGCGCTCCCCACTGGGCTTTCTGAAACACACCGATTCGTTCGATCAGCAGTTGTTAGGTCTCAGTCGGCTATATGGTCTCCGTATTCCGCACGATCGTCTCTGGGAGGGTCCTCCCCACAAGTTGTTGGTCGATACTACAAGTATCACAAGGTTACACGAAGAAGTATCTCAAGGGACTTCCTCATCACAGGGGTCTCAACACAATAGACGGTGCGTCAATCGGACGCCCGGTCTGTGAGTTACTAGCCTTTTCATCCCAGGGGCCCGGTTGGTTTCATGTGCGAACCAACCCGGCCGTATCTCAACTGTACCCCGAACACCCATAGGGTATACTCAAAGGGACTGTTTCTCAACGAGATCACAAAATCCGCTGACGGTTCATCAAACGGACGTCCGGTCTGAAAGATATCAGCTTTCTGTTCAAGGGGCCCGGTTGGATTTAGGGTACAATCCTACCCGGCCACTATCCAACAACAACCAAAGCTCGAGAAAAGTATGCCAAAAGTTTCTTCTCTTCAAGAGTAATTCAACGAGACAGGCGGCACGTCAATCGGACGCCCGGAGCTCAAGATATGAGCGTTTCCGCTCCGAGGGCCCGGTTGGTTTCGTGTACAAACCAACCCGGCCGAACCCAAAGTTTTCCGAAACCTTGAGTGTGATATACCAAAATGACCGTCTCGATCCAAGGATCTCATCTCCACTGACAGTGCGTCGTTCGGAGGCCTGTATCTCATGTTATGGCCAAAAGACCAAAAACGGTCTGAAGACGGGGGGTCTGGGCCCAGGCCGACCCGGCCCGACCCCCCCTAGGTCGGTCGAACCAGGTCGACCCGAACCGGGTTAAACCAGGTCGACCCGAACCGGGTCGACCTGACCCGGTCCGGCCAGGGCGCGGCCCGGCTCGGCTCGGCCGAGCGGCCGACCGAGGCAGCCGCGGGGCGCTGCCCCCGCGGGTTGGAAGAGTCGCGGCCCCGCATGGGGCCGCACTGGAGATTAGCGGATGCGGCTTCTACTGCATCCCGTGTGGGCGATCCGGACCTGCGTGGTCGCGGGTCCGCTGGCCGCCGCCACGCCGGCGACCCACGCCGCCAGAGACTTCCGCGGGCCACCGGAGTTGCTCCGGTGGTCCGTTTTCCTTCTCGTCTGCGCCGATGCTCTTCTCGGGTTCCATTCTACACTGCAGAGACATCAAATCGACCTTGCGTCACGTTTTGTCGTCGCCCGCCAAATCCGATCAACAATGAAGAACTCTGGAGGGTTGTCGAGCAGTGTTCGTTTGGCCCGCACCCCCCGCGTTAGGCGATAACAATTGGTAGGATTACACAACACATAGAAAATATAACCTAACAATTATAATGAATTAAAATTTTTCTTATGAACCGGGTTCTTCAATTCGAACAGAAATATTCACGGAGTATAAAACATTCAATAAAACCCCTACCTCGTCAAGTCGTCACACGCGGGTTCTTCGCGAATTTGATCGTCGCAGAAGGAGGGGTTCGTCGACGAAGGAGGAGATCGTCGCGGTATCCGGCGTTGCGTCGACGAACTCCAAGGACCAAGAAACAACATATTTAATTATAAATAATTAAATCCGTGTGTTGTTATAAACCAAAAGGAAGTTTAAAAAGAAACCCAAGATCTCTTACCTCAAGCGGTTGGTGATCGGAGATCGGGGCGGGGAAGAACGTCTCATATGAAGCGTCGTCAAACTTCGAGGGTGACGGCGTTCTTCGCGTTCTTCTCGTTCTTCACGTTCTTCGCGAAGGAGGATGAAGGCACAAAACTTGTCAAAACTTCTCAGCGAGCATTTTTTCAGAAGTTGTGCGCTGGTCTTATTTTATTATTACGCCAACGAATTTCAAACAGGTTAAGAAACGAATGAAATTAATTCATAGAATTAATTTCAACAAATAAACCGCTAATTAAATTCAACGAAGAAATCCACCCAATTAATTGGTGCGTTAAAAAATTAAGAAAACGCGTCAGTTGACTTTCATAATGATGGGTTTTCACGGGTGCGTTACTTAGGGGAAAGAAACGGTGGGGCTCGTGTGGGCCCCACCTCACAAATATCCTACCAAGAGGGTTGGATATTTCTGGATAGCAACCTATCCACATCAACTCAGCTTAAGCTTCTTTAAGTGGATTCAAGTGGATTCTAAGCGGCTTAAGTGAAATAAAATAAAGTTTTTCGTACAATTTATTTTATTTCATAACTTTAAGCCCAAAAATTAAAAACCACAACCGAGCAAACGCAACTCCGGAAGAGGCGTTTCTAATCAATTATCGGCGCTTCAATTCGATCGGTGCCCTCAGAATTTGATTCCGATCACCGTTTCAAAAGTTAGAAATACCCGCTCGTCCGTACACTGAACATACCTGAGCCAAACTTTGGAAAATTATTCCGGGCACACCGGGCCTCGGAATCAGGTGCCGTCAGAAACTGCATTCTTGTAACATTCCAAAGAAAATTAAGAAAAAAATTCCTTGATATTTACGGGTCTTTAAATTGTTTCTTATTCCAAAGAATAAATCATGTGTTAAAGGGTGGATTTGAAATATTTATAATTTTTTGGGTGTTTTCCATTATTTCCTAATAAATTAAAAAAGTGTTTTTTTGAGAAATGATAATGGTTTTGGAATATAGATCCATGTTTTGGTGTTAAATTCATGGTTGTTACGTTGTTTTTAAAATAGTTGTTTAAAAATTAACCCCTTGATTTCCCCTTAATTAATTACCCAATGTGTGGGTTCGTTTGCTTAATGAAATTCTATTTCCTTCCTTTGTGTGATAATATGATTTTTTATGCCATGTGTTCATTTTTTTATGAGGCTACACATTTCTGGGTATTAGGGGTGATGGTAGATTTGGTTTTTCTAGGATTAATTGAATTGGATTTCATGTTCTTTGACTACATCTATTATTATTTATAGAAAACTAGGTATTAAGCGGAAGAGTATGTTTTTTATTCTAGTTAGTTCACACATCAATAGTGGGCATCCAATAATTCTAGGCATAAAGGGCTTATAGGTAGATTTCATCATAATGAGTCATGTGTGAGCTAGTTGGATGACTTATGGTTTGAACTTCAATGCATACCAGTAAAAAGGTTCATGCATTGGAATACTCTAATACAGTTAGATTATTTTCACTTTAAGAATCTTGTGGTAGATCTCATGACACATTTAACTATTTGATTGCTTATTGATTTGGGTTAGTTTTATCCAGTTAATGTTTTTATCATCTCCCCTTATTTTATTGTTATTGAATCTTTTATTACCTATATTAATATATTCCTTATGATTTTTGGTGTTTACTATATTGTAATTGATATATGTGTATCTTTGGTTAGTTAATTTTTAAATTAGTTTTCAAATGTTTTTGGAGAACTATTTTAAATTTAATGACTCTTTTAGGAGTTCATGATTTGGATTTAAAAACTACTTTTTTGGTGTAATGATGGATTTTAATGGTAAAATATTTTAAAATAACATTTTTCATTTAAGTCAAAAAAAATTATTTTGAGAAATGTAAATGGTTGTGTCTAGGGTTTTGAAATGGACTGGGATATTAGCTTATTTTCAAAGAAGTGATTTCAATTTTGGGAAAACAAGATGGATGTTTTGAATTGTGAATATGGATTTTTTTGGATTTCCATAAAAATATTTGTGAAAGGTTTATTTTCAAGTTTATTTTCAAAACATAATTGATTAATTTCTTTATCAATCATATTTATTAGTTTTAGTATCTTATAGTGACTTACTGGGATTTTTAGCTCACACCAATTTATTTTAGGTTTTAAGATTTCTTTTGGATTATCTTTTGTTCCTTTTAGCTGACATGGGGTGAGTTGGGTGGCTGTGAGAAACCAAAATGTTCATAGAGGTGATTCAAAATCATCTCAAATTGGTTTATAGTTTTTTATTTTTGGATATATCTACATCTATTTTGAGTTTTTATCCTTTAGTTTCATAGATTATATTTATAGTTAAGAAAATGGGTTGGAATATTTTAGTCAGTTATTACCTATATGGTATGTTTTTTTTTATTTTGGGTCATATATTTATTTATTACATTGTATTTTTTCTCTAATTGTGGTTAAATAAATCTTAATGGAATATATATGTTTCCTAGGAACTGTTTTCCAACCCCTAGGTGTTGGGAATTCCCTTTGAGCCATGTGAGAGGCCAAGTTAGTTGTCGGGTTCAGTTTCACCTCGAGGCAGTTCATTACAAAATGGTATCAATGGTTTCTGTTTTTTGGTATGATCTTAAGACACTTGTGTATCCCACTCTATTTGGGTATATTCATGTTTAATAGAGATTAGTATTGATTGTGCTTCATTGGTAAGTGTGGGGAGATTTTTTCAAAATCATTCTAAAACCAAGCTTCAAGTTGTTGGAGGAAATTTGGTGTCAAATTGGGAATTTCTTTTTATTTATTTTTTATTTAAAATGTGAATGGTTTTTTTATCCCATTTGAGTTTGAATGTTATATTAGGGGAAAATTCTTGTTTTCAAGGTAAAAATGGAGGGGAACATGAGCTACACAGTTAGTTTTCACATCATTGGAAATTGTGTATCTCATGTGTGGTTGGGCCTACCTCCTTTACAACGTTTGATGTATAGTGGGCACATGGTTTCCCAAAAAATGTTTCCAAAGTGTTTATAACACTATTTCTTCTATAATTATCCCGTTTTTAATCCTATCAATTTTGGATTTCTCCAAAAGTGATTAACACATATTATAGGTGAATTATAGATTATTTTTATTACCTTTACAGATTTGGTTCTAGTAAATATTGTTTGAATGCTTTTGTAGTGATTTGATTGTTCTTTGTTTTTTTAAGATCTTATTTTGGAAAATGTGGAATTTTTTGAAATAATTATTTTAAAACTTGGTTTTAAGGAATATTTTATCAATGGATGTTTTCCTTATGGTATTATTAAAATGGTATATTCAATGATTTAGCCTATGGGTTTTCTTGAAATAAATTTATTTAAAAAATTATTTATGAATGAATTTTTTGAACAAAAAAATATTTTAATTTAAAAAAATTTTAAAGGTTTTATGAAAATGTATGTGATTTTGATGATCATTTTTGGATTCATGGTTTTCCAAATGTGATGTAATTTTGAGAATATTTTTGTAACATGACATGTTGAGGAATTTTGTATTTATTCCAGAAATGGTGTTTTTTTAATGTTTTCATTGGCATATTTTTTTGAGAAATTCCTTGTTGGAGAATCATATAAAAAATTCCGTTGTAAAAATAATGTTTTTAAAATAAATGTCTCTATTTTTCATATAGAGTTTTATTTCTACATTTGGAGCTTCATTTTTTTCCTTGGATCCTACATTATGGGGGAATAATTGGTTTAGGTTATTAAGAATTAATTAATGTTATTCATATCTTTTGTTGTTGTAATATGCATCCCACAGTGGTCAAAAAGTATTCTACAGTTATGATATCTAACTAGAATCTGAGAGGAGTGGTGGATGTGAAACCTTGTTTATTCTTAGACCCCATATTATACTTCTTTGATTGACATATTCCTTCTATTGGTGGTGATAATGGGTCAATGGAAGTGGTGAAGTTGTTGTAAGAGATTCATGTGGTCCTCAATTCTCTTGGAGAAACTGAAGCTTTGCAGGGGATAGATTTTGAGAGATTTTATCCCTAATTTACCAAGTTTGGGGGGAGTTAATGGTACCTTATCATCTATATGGAGGTATTCCTTGGGATATTTTTATCATATCATTCATCCATTGGTTATTTCATGAGGTTTTTAGAAAAAAATAGATCTTTATCTTATGGTCCTTCATTATGGTGGTCATTCATTGAGCGATATTGTTAATAACTTTGAAATTTTTTTTATTTTTCCTTTTATTTTAGTCAATAAAAATTAGAGTAAAGACAATTTTTTACAGTGGTTTTCACCTAGATATTGGTTATACTATTCTATAATAAAGTCTGATATCATTTTCATGGGTTTTGATCATGTACATGTGAATTGAAGTTGACCATTCTAGGTATCATATGGTGGGTGATTATTTATCTCTATCTGGTGCATAGAAGAAGCATGTAATCCTAAGGGTAACATGGGAAGAAGTATAAGATAGATGATCCAGAGCTTAGGGAAAATTTTCTTTCTTTGGTTAAGAAACTATCTCTCATGTGTTTCCATTTTGGGGCCCTAAGGCATTCTAATCCCTCCTTTTTTGATGTCTCATAGACATTTCCCCCATTGTGGTTATTAGGGTTATCTTAATTTTTTTCTAATCTAGGATTTTATAAGCATTCTCTATTTAATCCTTTATGGAGGTGTTGTTTTTTGGACCTTTTCATTAATGATTCTAATCCTGGTTTTCAACATTTTTCTATTTATATTGGTATCTTTTATATGTTTTCATTGATGTATTTTAATTTTTTTTCGATTTAATATCACATAAAATATGCCTTGTTTTGTTTATGGAATGATCCTACCTCTATAGACCTCTTGGGTGTTTTCATGTATAGATGTGAGTTCCATTTATTGAGACTTTTTTTCTAGAACTTTCTATAGAGTTTTATCTATTCATTTTCTCTTATTGATAAAATGTGGTCTTCATTATTTTGGAATAATAATTTCCTTGGGTGTTCAATGTGGTAACTATGGTGGGTGGTCTACCTATTGAGTTTCGTATACTAGATATTGTTTGGCTCTATTCATTTGTGAATTCACCTTGCAATGTTGATCTAATTTTTGACCATATATTACTTGTATATATCATGACTATAAGTGATATCTCAATTCATTATCTTGAGGCTTCTTGTGGGTTTTCATCCATTCTTTATTTTGGAAGTGTTTTTGGTTCAGGATCAAGTTTCTCTCATGGTTGATCAATTATTGGAGGATCCGTATGTTCATAGTTTTTATTTTTTTCCACTATTTTAAAAGGTTTTAAAATGTTGGGAGACCATGTTAGGTCTCCCATGATTCATTGGACTTCATTTTTGGGGTTCCTATTTTGCTTGTTCGTGGAAAAATTGTGTACCTTATGTTTGATTAGTCCAATGTTTTTGAGGATTTGGGTTGTGGTTTTGAGGTTGAACCATGTTGATTGGTTCCTTTAGTTAGGGCTTATTTGGACCTTATATTTTCTCTTACCTTTATTTTTTACTATGGACTTTCTAGGGGATAAAGTGGCACGGTGGGGAGTCTCCGACACCCCCAAAATCACTTTATTATTTATTTTTTCCTTATTTTATCTTATACTGAGTGTTCTTGAGTTTTTTATTTTTAAATATGGAATTTCTATTTTTGGATAACTTTTTGGAGGATCATGGTTTTCATTCATGGTTTGTAGTAACCATACAAAGTCTGGGTGCATGGTTCTTCCATCAATCCAGATCCATTTTACATGGATTCTTTATAGTTTAACAAACCATGTGGGACTTGCCCGAAATCATTTGGCCTTTTTAGATTAGACAAAGGATGGTGAAAAAAATGAATACAATTTTGAAAACCATGACGGTGATATGTGTCTTTATAGTGTATTTTTTATGGTTAGCACATAATTTGGAAGACCATTCATCCAAACCTTGTGTCTTACCTAGGCGATGAAAAGTTATGTAAACTCCCACTTTTCATTAAAATTTATATATTTTCACCCCTATTCTCCCCCTATAGTTTCCATCAACCATTGGAAGATTAAGTAGGAGCTCCGCCCTCATCCTACCTTTATTCTAGCTTTCCATTTAGTGATTTCCTAGTGGATCTGAGGTATTTGTTCCAATTTTTAACAGTAATTTTCTTCCCTATTTCTTTTCTATTGATATTTGTATCCCCCATGAACCCTACAACACTTATGGTTGGTTTTAGGGTTCTTGGTGGATATTATTTTGGGTTTTTTCATGTTTATGGTTTCTATATTCCATTTCATTTCCCTTTTGTGAGCACTCAATTCTAAGGAGACACGTTATGAATAGTTTATAAATAATTATAATATATTCTAGGTAATATTACTATGCACTTGTCTCACTTTAAAATTCAATGTTTTCATATTCTTTTAAAATTTATTTTATAAACACTTTGACTATAGGTGATCTCTTTAGGGTGATTTGAATCAATTTATATAGATACCCAAGCTTGACGTACATGTACAATATATTTCTTTTGTGAAATACTCAATACATGACACAAAAAGACGCCTAAAGACCGCATTAGTATAGATTATTTGGAAACTAGAAACAAAATATTCTCATCATGGGGAAAGATATTCAACATATCACATAAATATCTTCCCCTTTTATCCTACATAAAATATTATTTTTATCATGGGGAAAAGAATACATAAAAAGGGTGAGTTCAAATTCTCAGTAAGGGTAAACATGGAGAATATAAAACAAACCATAAAAATTTGAATGTAAAAACATGAACATAAAGTTTAGACATCAAAATATTGTGTCATGAAATAAATATTGGCAGTATGTAAGGCATGAATCATAAATGAAAATTTACCATGATAGAATAGAGTTGGAATAAAACTTTTAATTGTGAAAAACTAATGAGAACATAATATAATTTCTATATTAGCCAAGGCATTGCTTCCGAAACCATTATAGTGGACAATTTCCATTGTTAAATTTGGTTTACTTGCCATTCAAGCCACGTATTACTAAACCAGATTTACTTTCCATTCCATTCATGTTTATCTCATGATATATAAATCTTTACCCAATGGATTGTATGGAGATATAGGTCCCACCCATCTCATAATGAAATCATTCTTACATGTTCAACAAAACATAAATCATTCACCATAGCATAACCCAGGAAATAAAATGGGTTTCTTAAATATAATTTAATCATAACATAATACATATAAAATATCATACCATCATTAAAAAAATAGAATCATAGTAATAATAGTGAGAGAAACATAACCCTATTCAACAACGTCATCTTGGATGAAAAATAATTTTGATAAAACACTTGAACTTTGTTCTTGAGGAAAATATCCTTTCTTCTTCAAAAAAGATTTATTTTCTCAAAATGCCACCCAAATTTAAATGAAAAGAATTTATTTGAAAATAAACTTGAAATATTTTAGAGAAATCTTCATGGAAATAATACGTCATGAAATCATAAAAAACCATTCATACCGTATAAGATAAAAAATCATTATCCTTATACTTTTGTCGGAAAAGTATAATAGTACCTTGTATGGTAAAAATAGAAAGATTCCATCAATACCATGTAATAAAATTCAAAAAATGGGTAAAAATTAATCTATAAATAGAATAATAGTAAAAATTATATGAAATAAAATTAGAAAACATTATCATGGATGATAAATATACCCCTTTAAAAATGATATTGCAAAATTATCCATTACCATAGGTTCGATTTCTTTTAGATGCGTCTAAAACTCTTGTATAGTGGGTTTAAACAAATTATTAACTTGTAAAATCACCATAATAATATTTATGATATCATATATGATTTAATTGAAACATTATATTACACATTCATTTGTCAATTCCATGTTAAAGCAATGTTTTGGGCAACACTCGTTTTATTTATCGTACATGTGTTGAATTATTATTCTTGATATTATTAATTATATCATGATTTATTACTTCCATAATGTAAAAAATATTTATATATTATATATATTTATTATATATATATATATATATATATATATATATATAATATAGATTAAATAAATGAAATACATCGTTTATGGAGACGACAAGTCGTACGTATGCATGAATGTTGTTTTCGTTTTCTTATTAAATTGAATGGAAGTTAGTAAATGAAATATATATATATATATATATATATATATATATAAACTAGAATTATTTTGTCTTATATTTCATGATTATTTATTATATATACTTTATAATCATTCTTTAATGGTTAATGTGGAGAATGAATCTCATCATGTTGTGGAGACGGTAAGTCATACGCGAGCACGAGAGATGATATCATTCCCATAATTGTTGAATGGTATTGAAGTGGATGGTTTATAATATCTTATAATTAGTATCTTTTAATAATAATCATATATAGTTATTATTTCCACCATCATACCCATCCATGAAAGGTTGTGGTGAAAATCATATTACACCGCGACGTGGAGACGGTAAGTCGTACGTACGCACGTGCGGTGATTTCGTTTTACATAGGATGGATAAAAGGTGAAATAGTGTTATTTCATATTTATAAAAACATATAAGTATATGAGTGATACTAATGTTATTACTTTATAATTAAACAACTAATGAAGAGTATGTAGAAGAAGAATTGTTTTTTGATAGAATCGGTAGAAGAAATTACCTCTTCCTCGACGTGCCTCCTTTAAATTTCCACTTAAGGTACTAGAGTTGGTCTTTTCAGAAGACCAGAATCTCTATAATGTAAATAGTGAAGGTGATAAGAGAAATTGGTAGTGTTTGGCCGATCTTGAAGGCTCAAAATGGTGTGAAGATAGGATAGAGGAGGCACCTTTTTATAATAGAGGAGAGGGGCACTTTAGGAAACTCTCTAAAGAATAATTTATTAAAAAATGGGTTTCAATTAAAAAACATCCAAAAATTATTTAACTAGAATTTTAGATAAGTATTTTTCTAAATACTCTCAACCAATATTTTTTAGACAGGTTTATGTCACAATTTTAACCAATCGTTTAGCATTAACCCTTAGTTAACAAATTTAACTCTTACCATGTCTTCTTGCCAATTCATACTATATGGTTAATATAGTTACCATAAAATTCTAAGATAACCTAAAGAGGCTTATTAATGACATTTTTATTAATATAAAAGTTATTTTTCTGAGAATTATATTTTTAGGATACTTATATCATTTAATAAAATAGTACTTGTTGGAAAAACAAATTTATGTCAATTTTGACACTATTAAGTAATTAATTTTTCTTAAAGTCATAAAAACTTCATTACATCGAACCAAAGGAATTAACACATCTGTTATATGTCAATGTCATCCATAAAATTAGTTTATGGAATTAAAATATTTAAATTATATTTATTTTAATATTAATAAATTCATTTATTTGAATATTTTATTTATGAGGTAATCACTACATCATAATTGTATCATAAATAAATATATTTATCTAATATCTAAAAATTATAAATAAAATAAAATGTTGAATGAAATATTTTTATATTTATAATGACTAATTTTAGACATAGATATATGTTATATAACTCTATATTAAAATCAATTTAGTAAATGATATATGTTTAGGTTATAATTATATTTACTTTAAATTAACTCTTATAAAAATTCATTTTCACATCCTTGTAAATTCATGGGGTCACAAAATCGACCCAAGGATGCACATGGTCAGAAATATATCATCCAATAGGATTAGGACACGTGTTAGGGTAGTTTAATATTATTATAATATCATTTTTACCCTTATTTACAAGATTTACCTTTTAACCATGGTAAATAATATAATTACTGAACTTACTATTCATAATGTCAAAAAATAAAAGGTAAATATTTACTCAATTTGAACCCCTGTGATTATACAAATAGAATCCATTTATGTAAATTAAAAACACATAAGTTGTAGCAATTAATATAAAATCAATTCCCATTGTCAAAACCAAAAACCAGGTTTGTAAGAAATAATAACTATCTCAAGATTGACATATGTTTATGTCCAATTTAAAAGTCAAATTACATCCAATTACCAAAATTGGATTAAATGATAAAAATATATCCCAATTATAATTTAAAACCAATTAGAAATATAATCTAACTATATAAATAAATTATATAAAAAGGCAGTTTCAAATTAAAATGTAGTATTTTTCACTATTCATTAAAATATCAATTCTATTAGAAAAATACCTAAAAATCAAGAAAAGTTAATTTTTATGTACCTATTCCAAAACATAATTCTATTTTTTTAAATTTAAGTTATAAAAGTGTTAAAACTATATTTTAAATGGTGCACCATCAAAAGGTGATAAAAAATGCATTTTTTGAGAAATACTTCTTTTATCTAAAAAATTAAATTTTTTCTAATATAATGTTCTATAAAATGTGTAAGATAAATTCTAATTTTATATAAATTTTATAATGTAGTTAACACTATACATAATTACTAGTTTATATACCATTAAATTATAATATTTTAATAATATGTCGTTGTTTAGTGAAACTCAGTATCGTGTACAACACAAGCTATCGAGGAAGGTCACTCTTGCATGTTATAAATGCCAAGTTAGTGTTGTGTGTAGTGAAATATTTAATTGGTGTTTAGTATAACATAATAAAAAATTAGTTCATTTATACATTGAAAAAAAATTTATACTTAGTATTGCGTGAAATGAATTCTATCAAAAGAACTTGAAATTGTGTGCAACAAAAGATGAGAATAGTGTTGAATATACTGCAAGATAATAATGCTTTGTGTGTAGATCAATATAATATTAGTGTATCTTACAACACAATACATCAAAAAAATTAAAAAATCCATCTAATAAAATCATATGGTGTTATATTCCACCCCCCTTAAAATGAATTTCTCCCTCAAAATTCATCGAGGTTATAAATAGTATTCTACTTGAAAGTTTCTTTCTTGGAAACTGACATCGTAAAAAGAGATAATAAATAATCATTTTAAAAAAGAAAGTTTGAAATATAACAGTTATCCAAAATAAATCATCATTGGGTTTCAACATGGGAGAACATATGTGGTTAGCGAAAACAAAGATATGGAAGAGAAATAAAACCATCATGTTCTGATGCATAGTGATAAGGAATAAGGTTTGTAGAAGGTTAACTAAAAGAAAGACATAAATATATGATTATTTAAGGGATCATATGATTCCTTAGATAAGAAAGTACTAGGATAACATTTTTATTTATCAAGATCCTTTTCCTAAAGTTGAATATTTTTTCATGAGAATAAATTTTTACTTGATTTTGGTATAATCTCACCATTGTTCATGCCTTGAAATATTTCCACGTAATCTATTATTTAAAGAAATGATGTTGAATTTTTCATTCATTATGTGTTAGGTAATCATCTGATAGAATGACAGGTCATTCTTCTGTCCCAACAAATGTGTTATAACAACTTACCAAATATGAATAAGTCTACCTATAGTGAGATAATACATTAATCTAACAAACATCAATCAAAATATAATTTATACTATCTATAAATGGATATCATTATAATCATTAAAAACTGAAAATATAAAACATTAGAATGAGGTTAAATAAATCTACATAACATTTGTCTCACATACCTCATTTGGAAGTTCTTGGTTGTCACATACTGAACATGTGAATATCTTAATCATGCATTCTCCTTAAACATGATAATAACATGAATTTCCATAGAACATTAGGGAAAACATGTATTCTGCCAAAATTAACTCTTTCCACACACCAATATACCAAAAATTCTATATAATCAAACCATGATGTCTATTTTTCCTTTTATTAGTCATGAGCTCATTAATACTATCAAACATCTCATTGTCTTTCAATCCCTTCATTATGCGCATATCATGTGTTTCCAAAAAAATATCTGAATAACTTTTCATGGTTACTGGTACCATTCAACATATAATTTCAAATACATAAGTAAAAACAATATTGTAACAATCGTTAGATGTTTTTAATTCTATAGTACCATACATTATTCTACTATATTCCTAAACCATTGACCTAGCTTCAACATTTTATTCCTCAACACTTTTTTCATCTCATATATCATTTGTATTCTCTTCATCATCATCAACATAAATACTACCCATATGACCATTCTGATTCTCTTGGTGAGATTTTCCATTAGGGCATCATTTTATATAATTCCCATACATTCTACATTTAAAACATTTAACCATTATTTATGTCTTAGTAATACCATTATCCTTGTCTATTATGTTAACATATCTATTTCCTTTTCAATTAATCAATTTGTGTCCTTATTTTCACACCCAAATCATCTTCTATTTCCTTTAAAAAATCACTTTAATTCCTCTTCCCACATTATTTACATGGGGAAAATTGAACATTGTTTCTTTTATGATCACCATGAAACTCCATCTTTCTCTAATTAGATGCTTTATAAAACTTACCAAAGTTGAGATTGTTGATCATACAATGAGATTTAAGATTACGAATAATAATTATGTTTCCCATTAATACTACCATTTCATTTGGTTTCTCTTGAATAATATCATTCCATTGTCCATCATATTCTATATTAACATGAATCCCCCTGTTCTCATCCATTTTCTAAAACCCAAAAAGAATAGTGTGAGAGGAAAAAATAATACTAGGAAAACAACATAATCAAGTGGAATTAATTTAAATCTCTAAAATAGTAGGTTTAATCCTAGGTTATTCTTGATCGTTATAATAATTCTAGGAATATAACCTATACTTATACTTAACCTCAGGGTCATCCCAGACATACCTTACAAATATCTCTAGGGATCTGACTAAAGTTTTCACATCATATATTATAAAGGTTGAATAATACTTTTCTCTGATACCAACTATAGATACCCATGTTTTATGTACATGTACATTACATTCCATTTGTGGAATACTTAATACATGATACAAACAGACGCCCAAATACTGTATTAGTGTATTGTTTTTGGAAACTCGGAACAAAATCTTCTCATCATGGTGAAAGATCTTCAACATCTCCCATAAATATCTTCCCCTTTTTTCCTATCAAAAACCTTTATTTATATCCTGGTGATAATAAAACATAAAAAGGTTGAGCTCAAATTCTCAGTACGGGTAAACATGGAGAACATAAAACAAAACATAAAAATTTGAATGTAAAAACATGAACATAAAGTTTATACATCAAAATATTGAGTCATGAAATAAATATTGGTTGTATGAAAGGAACGGGTTATAAAGTAACATTAACCATGATATAATAGAATTGAAAAAAAAACATGTAATTGTGGTAAACTAATGAGCACATAATATTATTTCCATAGTAGCCAAGGCATTACTGCCAAGACCATCGTAGTAGACAAATCCCATTACTGAATCGGGTTTATATGTAGTTCTAGCCATGTATTACTGAACCATATTTTCTACCATACATGCCTATATCATGAGATATAAATCTTTACCCCATTAATTGGATGGAAATATAGGTCCCACCCATCTCATAATGAAATCATTCTTACATGTTCTAGAAAACATAAATCATTCATCACAGAATAACTCAAGAAAAAATGGGTTTCTTAAATAACATTTCATCATAACACAATCCATATAAAATATCATTACATAATTAAAGAAATCCAATAATAGAATTAATTGGTATAGAAACATAATCCTTTTTAAGAGTTTCATCTTAGATGGAAAATAATTTTGATAAAACACCTGAACTTAGTTCTCAAGGAAAATATCATTTCTTCATCAAAAACATTTTCTATTCTCAAAATGCGGCACAATTTTAAAAGAAAATAATTTCTTTAAAAATAAACATGAAATATTATAGAGGAATAATATTTCAAATAATTAATCATGAAACATAAAAAATCCATTCGTGATGTGTATGTTAAAAAAACATTCTCCTCGTACTTTTGTTGAAATAGTCAAAAAGTACCTCGTATAGTAAACAAAAGCAATTTTCATTCCATATCATGTATTAAAAGTAAAAATGGGTAAATATGACTCTATAAATAGAATAATAGTAAAAATTTCATGAAATTTTTTTATAAAACATTAACATGGATGATAAATATACCCCAATTAAATACTTTTGTAGAAATAATCTCAGATAAAAATGAGTTCGCAAAATTATCCGTTACCTTAAGTCAGATTTATTCTGTATGTGTTTGAAACTCTTGTATAGTGGGTTTTGACAAATTATTAACTTGTAATATAACCATAATAATATTTATGATATCATATATGATTCACTTGCGACTCTATATTACCCGTTCATTTGTCAATTCCATGTTAAAGCAACGTTTTGTGTAATAATAGTTTTATTTATCGTACATGTGTTGAATTGTTATTCTTGATATTATTACTTATATAATTATTTAATTACTTATATATTTTAAAACAGGATTTATATATTATATATATTCAGTATATAAATAAATATATATATAGATATATAATAAATTAAATACACCATTCATGGAGATGATGGGTCATACGTACGCATGAAAACTATTTTCGTTTCCTTATTAAATTGAATAAAAGTAAGTAAATGAAATATATATATATATATTATCATTATTTTGTTTTATATTTTGTGATAATTTATTATATATACTTTATAATCATTCTTGAATGGTTAATGTGGAGAATGAATCTCATCATGTCGTTGAGACGGTAAGTCATACATACGCACGAGCAACGATATCATTCCCATAGTTGTTGAATGGTATTTAAGTGGATGGTTTAAAATATATCATTATAATTATAATGTTATAATAATAATATTTAGTTATTATTTCCACCATTATACCCATCCAAGCAAGGTGGTGGTGAAAAACTGATTACACCATAGTGTGGAGACGGTAAGTCGTACGTACGCACGTGCCGTGATTTCATTTTTGGTAGGATGGATAGAAGGTTACATAGTGTTGTTTCATATTTATAATAACATATATGTATATGAGTGAAACGTATGTTATTACTTTATAATGAAACAACTAATTATGTGTATGTTGAGGAAGAATTTGTTTTGAAAGAATCGGTAGAAGAGATTACCTCTTCCTCGACGTGCCTCCTTCAAATTTCTTCTTAGGGCACTAGAGTTGGTCTTTTGAAAATATCATAACCACTAGAATGTAACTAGGAAGGTGAGAAGATAAATGGAAAGTTATTTGATGATCTTGAAGGATGAAAATGGAGTGAATATGAGAGGGATGAGGTTCCCTTTTATAAGAGAGGAGAGGGACACTTTAGGAAACTCACAAAAGATTAATTTATTACCTAATTATTTTTTATTTTATAAGGTAAAAAACTCATTTAATTAGAAGTTAATATGATTATTGTTATAAATCCTTTAAACCAATAGGTTTTATACAAGTTTATCTCTCAAATGTAACCTTATCTTTTAGCTTTAACCCATAGTTAACTAATTTAACTCTTACCATGTTTTCATGCATATTCATACTACATGGTTAATATAGATACTATAAATTAAATAGATAACATAAAGTTTATAATTTATGATATTGGTATCACTCTAAAAGTTATTTGGATGAGCTTTAGATTTTTATGATTCTTATATAATTTAATAAAATAGTATTTGTTTTAAAAACAAATTTATGTCAATTTTGACACTATTTAGAAATTGATTTTTGATAAAGTCATAACAACTAGATTCCTTAGAACCAAAGGAATTAACTCATTCATAATATTTCAATATCATCCATAAAATTTGTCAATGTAATAAAAAATTTCAAATTTTATTTGTTTTAATATTTATACATTCATTTATTTGAATCTTTCATTAATGATGTAATCAATATATCATAATTGTGTCATAAATAAATATATTTATCGTATGATTAAAAATTATAAATGAATTAGAATTATGTAGGAAATATTTTTAGATTTATAATTATTATTTATAAACATATAGATCAGTTATATAACATTATATTAAAATCTATTTAGTAAAAGATATATGTTTATGTCATAATTATCTTTACTTTAAATTAATTCTTATAAAATGTCATTTTCACATCCATGTGAATCCATGGAGTCCCGAAATCATCTAAAGGATTCCCATGGTCAGATATATATCATCCAATAGGATTTGGACATGTGTTAGGGTAGTTTGAAATTATTATAATATTATTTTTTACCCTTATTTACCAGATTTACCCTTTAACCATGGTAAATAAAATAATTACTAAAGTTACTATTCATAATGTCCAAAAATAAAAGATACCTATTTAAAAAATTTTATCCTTATAATTCCAAATATGGAATATATTTTTACAAATTCAAAAAATAGAAGTTGTATTAATTAATTTGAAATTAATTCCCATTGTCAAAACTAAACAACGGGTTTTTTAGAAGTAATAACTATCAAAAGATTGACATGTGTTTATGTCCAATTTACAAATGAAATTACTTCAAATGAAAAAAACTCTATTAAATGATAAAAATATAATCTAAATACTCATTTAAACTAATTAATAAAATAATATAACTATATAAATTAAATAAAAAGGAAGTTTTGAATTAAAATGATGTATTTTCACTATTCATTAAAATTTCAAATTTAATAGAAAAATACAAAAAAAATCAACAAAAGTAAATTGTTATGCAACTATTACAAATAAAAAGTTTATTTTGTATAATTTAACTTATAAAAGTGTTAAAAAATATATTTAAAATGGTTTTCCCTCAAAAGGCAGTAAAACTACATTTTTTTTAAAAAAATAGTTCTTTTATCTGAAAAAATTATTTTACTCTCATATCATGTTCTGGAAAATGTGTAAGGTGAATGAAAATGTTATATAAAATTAAAAGTATGTTTTATAATATTCAAAACATCTAGTTTATATCCTATTAAATAATAATATTTTCATAATATATCGTTGTTTAGTGAAAATCAGTATCGCATATAACACAAGCTATCTAGGAAGGTTGCTTTAGGGTGTAATGCAAGCCAAGTAAATATTGTGTTTATTGAAATCTTCATTTGGTGTTTCTTATAACATAATAAAAACTTAGTTAATTTATACATTGAACAAAATCTATACTCAATGTCTTGTGAAATGAATTCTATCAAAAGAACTTGAAATTGTGTGCAACACATGCCAAGAATAGTATTGCATATACTGCAAGATAATATGGTGTTGTGTATAGTGAAATATAATCTTGGGGTAGAATACAACATAAGATATCAACAAAATTAAAAATAATCCATCTCATAAAATATCATGGTGTTACAATTCATTGTGTTTTGAGCATAGATTATTTTTTTCATGTGAATTCCATGTATTCATGTTTAAAATGAAATATATAATTTGTATAGTTTTTTTTGAAATGAAAGTATTAATTTTTGATATTTGTTCCATGTTTTAAATTGTATTTTAATCCAGTATTAGTTTTCATGGAGTGAATTTTTTTTAAAAAAAGTAGTTCTATTTTTTAGTGATGTGTTGACCTCAAATGGTTTATAAAGGGGTTATTTAGTGGATTTAAAATTTTATTTGAAATATTTGAGTGGTTTAACCCATTTAGAAATTTACATAATGGAACATTATTAATGTGATTTCTAATTTTTTATGAAAGTCTTAAAGTGGTGTATTTTGAAATTGGAAAGGGCTTGAAATTCCAATCATTATTTTGGTGTTAAAGGTCTGATTGGAACTTTTGTTTTAAAAATACATATTGTAAAAGTCACACCTATATTTTCCCTTGATTTTTTTACCCCTTTTGTGGGTTATATATCCCAATGTGTTACCTGTTTATCCCCTTTTATGGTAATATGATTTTTTATTCCATGTATGAATTTGTTATATGGGGATATTCTTTGTTGGGTGTTAAGGGTGAGGGTAGGTATGGTTATGAATTTTCTTAGACATAGATTTCAAATTTTTTCACCTCACTTTCATATTGTTCATTGAAAATCATGTACTAAAGTATAGATTTAATTTTTTATGCTAGTTTTTTCACACACTACTAGTGACCCTCTAGTTATGGTAGGCACAACGAGATTGGAGGGTTCTTTCATCACAATGAGGCATGTGTGTAATAGTTGGATGACTTGTGTTTTGAACTTCAAGGAATGAGAATAGATGGTTCATGGTTTGTTATAATATTATATGATTGTATGATTTACACATTAATAATCCAAAGGTTGATCCCTTAACACATTTTATTATTTGATTTTTTATTGTTTGAGGGGCGTTTGATCAAGTTCATGGATGTATAGTTTCCCATAATTTCCTTGTTTAAGAACATTTTATTGCTTATATTAATATATGAATTGTGAATCTTGGTGTCTCCTATATTGTTATTGAAAGATGTGTGTTTTTTATTGTCTAATTTGGAAGTTATTTTTTAATGACGTTTGGGTAAATTTTAGGAATTAAAAGAATCTTGTCTTAGTTCATGGTTTAGATATTGAAATAGGTGTTCTAGATTAAATATGGATTTGGCAGGTGATATTTTTTAAAGTGACCATTTTTATTTAGGTCAAAAAATGTGTAGTGTTAAGAAATTTAAATGGGAGTATGTGTAGTTTTAAAATGTATTTGGATAGTGTCTTACTTTAAAAGAGATTTTTTGTTTTTGGGGATTGAATATAAATGTTTTAATGGTAAATATGTATTTTTTTTATTTCCATACAATTAAATGTGAAAATATAATTTTCTAGTTTATTTTAAAACTAGAATTTATAAATTTCATTATGAAAAATATTTCACTGTTTTGGTGGGTTTTGGTGACCTACTTGGATTTATACATTTCCCCTATATATTTCAGTTTCTAGTTTTTATGCTGAATTTTATTTTGAACCTTGCGGATGATGTGCGGTTAGTTGGGTGGTAGTGAGAAACATACGGTTTCATAAAGTGGTTTAATCATTTATTGTGTTTTTTTGTAGTTGTTTCTTTTTATATAGCTTTATATTTTTTATTCCTTATTTTATCCTTTAGTTTCATGGATAAATTTTTTTTGTTTATCAAAATGGGTTGGATCAATTTAGTTGGTTATAAAATATTTGTAGTGTTTATTTATTTTTGATCATGTATTTATTTAATCCATTATGTTTATTTATGATTTTGGTGAAATCATTTCCAAAAGGATTCATTTGATTCCCTTGCACTAGTTGATATCCCACAAGGATTCGGAACACACTACAAGCCTTGTAGTGGGCCTAGATGGGTGTGTGGTTAAGTGGAATCTTAGTCCAATTCATTATAAGGTTACAATTAAATTATGAACCTAAATTTAAAAATTATTTTTATTACATTTGAAAGATTATAATAGTAGATCCTATTTTGACCTTACCTAATCCCATCAAGGGTTATGTGGTGTACTGTGATGCTTCTGGTGCTAGTTTGGGTTGTATTCTTATCCATAATGATCACATTGTGTCCCATTGTTCTTGTCGTATTTTTTAACATGAGAAGAATTACCACACTAAAAATTTAGATCATGTCACGGTTATGCATGCTCTTAAGTTATAATGACATTACCTTTTTGGGGACTGATTCATGGTGTTTTCGCATTATAATTGTTTGAGATATATAATTTCTTAGAAGGATATATATCTCAGATAGAGATGGTAGTTAGAATACCTTATGAATTTTGACTTTTAAATCACCTACACCCTGAGGAAGGGGAATATCATCTCTATTGATCTTGGGATGAATATTATACCACAATCTATTTTGAAATCAAAGGGGGAGTGGAACCTGATGAGACTTTTTTTTCAATTTCATTTGGATGTATAGGGTATGATTCAGGTATGGTCTTGACTAGTGTTAAGTTATCACCATATCTACATGATTCTATTTTATAGGATCATTTTTTGGGTAAAGAGTTCATGGGAATAATGAAAACCTTATATAATAGGGATACTAATTATGGTTGGTCTCTTACCTCTGATGGTGATCTCCACTTCTGGGGTCGTTTTTTCATCCCATAATCCATTATGAATTGTGGGTTGTGTTATTTTCATATTTCTTTATGGTCTAATCACTCTGGCACTATGAATATGTATTATTACATGAGATAGAACTTCTGGGGGTTGGGTTTGAACCATTACATGAATGATTATGTGTCCCACTATTTTATCTACTTATAGATAAATGAATAGTATATAAAGAATTTTAGTCTACTCCAACCACTTCCTATAATGGTATGGTAGTGGGATGAGGTATGCATAGTCTTTCTTGATGGGTTACCATATAATCTTCAATGAAATAATGCTATCTACTTAGTGATTTATCATGTGATGAAGTAATCCCATCTTATTCTGATCTCGGACATCACCAATGTTGAAGATTTAGGAAAATTTTACATGTAGAAGAACGTGAGGTTACATGGGGTTCCCTCTACCACTATCTTAGAAAAGGATATCAGGTTCACTTCCAAATTTTGGATGAGTCTCTAGGAGGTGATGGGGACTCAGGTTATATTGATTATAACTTACCACCTAGATATGGATGGTGATATAGTGAATACTATAAAGATCTTTGAGGATATTATATATGCCAGGGTCTTGGATTTCAGTAGATTATGTGAAAATAGTTCAGGTCTGGATGAGTTTTTTTGTAATAATATTTACTAGTCATCAATAATATTAATTCCTTTTGAGGCTTTGTATGGTCTCCCATGCAGGTCACCTCTTGATTGGGAAGAGGTGGGTGAGGCATATCTTGTAAGGATTAGACTAATTCAATTAATTTCATTGAGGATATAGGATATACATATATTGTTGGTTACAATTTAGAGTAAGTAGAAATCCTATATGGATAGTTGAAATCATCCTATAGAGTATTCCAATTGTGATTAGGTTTTCTTAAATATTTATCCTGAGTTTGGTCATCTCCATCTTGAAAAATAGGGAAGGCTAGATCTGATTTCTGTTAGACTATTTTAGGTTATGGTAATTCTCGAGAAGATTTATTATCAATTGAATTACTAGATCAATTAGTAGGTATTAATGATTCTTTCCATATATCTCAGATCAAGAAGTAAAATCTTGATCCCTTTCTTCTTTTGGGTTGGGAAGAGATTGAGTTGGAACCAGATTTTTTTGTGTGGATAAACTAATGGATATTATTGACTATTAAGATAATATTGTCCATAGTAATTAAGTTACATTGGTCAAATTTTTATAGTGGCATGGATTATATTTTCATGGGACTTGGGTGCATGAATAATCTGTGAGGGAGCAATAGTATCACCTCTTTCCAGATCGTTATTCTCCCATGTGACTTCTTGGGGATGGAAATTTCTATGATGGGGATATTATAGTTTAATATTTAAATGTACACTTTCTTTTTAATGCTTATGATTTTTACTTTGGGTTCAAAGGACATTGAAGTTGAATTTAGAGTTTTTTTCCTGGATGCTACAAGGTTCAACCTGCAGCACAAATTCATGCCATAAAGGTGATTTAAGGCATGAATCTACAACATGGATGTATCCATGAAATGGGTTCATGAAATTAAAATAACTCAATATATATATATATATGATATTAACACTATGAGTTACTATATCATGTTTTTTAACCCAAGGAGACAACTATTTGGAGTATATGTAACTCATGAGATTCACATCATAAATTTGGGATTCATGACAATAATCATTCTTGATCAGTAGGTTTTTATGTTTTTTATTCCTAAATATTAATTCATTCATTGTGAATGATCCTCCCTCAAACCTCAGTACTCTCCTATGTAATTTTGGGTGATTCCATCCCTTCTTCATCAATTCATTTATCTCCTTAAACTTTATTACAATTGGTTACTTATATTTTGGTAATCATTATGTTCTCCATTCTTCTTTGTCACCGGTATTGGGTTTTAGATGTGGTGTTAGGCTATATTTATGGTTTTGGTGATCATATAAGGATTCTTATTTTATCACTTATAGATCCATTGTGAGATCATGTTTTGGGGCCCAGTCCTCATTTTGGTTGATCTGTGAGGTTCCTGAGGTATGTGTTGATCTTAACCCTCCACCAACCCTTTGGTTTATGAAATTCAATTTTAATATATAATAATAATTAATAGGGCCTCCATTTGTTGTTTTTGATTTCTTTATACCATTAGTGTTTTGTGGGTCCCATTAGAGGTGGTTTGTTAACCAATTCCTAGTTAGTTGGTTCTTTTACTTGTCTATATTGAACGACCCATAATTACACTCGGTTTTATAAACTATTTAATGAATGGTTTGAAGTGATTTGGTATTGATTGTTTTTTTTGTAAATGGGTTTGAGAAAATTTTATTTTCACCTATTTTTGGTAAAATAAATATTATTTCAAAGAATTATGAAATAAATTTTTAATTGGGTCTTTAAATAAGTTTTTTATAGAAAATAAGGGGTTTTAAAACGTATTGTGAAACATGAAATCCCTTTAAAATTATTTGAAATGAAGCACCAGGGAACCTTGGGTACTTAGGGGGTGTAGTATTAGCATCCATCCTTTGGTATTGAAATGGTATTCACTTTCATGGGTGTTATTTCATTCCTAGATTAAGATAAATTTGGCTATAGGACATTATTTTCATGGTAGGAGGGTTCACGTTTTGCGGAGTTACTCTGTTCTCTTGACAGTGACACATGGGTTCTGGGGACTTGTATTGTGTACTATTCATAATTGATGTATGAGTATCCAACCTGTAATAATCATAAGTTATCCATGGAGAATTTTTATAATTTTGTTTTTGTATTTTCACTATTTTAGGTATTATATACATATTTTTGATAAATGAGAAATGATTTTGGAAATTATTCTTTGATAAAATTTTACCTGGATTGTTTGGGAATAATGGAAACCTAGTACTGTTTACTTTGATTTTGATATAAAAAATCTTTAACTATTTATCATGAATTTTTTTCTGTAAGTTGAACATATTGATATTATTGTATATATAAATAATATGGAACACCAAGGTGGGATCCTACTAATCATGTTTATCTAAAACCTTGCACATTCTCTCAGTACTGTATAGAAATTATATTTTATTTTGATTACGGAAAAGGAAAGGCACCATAGTGAGGTCGTGAGGTGTATGCTAGGTAGTCACTGGTAGCTAGTGGTGAGATTTTGGGATATTTCCCACTTATTTAATGGTGGAGTTTTTTCTTTTTTTTTCCTTTTTTTTCTTTTTGGATATGTACGTTAGAGTTTTAACTTTCTTTTTTAAGTAGTATCACTAGAATTATTGTTTCTTTTTGTTGTGGTATTATTTCACCGAGGTTTTATTTCTTCTTTTGAATATACATACACAATTTTCTTATTTTATTTTTTGTGAAATCATTCACTATACTTGTTTTTTGATGCCATGGTGGTAGTACCTATCCTGTGGGGATTAGCAACACCATTTGGGTAAGTAAAAAATTTTCATGGGTACTAATATTAGAGGGTATCTCATTTTAGTTCATTTAAAATTGATATCAAAGAAGTCCTTTCATAAAATATTCTTACCTTGGTATGTTGGGTGGCCTAAAGATAGTGTTTTTTGGACCTGAGATAGGTAGGTTGTTGTGAGTTACTAGTAATCTATTTCCATGAAAATCCTCAATTTTCTATTGGATATAATTATGTGTGTGTCATGATTTTTGTTTTTTGATATTTATATCAGTTTCTGCTTATGATTTTCTGGATTAAACTAAAATTTTCTTATTACCTTACCTTTTTATTCAATTTATAGTGTATAAAAACATGACTTTGAGAAATATTCCATGGGATACATAAGAAGTTATAGTGAGATGTACTCCTCAAATTAATCTTACTTTGGATCAAAATCTTCTGGTGGCTATTAGACATGCATATCGTGTTGTGGTAAAAAAATATGAACCCAGAACCTATTTACTATGGCTCGTCAAGGAGTAGGATAAGATTGAGACCAATCACGAGAGTTACTACATGAGAAGTACCCATTCTTTTAGGGTATTAATGAACCAAAAGAGTCAAATAATTGGATGGAAAATATCTATTAGGTGTTCAATATACAAGATTCACCTAAGGCTATAAAGGTGATGTGTTCACTTTTTAGGGTCAAGGTTCCCAATAATAAGTGGTGGGGATATATTTCATAGGTAATCCAAAACATGGTATTGGATTGGAAGGATATTAAGAACCACTTCTTTCATTATTTTTAGCCAGAGTCTCTGGAGTTCTTATCCTTATATTAGGGAGAGAAATATTTGTCGGAGTACACCAATCAGTTTATAGAGATGGTTTGTTTTTATATATAAGTGGTGACAAATGATCCACATAATGTTCATAAGTACCTGCTGAATTTGCGATAAGACATCTGATCATAGGTGTATATACAAGAACATTCTACCTATGAAGAGATAAATAATAGATCAATGATGGAACAAATTGATCTAAAGGGAAATATTGTATTATTTATCCCTTATCATAAACCCATAAGTAGATTCAGGAGTGATAAGGGGAAGATGATAATGTGTCTTGAGTATTTCAAGGGTGTTAGAGGTAATTTATAGTAGCTGACTCCCACTATTCCATAAATCATTTCCAGTAGTGTTTCCCTAACTTTCATTCAGTGTTGAAAGGCAGGGCACACCTAACATTACATTCTTGAACCTGAAAATATTTGTAGTGTTTATGGCCACTAAAGACATTTGTACATGCTCTTCTAAGATCTCTATATTTCATGTTATGGTCAAAGATCTTTAACTCCTAAGGAAAATATAGTACAGTTAGATACGTCAACATTAGCAGGGCTCTATCCACATACCTCATGAGTGAAGGACCTTGATGTAGTGTATGAGTTTCTATCATATGTTGAAATGGACTCGACTATAACAATGGGCACCATCTTTTTTCATATTATATAGAAAATAATTTTTATGATCTAGGTGCCTCACAATCATTTATACACAAACATTTTTTAATGTTATATAACTCTCTATGAAGATTGTATCCTTTATTATAGAGTTGGTAACACCTCAAAGAAAGAGAAAGGTGTGATGGTTTCCAGGTCCTGTGTGTTCTATATTGATAGATAATGTAGAGTTAGTTTGAGATATCTTAGTTATCTATTTGGATCTTTTCAATGTTTTCATTATGATAGATAGGATCTTTGCTCATCATTCCTTTATTGATTGTTATCGCTGGAGTGTTTCATCATTTTCCATTGATGAGAGAACTAAGGTGTTTCATAGAGAGTGAGATCCAATGTTCGATCATTCCAAAACATTCCTCCAAGATATCATTAGTTTTATTTCAATCATTATAGTCGATCCTGATGATTCTTTTCCTCTTAGTGATATTCCCTTGGTTGTTTGGTAATTTCCTGATGTTTTCCTAGATGAATTATCCAATATCCCTATATAAAATTATGTTGGTTTTACAATGAAGCTGGTACTAAAAATGTAGTCAATAGCAATACCTTCATACCTGGTAGCACAAGTAGATCTAAAAAGGATCAAGATTTAGTTTGATGATTTGATAGAGAATGGTTTTGTTTAACCCAGGGTTTCACAATGGGTACCCCCATGATCTCTTCAAGGAGGTCAGATGGAATAATTGTTTTTGAAAGGAATACTGAAATTTGAACAATAATAGACCATAATATTCATACATAGATATTACAACTTCTTATATACAAATTTAATGTATTTTTTATTATAATTGTTTTCCATGGATATCCATTTTTTACAGGTTCTAGTTCCCGTATCCTCCTGAAATCAGATCCTATAAAAGAGAACATCTCTATTTAATGATTTATTTTAGTAGGCATACCTATGTGATGAATATTATTATTTCTGAAAACATCCTTACTAAAATAAAAATTATTCATATTAATCACTGGTTAATAAGATATACCTAATTTTTTATCTCCTTTAAATATTATTTACCCATTTCATAAATCATGATTTAAATAGACCATTTCAATATATACTTCTATTAGTTCTTATGATTATACTTTCTATTTAGGGCATAATACCATGAAACATTCTTAATTATTCATCCATGAAAATCTAATATACCTAATACATATTTTCCCATGAAACATTATGATGCTTCCTTTTATTATGTATTGTGATAAGATTATGTAACTCATTTTATTCACATCGTTTTTCTCAACATTATATTTATGTAATATTATTCTCTTATGGGGAATATATGCATGTACATTTTTTGATCCAATGGGCATTCCTGTATTTATATATCATATGAATTTATTAGGTAATACTTAAATCTCGTGGGATAATAATGTATGGTGAGTAACCTATTATCCAATCACATAATGCTATGATGTTTAGTATGTGTGGATCTACATGTTTTTATAATGAAAATTTTTATACATGTGACACATAATTTTTATTCCATGATCTGTTGATATGATTTCCATTATTGAATGTTTTTACGTGATTATATAATATCCTCCTCTTTGATGACACCATAATATGACTCTTGGCGCATAGGTCTTACCATGCCATTAGGATTTACTCTAATTATTAACTTACTGGGATTTATTTCCCACCCTTTTATTTAATATAAGTATATAGGGTATCCTATGATGTAAATGATGTAAAATAGTGTTGAAATATATTATTTCCACCTTTTTAGTTTTATTTTTTATAATTAAAATGTTTTTATTGTATAATTATAATTTTTTACACCTTTTATTCAAACCCATTTTCAATAAAAAATAATTAGAACTGTTTTTTAAAGTAATATTTTTTCATGTTGTGATGGTAGTATTTTATATGAATTTGATGAACTTATTTTAGAGAAAAATTACATTCCTTACAGGATAATATTATATCATCTATATATTTTTTCTAATAGCATGGTGTTTGTTTGTTTTTTAAAATCTGGCTATGTCTTGATCCATTGGGACTAGAATTTAACTATGAGGAAATAATTCACAAGAATAAATTAATCGACCATATGAAAAAATGAATAAACTAAATGAAACAAAAATATTATATGTGAGTATAAATCATCAATAAAATATAAAATATGAATTTTTTAAATCTTTGAAATAATTGTTTGATGATATTCGATCAATCGTACGGTATTCAATCATCTATGAGGAAATTTTCCAATTAACCACCCATTGTATACCAATTATCTACAAGACTAAAAATTCAACATATTCATTGATCGAAGAGATGATTAAAAGACTGACCATAATTAAAATTGATCGATTTTATGCTCAATTAAATCTATTTTACAGTTATTCATACCTATCATAGTGTAAAACATACCACCAGACATGATCAATCTTCAAGAGTGACGTACCATGATACCTGACCTACCATGGGGATGAACCTACTAAAAGTACTGACATATCATGAGTAATCAACCATTCCTAAAATGGAATATTTTCTATGAAGCTCTATTTTTTATATTATTTATGTTTTTTTACATTTTTATTTACTCACAATACATTTTAAGTGTTTTCATAAATACAATAATATCTTAATTACGTAAATTATTTCGACGCTAGGGTATTTTATTTTTAATAATTATATACTAGAATAAATACTCATATTACGAGACAATGATGTAGATTGATTTGTTAGAAAACATTATTTTTGAATTTAAATTTTATGTAATGTGAGTAGTGTGACCCACGTGATTTATAAAGGTATTCTGATGGATTTTAATGATTTTTTTATCATGGATTATTAGTATTATTTTAATTTTTCTTACATGTTCTAATATACAACTTATTTTTATATTTATAAATTATTGAAGTCTACCATGTGGGAATATTTATCGTCTGTGATTCAATAAATAAATCACATGATAATTTAAGAAGGATTAAATGTAATAGGTTATATATTTTTAATCTCCTGTACAAGAAGAACATTTATATATTGAGTTGAAAGAACAAGTTTGACAATGAGGTTGATACTAATTTAAAGCTTTACAACATGAGGCACATTTTTGATCATCTAATTTTATTAGTTTAACATAAATTGATTGAAACATTATTAATAAAAATAACATTTCTACCTTAACACTTAAATCATTTCTCGATCTTTTAGTTTTTAAAATTCTTATTTCGTTCTATTATTGGTGTTATTAATCTTTTCTTGGTTATAATACCCAAAAATGTAGGATATGGGTTATAATACCCCATAAAAATGTTATGCATGATTTGTTCCTATTTAGTAAAAGGTGTTTGGATTGGTTGTTCCTTTCTATAGTGAAAGGAAGGTTTTGTTTCTTCCACCACCTTGGAAAGAATTCAGTGGTTTGTAACTACAATTGAAAAAACATTAGTAGTGGGATGTTCCTATAGGGTTTAAAATGGATGTTTTAAATGTTTGGGACTCCCTTAAATAGTTATATATTCCCTAGTAGGTTCCAGTTTACTCTATGTTTAATAGGGTTGAAGAGTAGAATATCATCAAATAGATAAAAACTATTATAAAAATATCTATTTTCATTTAATTTTTTAATTAAAATGAATTAATTATGAATCACTAGTAATAATTCATTAAAATTATTTAAAAGGATCAATGTAACACCCCAAAATTCTTAAATAATAACATTGTATTCAATAAGGTATTTCACACACATTGCCATGATTAAAAGACAATATAACACCTTGAGAATTGAGGATATATATATTTTTAAAAAAAATAAATCTCTTCAATATCTTTCATTACACGCATCGCTGATTGTATATTTCTTTACATACAACACTTATTTTAGTTTTCAATACATGCCACACAGAGTTTAACCGAAATGCGACATATTATTTAAAAATTATTATTTAATATGATAGTTAGCACCTGAACATTAAATATTGGTAGGTATAGATAGTATTAAATAAATTATGAATACTTATAGTTTACACATATTCAATTGTTATTTAAGGATTAAATATAAAATTATAATTATTTAAAAGAAAAATTAATGTTTTCTGAAAAAATAATTTTTTTATAAAGGATGGTACAGTTGCAACTTGCGCACATAATTTCAAATTAATTTTAAAAATTTTAGAAAATTTATTTTAAAATAGAAAATTAATTTTTAAAACCATCATATAAAAATTATCTTATGTTGATTTTTCTGTATTTTTTTAAAATATTTCAGTTTTCAATGAATAGTGAAAAAATAGTGAAATTTAATTGAAAAATGAGTTTTAGTCTAATTTTTTATAAATGTAAATTATTTTTTAAATTGGATTAAAAGTAAAATTAATAAAATTATATATCTATTAATTCAATTTGTGTCACTTTTATCATTTTCATATTGAATGTTTATACAAAATTATTGTAAACTTTTGAACATTTTCTCTTTTAAAACCAACTTTCTTAACACATATGTCGCATTAATTTTAAATTTGAAAATTTACACTTCTTCAAATTGAATTTGGGAAAATTTTTTCCATATTTGGAATCATAATAATTTATTATTTATAATATTTTAAACATAATTTTTGACCAAAATGAATAGTGAAAATAGTAAAAATTATTTACTACGTTTAAGGTAAAAATGGATTTAATAGGGTTAAACTAAGAGGATAAAGGATAAAAATGCTCTAAAAACTATTCAAACACCCATTTTATGGATATTCGTGGACCTAATATATTATAGGATTTATAATAGACCATTTTGGAGGCATTTGGTATGATAAAAATGTTTTTTATTTAATATTTTCAAAAATAATACAAGTGTACGACTAACCTCAAATAGAAACTTCCACCCATCTCTTCAATTTTTCCTAACATTAAACCTATTTGGTTCTGACAGTACCTAACGAAATTACATTAAAAATTACATTCTATCATCAGATAATCCTTATTTTGGGAATAAATCCAAACATGGAAGTATTTGGTGCAATCCTAAGGAATATACTCAAAGAAGAGGTAACCTCCTTCAATGAGTGTTTTTGTTTTATTTCTTCCTCCACAAACAAAAATTATTATTAAATTAATATGATTTAATATCATTAGTATATTATATATAATTATATTTTTTATGTTATGTTCATAACGTACAATCATCTCCACTTCCATCAAATGGTTTACCAAATCATCATTTGTGTGGACGACAAACTACTGCTCCAAGAACTGATGTCATTCATTTTTCTATTTCCACCTATCATAGTTGGGTATGATGATATAAATAAAGTATATATATGATATTTAAAAAATAATTATTATTAATTATATAATATTTAACTTTTTAACTTTCAATTTTTTAGTGTACATGATAACATCACTCGTGTGTACGACGAACAACTTGCCCGCAAAGTGATGTGATTAATCTTTCCCTTACACTTTTTCATAGATAATGATAAGGATAAAGATAATAATTATATGAAATATTCCTGAAATATATATGATAATAATTTAATAGCATTCATTATTAATGGATAATATATTTAATTTTCTTTCTTACCTTTTTACTTAATGAATGATGACAACGTTCTTCATGTACATGTGGACTATAGCCTTCACAAAATGATGTGGTATTTTTTAATCACCACACCACATAGATGATATATATATATATATTTGAAGAATAATATGGTGTCATTATAATTATAAAAATATTACATATTAATTTAAATTTTTTCATAATGATCATTTTAAAATGGAAACATTACTCATGCATGCATACGACCTGCCATCTCCATGATCGTAAAATACTTCATTTCTTAGAAACATATTTAATTATTGGTATTAAAAGTATAATTTATGTATAACTATAATAATAATTTCATGATTATTATTTTTTATACGATTAAACAATGTAATATGTGAAAGAACTTGATCATTGATGATAAAACATGCATGAGAAAACAAGGCAATTAACACCCGAAACAATGAAAATAATAAATAATTATTAATTAAAGGGTGATAAGATGTTATAAAAGGATAATATATGATACTATAAATATTAATATGGATCTTATGTAATTTAATAACATTTTTAAAACCACTATATAAGAGATTAAATAATATTCATTCAAAATGAAGCACGAGGTAATGGATTTATTCTCCATTTCATTTCATTGAGGTATATTGTAATGTTATGCACATAATATATTTTATATGGTATATATACATCCCATATGACATGTAATATCATGATTCATTCATAATTCATGATATATTTTGTTTGAATTTTAATTATTTCATCCAATGGTATTTGAATTGAAAAATTACCAAGTGTAAAAAGTTATTGTGCAATCTAATTTCCTTTTTTGATTGTTAACATACTCATGAAAAAATCAATTTATTGCAATCATTTCTAATTATAAATTATATTTATATTAAATATAAATACTATTTTATGTTGGATATAATTATTTCCTAAACTATATATTAATTTTACATATGGTGCTTACATTGAAATTTATTTTATTTACCAGGGAAATACTGATAAATTTATATCCTTTACACAATACAGATACTTGATAATAAGTAATATTGTTAATGAATTAAATTTATTATTCAATATATGATTAATTGTTTGGAAATTTATTTATGGTTGATTACTGTTTTTAGAAATACCCTCAGTGCATCGACTCGTCTGATGAAAAAATCCACCAACCAAACCCTAGGAGTTTGTATCCAGTAGTTTTCAATATTCTTGTAAAATTTATTGATATTAGAAATATAGTTTCCCAAGCTAGATCATTTTTCACCACGTAGTTTTAAAACTTCTTGAGGATAGAACTTGAAGTATATTTTTTTATGTGCCTAAGACATGACATCCAATAATTAATTATTTACATAACTAAGAATTTATTTTTCTTATTATCCATGATATTTTCACCATGATGTTATCTCTTGATGTATTTCATTATCAATTTGTTCATTAAATTTATTTTATTATCTATTTTTCTTTCTATATTGATTATTATTTATCTTATCGTGGTAGTCAAGTTACTTAAAAGTAATGTGTGTACATTTATTTACCTTACCATACTTATTATGATTATTGATTCATAATGGATTCCACTTTACTTAACCCTTACTGATCATTTTAGATAACCATTATTTTGTTTCCTTTCTTAGGAATCAATGAATTTTACTATATTTGATATGTAAGGATATAATATAGGGAATAATGTTATTTTTGAATAAATATTATGTTGTAATTTTGGGTTTAAAATGAAATGAATAACTCAAGTATGTTTCTAGTTTACCAATACTACTAAACAATTTACACCTTTGAGATTTTATTCCTTAAATCTATTCCAATTTAATAAAGTATGTCACCAAATCTGGGCTAGTAGGGTCAGGTTAATTATAGTTGGTATTAGAGGGAAGTTTAATAGAAACCTTAGGAACAATATTAAAGAAAAAATATATTAAGGAACATAACTCTATGAGAATATTTGTTAATGAGTACATAATAACATTAAAATATTTTGGTAAGGAAGATATTATGTGATTTTTACTAAAAATACATCGTTGTCTAGATAATAAAATTGTAAGTGGTTTGGGAATAGAGGTTCTAAGGGGTAATTACTTTGAAAAGGGCACATTGGGCATGAGTCAATCATCCACTAGTGCATAACAATGGTCCTTACCACACACCTGTATTGAAACTACTAAGGGGTATGTTTATGATTATTCAAATTTTATTAACAAAACACTATCAAGGATTAAAAAATAGAGAAATCTATAATGAAACCATGTTTATGACTGTGAGACTGTTAATGTATAAATTGTTCAATTTAACTTATGTACCTCACTAGTTTTGGGATTATTTATTATGTTTCATAACTATATTATATAATCTAGTGCATTAAATTGTTCATAAATGGATCCTAGTTGATGTAATTGTAACTACATCAACGCATGCAATCCAAAGTGTAAGAATAATTGTTTCTTTGATGGTATTAATCCAATATTTAGAATAAAACATATGTACCAAATATTATCATTATTTTAGGACATAGTATCATGTGTTAAATATACAAATAAATAATTATATAATTATTTTTCATTCAAAGGGAAGTAAGAGAAAATAGGAAAATAGGGGAAAATATAGATAAAGGGGAGAAGGGAAATAAGGGGTTTCCCACATGTGATAATTATGGAATGAAACAACACGGTACTTTATTGAAGGGAATGGGAGTTTTCTACAAGTGTGGAGATAAATTTAACCATTACTTTGATTTAAAGGGAAATAAAAAATTTATAATGTATAATTATTCAATTTTAAGGTGATGAGGCACTATGAAAATCAATGTTCCAAGCATCAATGGAATATACCTCAAAACAATCTAATGGATCATGGTGAATCTTATAGTAAAACTAAACAATAATAATGATTAATGTGATTGGTTTTTGATTGAATAATTATTTAATTTGAGTATTTTACCAATGATATCATAGTTATAATAATTATTAAATGTATAAAGACTATACTGTAGTACTTTTTCTCTGAGGATTTGAAAGTATATGTTGAACAATACAGATGAACAAGAAAAAAGATTCAATGAAAATATGAACTTCTTATAAATAACACAATTTAGGTAAAGATAACCCATAACATGTTCTTGATGTTGGAATAATGATTTTGGAAAAAAGAGATGATTTTTATGGATAAACTGAATTGGATAGTACTGAAAATCTTGGGATTGATTAATGATTTTTTGAAAATGTGGGTTATACTATCATTGATGGAGTTTAAATCAATTTTATATTTATGTAATATATAAAATAATCTATTTTCACTTAAGTAGTAATTATGAATGAATGTTTCAATATGTTTTTATGGTAATTCAGGTTATTACCATTCTTAAATAGAATACACGATGAAGGTATTCAGATATTTGGTATGTGACAATCAATAGCTACTTCATGTTGTTTTGGGGATTAACAACAAGTTCATTTTGGTAATTTTTTTACCTTATTTCAAAATTCATGTATCCTAATCTTTTCGAAGGTCCATAAGGCACTTATGAAATGGTTTATGCTGATATTTGGATGAGGTTTTAGAGATTAATTTATCACTTCAATGTATGGAGATTACATATATTGGATAACTTGTGCTAACCATATTAGTTTTGGAAAATTGTTAGATAAATGTAAAAAGAATCTTCACACTTTTATGGATCTTATAAACCATTAAAATTGAATATTATTTCATAACACAAAAAGAATCATTTTTAGATAGTCATTTCATAGATTAAGAGAAGAATTAGAAATTGATCAAAGAGAAACCAAATGATGAAGTTGTTCTTGTGAAAAATAAATGTATCAAGTAAGTATATTTTTTATATTATTATATAGTAAAATAATTACTTATGTATATTAAAAGTATATTGAAATAAAATTTTATCCCACTATATTCATATCCAATGAATTAGATAGCCACTTAAATCAACATAGATTTATGGTTTTGATCCCCTTAAATTTCCATTGATCATTCACGTTCTTGTGATCAATGGCCTCTATCATTATCTATAATTATTTACTATTTTTTTCCTCATTAACAACATCACATTCCACCAATGTTATGTTATGTAAAAACCCAATTATATGTTATTTCTAATGAACTTTGTACTTCCCCATCTCTCTTGTTAATATGGTTTTTTATTAAACTTTTTTACGATATGGATTTTTCAACAAAGTTATTTCCAAATATCTAACATTTTATTAATGAGATAAATTTTAAATTGTGAGGATGACATTTATTCAAAGTGTGGAGAAGGTAACACCCAATAATTATAAAATAAGAACATTATATTAGATAGTGGAATTGATACAGAATACCAATCATAAAAGAAAATATTACAGCCCGAGACTTTAGGATATATTTATTTTTAAGTAAATTAAATCGCTTTAATAAATTTAATTATAGAAAATACTTATTTTAGCTTATGTAATATGAAACATCAAGTTTATCTTTCATTACATGAAATGATAATTTTAAATGAAATGTGACTTTTTATTAAAATATAATTATGTAGCTTGATAGTTATTACCTAGCCATTATAATGGTAGGTATAGATAAGATTAAATAAATTATAAAAACATATATTTTAAACAGCTACATTTTCTATTTATTTATTAGAAATAATATAATAATCATTTAAAATAAAAATAAATGTTTTCTAAAAGACATTATTTTTTATAAAGGAAGGTTTAATCACACTTTTCATACATAATATAAAATTAAATTTTAACACTTTTATAATAATTATTTTAAAAAATAAACCAAAATTTGGAAATCAGGATATTAAAATAATCTTGGGCTAAATTTTTGTTATCTTTTTGAAATGTTTCATTTTTGATAAATATTGAAAAATAGTGAATTTTATTTGAAAAATGAAATTTTTTTTAAATTGTTTATGAAGTTAAATTATATTATAATTTTTTTTTTCAAAATAAAATTATCTCTTTTAAATATATATTAATCCAATTTAGTTAATTTTAATAATTATCATATTTAATTTTGATATAAAAATATTGTAAACATTTGAACATTTTATCTTTAAAATCTTGTTTTCCCATCGCTTCTGCATGATTAATTTTTACTTATAATTTTCCAAATATATTAATTAAATTTTAAAACATTTATTATATATTTATAGTAATCATAATATATAATTTTCAATAAGGTAAACATAATTTTCGACTATGATGGATAGTGAAAACTGTAAAAATTATTTACTATGATTATGGTAAAAAATGGATTTAATGAGGGGTTAATGTAAGAGGATTCGGGTAACAAATGACCAAAATACTTTTAAAAACCCCATTTTACAGATTTATTTATACCTAATACTTTAAATTTTGTATAATTTATCATTTTAAAGTCGTTTTCATCATAAAAATGTGTGTATGATTGAATATTTTAAAACATTTACATGTGTTCCACTCACCTCACTTATAAAAGACTCCCCCATATCCTCACATATTCACACCTTATAAAAATTTTGGTTTATCCAAACCCTACCCAAATAAAATCCCAACTTCCCTAATATAATCATAGAGTCCATAGTTTTTTATTAATCCAAAACATTAAGGCTTTGGTACAAATGTAAGGAAGATACGTGAAGAAGAGTTAATGTCATTCAATAAGATTTTTTATATCTTACTCAAACTCCTTAAATTATTATTAAAACATTTTGATATAATAAAATAATTGTATTAAATATACTTATATATTATTATGTTAATTTCAATACCAAAAAAAATATCCATATCCATCAAATGGGTTTAGAAATCAATATTCTTTTGTACATTAGACTACTTCATCGCGAACTGATGTCATACTATTTTTCCATTACCACATCCCATAGTTAGGTATGATGATATATATAAAGTATATAGTTGATTTTTATAACATAATTATACCTATAGATGAATTATTTCATATATAAATTTTATTCAATTCCATTATTTAGGGGATACAATGATGTCACTCATGTTTACAACAAACTACCGCCTCCCTAAGCGGTGTGACTCATATTTCACCAAAGCTTTACATGGAAAGTGATATGGATTAATATAATGATTATATGTAATATAAATGAAAAAATAATGATATTAATTACATATTAATCATTATTAAAACATAATACTTATTTTTTTCTTTATATCCTTTTTAGTTAATGAAAAATGTTAATGTCATTCGTGAGTGTGTAGACTATCATCTTCATGAAATGATGCGACAAACTTTTAAGAAACAAAAAACATGGAATCTATATATATGTATATTTAAATAATAATATTCTATCATGATCATTATATAGGAATAAAATATTAATTACTACCTTTATATAATGATCTTTTAAAAATGGAAATGTTACTCATGGATATGTATGACCTGCTGTCTCAATGATCGTGATGTACTTAAGTTCTCAGATACATCTTTCATGATTGGTATTAAAATTATAATTAATTTAAAAATATTATAATTATTTTATTATTATTATTCATTATATTATTAAAGTATGTAATATGGGAAAGAATCAGATCTTTAGTGAGAAAACATGTATGAGAAAACAAGATAATTGGCACCCAAAACAATGAAAACAATGAAATATTATTAATGAAAAGATTATTATATTCTCTAAAATGATCATGTATGATATTATAAATATTAATATGTTTTATTTTAAGATAATAACATGTTTAAAATTAATATACATGGGATTAAATAATTTAAAATCATAAGGAAGCAAGTGGAAAGGTATTTTGTCTTAATTTCATTGCATTGAGGCATATTGTATTGTTATGCACCTAATTTATTTTATATGGTGTATATAATTAGTATTTTACATGTTATATCATGATTAATTCATAAATAATGTTATTTTATGTTTCAATTTTAATTATTTCATCCATGTGGATTTTAATTGAAAATTACTAAGTGGTAAATGTTATTGTGCAATCACATGTTCATTTGTGACCGTTAACTCTCTATTGAAACAATTACTTTATTTTGATAATTTCTCATTGGAAATTTCATTTCTATTAAATATATAGATGTTTTTTTGATTGATATGATTATTTAATAAAATTTATATGACTTATAAATATAGTTTTTACTTTAAAATTTATTTGATTAACTACAGAAATATTGAAAAATTTGTATCCTTTACTCAATACAGACACTTGATGATTAGGAAAATTGTTCATGAATTAAATAGATTATTAGATATATAATGAATTATTTAGACATGTATTTATGGGTGGGGACTATTTATGTAATTTTCCTTAATTCATCAACATGTATCATGATACAAATCAGTTTTAAAAACCTATGAGTTTGTTCCCAGAAGTCTTAAACTATCTTGTGAAATGTTATGATTGTATAGGAATAATTGGCCAAACTGAATCAGTTTGTGTAATGACCCAAATTTTCATGACGGTATACATCATTGTTTTCTTTTTAAAGTTTCTTTTTTTATCATTTTAAATATTATTTATGGCCTAAAGTATTTCTCATGAGAAATGGTGTATTTTTTAGAGCCCGAAGCTCCAAAAATTTCAGAGATAGGCTGGGATACATAGTTAGAGCATGGTTATTCCTAACCATGTGACTCAACCATGTGGGGAACAAGTGCATAGAAATAGTCTGCACAGTTTTCCATAACCATAAAAGATAGGCTTCATGACCATGGAATCATTGTGTTCATTTTTAATAGTTTCATTTTTCATTGATTGCACATGGTTAGCCAAACCATGTGCCTAGACCATGCGAGTGGGGTTCATGGATAGTGGATGACACAAAATTGGCACACCATTTTTTAACCATGTATCCAAACCATGGAATACCATAATTGAATATTATTTTACCATTTTTCCTTAAAAGATCTTAAATCATCACCACCTATTATATTTTCTCTCTAACAAATAGAACCTTCTTTCCCCCTCCCATGGATTTCTCTCAAGCCTATAATAGGATTTTCCATTTCTCCTCTAATCGGTCATTGATTTCATCACCATTAGTCATGTTGATTATACAATGGTAATCTCACTAATCCTCTTCTATCTATTCTCAGTTTATCTTACAATATCTTACATTATTTTGTTGTGAGTTCATAGGATGTATTTTAAGGTCCTTGGTATGTTCTTCCTATTTCTCCGATTCTAGATTGATTCAAAGGATGACACTAGATAGGTAGAGTAATAAAGGCCTATGGTAGGTGGTATAGTAATTTTACATGAAATTTTAGGGTTTTTTATAACTTTTTCTGATATTATTTAGGCAAAAAATTTTAATACACAACCTTAAATTAATAATTTCCCTATTAAATAAGTTGAACCGTGTTTAGGTACTTTCATAGTCCTATAATAAATGATTATAGGTTTACTACAACTTGGATACCACCACTATAGTTGTATTAAATTAATTTACCACTTAAATTTAGATGTGTATATAAATAACCACAATATAATTGTGTTGGATTGACCTTGAATTTGATATGAATTGTGTTATAAATGAACCAGATTTATTTAATTGAATAGAAGTTGGTGGAAACATCACACAACTTGTTGAATAGTTATAAATATGAATTGTATATATGGTGAAAACCAATTTTGATTGGGCTAAATGATTTAGTGTTAATCAATCATGATTATTATTATTATTAAACCTTGGAAAGAGGTCGGTAAACAATGATTATTGGACCTTTTGAGCATGGAATTTAATGAACCCCTAAATTGGGTGATAGGAATAAAATCCCACAACATTTACTCTTATTTTTCTGATGGTCATGATGCTCCATGTTCCCTTGTATTGGGTGTTGGGCATGATGTGTCACCCCACTATCTTGAGTGACTATCATAATGTCTCAGATTCATCTCAAATTTTGGGATTGTACCCTTTGTAAAATCTTATATCTTGTGAGACTAGTTATGGATGATTTAGCTATTCCACCGGTCCATCTTGCAACTAGTATCCATGTATATACCTATATATTTCCTCACTTGTATAGTGTTTTTACACATATACATAATATATATGATCACTTATGTGACAACCGGGTCCCGGTGACAGCACAACCACCCTGCCTTAGCATGGCCGTCGGGTCCTAGCCCACCATGTACCACTAGTTGCCCCGCAGACACATGGGGCCCACCCCAAGATCCACCCACGTACCTGAACGTGTCATCTGACTAATGATAGTCCCCACAGGCCAACACATGTCCTTTCCAGTGTGCTTTGTCCTCACTCACACACACCCTGAGAGACTTCCCAGAGGGTCACCCATCATGATCACTACTCCAAGCCAAGCACGCTTAACTGTGGAGTTCTAATCAGATAGGCTTCCGAAAAGGAAGGTGCACCTTGTTGAGAGAGTCCTATCATTTAGTCATTTAACCCTTTATCATTTTGGGATGTTACAATCACCCACCCTTTAGAGCACAACGCCCTCGTTGTGGGCCCTACATCTCAACCCAGGTAGTGCACCGTGCACTTAAGGTTGGGTTTCTCCTCTGATACCAAATGTGACAACCGGGTCCCGGTGACAGCACAACCACCCCGCCTTACCATGGTCGTCGGGTCCTAGCCCACCATGTACCACTATTTGCCCCGCAGACACATGGGGCCCACCCCAAGATCCACCCACGTACCTGAACGGGTCATCTGACTAATGATAGTCCCCACAGGCCAACACATGTCCTTTCCAGTGTGCTTTTTCCTCACTCACACACACCCTGAGAGACTTCCCAGAGGGTCACCCATCATGATCACTACTCCAAGCCAAGCACGCTTAACTGTGGAGTTCTAATCACATAGGTTTCCGAAAAGGAAGGTGCACCTTGTTGACATGAGTCCTATCATTTAGTCATTTAACCCTTTATCATTGTGGGATGTTACAACTTATATATATATATATGGATACACATAGTTATCAAGATTAGACTTATATTGGCCTATGCTGATGCATGTAGAGACTTCCAGGTGTACATATAGATTGTGAGCTGACTAGTATTTATTTTTCCATCATTATTTATTATTCATTATACCTTACATTCCTTTTCTATATACAATGGCTGGACTATTCTTGAAATTTTTAGTGGTGGCCTAACTATGTTTATCTCACACCCTATGCGGTCCACCTTTGGCACCTGAGTAGATGTTAGGAATGCATGTGTGGATAAGGGAAGGAACCCTATTATTGATGATTGGTCAATTTTTCTTATATCATGGTTCTAGGGATGAGAGGACCGAGTATATTATTGTGATTCTAGTGGGGATTCCTTTTGATATTTTTTTCTTTTTACAGAAATTTTAATATACTTGTGCCTTGTATCACTTTTTTTCCCTTTATGAATATCAGCAATACATGACATCATTTTTTTTTGAATCAGCCTTTGTATTTTGATTATTATTTCAATTGTGTGGATTTTTACAATTCTACTATTGATTACTGTATCATTTTCTACTGTTCTATTTGTTCAATCATGCTTCTATTGTTTATGATTATTATTATCACAATTATAATACTCTAATATGAGGGTATAATCTCCCAACTATAACACTTTGGACCCTCACTATTATTTGGAATCCATTGGCATAAAGGGAGGTGAACATGAGCCCATGTGACCCACCATATCAGGTAACTATTTTAGTTTCCTGAGGTTGGGATGTTACAATGTGGTATCAGAGCAATTTTTCCTTTTTCTTTATTGTTGGTTATTAGGAATAAGACAAGGATGTAATGATATTTGGTAATGATACTTTTCTTAGGATTGTCTATCCCACATATATAGGAGAACCCAAATTACATGGGGTGGGTTTTTACTATTCTTATTTTACCTTTTATAGCAGATTTTGTTTCACCATTGGGTGACACACGTGTTTTTTGATGTTATTAATATTGATAATATTACTTTTATATATTCCTATTTCCATATCCTATTAAGAAAAGGTGTTATCATCTTATTCATCATCATTTGAACTCTAGGAATTATATTCCATGCATTTTTCCATGCCACCTTTACTTTCTGCATGAATTACTTGTTGTATGTATTTTTTTTCCTTGTTATGTATTTGGAAATGTGTTAAAACTTATAGAAGGATAATGTAATTGGATTAATTAAAGTTAATAAATCAATCTAAAAGGAATTTTCTCACATTGGATAATGATAAAACCTTAATTAGAAAATTATACCATGTTGTGGGTTCTGGACCAACCAGTTTCATTGACTGAAAAAATGTTAGTTGATTTTAATTATTGAATAAATATGGAAATTTATGAAGAAGGTAAATCTATAAATATGTAATGGTAATGCATTTAAATAAAATAACTTTATATGAAATTTTACATCCTGATACCAAATGTAAATTGAATGTCATTGTTATATGAGGTGATAATTACAATTTATAGGGAGTATGGAAGTTACTAATTGGGAATAGTAACACATTTAACTGGATCATGATATGTATATATATATATAAGAGTGGGATATAAAATAGAATTAAAATTTTAAATGAACTGGCTACCACTAAATAGGGATTCCAATTAAAAATTAAATGGTGTTTTTCCCTATACCATGTAGATGACACTCAAAAAACTGGAGCCCATGTCATGTGATATGAGATCAAGAAAAAAGATTGACCATAGTAGTTGGTAGTTGGGGTGTATTTTAATTTTATTATATCCTGTTATAGATTTCCACCATCACATAGACCTAAATTCAAGAGCAGGTTGATAGGTGTGATCCTTTTTTAGTAAGTATATGTACCATTACTAACTGTTAATATATAGTATTAATAAATGTGAACTTGTTTTCTAAATAATTCATTTGGAATTGTAGAATTGTGACACCATAATAGCCTTGATTTTTATGCCAGTAATGTTGTGATCAACATTCTCTAGAAGTTGTTTTCCATGAGCTTCCAGTGAGACCTCCAATATCACCCCTAGTTGCACCACATACCATTTCTAACATGGGAATTGATTCCCTGTTTCATGATGGTTTCCCTCATATGATTTATTTTATTCAAGGAGTTTTTAAACCTATACCTTTTATAATAAATTTTACTCAGTGATTATATTAGTACCATCCTCCAACTTTCTTCGAGGATGGAAGACCACATGCTTCTAAGTCATGGTAGGGGTCATTCTTTCTATATTAAAAAATCTAGAAATGCATCCTAAGAGGAGGGTCAAGACCACTACTTATATGCTCTGCGGTTCCACTAAGAGAGAGTGGGATGTCATTACATAGGAATACAAACATTGATATATGATCTAGAAGAATTTATATATTATATTATATGATTACTTATTTCCATTGACATTTAGAGTTGACCGAGATAGAATGTTCATGAACTTGAAATATAGAAACTTGTCTATGATAGAGTATTCTTCTCATTTTACTGAGTTATAGGGATTCAATATAACATTATATAGAGATGAGTTCATAACTGCAAGTTGATTCAATTATGGGATGGTGTATTCCATCCGATCATAGGTCAATGTCTTCTGGTTAACAACTATTTCTTATATAGTCAACCAGCCCCACATTACTGAGTAGAATATGAGGGAAGACAATGATGAAAGCTAGAGAAGTTTAGAACCCAAACTTAGAAGTGGGTATTATATCATATATATGTTTTTCTTTGAGGTTTCTCTTAAGGGTATTATCATTCAGAAACCTCATGATGGAAATTTTTATTATCTATCATCAGTTCTATAAACCTAGACACATGAAACCCCAATGTCTACAAGATCCATTTGAGTACATAAGCTATGACAAGAAGGGAAATGTCCGATACTTTTATAAGAATTTTACAGCAGTAACAAGTGATAGAGGATCTACACTGACCCCATGCTTTGGAGTGGGACATGTAGTATCTTACCAAGGAGGAAACTAAAATACCACTAATCACTCAAGTTGAGGTGGTGGTCGAGGTAGAAGGAATCAGACTCAGAAATTATAGCACCATCAATGTGGGCCAACTAATAGAAGTTAGGTTGTGAATCAGGGCCATGGTATGGAAAAGTAACATGTAGTGGAACCTACCCTAAAAGAGCAGAGTGCAAGAGACTCTACTTTTTGAGGTACTGTAATAGTAGCCTCTATTCTAGTGTCCTCTTTATTTGACTTAGGTTCATCACACTCTGTTATATCTTCATTAAATCTGGAGATTTTAGGCCTCAAAATATAATACTTATGTGGTGTGATGAAATTTGATACCCCATTGGGAATCTGATCAGAATGTGTTTTCCAATTTAAGGAATTTCCTCTTGATGTAGGTAATTATATATTAATGTGGTACATTTTCATCCTCATCATGTTTGGTTTTGATGTAATTCTCAATATAGACTAGTTAATTCCCTGTCAATATAATATCAACTTTTACCACTAGAGGGTGATATTTACATCACAAGAGGGGTGTAGTCAAATCCAAAAGGGGGAATGGGATATCCATGCGTCTCGAGATGGACCAGAACAACAAGGGATAGGTAGAGTGACAAATAAGATCCCTATGATTTTCTTGGATGATTAAGGGATATGGATTGCTATTTTATCTACTTTGGTGGATCATATTATGGGTGTCTTCCTTGATTAATTTTGTGGGATACCTCCAATGAGTGAGGTAGAACTCATCCTTGATATACTGTAAAGAGTGACACCATTTTCCATTCCTATTTATAGGATGACACCTATGAAACTTCCAGAGATTAATGAATAGTTGTATGACGTATTAGATATTTTTTATCAAATATAGTACTTCTACATGGGGTTCATACATCCTTTTTCTAAGAACATAGATTATACCCTCTGTTTTTGTGGAGTATCGATGCTTGAACAAGCTCACAGTTAAGAATTGATATCCCTTACCTCTTATAGATTACCTCGTTGATCTGCATCGGGGAGTGAAGGTATTTTATGAGATTGATTTGAGGTTAGGCTATCATTTGGTACATGTCAAATCATTAGACATACCTCATATATATTTATGAATTTGGTAAAGTCTTTAAAAGTATTGGTAATGTTGTTCGGTCTCACTAATGCACCAGATATTCTTATGGATCCGATGAATCGAGTTTTACACCCGTATCTAGATTCATTCATGGTAGTCTTTGTGGAAGACATTTTAGTGTATCATTTTTATCGACACAGCCATGTAAAATATATTTATATTTTATTGAATATGATGAGATAACACCAACATTACACAAATCTCAACAAATAAAACTTTTGGATCGACCAAGTAAAATTATTGGGTCATATCTTGTTGGAATTAGGAGTAACAGTAGTCCCAAAGAAGGTTAGAGCTATTATTTCTTGGGCGAAGGCATAGAAAATATTTGATATATTTTTTTTCATTAGGATATTTGGGTGTTATATACACCTCATCATGAACTTATCATTCATAGGAATGATTCTTACTAGCTTTACTAAGAAGGGTGTGAAACTCATATGGTGAGAATCTTGTGAACGATACATTCAAGAATTCAATGGTAGGTTCAATTTTTCACTGATTCTGATTCTTTCGAATCCAGAAATTAGATGTAATATTAATTATGATGCATCCGTTATTGGTCTTAAGATGGATCTAATATAAGATGATCGAGTTGTAGCATACAAGTCATTTTAGTTAAGGCCTCACGAGACGAATTACATGACACATGACCTAAATCTACAAGTAATAGTTCATGATTTACATTGTTGTAGACATTATTTTCTTGGGGATCATTTTTTTGGTTTTAACTGATCATAAATCCTCAAGTATATATTTACAAAGCCTAATCTGAATATAAAGAAAACTATGATGGGTTGATTACCTATAGTCATTTTATTTTGAGCTTACATATATTCTTGATAAAGGAAATGTAGTATTCAATGACTTTGAGATGAAAAACATAGACATAGAAAGTTCAGGAGTCCAATGATTAATAGATTATTATGGAATTTGTTTTTTTTTGAAATGCATGTTGAGGTTTATGAGCATCATGTTTAAAATTACCTCTCTACTTTAGTAGTGATCTATACCCTTATGAAAAAGGTAAAGATGAGGAATATTTCTAATCTCAAGGGCCTAGTCTTGAGGAAAATAATCTCATATGAGGATTCATCACCTGGGTGGACTATGGATGAGGATGAGATCCTAGCATACATGGGTGTTTCTTGGTCCCAGAAGACATCAAAGAGGTGATGATGCAATAATCATATACCTCATTTTGGATGGTGCATCTTGAGGTCACCAATATGTATTGGGACATATATTGACATTATTGGTGGTCTAGTATGAAATGGAAGATAACTGGCTTTATCATTCAGTGTTCTTCCTATTAGTAAGTGAAAGTGGAACATCAATGACCGACAATACTTTTACATCAATTATATTTTACTGAGTGGAAATGGAATTATATCTCTACAGACTTCATGATAGTTTTTTCTAGATATCCTCATGGAAATGATATAGTTTGGGTTGTAGTAGATCAATAGGTGAATGTCATGAATTTATTACCAGTTTGAGAGACCATCTCAATAGATGATCTAGTAAGGCTATATGTTTGGGAGGTAATATGTATTCATAGAGCTCTTCATTATATCTTATCTAGTAGATATTCCCATTTCAAAACATGGTTATGGTAGGGGTTGCAGATGGTATTGGGTACATAGATTCTTCTAAGAACAACCTATCACCCTCAGACTGATGGATATATAGAGAACATGATTTAGGTGTTAGAGGACTTTCTCTATGAATGTGTCCTTGACCTTGTGAGTTCTTACTAGAAATATATACACCTGGTTGAGTTCTCTTATAATAATAGATTTTAGGCTATCATCGAGATGAGTCCCTATGATGCCTCATATGGTATTCCATGTCAATAACCTCTATATTGTTTAGAGGTATGAGAGACAGCTTCACTAGGACCATGTATAGTTGAGTAGACTTCATAGTAGGTAGAAATGATTATAAAGTGCATGATGAAAGCTCAGTCTAGATCGCAATCTTATGCCATATTTCATCTACAACCTCTTGAGTTTGAGTTAGAGGATCAGTTTTTTTATGTTTTTTTCTTGGTTGGGAAATTAATGTATTTATAAGTAGGGTTATCTCACCCCAATATCCATTGGTCATTTTGATATTATAGAGATAATTGAGCCAATGGATTATGATATAGAACATTCTCATATATATCGGTCTATGAAAAACTTTTTTCATCTATATCAACTTCACCAGTATTATCCAGATCTATTGTATGTATTATATCATGAAGTGGTCATGTTAGATGTGGATGGTTCTTTTGAGGAGTATCTAGTGTGTATCATGGATCAGATAGTGAAGACTCTCCATGGTAGGTTAGTTCCTTCAGTATGGGTGCTATGGTTGTACAAACATGTAAATGATGAGACCTGGGAGTGAGAAGCCAATCTATATTGAATAGTAGCTGAATATTTTATTAGATGATCACTCATTACCCTGAGAAGTCCAACTCCGATATGAGTAGCTTTAAAGTGGGGTGGTTGTAACAAACCACCTTTTCATGAACGTACATATCATTGGTTAAACATGAACTATGACCTATGGCAGGTATCAAGAGCCTCTAGGGCTTTTACAGATCTGGGATCTCTTAACATTGGAGAGACAAACTGGGTCGCATGGTTTTCACATGACTAGTGATAACCATACAAATCAACCATGAAGGGAACTCTTTGAAAAGAAGGGTGGCACCTAGTTTTTTCTGAACATGTGATCTGGGCCGCAAGATCGTGCAAAAACTATAGAATATTTATCACATTCATTTCTCATGTCTTGCTCATGGTTAGACAGACTGTGTTCTTATCCCATGAGAGTGGGGTTCTTGTAAATTGGATGGCATATGGTTGGTGAAAAGTTTGGCCAACCATGAATCCAATCCATGATACCCCTTATTTGAAGGGGATTTTACCATTTTACCTTAAATGATATTAAATTCTCACCCCTATTTTCTTTTATATATAGTGGACAAAATCTCCTTTTCCCCATATGTGGAGTTCTCCCCAGACTAAGATAGGATTTGTCATTTCTCCTCCAATAGGTCTTTTGTTTTATCACTGTTGGTCACATTTAATATGAAATGATAATATCTCTGAACCTCTACCTTGTATTCTTAGTTTATCTTCCCATATCTTGCACTACTTTGTTGTGAGCTTGTATGACCTATTTTCATCCAATTGTTTTGTTCTTCCGATTTCTCCTATTCTAGATCGATTTAATAACCTACACTAGATGAGGAGGGTGCTTGTTTCGCGTGGAATCCGGGGATGACCTCCTGGACGGGAGATTCAAACGTTCCGATCGGTTTCTAATGGGTTTGTTCGTAGAACCGGAAACATCCAATGATTCCACATCCGTTTGGACCTACTTTCCAAAGGCAGGCGCTCATTAGCTTGTGGGCTAATGAGGCTTAGGAATTTGCATTGGTCGAGAGGATGGGAGGTCGGACTCATCACACCTTTTTGAGGGGAATTATTGTCTACTCTGGGACTCTCTTTATAGATTTAAGTTAAGTTCGTGAATCCTTATTACATTACCAAGTATAAAATGAGCTTTCCTTTAGTTTTAACAATCAATGATTAAATATGCAAGAAATTTAGAGAATCTTTTATATGTATTCGAGGTTCTTCATCAATATAGAATCATCTATATTTGTTTAGAGATTCTTGGTCAATGGTATCCTTCAAAACATTTATATAAAAGTCTCTTGGTCATTTTGATGACCAGGCTGGTTTTAAAGCCACTCAGTGGGGCACTTGAAGTTTATCGTCATTCAGAAGGACAGAGATTATTTCAATGTTGGGATCGAACCCATAAATGGGCTACCTACGTATCCTTTGTTTTGAAAAAGGAATCAGAACCCACGTAGTTCGAGGAATGGGATATGATGTTTTATGATTGATGGCTCAAAGATGAATTTCATAATTACTTTTACACTCTAAGCTCACGTGAGTCATGCTCGGTGTGAGAAACAAGAGGTATTGGTAAAATTCAGACAATTGTGCCATAAAAGATGCAATCATAAGAATTTGTTTTGGGGCTTATGTATAGATGACTGCCCAGATAGACGAAAGTTTAGGATTTACTTTTAGGGAGAAAATCCAAGAACAGGGTCCACAAAGTTATATGTGCTTCATGGAGATTTGAATACTCTAATCTTGGGGCTTACTCCTAAGGAGGATGCCCAAGTTAGGAGGGGACTTATGATTGGGTTGTATTCCTGAAAAGGAAACCCAAATCAAAGGTAATTTATGACTGGTTAAGAGAAATTTTAAGAGACTTGGGGCTTACTCCTAAGAAGGATGCCCAAGATTTATGACTAGGATTTATTCCTGAGAAGGAAGCCTAGGTTAGGGGACTTGGGGCTTACTCCTGAAAAGGAAGCCCAAGGTTATGACTGAGTCTTATTCCTGAAAAGGAGACCCAGGTTAGGGATTAAGGTTTGGGGCCTACTCCTGAGGAGGATGCCCAAGATTAAAGGACTTGATTGGGGCTTATTCTTAAGAAAGATGCCCAAGTTAGGTTTTTATAACTGGGGATTTATTCCTAAAAAGGAGACCCAGGTTAGGATTCTCTCATCTTAAAGGATGAGGTTGAAATGAATGAACTCTCAATCTTTGGTGATATAAAGATGTTTAAATCACTAGGTTTTGAGAGATATTTCACAGAATTCCTTTCAGATAAGGATGTCAAATCAAGAAATCATGCCATAAATGGCTTTGAAGAGTATCTTGAAGACTGAATCTTGAATAGGAAGGGTGAAATGGCTTAAGAGGGGTAAAAATGGGCAAGATGGGCACCCAAAAAGATAGGGGCGCGCAAGTCCTGAAAGGCGCGCAAGTCCTGCGGCGGCGCGCAAGTATTGGTCGCGCAAGTATACTTGCGCGACATTAGGGGTACTTGCGCGATTTTCAACCAGAGTTGAAATACTTGAGCGACTCTTTATTAAACCCTTTACCATTCTCTTGAGGTTCTTCCAGAAGAGGGACGCGCAAGTTATATTGGAGGAATTAAGTCGGCGCGCAAGTGTTTGATAAGTTTCAACACTTAGGCCTTCCTTTTTCTCTTTAGATCTTCCGTTCTAGGTAAGAAATTACCTTAGAAGTGTTCCGGAAGCTTTGAGAAGAGACTTGGGCGTCGGGAGCTTCAACCCGTGTTTCTGGAAAAAGATCCTCTCCTGAATGGGGGGCCCACAGGGTCTATTTATAGGCAAAAGAAGACCCCGGGTGGTTACTGGGCAGTTACCAGGCGGTTACCACATATGTCGCGCAAGTCTCTTGCACGAACATGAGGAGTCGCGCAAGTATTGAGGCGGCGCGCAAGTGTACTTGCGCGACCAAGAGGGAACTTGCGCGATACATGGGCAATGTTCTCCTTTTGTATCCCTTTGTCGATTTTTGATGTTTCTTCAAAGGATTAATCACTTTGAGCTCAGATATTCCCTTTTCCGAACTTTAGATTCTGTGACGAAAGGAGCATCAACAAAAGTCCCCCCTCAGAGTTGGATCCGGAGAGAAAATGAGGATTTGACTCTGAGGAAATTGAATTCCTCAAAAGGAAAAGGGAGGGCGCGCAAGTCTTTCAGCGTCAGTGGGTGGCGCGCAAGTCTGCGTCGCGCAGGCTTTGAGCGCTCTGGGTGCGGCGCGCAGATAGGCCCCCTGGCCTATAAATATACCGCTTCTGGCCAAGTATCCGGATTTCCGGACATCATCCCTTCTTGAGCTCTCGCCGCGCAGGTCACTTTGACCGCGCAAGTTGCTCTGTTTTCTAGGGTTTTCCTCGATGTCGCGCCACTGTAAAGGTATTTGTACTTGCGCGGTTTATACTTGCGCGTCAAAAACTAGCGCGGTACACAAGACACTTGCGCGACATCTCCATACTTGCGCGCCTTAATGCCTTAGCCATTTTTCCCGAATTTCTTTACAAATTTTATGAAAATAAACCCATTTAAGAGTTAGTTTATTCATCTTTTGTGCAGATTCAGTGGTTCCCAAGGGAATTGAAACGGCTGATGAACTGGCTAGCAAGCAGATTGATGACATGATGAACATTATTGGCCATGATTACTATGATATCTGCGACAGCACTTTCCCAGATTTGGATAAGTATTTGAAGAAATATCATCTTAATTTCCCCCAGAGCATATACCTATCTCTGTGTGTTCATGGTCATCTGCAAGGAGTCAATGTTCCAAATGCAAACAATTATACACCTGAGATGCAGTTGCACTGCTACTTCTCTATTTCGGTTATGCTGTGCATTAAGAGTAACAACAATGGTGTGAACTTTCAAATTCTTCCTCCATGTCATTCCTTTGCAGATATGAAAATGGAAAACCCATGGGCTGAAATGTTTTCCACTGCCGGTTGGTGGAGAGAAGACAAACATGGTATTAGAGCAATATCTGAAAAGAGTACTCTCTCCAAATGGCTTTTTACTTCCAATGCTCCATTCTCAAATCCACGTATCCATCTTCCAAGTCTTTTGGACAGAAACAGAGTCACTGTTTGATCAGCAGAAAATTTTCTCAAACCGCACTCAAGAACATCCTTTTACAATTGTTCCAAGAAGAGCTGGTATCACTGCATCTCTTATTGTATCCAGTTGAATGAATGAATTCTAGGTGGTTTCTAATGAAGATCGGGATTCCGTAAATCAAATGAAGAGTTATGTTGAAAGCCTCTTGTAATTCTTGAAAAAAGAGAAGAGACTCCAGTCTGTGGATGTCCTTCTAACTCTTGTGTATCAATGAAAAACACTTTTGTCTTCAATCATTTGTACCTGCATTCTTCCATTACCTGCTTCAAATTTACTTAAGCCAATGGGCCTAGTAAGCATAGTTTGATTTTTACTAGGATTATTACAAATAACCCTACAAACTTTGAACCTTTTAACTGCTCAATATTACCTAAATCATACAAAAAATGTATATTTAGTGAGCTGGAACTTGACTTTTATTCAGAGTTCCTTTGTCTTTTGTGTGGGCAGTTTAAAGTCATGCAAGCCAGACATAAAGGGGCTAATGTTTAAGGTCGAAATAGCTTTGACCAGAAATGGATTAAAAAGAAAAAATGGATTCAATTCCTTGACAATTTATCTGAAAACATATTACCATACTCAAGTATGAGGGAAAAAATGTAAACTATGGCTTAAGAATATTTGAATCTGAGGAATGATATGAAAAAGAGCTAAAAGGCATTAGAAGAAGTAGTTTCCAAGAATGAAGTTACTATTATTTAACAAAACCCGTTAGGGGGTTGAAATATGCAGGGCCACCTATGGGCATTGGCTGCATAGTCAAATAAAATAGCATCTTTTGGCTGACAAGTCTGTTATGTGGACTGTTTATGCAAGGCCACCTATGGGCACGTGCTGCATAGTCAGGCAAAAGAACTCCCAGAAATTTACTTTCCTAGTGCTAAAAGCTAGTGAAAGTTTATGGAGATTCAAATTTTCTAAAGCATAGAGTTTGTTGTATGGAAAGAGGTACTTGAATATAGAGAAGATATTTCCAAACAAGAATATCGAAGAACTGGATGAATATCACTCCTACGAAGGTCTGACCCAAACGTAGGGAAGAAGAATAAACCATAGACTTGAATACTTTCAGATCATGAAAAAGGATATGGTACAAATACGTTAAGGATGGCTATATTTGCGGATCCCTACATACTGTCGTTTAAGACAAATAAGGACAAAAGAGGCATTCTTCCCAAGAATGAAGTTACTATTATTTAACAAACCCGTTAGGGGGTTGAAAACATGCAGGGCCACCTATGGGCATTGGCTGCATTGTCAAATAAATAGCATCTCTTGGCTGACAAGTCTTTTATGTAGTCTGTTTATGCAAGGCCACCTATGGGCACGTGCTGCATAGTCAGGCAAAAGAATTCTCAGAAGTTTGACATTTTTGTGACTAGAAGTCATGAAAAGGGTTATGAAGATCTGAAAATATTTAAGGTTAGGATTATAATACATAAAGATGGGTATTTTCCAATGTATATAGAGATACATAGGTCAATGAAAACCATAATCATGTTGTGGCTGGGTCCTGAATTGAAACTTGGACTTCACTACGTATCTCATAAGAATGAGAATCAAGCCATACGTAGTTCTTGAAATGTAGTTTAACGTCGTGCAAGACGAAAGTATGAGTAATCTTAGTTTAGGGTCATAGAATTCGGACCATAATAATGAATACACAGTGTGTGTTTTCATGAGGACTCTTCAGCCAAGGGACTAAAAGTGAAATTTGGGGTTAGGCCCAAAAGACTTGGGACTGGATTCGAGGGACACTAGAATGTTCCTACGTATCCCATAAGGATGGGAATCAAGTCCACGTAGTTCTAGAGCTACCCTTTGTACAAATTTGGTTCGTACATGTGAAGGGTGAAAGGGGACTTTAGTGCAATGATGGTTTTAACCTAAGATAAAAAGTTTAGGCATTACCATGTATGTACGTAGTCTTTTGAAAATGAAAACCATGATTGAAAAAGAATCAATGTTAATAATGGTTCCTTCTCAAATGAGGAAATCAAAGAATATTGTAGTTTATTGTCGTACCAGACAAAAGTGTTGTATAGTTTAACGTCATATAACAAGGACGAAAGTGAATCAATGTAATGATATTGATTCCAGGGGTGGTTTCACATATCATCATCATATGAGATGGTGGTGAACCAATGTGAAGAGATTGTTTTTGGGCTTGAACCTTTGGGAGGTTGCCTACATACCCAGCCTGGAGGGCAAGGATCAAAGTCCGTGTAGTTCAATTAAAGAATGAATCAATGATCAAGTTGTTCTTGTGGACAATGATCTAAAAAAAATGTTGTTGGGACTTACACATGGTTAGTGGCCCAAAGGGAGTGTTATGGTTGATGTTCGCTCTCAGCTCACGTGAGTCATACTCGGTGTGAGAAACAAGAGGTAATAACAACCTTAACGATGCACAGTTTAATGTCATGTAGGACATATCAAGGACTTTCTGTACAGTTTAGCGTCATGTAGTTAGGACGATGGGGACAATACAGTTTAACGTCATATTGGACGAAAGGGGGATTGTGCAGTTTTAATGTCATGCTGGACTTTTGATGATTATATAGTTTAACGTCTTTCCGGACGTGAGGGACTTTTATACAGTTTAGCGTCATGTAGTTAGGACGTCACAGTTTAACGTCTTGCTGGACATATTTGCAAATAGTTTATGGTCATATACATGGACCAGGGATGATGCAGTTTAAAGTCATACGGGACCATTGCTGTATAGTTTAACGTCATATAGCAAGGACGAACTGGTGCTGTACAGTTTAAAGTCATGTAGCTAGGACTAAGGTGAACCAATATGAGGATATCAGTTCTGGGGATTTTTTTACAGTTTAATGTCATGCTGGACGATGAAAGCTCCACACAGTTTTAATGTCATGTTGCTAGGACAAAATATAGTTTAATGTCATCTCGGACATATACAGTTTAGTGTCATGTAGGACATATTAATAACCAATGTGACATTTTAACGTCATGTTGGACGATAAGGGAACTGGCAAAGTTTAATGTCATGTTGGACGATGAAAGTGCCACACAGTTTAATGTCATGTTGCTAGGACACAATATAGTTTAATGTCATCTCGGACAAAATATAGGAACTTCTATACAGTTTATTGTCATGTAAGACAAAATCAGGGACTATGCAGTTTAAAGTCTTGTAGTTAGGACTATTGGTGCTGCACAGTTTAGTGTCATGTTGCAGGGACATAAGTGCGAATAGTTTAAGGTCATATGCATGGACCGTATAGTTTATCGTCATGTTGGACGTATTATAGTTTAATGTCATCTCGGACAGAATATGTGACACAGTTTAATGTCATGTTGGACGAAGTTGTAGTTTAAGGTCATACTGGACCATTGCTGTATAGTTTAATGTCATATAGCAAGGACGAACTGGTGCTGTACAGTTTAAAGTCATGTAGCTAGGACTAAGGTGCGAGTAGTTTAAGGTCATATGCATGGACCGTACAGTTTATCGTCATGCTGGACGTATTATAGTTTAATGTCATCTCGGACAAAAGTGTGACACAGTTTAATGTCATGTTGGACGAAGTTGTAGTTTAAGGTCATACTGGACCATGGTGTAGTTTAAGGTCATACCGGACCTTTTCTGTATGAACCAATTGTAAGTCTTGGTTCTGGGAACAATATTTTGTGTTTATACAAAATACTTCTTCAGAAATCTGGCATTAGTTGGAGTCGTGATGTGTTCTCCATCCATTGAAATCAGAGAATACGCTCCATTGGAGTAGCCCTTATGTACTGAATAAGGTCCTTCCCATTTTGGTTCAAGCTTGGGAGGCTTTTTTCCTGGTATCATTGGTGTTCTGAGAACCAATACCAATTCTCCCTGAATGAATGAACGAAGACGAACTTTTTTGTTAAAAGCTCGTGCTATTCGATTCTGATAGATTTCCAAGTGGTGCAAAGTGCACAATCTTTTCTCATCTAACTGTTCCAATTCATTCAACCGCTTTTGGGATTGCTCATCTGTTGATAACTGATCACAAATGGCTATTCTGAGTGAGGGCAATTGAACTTCAATTGGCAAGACTGCTTCTGTTCCATATACCAATGAATATGGAGTAGACCGCGTTGCATTGCGAGTGGTAGTCCGATAAGCCCATAAAGCATGATAGAGTTTATCAGGCCATGACCTCTTATCTTTATCCACCATCTTTTGCAGTATATTTGAAAGAGTCTTGTTGAAGGCCTCTATCTGGCCATTAGCCGCTGCATGATATCGAGATGAATGGTTGGACTTAATGTTGTATTCTTGATACAATCTCTTTACCTCAGAAGAACAGAAGTTGGTGCCATTGTCTGTCAATATGGTATGAGGGACACCAAATCTAGTAATGATGTTAGACTTGATGAAGCTAACAATGCATTTAGAACTGACTTCTGTGAGAGGTACTGCCTCTACCCATTTGGAAAAGAAATCAGTAGCAGTAAGAATGTACTTAAACTGCTTGGCCGTAGCTGAAGGGTAAGGTCCTACCACATCCATTCCCCATGTGGAAAATGGCCATGAGTATTTAGCTGTATGAAGAAACTCTGGAGGTTGATGAATGAAATTGGCATATACTTGGCATGAATGACACTTCTTTGTGAAATTAACACAATCTTGTATCATTGAAGGCCAGAAGTATCCAAGTCTTCAAATTTGATCAGACAATCTATGTCCAGACTAGTGGGCACCACAGACTCCTGCATGCACTTCTTTTATGACAGCCATTGTCTCTTCACCATCAATACATCTGAAGAGAACTCCATCAAAACCACGTTTGTAGAGAATTTTCTCGAGGTGGTTTGGACTATCATAAAGAGTAAAATTGACCACACGTCGCCGAATTTGTTCTCTCTCGGCTCTATCAGGTGGAAGTGTTCCATTTTGAAGGTATTCCCTGATAGGTGACATCCATCCTGTAGTATGACCATATGGTTCAGGAATGGGACTAATTTCATTAATTTCCTCTGTTCTGACTTGAACATAAGGTGAAATTGCACGACGGTGGGCAATACCGATGGTTGTCTCGTCCCGATTTGGATCTGCTAAAGCTGTGGCTATATTAGCCAGTGCATCAGCTTGAGCATTTTGTGATCTTGGGACATAAGAAAATGTCGGTTCTGAAGGGAATTCCGACATTAACTCTCTGACGTAATCATACAAAGGGATTAATTCTTCTTTTCTGATGGCATAATCCCCATTGACTTGTTTGATTACCAGGTCTGAATCACCTTTCACCTTTAAGTGATTCACTTGTGCTTGAAGCGCTAACTCCAAGCCTGCAATGAGAGCTTGGTATTTAGCTTCATTATTGGTACCACCTTCCCACAACAAAAAGGAATAAGGTAACACTGCCTTATCTGGAGAAATGAGCACAATTCCTAAACCAACTTTGTTGAATTTAGGATTTTCCATTTTCTTCCCTGTTGGAATTCTAGAAGCACCATCAAAATACATTTCCCATGTTTGAGGATTCTCTTGAATAGAAAAAACTTCCTCATCAGGGAGTTCGATATCTGAATACGTGTCTTCCACTGAAGGGTGTTCAGCCAGGAAATCAGCCAGAGCTTGACCCTTAATTGCCTTTTGAGACACATACTGAATGTCGAACTGCTGTAGAATAACCGCCCACCTTGCCAGACGTCCTGTAAGCATTGGACGACTAAGGATGAATTTGAGTGGATTATTACGAGATACCAATTGGACCTCGTGATGTTGCAGGTAGTGTCTCAGTTTCTGAACTGCAAAGATTAATGCTAGGCAGCACTTTTCAATACTCGAATACCGGGTTTCTGCTTCAAGCATAGTTCTACTGAGATAGTAGAGACTATTTTCATTCCCAACATCATTCTTTTGAGCGAGAAAGGCACCCAATGATCGCTCTAAAGCTGTCACATAGAGGATAAGAGGTCTACCCTCAACAGGTGGCATGAGTACTGGTGGACTTAAGATGTATTTCTTGAGAACATCAAATGCTTCTTGACATTCTTTAGTCCACTGGTAAGTGACTCCTTTCTTCAATAATTTGGTAAAAGGTAAACTTTTGCCTGCCAAATTGGCGATGAAACGCCGAATATAGGCTAAGTGTCCTTGAAGTCCTCTTAATTATTTCAAATTCTGAGGAGGTGACATACCAAGGATTGATTTGGTCTTCTCAGGATCGACTTCAATACCACGATGGCGTACAACAAAGCCGAGGAATTTTCCTGAGGTTACCCCAAAAGCACATTTTAAGGGGTTCATCTTCAAATTATGTTGTCGAAGCTTGTGGAATATGATTTCCAAATCAGCCAAGTGATCAAAACGTTGTTTGGATTTAACCACCAAATCATCTACATAGCATTCAACAAATTTCCCTAGAAAAGGTTTGAAGATACGATGCATGGCGCGTTGATATGTTGCACCTGCATTCTTTAAACCAAAGGGCATCACCCGGTAACAAAACACACCTTGAGGAGCTCTGAAGGCTGTATATTCCTCATCTTCTGGGGCCATTAGGATCTGATTATATCCAGAATATCCATCCATGAAAGAAAGTACTTCATAGCCAGCCGCCGCATCAATTAAGAGTTCTGTAATCGGAACTGGAAAATCATCTTTGGGACAATACCGATTAAGATCTCTGAAATCGATGCAAACCCTAATTTGTCCGTTCTTTTTCTTTACTGGGACAATATTAGCCAACCACTTGGGATATTGAACTTCTCTGACGAAGTTATCTTTGATAAGCTTATCCACTTCAGCCTCGATTTTGGAAGCATAGGTTGGGTGTGTTCTTCTCGCGGCTTGCTTGAATCCTCGATGTTCTTTTGGCAAACCCAAATGATGGGTGGCAACATCAGGATCAAGGCCAGGCATCTCTGTATAATTCCAAGCAAAAATATCTTTATTTTGCTTTAGAAAAGAAATATACATCTCTTGTTCTTCAAGGGTCATGGCCGCACTAATTAAAGTGGGGCGTGGATCTTTCTCTGTACCCAGATTTACTTCTCTGAGTTCATCCACAGTGGTAGAGATACCCTCTTCAAATGCTGGAGGAGCATCTCTAAGATCTTCCTCTTCCTCTTCATCATGTGTTATATCTTCCGTTTCTACTTGCAAAGTAGATGAAAAAACGAAATTCTCATGATCATAAGAGATGTCAAAATTTTCACATTTTGAAGAAGAAGCTTCCATTTCCGACCCTATTGATGAAAAAGGGTCTTCTTTGGGAAATAAAGAGGAGATGATGGATTGAGAATCGACATCAACATTCACCTCTGGTGTTGCTATAACTTCTTCTGGCCTGATTAGCGAAGTATAGACTTGTTGGATTTCAGCAGACGAAATGAAAACGTCACCACTTATGCTTTCATCACTGCTTGGTAAGTTACCAATTTCTCCCATGTTGTCTGGCTCGATTGCCATAATTTACATTATGGATCTTTCCATAAGAGTATTTTGATTTGGGCCTATTTTGTCAATTTGACTGATAGGTAACACATAATCTGTACTCACATGTGAAAATGGATTTATTGGAATTTTTTCCAAACCATATGGAGCATTAACTTTGATAATTTCCTTCATTGTAGATTTTTCTCTTCCCTTCATGTGATAAAATTCCGCCTCAATGTATTGAGACTCACATGTTTTGAACGGGGCCTTATCACCATACAATGTTCCAACTTGACCATCGAAACAGTATTTGAGACATTGATGGTATGATGACGGAATAGCTGCATGCTGATGTAACCAGGGTCTTTCAAGCAAGATATTGAAAGCTGAGTCTTGATCAACAATCATGAAATCTGAATTGGAAACAAGATCTCCAAACTGAGTTCTGAGCGTAACTTCTCCCAGTGGTTCTTGTTCATTTTTATCATATCCTTGCAACATCATGGTAGAAGGAGATAAATCAGATTTCGTGAGGCCCAATCGACGAAGTGTGCGAATGGGCATGAGGTTGACTCCTGAACCATTGTCAATAAAAGCTCTTCGAACATCTATACCATTGACTTTGCCAGATAGGTACAAAGGTTTTATGTGCCCATGCACAACATCATCTTCATCTTTATCAGTAAAAGATATCACTGCATGGCATTCTGCAGGATTATTCTCTATGTGATAAATTTCAGCTGCAGCAATTTCAGCTTCAAACTCCTGAGGACTTGACAAAGCTTCGATGAGTGCTTCCTGAAGATCTTTTGATAGATTCAAAGCATCCAAAATTGATAATTTGGATGGTACTTGGGCCAAGTGTTTCAATATATCATACTTTTGATCTAGAGGCCTGCATTTCCCAATAGGAATATGCGGTTTAGCAGGTATCTTGGAAGCAGATGCTTTGGAAGCTGATGCCTCTTGTATTGAAGTTGGCAACATCTTTGGTTTTGGAAAATTAGACTGATTAGATCCATTTACTTGCTGAGATAAAGAAGATGGAACATTTAATCGGTCTTCCAAAATAACTGTGCCGAAGCTGAGTTGGCCATTGGCAGAAGAACTTGCTTGTTCATTTTGAGCTCGCTGAAGGGCTCTACCACGAGTTTCTGCTGCATATACAGTGCTAGCAGGGGTAGAATTAGAGTAGTGGCTTCGGAAAGATCCACGTCTTCCCCTATATCCTGAACCTCTAGAACTTCCTCGGGTTCCTTTATTTGATATAGGGAATTCAGGCTCATCAAGACTGGAATATGAATCTGTTAATTGAATCATATTAACAGAACCAAAGATCAATTCTTCGTCTGATAAAGACTCTGCCAAGTTAGCCTGTTTAGGCTGTGCCGTTTGGTGGGACGGTGCCCGTGGCTTTGAAGTAGATGGCATGAAATCTGCCAGAGTCAAAGACAATTTAGGCTTTGATACATACTCATCTTCTCCTGATTCCTCTTTCTTCTTTGAATTGCGCTGCCCTTTTGAGGATTTGTCCTTTGATGGAGGCTTTACTGCAGCTTTTGTAGGAGACACAATTGGCTTCTTCAATTGTGTTCGCAAAATGGAATGGGTCCGATTGATTGTCTTTCTGACCATCCAATCATCATATTTTTTCGCAGTTTTGCTTTTGACTTCCTGCCACTCGCCTCCTTCCTCTGGATCTGTAGCGGTAATACACGCTACATGAGCTGAAGAACCCTTCAATTTGACTTGTCCCAAGTCGACCATTTTTTGTAGGAGGTCTTTAAAGACAAAACACTCCTGGATGGGATGTCCCAACATTTGATGAAAGGGACAATAATTGGGACGGTCTTCATCTCCTTCCTTGTTTGGTCTCTTCGGCACTGGTAATTGAACCAAATTATTTTCCAGAGCTGAAATGAAGTAACCAGGAACTTGCTCACTTCGGAAAGAGTATGTTTTACTCTTCATATCCTCAAATTGTTTTCGTCGTTGATCTTTTTGATCATTTGGACGAAACAGCCTTTGTTGTTGGCGTTTAAGAGGTGGAGCCCTTCGAGAAGATGAAGGTTTTGAAGTAGAAATAGGTACAGGTGCCTGTTTAAGCATAACTGTAGCAGTTTCTGCTTTACCCATTCTTCTTCCTGGAGCTGATGGAATTACACGAGATTTAACCTTAGCCTGCATAAGGGAATCTTCAATCTGTTGAGCGATTGAAGTAATGTCTCGAAACCCTCCTGTGTATTTCATAGGGATCAATGGCGTGCGTAATTCGTCACGCAAATTTGCCACACAGATTGGCAACAATTCCTCCTGAGGGAGTGATAAACTCAAGGAATACGTTAATCCCTTCCAACGAGCAATGAAATCAGAGACTCTTTCATTCTCCCTTTGCTTGCAGTTTGTAAGATCGAAAACTGTCGTTTTTGGCAAAGTTGAGCTGAACTGAAGAAGGAATTTTTGACGAAGATCCTCCCACCCGATGACTGACCGGGATTTCAAGCTTGTATACCAGACAAAAGCTGGTCCTTGCAAGGTTCGCACGAAGCATCTGAGTTTCACTGCTTCTTGTTGCTCTGGAGTTCCCATCATAGGATCACAACAAGACACGTAATGCGTCAAATGTTGTTCAGGGTCACCTGATCCATTAAAAGTAGGGAAAATAGGGTTTCCAAAACTGGATGGAGGAGAAATTGAGTCTACCCATTCAGGGTAAACTTTCTTTTCAGGTTGAACTTGCGCCCGTTTCCCTTCCATAGTTTCTAACCGAGCTGTTAATGACTCAATAGTAGTTATTAACTTTTGAGAAACGTCAGGTTGAACTTGGTTTTGGGTAGGTGCAATGAATGGAGCTTGGACAGCCGTGGAGGTTGGTGCTGCAACTAATGGTAGTGCTGCCAACCGTTGTTGCGTTTGACCCGTAGGATTAGACCTCTGTGGGTGTACTGATAAAGGAGGATATTCCTGATCCATCTCAGTAGTTACAAAAAATTCCTTTGGCTGTCGGACTTCAACATTCTTAAGAAGAAGACTACTCTGAAGTAGTTCTGCATTCAACCTTTTTAATTCTTTCATTTCTTCCTCCTGTTGTGCAAATCTTTGCTCTAATGAGATCGATTGACCTCCTTCAGAGGAAGGGTGAGAAGTAACCTGATTCTTTCCTTTCCCCTTATTGGATCCTTTTCGGAGAGGGGGAAGTGGGTTACTTGAAGGAATACCCAGATTTTGGGTAAGCCTTTGATTACGTGTGCGCACACCTTCTTCATTTAGGTCTGTGTGCGCAACTTCTTGAGCAGGAACCTCTTCGTCTGATCCCTCTGATTGAGCCTCATCTGGTGAATCAGCAGCAACGGCATTGATGACATTAATGGATGCATATTGCATGGAATCCTTTCTATCATCATTACTGTGATATCGTCTCCTTCTATGTCCATGATAAGACATGGCATTCCGTTGACTTGATCCCTCAGGAATTTCTTGGAGAACCGTCACTTGGAGAGAATCTCCTAACATCTTGGCTCTTCGTTCCTCTTGAGGCTTATTCCCTAATCGAGAGAATACTGACTTTCTCTGAGGGAGGGATTGAAGATTTGAAAAAGTCCCCAGTCCGGTGGACTGGGGGTGTTCCTGTTGCTTCCGCTCAACTCCTCGAATCCCATTCGTTGATTCTGAGGGTTGGGTTAGAGAAGTCCCCAGTCTGGCAAGCTGGGGTGTCTCTTGACATGCTATGTCTGAGATCTTTTTAAAATCTCTCTTGATCTTGCGAATCTTAGTTCGGAAATTAGCTGGATGCATTAACCTGTATCCACTTTTATCACCTGGTTCAACAGACCGTTGGATGATTTCTGAAACTTCTGTCATTTGATGACGTGTTTGCTCCAGACGAGAGGCTTGCGCAATATTCTCGCCTGCTTGATGTAGGAGCAATTCAACAACCTGTTCTCTATATACTTGATTTTGAGAGGAACTAGTTGAAGCTTGATCTCGAGCAAGATTTTGATTATGAACAAAGCCCATTGACTGTGGCCGGCCATGGGCAATAACATTGCATGAGACCATTTTCGGCGGGCTTTGCTGACCGGAAAGCACTGTGAAATGTAGTGCTCCGTGAATACCCCATCCTCTGATATGAACATTAGATGGAGCATTGGAAATTAACTGACGCAATCTTCTTAGTGCGCCAAGGCATGAACGTTGAAGGGTTCTCTATTGCTTTTCAGCCTTCAGATACCGAGAGACTGATAGAGATGCCAAATCAATCTGGCGTTGTAACCCTTCTATTATCTTAAGATGATTTTCATATTCATCGTAAGATAATACCTTCTTCTTTAATTGACAAAGAGTTTTCCATATGTTAAGACGAATATCATGGATTCCATCATCCGTCAACATCTTTGAAATGTCATACTGTGAATCAGCCAAAGGCCAAAACATGACTGGTACTTCACCTTTTGCCAGTGTTTTCCTCATGTTCAGCATTTCCTCTTTATCATTAAATGAAGATTCTTCTACCTGTTTGGACCAGAGTTGGTGTTTCCTTGTTGCTTCATCGGATTCAACAAGATTGGTAGAGGAATCACTATTCATGCTGGAAGATGAATGACCCAGGGAAGGTTCGGAGAATAACCTGAACCCCAAGCTATCTTCTGATGGAGAAAGAGTTTCACCTGCCGATAGTAAAACTTCAGACATGACTGGTTTTACGTTTGTAAGTGCCTCGAGATAGGAGGGCTTTCTCGTTACTACATTGCCTTCTGAAGAATTTTCGAGACAATGTGTATCACTACTGCGGAGAGGACTTTCGCAGCGAAGTTCATCACCATGAGGAGGACCTTCATGATGGGTTACAGCAAAAGATGAGATCTCTTGCTCCTTGGTCTTCTGACCACACAGAGGGTTCCTGTGGTTCTCATCTGAAGAAGAAACTTCAAGATTGACTGAATTTTCATGAAGCAAGTCTTCATGAGGAAGTGTCTGTTGAAGACCTTCAGGATTAATGTTCCTGTTATTGGGAACTGAGAGAGTAGAATCTTGAATTCCGACAGATAAATGTCTGAGGGCTTCAAGAACTCCAGCATCGAGCAAGGCCTTGTTGCAGATTGGCCTTTGATCTCCTGACTGTGCTGGGTGGATCTTTTTCTTAGATGCCTTCTTACTCGCTTTAGAAATCACTTGATGACGAAAGTGATTGCTCTGAGCAGGTGTATGTGCCTCATCAGGAAAGATGGTCAGGTTAGGCTGACGATCATCGCTCAAATCAGGTGTATGTTCCTGACTTGGTTGTCCATATAATATGGGGGAGTAGGCCCCACAACCCTCTTGGACTGGAACAGATGTGTGTGTCTGTTCCGGAGTGAATTGTTGATGTGTCACTCCACTGCTAGGGATAGATTTATGTGTCTGTCCCTGAGATGATGCTGAAGCTGTTATGATATCCTGGCAAGCATCCAGAATATGAGCAGGAATTTGCTTCTGCTCTTTCACCATTGACAAAATATGTTTGGTGACTTCAGCTGCCTGAACAGGGATATACGTCCATTCCGGGCTTGGAGTAGGTGTATGTGCCTGCTCCTGTCCTCCTTTTCCTGTCAGTGAATCCTGACAGTACACAAGTGTGGAGGCAGAGAGTTTAGTCTGTCTCCTGTTTGTCGTCGGGGCTTTCCGACTGACTTCTCCGTGCGCTACCAAACGAGACTGTTGGTAGGCTTGATTAGTATTAGCAGGTGTATGTGCCTGCTGATTACACTTCGCCAAACGCGGTTGACGAGATCCACCATATGTAGTCAGACGAGCCTGCTGACTAACTGCTGATGTATAAGCAGGTGTATGCTCCTGCCTATGGTACTCCGCCGGAATTGCCTGGCGGGATCGGCTTGATGCTGCCAGACGAGTCTGCTGGACAGTGGGATTAAAACGGGCAGGTGTGTATGCCTGCTCGTTGTTTGCCACCAAGTTAGGTTAGTGGACTTCTCCGGAGATGGCAGGGATGACAACCTGCCTATTGTTAACCGGATTCCGTCTCTGGCGATTCATCTTGCCTGCTCGGGTTCGAGGAACCTGAGCTGAACGCCTGGAGTCGGTACCCTCATCAGGTTGAGGGCGCACTACCGCACGAGTCTAGCGGCGATTGTTGATGGGAGCCCTTGAGAAGGACTCCTATCTTTTTGAATTAAGGTCCTGCGGGACCTGCTCATTCACTTCCTCGGAGTAAGGGAGTGAATGGAAATTGCGTTCCGGGGATAACGACCCGAAACGGTTGGAGACGGTAGTCAGCACCGTCTGCTTCTTGATTGCTGGTCGCCGTTGTCCGAACGACCAGGTAGAATTGTTAACATGGAGGGCTTGACGAGCGGCCTCCAGAGTTGGGATAGTACCGTTGCGACGGTACTCCTTAACCAGTGAATTAGAAACACAGCGTTGAAGACGCTGAGTTGGTGATGTCATCCTCAGAGCGGATGACGTTCCAGCAGGAGTAGCAGTATTGGTTTTCACGGCAGCAGACCTCACAGTAGAGGTGTTCCCAGCAGCAGTATTCACAGGGGTGAATTTAAGGAAAGCCATTTTTTGTAGAAGATCTTGAAAAAAAAAGAGTGCCTGTTCCATGTAATAGACATAATCAAGATGAATCCGGCTACTGCATCTTTTGGATGATCATATGTCAATGATTGCCTTGTTGGCCCAAAGGGCCTAACAGATAAGAAGAACATCACTTTAACTTGGTTAAGGATTCACGTCGGGTTCACCATTTTTTGTTTCGCGCGGAATCCGGGGATGACCTCCTGGACGGGAGATTCAAACGTTACGATCGGTTTCTAACGGGTTTGTTCGTAGAACCAGAAACATCCAATGATTCCACATCCGTTTGGACCTACTTTCCAAAGGCAGGCGCTCATTAGCTTGTGGGCTAATGAGGCTTAGGAATTTGCATTGGTCGAGAGGATGGGAGGTCGGACTCATCACACCTTTTTGAGGGGAATTATTGTCTACTCCGGGACTCTCTTTATAGATTTAAGTTAAGTTCGTGAATCCTTATTACATTACCAAGTATAAAATGAGCTTTCCTTTAGTTTTAACAATCAATGATTAAATATGCAAGAAATTTAGAGAATCTTTTATATGTATTCGAGGTTCTTCATCAATATAGAATCATCTATATTTGTTTAGAGATTCTTGGTCAATGGTATCCTTCAAAACATTTATATAAAAGTCTCTTGGTCATTTTGATGACCAGGATGGTTTTAAAGCCACTCAGTGGGGCACTTGAAGTTTATCGTCATTCAGAAGGACAGAGATTATTTCAATGTTGGGATCGAACCCATAAATGGGCTACCTACGTATCCTTTGTTTTGAAAAAGTAATCAGAACCCACGTAGTTCGAGGAATGGGATATGATGTTTTATGATTGATGGCTCAAAGATGAATGTCATAATTACTTTTACACTCTAAGCTCACGTGAGTCATGATCGGTGTGAGAAACAAGAGGTATTGGTAAAATTCAGACAATTGTGCCATAAAAGATGCAATCATAAGAATTTGTTTTGGGGCTTATGTATAGATGACTGCCCAGATAGACGAAAGTTTAGGATTTACTTTTAGGGAGAAAATCCAAGAACAGGGTCCACAAAGTTATATATGCTTCATGGAGATTTGAATACTCTAATCTTGGGGCTTACTCCTAAGGAGGATGCCCAAGTTAGGAGGGGACTTATGATTGGGTTTTATTCCTGAAAAGGAAACCCAAATCAAAGGTAATTTATGACTGGTTAAGAGAAATTTTAAGAGACTTGGGGATTACTCTTAAGAAGGATGCCCAAGATTTATGACTAGGATTTATTCCTGAGAAGGAAGCCTAGGTTAGGGGACTTGGGGCTTACTCCTGAAAAGGAAGCCCAAGGTTATGACTGAGTCTTATTCCTGAAAAGGAGACCCAGGTTAGGGATTAAGGTTTGGGGCCTACTCCTGAGGAGGATGCCCAAGATTAAAGGACTTGATTGGGGCTTATTCTTAAGAAAGATGCCCAAGTTAGGTTTTTATAACTGGGGATTTATTCCTAAAAAGGAGACCCAGGTTAGGATTCTCTCATCTTAAAGGATGAGGTTGAAATGAATGAACTCTCAGTCTTTGGTGATATAAAGATGTTTAAATCACTAGGTTTTGAGAGATATTTCACAGAATTCCTTTCAGATAAGGATGTCAAATCAAGAAATCATGCCATAAATGGCTTTGAAGAGTATCTTGAAGACTGAATCTTGAATAGGAAGGGTGAAATGGCTTAAGAGGGGTAAAAATGGGCAAGATGGGCACCCAAAAAGATAGGGGCGCGCAAGTCCTGAAAGGCGCGCAAGTCCTGCGGCGGCGCGCAAGTATTGGTCGCGCAAGTATACTTGCGCGACATTAGGGGTACTTGCGCGATTTTCAACCAGAGTTGAAATACTTGAGCGACTCTTTATTAAACCCTTTACCATTCTCTTGAGGTTCTTCCAGAAGAGGGACACGCAAGTTATATTGGAGGAATTAAGTCGGCGCGCAAGTGTTTGATAAGTTTCAACACTTAGGCCTTCCTTTTTCTCTTTAGATCTTCCGTTCTAGGTAAGAAATTACCTTAGAAGTGTTCCGGAAGCTTTGAGAAGAGACTTGGGCGTCGGGAGCTTCAACCCGTGTTTCTGGAAAAAGATCCTCTCCTGAATGGGGGGCCCACAGGGTCTATTTATAGGCAAAAGAAGACCCCGGGCGGTTACTGGGCGGTTACCAGGCGGTTACCACATATGTCGCGCAAGTCTCTTGCACGAACATGAGGAGTCGCGCAAGTATTGAGGCGGCGCGCAAGTGTACTTGCGCGACCAAGAGGGAACTTGCGCGATACATGGGCAATGTTCTCCTTTTGTATCCCTTTGTCGATTTTTGATGTTTCTTCAAAGGATTAATCACTTTGAGCTCAGATATTCCCTTTTCCGAACTTTAGATTCTGTGACGAAAGGAGCGTCAACAGTGCTACTAGACCAAGGTATGTGTTTTCTTAATTTTACCTAAAATTTGGTATGTTTTTATATATTTTTATAATTTTCTTCATGCACGAAATTTCTACATGTAGGCTCAAATATTGAATTTACTTCTTAAATAAGTTGAACCATGTTTAGGTACTCCTATAAACCTATATTAAATGATTAAAAGTTTTATACCTCTTTTATACCACCCATTTTGGTGTATTGAATTAATTTCCCACTTAAATGAAAATATGAAATGACCAAAAAACCTTCTAAGTGGGATGTATTGATATTGAGATTGATATATCCTATGTTATAAATGAAATCGGTTAATTTAATTGAATGGAATTGGGTGTAATGATCACACCACATGTTGAATAATTATAAAAATGAATTATATATATTGTGAAACCCATGTTTAATTGGGTTAAATGATATTAAATTATTTAGAGGAAATCATCCATGATTATTATTATTACAAAACCATGGATAGTGGTTGGTGAACAACGGTTAAGGGACTTGTTGAGAAATTCATTTCAATATTCCTTATGTTGGGTGATAGGAATCACGTATCACACTGTTTAATATTATTGGAGGATGGGAATGATGTTGGACAGTCCCTTATATCAGGTGTTGAGCATGGTGAATCACCCCACTCTCTTGAGAAATTGGCATGATATCTTACATTCATTTGAGATTTAGGTATCGTACCCTTTATTGGTCCCTATGGCTCATCAGACTAGTTATTAATGACTGAGTTACATCTCGGGTCCAACTATCACATCCTATCTATGTATATTATTATATATTTACTCATTATATAGTGTATATACATGAACAATTATTATATATCATCACTCAAATGTATATATATGGATACCCATGGTTACCGAGATCATACTTATCTTGGCCTATGTCGAAGTAGGTAAAGTATTCCAAATGTCCTTCTGGAGCCTGATCCAACTATTTATTATTTATCTATCATTGATTATTAATCATTTTACATAAAAATTGTTATACTATATATAGTTTATATATTATTATAGAAACCGTTGGTGGTGGCTTAATGAGTTTATCTCACACCCTACTCGGGCCACCATTGGTACTAAAGTAGACTTTATGACTGCAAGTTTGGATAAGGGAAAGTGACCTATTACATATTCTTCATCTATTTTTCCTATAACAAGGATCATGGAAGCATAGGAAAAAATAATATGCTCACGATTCTATTGAATCCACTTTTTGGTCTTTTTTGTATTGCATGGAGTAAATGCCTATGCTATATACGCATTTCCCCCCTTTTTATATCAATATGACCAGAAATCATTTTGTGAGTAACATACCCTTTGGATTTTGATTGTTATTTTATTTTTCTAGATGTTTACACTTCTACTGTTGATTATTGTATCTATTTTTACTATGATGTCTTTTTTATCATGCCTCCATTATTTCTGCTTATTATTATCACCATTGTGTTTCTCGGATATGAGGGTATAGTCTCTCCATTTTACCACCTTAGACCATCACTTCTAGTCATTAGCCTCTAGCATACAGGGAGGCGTGATTGAGGCCATGTGACCCACCAGCTTGAGGAACCATTTTATAGGCCCCTGGGTCGGGATGTTATAGTTTGTATATAGTAGTTTTAAACTGTCTTGAGGATAGATCATGACAGTATAGGTTTTCATTTTCCTGAGACATGAAATCCAATAATTAAGAATTTATTTCACTGAGAATTCATTTATCTTATTATCCATAATATTTTCTCCATGATATTATCTCTAAATTCATTTCATTCTCTGTTTTTTATTAAGTGTAATATTTTGAAGTTGTTTACCTCTCTATATTGAATAGGATTTATCTTTTCATGATATTCAAGTAACATAAAGGGAATGTGTGTTTAGTTATTGACCTTTACATACTGATTATTCTTATTTGTTCATGATAGATTCTGTTGTACTTGACTTTTACTGATCATTTGATCTCACCCTTATTTTGTATCCTTTATTAGGAATCCATGAAGTGTACTATGTTTCAAATAAAATGATATACTAGGTGGAATACTTTTATTGTTGAAAAAATAGGATTAAATTTGTGTTTTAAAATATAATGAGTGACTCAATTATGTATCTAGTTTACCAATACAACTAAACTATTTAGTCCTTCAGGATTTGATTATTTGTATCTATGCTAATGAAATAATGTAAGGCACCAACTCTGGGCTACTGAGGTTGGGGTCATTGAAGTCAATTTACCCCCTCTAGATCAATTGTCAAATCTCACTTTGGTACATAATAATTGGTATTAGAGTATGTCCCCTAGCTTATAAATATTCATTTTCATCTCTTTTAATCAGTCCAAACATAACAATCATGGGAAAAATATTTATTTTTAGATGACATGAACAAATCTAAATGATGGTTGAGCATATCAAAGGCTTCCATTATTTTATGGAATTAACTATAGTTATTTATAGTCATACATGAAATGTTTTCTTAAACACATAATCATTGATAGTTATTCAATCATAGTAAAACTGTACAAAATACTTGAATTTGACCATAAATAATTTAATGGTAATGTTTTTTGATATGTTTTTAATTTTAAGTTAATAAACCTTTAATTTTTCGTAATTAGTAGAAATATCAATAGTCATCGATATGCATGTAAAATTACACATGAAATTTGGTTCACTCTGTATGTTACCCATTTATGTTTTGATATGCTTATATAGACTAAGTTGGGAATGTTAAGATCAAAGTATCAAGAGTTTAAAATTTCATAATAATAAATATTTACTCATATTTTTCATAAATTCACATGTATTATGAATAATTTATGTGGTTTAGGATAATCTCTAGATAATTAAATTTTAGATAAAAGAGTCTTCAAAGGCTTAACGAAAAAATAACATGCTAAAAAGGTAGCTACTAATGAAAGTATAATTTTTAATGAATATAAATTAGATGATATTATTATATATTTATTAAAATATGAGTTGTAATTGAAATATATTACTCAATATGAAAATTACAAAAAGAAAATAATTTCTTTCAAATCAAAAGTTACTACTTATGTAGTACCATATACTCATATACCCAAATCTGATTCTAAAAACATAATATTTATATAAAAATATTTATATCATCTCATGTGACCCAATTTTGACCTATAATGATCACAACATCAGTTAAATGGTTGATTCTATTACCAACCCAAGACATTTCTAGGTTTTATTATTTAGATAATTTGTAAAATAACTACTTAAAAACCCCATATCATTCTCATCCAATGGAAACATTTTCCAATATACCCAGATTTTCTTAATCTATAATAAGCCTCAAACATCCCAAATAAAAAATTCTATACTCATATGAATATTCAAGAAGTATCATTAATGTTTTTTTATTCATAACTTTGGAAATGGAAACATAATAATGGGTTAGCTAAAATTATTATAATGGGAAAGCATACAGTGCAATATATCATCAATACGTAAGGTATAAAAAATATGTTAGAGATAAAAAATAATAAAATATTGCATATAATTAATCATCATGGAAAGAGAAAATATATATGGATGGCATATGAACATAACTAATCACATAGATAACAATAACCAATTTAATAATGAAATAATGCACAATTCTAGACATCATAATCAAAAAATCAAGGCCTCATGCCAAGGAATATGACACATAAAAACTTCATGCATATATTTGAATATTTTACAATGCTTTTGTAATGATTTTTTTAATGAAAATGACCATGAAAAATAATGTTTTATTAAAAAGTGGGGTTTTATAAATAAATAATAAAATTTTATTATTTTAATAAAGTAATGTTATATTTTTGGATTTTGATTTTATTTATGATATTTTGGGTGTTATTCATCATGTGTTTGAAAAAATTACTTATTTTGTTATATTCTGTTTCAAGAGTATATAACTTACCAAAAAATGGAGGCAAAATTATTCATCCCTTAACTAATGGTAGCTATCAACCTAGCTAGCCCAAAAGGGTACAACCGACCAAGCCAACTATAACATCCTTGACCTGGGATCCACTAAACTGCTTCCACAATCCAGGTCATAACATGACCTCAAATGTGACTCCTCACATGCTAGAGGTTTCCGACTAGAAGCGAGGGTATAAAAGGTCACATGAGGAGACTATACCTGCTTCACCAGAGTAAGACAGATTAGAAAATAATTATAATAGTAGGAAAAACATGTAATAACCAATGAACATGAATAATCAAACATCTCTCAAAACTAGTTACAAACCAAAAACTAAAAGAAATATAAAATGCCATTCAATTTGTGTCACAAGTACCTTAAATCCAAAATAAAGAAAGCAGTTGAATCCTCAAAATGGTCCTGAAATTGAGTTCAAAACCCCATAAATGTACATCCCAAATCCGAACTCAACTATTAATCATAGGCCCCTTACCCTTATCTTATCCTGAAATCCTAAAATCTTTTTGGGTACCCAACGGTAGCCCGAGTAGGGTGTGAGTACAACTCAGCAGACCACCACCATTGGTGTCTACAATATATACAGTCAACAGATAGTGCAAGAAAGTATTAAATAAATTAAAATAAAATAAAATAAAGTTATAAAGACATTAAATAATGATATATACCTTAATAACTGCAAACCGTAGTTCCAAATTTATTATTTGAAAATTCTTCATTACTTAATTCATTATCAACATGTGTTCCTTGGGTTAGGCATTTATGTCATTCACCCAAGGGTTCAAGGAATTAAACACTATGTATAAGGGAATAATTCCAATCCCTATATAAATAGGTATAACACATCACCATGAAAATTCCCTCACATCAAAGCCTCGGTCCAAGTGGAAGAAACTATTAGAGGAATAAATTTGTGTCCCCTTCCCTAACCCGTGCATTGTGGGGTGGAGTTTAGAGCATCAGTCAAACATGACTTGTGGGCGTAGAACCTCATTCAATACCCCACACTACCATCCATGTTCACATTATAATTATCCAAATCACTACACACACATCATATCACAACCTACCAAAACCAATGCAAATATAAATAATAATCCACAACAATAAACATGGGAATTAGTATTATAAAAAACCCATTAACATCATTCCATTTACATTACATTTGCATTTTTTCTAATTCCTATATCATATTCCCAAACTCATTAATCATATTCACTACTTTCTATACATTAACCCATTTAACATGATCAATAATTAAAATATGCTAACTCACATAACCCATTCATCATTCCCCATGTATTAACCCCATAATGCATTTCAAGAAAAAATCAAAATCTAGTTGTCATGTTCACATTAATCCCTTTAAACCCATTTTCATGACCCATCCCATTCGGAGTATTTAAAAATTCACAAGTAATATCAAGTAAATATGCTAAAATTTTCATATATACTAACCCTCTTAGGGATTTCAACATAATTTATATGTGCTTTTGCACCATCTCAATGAACTCAATTTAACCCATAACTATACCATACCAAACAACCCCTTAAGCCGTTATCAAATCAAGTTTCTCCTTAAATATTCATGTTTAATATCAACTATACATATTAACATATTCAACAAGGGATCTAGATTATCATGAATTAATTCCACACTTGACTCTACCAATTTTTTAGTTTTGGAATGTCAGCGCACTCCATGGGAGGCCCCAAATTGATCAAATCGTCTTCAATGCTTCAAATGTAAATTATGAGGGTTTAAAATCATAATTTGGATGTTCATTTTACCAAAAATCACCAAATTCATTTAGACCACAACAATATGGAAGCAAGAACACCTTCTCATATTAACAGTTTCACTTAAAAACTATGGGATATAATGTGCAGACCACCTACCTGGAACCCATTAACGAACACACTATTAATCATGGCCTTATATATAGATTCATGAACCCCGTGAATCCTTAACCTAGAAACCAACATATAAATAAGGTTTTAGGGCTTTAGAATAATATCTCCCAAGAAACAATCCTTAATCTGAAAATGAGATGTAAGAGAGGGATTAGACTCACCTGGATCTTCGATTCACTACAAACAATGATCCAAATGTCCTATAAATGGAGAAGATTGACTCATTTGATGCTTGGGAGGTTTATGTTTGTCATTATGGTTTAGGGAGGATAAATTATGTGGAAATTAGGTGGGATTCTTAAAATCCCAACACGGAAAAATTGTAAACATTTTAACTTTTAAAATGGAATACGATTTACCTGCACAGCTTTCCAAACCATACACAAGACACTTTCTTAGGTTAGTGAGGTTTGATGGTACATGGGAAGATCTACACCATATAAAAACTATTTTACGACAATGAAGAATTCTATTATCAAAGGGTGCACAGTTTTCCTTGGAAGGATACACGGTATAATTAATCATGGACAAACCTTGAGACTTGCCTAGAATGGCCCATCATTTTTTACTTTCATGTACCAAACCCCTAGAACACCCCCAAGGATTCCTATAATCCCAGGAAACATTAAATTTAATAAAAAAGATATTTTAAATCAAAATTTAAATAAATTTTCAACTTCATGAAGACTTGGATCTTACAACATCCCAAATTTATAATGGCTCTTCCTTGAGAGGCTCTTCTCGACCATCATTGAACTTCTAAGAAAATAGATCAGGTCACTAGGACAACATATCAATATTTATTTCTCATGTTTCCTCTTAAAAATTAACATAATATCCTAAAACATGAAAAAAGGGCATGGCCTTTCCCTACACAAAACATCACACCCTCGAAGAAGAATCAATCAACATCCCTTAGGTATGATCTCCCTCACAAATCATGGACCAATTAACTTTGTGCCATTTTACCCTATTTAAAAACACCAATAGTTCCCCAAAATAAATTCCACTTGAAGAAACACATGATTATCCATAAAATAATTCTTGACTGACGTCGATCTATAGCTTGAGATCCAATGTTCCTATTCTATAAACTAATGTCCAAAACACAACCAAAACCCTCATGCCACTCTACCGATCAATATCAATTCCCACACTCATTTCCTAGGACAAAACACAAAAAATGTACTTTATAAAGTCCCTTAAACCCAAAACACCAGTCACATCACCAAACAACTACTTTCCACTAGGGTGATTCCACTATGCACTTATGATCACCCCTCATCTTCTTGTGATTATAACATTCACTGTCGAGAAATACCACTAGAACCTAAACTCAACTTTCACAACACACCTAATGTGTTCCCCTCTAATAATGACTAAAAATCCATAAGGGACTCACCCATTTAGAAATCACCCTTATTTCCAAGACCATCTGGAAGGTCACACCTACACCGTCTATTCATGGACTAAGAAAAAAATGACTTTTCCCAAGCACATATTCATTTCCAAAATAAACTTGTCACCACAAACATCAAATAAAATGTGTGTCATATCTTACCACATGTATTCCTTTCTCACCATAACATGTCATACCACCATCGACTATATTATCCTATAAAATCCATCCTCCACTATTGGCATGCTACCCATTCCATTATTCTAAGGCACTAACTAAATCAAGTCTTATCACTAACATCCAACACATATACTAGTGTAATTCTCTGAATTCCTGTTAAAATTCACTATCGTAACATCCACTATCCACTAGACCATTCTCTTGCACCACCATACCCATAAATACTTCAAATAAAATCACTCCTACTATCCACACTAACTAAATATGGCTAAGTCCTTTCTCATGACTATTCCAAAATTTGAAAGGTACTCTTTTCTCTATGCTGAGTTGAGCTTTCCATAGATGACTCATCTTGGAGATGTATGGATTAACTATTGGAATGACACTACTTTCCTTTTAAGATGACTTCATTCCTAATGAATATCCATAGTCACCAATTATACCCACAAGAGTATTTTTCTACCCTCTAATGAGGTTATGGAACCCAACCTATCTCACCAAGAACCATTTTCATATCTTACCACACCCTTTAACGACTTTGACATAGGAAACTCAAATTTAATTTTGAACCACCTTGATCCCAAATACAATGATTTACTCAATAAACCACTACAAAAAAGTCCCACCTGGCCTCTATGGGATACCCTACATGCACCTAATAGTTTTTCTCATTGGTATCCCTAGGCCACTACCTCAACTCTCTACATTATTCCACAAATAAATCACTAACTTATCACTCCACACCTTTGGAGTGTCATTATCATCGTGTTTTTTTTCTAAAGCAATTTCAACCATAAAGGCGCAAGATTTTGTCATCATCTATTACCAAAAACGTGAATGGGGCCATCTTTCTTTTCCCAATTCAAAAAACTAACAGACATCACATAGTACATGATACCAAATTCCATGAATAGAACTCACAACATTCCATGATAACTAGTTTATTTTTGGAACTCACACGTAAATGATCAGTGGTAGACATCCCACCATTCACCCCTCCCTTTAACCAACCCCATGATTGTAATCTCCAAGATGTCCCATACCCTCCCATAACACATTAAAGTCTTTAGTCAAAAATACAGATCTTTCTCAGTGTACTAGGGACGATGTCAAGATGTTGGTCAAGATCAACACTAGGTATAAGTACACTAGGAAGTTGTAGAATAACATCACCCTAACTTATTCACAAATGATGTGACCTCTCACTATGGGGGAACCATGGTATGTTGATAGTCATGGTCATCTCTAACCTAAAATTCTTGTCGACATATGACCCTCAAAACTCATTATGAAGAATTAGGGAACCAATGTTTCCTTTGAAATTACTCCCACCACACCACTCAAGTTCTTCTATAACAACTCTGAAAATTAACAACCAAAACATCGCGGTTCAACACACCAATTAAAAACTATAGTCTCCACCATATCCATGCTTCCCACTTTGGTTTCATAGAGATAGAAATGAGTTTATCTTGAGTCACTTTTTCGACTATGCTGAATTGATTCATGCCTAAACATTACATTACCACATCTGGACCCCATCCGATCACTAATGGTATTTCAATTTACTGCGACCACACACTTAATCTAACTTTAGATCACAAGATCAAAAAATCATCAGAGCATATCCTAGCCACCATTTTTTCACATGACCTAGCCTCCTGGTCTATAAAACCTATCAGTCTTGATACATCCTGAACATCACACTCAACAATCAAACCATTAATACAATATGACCAAACAAGTGACCGCCCACACCTTAAGACTCACCTTCATAACCAAACAATCATAACACGCTCGGTCACCCTATTAATTGTTTCTCTAAATCAACATTTGGTCCTCCATTAATCATTATCCTAATAGATGGGTTACAAATCCAAGAAATAAAACCATTTGAAACTAATCTTACCGATAACTACCAGTATTCAGGCACCCTTATAAAATCACTAGGTCACTAAAAATCATTTACTGAAACATGATGTTACACATTATAAATTGATTCCACCTCTGAAGAATATCCCATTATTCATATTCCAAGGCACATTAATGAATGTTATAACCACCCACGAGGACACCATTGAATTTTACCCAGACTATCAACTCAGTGTCACAACTCAAGTTGTGTCTCTAAAAATTTTTGACCTTTCCACTTATCCCTATTAAAATATCATCCCCTATCTGAACCAAAACATCTATCTATACCTCACACATCCAAGAGAACTAAATAATGGTCGACCACAATCACACGTCACTATCGAGAGTCAAACAATACAAACTCCCCCAACTATGTTTACGGGTTAAAAGTTTCTAGGATCTCTCTTTAGTCCATATACATAAAACATTCAATAAGTTACCACTCACGGTTATCTCTCCTTCCCCCATTCAGACACACATCATTCAAATCACACATCCACTATAGGTTTCACACTAAGCATACTTGCACACACACATCACCACCATGAGCCTAAACACCCCCTTTAGGGTCTAAACACAACTCTTCGGATATGAACCAACATGGGTAACCACACCCATCACAAAAGACCCATCACTAACGGTTCCATGACCAAGAAACTCAATCCTAAATTCAATGTATAACTTACAAACTCACAACCAACAAGGGTTTCCACCTTCACATTATCAGGAAACATCTCAAAACCTCAAGACCACAACCATAGGCATTGAACCTCGATTAATACCCCACACTACCATCCATGTCTACATGCTTATTATCCAAGTCACCAAGCACACATCATATCACAACCAAACACAACCAACACAAATAACAATCATAATCCACAATAATCAACATGGGAATAAGTGTTATTCTGTAACCCATTAACAACATTACCTATAACTTAATTTTCCTTTTAGTCCAATTATAATTTATTATGACTTAACTAATTAAGAATATTCACAAGTTTCTTTACATCAACCAATTTAACATAATAAAAAATTTCTATTTGTAAACTCACTTAAACCATTCATCATTTCCAATGTATTAACACCCTTATGCATGTCATGTACAAATCACAATCCAGTTTGCATATTCCCAATAATACCATTTAAACCATTTTCAAGCCCCATCCCCTTCATCGTATTCAACAATTCACAATCCATTATCAGTTAAATGTGATCAACATTTCATATATACGAACCCTATTAGGGATTTCAAAATAATTTATAATCCCTTTTAAACCATCTCTATTAACTCAATTTAACCCATTATCATACCATGACAAACAACCCCTTAAGCCATTATAAAATCTAGGCAGTCTATCAATATTCTAGTTTCAACTTGACCAGACATATTAACATATTCATCAAGGGATATACATTATTATGCATCAATTATATACTTGAATCTACCAAATCCTATGTTTGGGAATGTCAGTGCACCTCATGTGTGGCCCCAAATCTGTCAAATAATCCTAAATCAATCCCATGGGGATCATGAGAGGTAAAAATACTAATTTGGTTGTTCATTATACAGAAACTTATCAAATTAATTCAAATAAAAATAATAGGGAAGCATAAAAACCTACTCATATGAATAGATCCACTTAAAAACTATGGGTTATAATGTGTAGACCGCCTACCTCGAACCCATTAAAAATGAACTCTTAATCAAGGACTTAGATATATATCTATGAATTCCTTTATGCCTTAAGTTAGAAACCACTCGAGAAATAATGTTTTAGTGCTTCAGAAGAAGCTCTTCGAAGATAAAAACCCAAATCTAAAAATGTGGTGTATGAGAGGGATTAGTCTCACTCGGATGTTTGATTCGCTACCAATGTCGCTCCAAATTACCTAGAAATGGAGTAGATCGACCCCTTGGAAGATTGGTTGTTTTAGGTTCTTCACTAGGGTTGAGGGGAGGTCAAATGATGTGAAAATTCGATGGTATACTTAAAATTCTGAGATAGAAAAACCATAAAATTTTCATCTTTTCAAGGGGTGCATTGTTTATTGGCACAATTTTTCTAACCATGCACAAAATAATTTATGAGGTGAGTGATGTCACAAATTTACCTAGGAATATTCACACAATTTAATAAATATGTTCCAAAAGTAAAAAATTCCACTATTTGAGGTTACATGGTTTTCTTAGGAAGGTCCTACAATTTAATTAACCATGTGCCAACCATGCGCCTTCCCATATTGACCCTATTTTACATCCTTTTCTCAGGCCCGAGAAACATCCACGAGGCTCCTCAAAATCCTTGGAAACATTTCATTTAACAAATTAAAATTTCAAATTAAAATTTAAACCAATAAATACCACTATAAAGTTAGGGATCTTACACCAGCTACTAGGAAGGCCAACATGAGTCAACAAGGAGGTGACCACATTGGGGAATTAGGATCGTACAATGCATGGACTACGATGAGACAAACCTATAGATAGAAGGGTCGGTCCAAGGATTACAAAGGTCATGGTTTCCTAAGAACATGTGTGTGTGGGTGTGTTTATGGGAGCCCACTCTGTTGTGGGCTTCTGAGATGGGATCACTAGGATTTTCAGTTTAAACACTTCTGATAACCCCATTCTATTTGGATGTGGGGTTGTTTCATTAATTTATTTTTCATTGTAACCAAGATGGAACCATCCTATGCTACATCCCCACACCTCATGCCTAGACACATTTGAGTTGACATCTCAACCATAGCTCTACTTCTCCCCGATGTTTTCCTCAACCACCACCATCTATAAACTATGGAGAATCACCATAATGATGCCCTCAAAGCTCAATATTGATCCATATCCCACTTATGAATCATGAGACCACCATGGATAGTCTCAAGACGCTTATACAAGCTCCATGAAAATCATTATAAGGATTTATCTAGATATAGTGAAGACCACATGAAAGAGGATGCTTCCACTATCGTTGCACCTCCACTACCATGGTCGCCAATTAAACTCCACTAACATATCTTGGAAGCATGCCCCATGAAACCATCAATGTACTAACTATCATTTCACCTCCACTTCCATGGTCTTCAATAAAACTCCACAACCACATCATGTAATCATTTCCCATGAAACCATCAATGTACTTAAGTAGGATTCCCTGAGAAGTCCACTTTCCACAACAAATTTGGAAATACCTGAGATCCTCGAGTGTATATTAGAAGATACCTCGGAAACTGTAGTTGTTTTTTAAATGGTAGATCCCCTCTGATTTGGAAATACAAACCAAGGATCCTCAATGAGATTATAAAAGAATAATCTACTACTGAGGGTATAATAGGAGTTTTTACCCAAGGGAAGAGAGGTTATTCTAAGTCAATGGATTCTACACCCTTTTCTTATTTTTATTTTTTTTCTTTTCATTTTATGTTTTAATTATAATATATTTTTAATTTAGTTTCTTAAATTTTATAACACATACATATTTTTTTAACAACTGTGTTCCACCCATTTTAATATTGTTATTCTAATTCATTATTTAATTTCTTCATTTGTTCTATATATTTTGTATTTATTTTATTTTATTCTTATAATTGTTCTAATAACCTTTATATATTTCTCATATTCTTCTATGTTTATTTGTTTATTTAATGTTTTTTATTCTTATTATTTTTACATCCTCATTATTTTTTTATCTTCTCCTCTTACCTTATTCTCCTCTTTTCCACCAAGTGATCTATTACCCTCTCCAATGAGGGGTGGTCACGATGCATGGCCCGATGAAGGTTACGTGTTATTGAATTATCTTTTAAAATTTGTTTTATCTTAGTGATAGATGTGAGTCGCATGTAAGAGTGTGGAGGTTTCTATCATGCCCCAAACCCATACTACCCCGAAGCTGGTGTGTTTTCAATAAAGTATGGTGAGTAATATTTTCTTTTATAAAAATTAATACTGATGTATTACATTTCATGTTTAATACATGGGAACTTTTGGGTTTAGGTTTTGGAAAACCAGATATAAATATTACAATCCTTCAAATACTGTACTGAAAAGACTCCAAAAAGGTGCCACCAATCAGTGTAACTCAAATCTACTAAACCTATAAAATTTAAATTGAAATGTTTGATGAGAATATGAATTCCTAGTAAGGGGTTTTAAAATAAAATAATATTTCAATTAAAACCCTTAAAAATCATCCCATTTAAAAATATTTATAAAGACATTTCTTAATGAAATATACAATACATGAAGCATAACATACAATTTTTTCTATGACTTACCAGTGAACATGTTAAGGAACATTAATAGGGATAAAAACAACATTTTATAATCATAATAATTCTTATACAAAATGCATGTTTCGAAGAATATCATGTAGAGGTTAATTAAGCAATTCTATGCGGATCATGCAAGGGTGAAAGTACAGAATTTACCCATGGAATAAGTATATGACCAGAGTTGCACATAAAAAAAGTCACAAATAATTTATCACATAAAATTCACATCATAAAATAACTGGTAAACTATCATCGTTTGTTTTAAGGTTTAGGATACTGGTGCTGAATAATAATCATGTCATGTGCATTTACTTATTCTGATACTCATAAGTACATGATCTTAACCAAGCATATTCTCCAATTTAATACACACTTTGTCAATTAAATACTATAAACATAATTAGGGAATATATAATTCTAGACAGTTTCAAGGGCTTGTGACATGACCTGAATTGTCTCATGAGAACTACCGATGCATCGTAGGGATTTAATGAACCGGTCCCCAACCTATATGGATTTCATTAACATGTCCCCAAACTACAAAAATTCCATTAACTGCCCCCAAACCATTATATATGGACTCCAATAAATTCCTCACATGTTTAGTAATGCAATATATTAAAAGTGTCTCATATCACTTTGAATATTTAATTTTTTATTTCATATTATTAAAAGTGACCCATACTAATTTGAATAATTTAGTTCTTTTTTTATTAATTATCATTATATGTTAGTTAATATTTAGATGAAAGTTTTCTCAATGACATGAATTATCTAGTAAACATTATTTGTATGTGTGATAATGATCAAAACACCTCAGAAAATAATGGAAGGGGTTTGTCAAATAAAATGATACTTAATAGAAATACATGAAATTTAATAAACTGAAAATTGTGTCAGTGAACATGCAAATAGATTAAACCATAATTTTGATTTACTAATTTAAATTATTTCTGCAGTTTCATCGTGAAATAATATATTAAGTGAGCATAACTTGATAACATGATTCTACAAATCCTATTATCCTTTAATATATTTTTATGTATCATTGCATACTTATAATCACATATTGGTTAGAAACTCAAGATTAATACTTATTAATATCTTAAAAGTATTAATTGCATCAAGAAATTAATTAAATCTTGTTATTCATCACATGAGATTTGGGTTTGAAAAATAACACACACACATATATATATATCCATATCCACAAAGTGTATGTATGAGTTTTATATAACTAAGACAAGGTTTATGATCCCTTACAATTAATGAATACTTCATAACATTATTTAATCACCAATATCACTGGACTAAAAACCAAAACTCATGTTAGGTTTAATGTACATAAACACATGGACATACATGCATAAAAACAAAAGTTTTTCATAATAATATTAATCTATTTGAACCCAAAACATTATTCACATCCATGTATTTATTTAACAATTGAAAATAATATTTAATAACACAAAACAAATTTTGATTTTATTAAATGTATATGTCCAAATATACATAAAGTGTATATTCGGTTTTGCATAATAACAAACCATGTTAAATGAACCCTTATATCATCATCGACTTTGGAAATATTAATACATGAAAACTTTTATCCTTTCAAAAATCAAGAATCTCCTTAGAGATGATATATATATATACTTATATATAAATAAACCCTATAGACATATAAATAAGTGAATGTGTTTTTCATTTCACAACAAAGACATTACTGCTCATATAAGATAAACCCTGATAACAAACATTTAGAAATTCAGAATAGGTTTAGGATGGAAAAATATATGTATATATGTATTGAAATATACATATCGATATATAAAAAGTGTGTGTATATGATTTTTCACAAGAAAGACAAAACATAAAAAGAAAACCCTAACTTGATTCGGATCAAAGGAGGGTTAAGAGATTATGGCCACCAGGAGAGGGCTTGGCAGAGTGAGGTTCAGGTTTAATTGGGTTTGAAAATAGGTCTCTATATATAGATATATTATTCCCCATGATTCAACCCAAAATTAACCTGAGAAAAGAAAAAAACAATAATCAGAGAAAAAATTATAAATAATTCAGATTGATAGGAAACATGAACTAGAATATGAGATTTCAGTCATGAGTTACGTTTCAAAATAATTCAATAATGTCATTGAAGTAGAAAGAGGAGTGACCATGGGTCCATGGATAAAGATGGATGGAGCATGACTAGTTTATGAAGAAGAAAAGTCAAGGAGGAAAGAATCTCATCGGTCGACCGACCATGCAATGCGAACAGGTGGGCAGAGTGGAGAAGATGACCAAGGAATGAATGGGTGGTCGGGATGAGGGTGTGATGATCCAAGGACTGGGATAAAATCTCATTTTTTTCCCTCTTGTGAGGCACTACTCAATAGGGGAGATGGGAAAAAGATATTGAAATTCTTGGGATTAAAATCAACTCGATCCCATGGCTAGTATAAACCATCATATTTTACGAGGAGGGGTCTGATCTATTATTGAGGGGACTGACAAAAAATTTACGCTCTTTTTAATCAATTACCATTTTTTTATTATTAATATTGCTTTTATGTTTACTTTTGTAAATCATGTTTTCAATTAGTTTGTTTCAAATATCACACTTTTCTTATTTTATTATATGACTCATCATTGCATTTTTATATTATCAGTATTTTTTATTATAATAATATTTTTTTACATAATATCATTCATCCCTTTTTTAGCATATATATTTTATCCATTTTTATGGAATAATTATATATACTTTAAACAAAAAAAATTATCATCATTTTTTAATAAGTAAAAAATTGTTTATATATATATACCTCATTTTTGTGTTTTTTTAATATATGTATATATATCATTCATTTTTTTAATAAATTTTTTTTATATATATTGTTTTATCATCTCAATTTTTTTTTATTAGAGATATAGAATTTATATTCACAATTATAATTTGGTATCAAAATTTATAAAACATATTAAAAATACATAAACCTAATTCTTTAAAATATTTCTACAAAATGGAAATGAGTTAACATATTTTCCTAATTTTATAAACAACGAGTTATACTTTTATAAAAGTAATAAAATTAATCATAACATTATATATATATATATATTTCATATTATGTACTTAAAATGTTATAAATTAAATTAATACTATGAAAATGTAATATCTTGAAAATCAAAATTATATTTATCATAATTTGTAAAATATATTTGTAATTTTGAAAAATTTAAAAACAAATGTTAATAATGTTATAAAAAATTAATCCAATAAAAATTTTATAATCTAATAATTATTACATTATATATATAATATTTTTAAAAATAATTCTTCATATAATATATTAAATATGTGTCCACATAAATTAAAAAGTGCACTTTCAGAAAATAATGTCATTAAAATACTTTAAAATAATAATTTTTAATGTCATTTATAACCTCATTATAAAATTATAATTTTATAATAGTATTAGTTTCATATCATAATTTCATATAATTCAAATATAGTATACATATGTGTGTGTGTATATATATATATATATCATATTTTAGAAACTAAATAATAAATTAGATATATTCTTATATTAGTATAATTATTATTTAAAATATTATATTAAATAACTATTCCATAGGAATTAATTATTTTTAATAAAAATAGTTATTTAAAATTATTCTTTAAAAAAAGTGAGATAATATTTACTCTGAAAAATGTACCTATAATAAAACAATATTAATTTTCAATTATTTTTTCAAAGAAAACAATATTAAAAAATATTTAAATTATAAATATATCCATTTAATAAAACAGTTATGGTCACCTGAATTTAAACTCCAATAGCTAACAACGGTCACATGTATTTCCTATAGTCAAGAATACACTTATAAATACATGTTTAGTGTATATTGCATCTTTAAAATAGTTTGGCATATAACAATGGTTATATACATCCCTCTAATACTTAGAGAATGTGAATTTCTCATAGCGATTAAATTCTTTCAACATAGTGGGTCCAAAGGATGAGGGCTACCTGCATGGTCTCATTATTGTGTTAGGAGGTCTCCTAGTGGCGCTCCTCAAATTTTCCATTAGCTTCCTAGGTTACCTACTATCTTTTGGCGTTGATGGAATATAATTGTTTTAGTGTTTAATTAAATAAAACATGTCTTGTTTCTATTTTGAAATCATTTTATGGATTACATGAAAATTAAATGAAGTAAAAAAATAAAATATTATTATTACACAGGAAATAGGTTTGGGCTATCACTGTTTCCCACCATAACATAAAAATCAAATCTATTTATATGATTTTATTAAATTTCTCCCATCCCTTATACTAGATATAATATCTTCATATGATGGATTCGACCCATTCCATTGATGAAATAAAATTTTATGGAGCCAGGTCAAGGAAGATGTCACATTCTCAATTGAGGTGTTCCATGAACCTTTATTATAATAGGTGGTATAATTTATATTGCTAAAAAAATTCACGACTTCACAACACTAAATAAAAGGATAATAATTCATGCTTGAGATTTTAAAATTGTATTATAAAACTTAATTTAAAGAAATATTGGATAATAATGAGAGAACGAAGAACCAAACTCTGGACCAAGTGATTTATTTCTAATATCATCATGTTTATCATTTAATAATAATTTAAAATTTCATGTCATTTAATTATTTTATAAATTAAACAAAGCCCAAATTAATCATTATTTTTATAAAATAATAAAAAACAAACAAAAATAATTATTTTTGATGAATTACATTAAATAAGTAAATATTTGTGAAGATTATCAAGTGAGATGACCCTAACCAGCCTCTATACTACATTCAGAAAATAATTTTTTTCCCTTCCCTATGACAAGCACATTTCAAAACGTGAACCATTTCAGGGATCTAATTAGTGTATTCTATTTTTTTAGAAACAGTAGATACCATTTATTTCGTAAAATTCATAAAAAATATTTTCCCATAATGTATTAAAATTTAGATTATTATTCAAGGATTAACTACAAAAAAAGTTTAGGAAAAAAGGAATAGGATATTGGTTATGCTAATTTCTAGGTGAAATAACATAGAGAAAGCATAGAACAAATGATATGAAAAATATAACAAGAATTTAAATATGTTTCTGCATTAATGAAGAAACTAGAAAATAAGCAAGTACCTGAGGTTTCCAGGGAGAATGTTCCATGTTCATTTCCTATTTTTTATGAGAAAATCAAAGAATTTGGGGCCGAATTCAAGTAATACCACTAATCCAACCAGTTTAAGAACTAGATATAGGATGGCCATGATGATTTGGAGTAGATTCATGATGAATAAGTCTTTTCTATTGAGCCTCATACAAGAGATAAAGAATATCTAGATGAATTTTGGAATGTTCATGAGATAGAACTTGATCTCCAGATTCCTTATAAAGTAGAATATACAACACCATTTCATATACATTTATGCATGGTATAATATACCACCCAATTGGTGGAATTTGGAAAAATTATGGAGAAGCCTGACTACCGACCTCCACTAGAAACCATCCTACTCTAAGAGGCACTCAACATTGATGAAGAGATTAAAGTTGAACTAATTCATAGAGTTGAAATTAGCTAAAAATCTATTTCATTTGATTTTATTTAGTCTAAATTGAGTGTTAATTCTCAATACTATGAATTTTCAGATTCGGTCAATAGTTTTTATACCTTAGTGGAAGATAAATAAACAACAACCACACCATTTAAGGAACTCATGGAGCTCTCTAATTTTAATGCACCACCAGTTGTGGAAGCCCATAAATAATTCCAATTGAATGATCCTAAAGAAAAAATAATATTTGATTCTCAATATGAAATGGATAATATTTATGATTATTCATATTTAAATTTTACTAATGAAAAAATACCTACATACTTTCTAGTCGATCATTCAATTTGTACAACCCCTATTTATCCAACACTGGACATGAAGGATGAGTTTATACAAGTATAAACCAAGAATGATTATGATCCATAAATTATCCTACCCCCTATATGAAAGATGTACCTAATTATGTAGTGGGTTTATATGGTATACTATATCCATTGATAAATCCTCCCCAATAAGGAAATAATAAATGTTGGGAAAATACATATGTGGTTGTTCAAGACCATGAAGATCCACCCTCCGAATGATTATGGATAACAACCGGTACTACCCTATAGAGGTAGTAAAAATACAAAAACCACTTTAGGGATTATACCGAGTCTTATCTTTAATTTATTTATAGAACATTCAATTTTAGTCTCAGGAATTAGTCTAACATGCACACCGGCCCCCTATACTCATTTTGAGCTTTAAATTACACGATCCTTATGTTTGAATAATAAAAATTAATATAGAAGAACCATGATATCACAAGGAATCCCCAAATAGTGAAGAAAAGGAATTATCCTTCATGATAACAAGGATTTCATTCGTACATTCTTTATGTTCAAACTTCATGTATTTTTTGTTTGAAAACTATTTTGAGATTAGGCTAGAAATTTCATGTCCATTCTAGAATTATTTCATTACATAACTTATCTACGAGAAAAGATAATATTAGGAATCATGTTATAGATTTTTTAGATTTAAATGATAATAATATTCAAGGAGTGAAATGGATAATTAAATGATTAATGTTAATCATGGATATTTAATTAAAGAATCATTATTTGAGTGAATTTATTGAATAGTATAAATGATGTTTCCCCATCATTTCTCAGGCCTTAAATTTTTTAAATTCAGGTAAATTTACTTATAGTTATTATTTATTAATTTATAGATTTTCCAAAAACATATGTCCCATTATTTATTGTATTTATATACCAAGTACTTCATATTTTATTATTAAGAATATTTATTGGGAGATCTTGGGAAATTTAACCTACTAAAACTTGCATTTAAACTTATCAAAACTAATGATTGTGCAAAAAAACATTTAAAATGATTAAGGAATCTGTTATAAAACCTTTATACTTTAAAAAACCTTCACATTAAACCTTTTTTTCATAGAGATCATAAATCATCTTTTTAAGAAATATTCCATATTTCAAGCCATTTTTTCCATTCATACCCTACTCTGGGTATTTTCATGATATTTTAAAGTTAAATTATGGGGTTCAATGTAGTCATGAAAAAATGTATGATTTACATTCTAAGGAAGAATTATGGGATTGATAAATATAGTTATTGATAATGTTTTATATTCATTGTACTCTTTATTTTTTGTCCCTTCTTGAATAAAGATAAGATGATATGAAAAAAGGAACAAACAAATTGAACGGAAGGGGTTGTAATTTGGGAAAACCAAAAATCACCATTACTAGACCAATTATTTTTATTATATGTGGTTTAGTTATGGATTTGAGGATTATTTAAAGAATAAAATTCAAAAAAGAAAAAAATGAGGAATACAAAAAAATGGTAATAAGAAAAATATTAAAGAGGGTGCATAATTCATTCATTATGCTTTACTTTGATTATGAAATTACATTTTGTTTTTGACGAATTTGGAGTTACTATTTTAAAGGGGGATTTTAATGATATTTAACTTTTTATACCATTCCTAATACATTATATATCAACCTCCTACTTTATCCATAATTTTCAAACATCAATTCCTACCAACCACTAGCCTCAAAGACAATTGAACCTTTATTTCAATTCCATGTGATTTTATTCAACATTTTTCATTATAAATTGTATAAATTAGTTCCTTTTAAATTATATGTGTAAGGAGAATGCTATCATGATATGATCATAAATCTACTTGAATTGTATCCTGAGTGATTAAATAAAAGAATCTAAAGTGAGGTAAATCATTATTTGTCATGTTTGAAAATAATGATTTGAGAAGTTTTAATGAATGAGAGGATTTATCCCATTATTATTCAATGGGAAAAATTAGATTTATTAGATGGATTTATTTATTTAAAAATTTAGAAATTAATTTCATATTTTATGTGAAATTGGACATTTTGATTTGACATTGATAATTATTTATTTTTATTTATTTGGAATTTTAGTAATGGAAAAATTTGTCCCATTTGAATTCCATGGTGAGATTTTATGATTAAGGAAAAGCATAGTTTTAGTGTGGGATATTGGAAAAAAAATTCACGCATACTTTTAAATGTTTTAAAATTATTTTTTAATGGGTTTTAATGAAAATTCCCATGAAAATCAATGTTTTATTCAAAAGTTGGTTTTTATAAATAAAAAATTAAAATTGGTTTATTTGTAAAAAGTAATATTGATTATTTTATGTTAATTTTATTTATGAAATTTTGGGTGTTATTGTTCATGTTTTCAAAATCATTACTTAGAGTGTTATCATATTTTTTAGGAGGTTATACTTTTCAAAAAAAATAGAGCTCGATTTTTTCAACTCTCAAGCTGTGGTAGCCAGCCACCTAGTCATCCCATAAGGTACTAGCCAACCATAATGACCACTATGAAGGACAAAACATGTTGGTGAGAAGGTGAATACATGGGGGAATCAATCCCCTGCAATACAAAGAACAAAGGGAGTCAAACTTTTGGGAAGTAGGGTTGGGACAAGGGATATATGGGCTATAGAGTCCCGAGTGTGTGTGTGTGTTTCTGGGAGCCCACCTTGGTGAAGGATTTAGAGATGGGGTCATCATACCTATCAATTTAAATGATCTCATCTCTATTTTTCCCTTTTGATGAGGTAAAACTTCCTTCAGTTACTATTAATTATAACAAAAACATCGCTATCCCATGCTACTTCCGCACACTTTGTGCTTAGAAGCATCTGAGCCACTATCTCTATTGTTTCTCCACCACCCTCAGTCATCATCCTTAACTATTAACATATACAAACACTGGATAACAATAATAATTGATTCCCCCAAAGCTCAGTGTTGATCTATCTCCTAATTCTCAATCCCATTTTCATCAAGGATCATCTTTGGACCCTTGGATGAGCTCCGTGAAGATCATTACGAGGCTTTATTTGACCACTTCGAAGGCTGGATGAAGGAGGATACCTCCACAAACTTTTCACCTACATTATGACTACTGCCACTCAAAATAAACTTCCAAATAATCAAATAATAACCCATTAATCAATGTATGTGATGAAGGAGGATGCCCCATGCAGTCTGATGTCCATGAAAAATTTGGAAATACCAGAGATCCTTGGGTGAAACTTTGAAGATACCACAGGTATTGAGGGTGTGCTTTTAATTGGTTATCCCTACTGATTTGAGAAAACCAACCATGTATCCTCCCTATTCATATAAAATAATAATCCACTACTGATGGGAGATGATGAGATCATACTTGAGTGAGAAGTGTTTCTTCCATACCAATGGCTTATGCTCTTTCTTCTTATTCTTTTATTTTCATTTATTTTTATGTTTTCATTTTACTGTATTTTAAATTTAATTTATAAAATTTTATAACACATTATTATTTTTTCCCAACAATTGTGTTCCACACATTTCAATTTTATTATTATTCTTCTTTCTAAAATTTCATCATTCTCACTATCTATTTTATTTTTATTTTATTATTATTATTCGTCAAACCCCCATTTCCACTTTCTCATATTCCTCTCTTTTTTTATGTGTTTTATTCTTCTTCTTTTTCTGTCCTTATTATTTTTAATTTTCGTCTCTTATATTAATTTCTTCTTATCTTATTTTCCACCAAGTGATCTATTACCCTCAAAAATAAGGGGCTTACCTGAGTCTTGTCCTGAGGGAGGTTAGGAGTTCTAGAATTATTTCTTAAATTTTATTTTATGTTTTTGATATATTTGAATATCACTAATGAGTGTGTTGGCATCCCACCATGATATAAAAATAAAATATATTTCTTTGATTATATTAAATATTTTCCCTCCGTTCTACATGGTACAAGCTCCTCAAACACTGTATTTGATTCATTTAGTGGATGAAATGGAATATGATGGAGCAAGGTCTTGGAAGATATCACACTCTAAATTGAGGTGTCACATAAACCTTGATTACATGAAGAGGTAATTTATATTTTTAAAGGCATTCAAGATTTTATAACACTAAATAAAAGGATATTAATTAAATAATGATATTTTAGAATTGGATTAGCAAACTTAATTTATACAAATAAAGGATAATATTGAGAGAATGAAAACCCAAACATAGGACCAAGTTATTTCTTTCTAATATCATTCAATTGATAATTTCCTGGTAATTTTTAATTTCATGTATTTTTATTTGTTTAGAAATATAAAAAACCAAATTTAATCATTATATTATTAAAATAAATAAATTAATTAAAAGAATTAGATTATGTGAACTATATTAAGTGAATAACTGTGAATATTTTCAAGTGAGACGATCCTGGCCAACCTCTGTTCTACATTAGGACAATAAATTTTCTTTTTTCTATTCTCTACGGTAGGCTCATATTAGAATCATAACAAAATAAAAAATACACAAACCAAATACTCAAACTAGTTTATCTCATGAGTGAAACTTATGCATTGGGGGGATATCTAATATTGGTCCTGAAGCATCATTTACTATATCTAATGAACTCAGTATATGAAATAAATGAATAAATATTCAATACATAAAGAACATTCCTTAATTATAAACATTAATATTTCAAAACTAACATATGGAATATCAATATTTCCATAGTACATATTTCACCCTCCTTAGCTATCAATATTCATTCATTTAAAACTGAAAATTATATAGTTTTTTGAATGTTTACCCAATTAATAATTGAGCTATCATTCTTGGTAAACACTCCAATATGATTTATAAAAAATGGGGTGTTTACATTGTATAGAGTATTGAGAACAAGGATAATTAAATAATTGAAATTATGAAAAATACATACATGAAAATAAATAACATTTACTTGAATAAAACCATCAATTCATAAAAAAATTAAGTGTTTCTAGTATAGATATGTACTTTTTAAAATCAATAAGAAAATGGAAGCACAAGTTTTAAAAATAATTTCACATAAAACTTTTATAAAAACAAAATTGTAAATCAGTGCCAAAACTATTTTTATAGTGTATCAGTAATACTATTCAACATTATTTTCAAAATAATTGAAAAAATTTTAATCTTGAAAATAAACTACACCAAAGTATGAAAATGTGAAGTGAAAGATAAAAATTTATATAATTGGAGTGAAATCCATTTTGAAAATATTTAAGAAAATAATAACCCATTCCATTTAAAACATCACAGAATAATGAGAATATATATTAATTTTTATAAAAAAAATTAAATAATAAAAATAAATAATATGGTTCATGATATATAGAATATAAATTTATGCTAAAAATGTTAAAATATATATTATCATTGCACTATTGTAAAGAAATAAAAACATTAATGGTTCAACTGACATTAAAATAATTCCTTTTCAACTTTTCAATAGAATATAAATGTAAAAATATTAACCTTTAGAAATCATTGATGTGTATATTAAAGAAATATTTTAAAATAATATGAATATAAAAGATAAAAGTTCCTGAATAAATTAGAAATAAGGTCATATTTTCTTATCAACAACCATTTGGTGGATTCGTGTTCCAAAATGGAGGAAAATTGAATGAATAGTTTTTAACCTAAGAATTTGTTTTATTTGATGAAAATAAATGTGTTTTAAAAAATAAATATAATATAATTCCATAAAAAAACATTCGAGCATCAACAATCTTGATTAAAAGTGATATTTGAACATAAAATCTTATGGATTTGGTAACATCTGATTCAAAGAACATAGAAAGTTATAACATGATTTGGTTATTTAAATCCCTAAAACATAATCAAATATTATTTTGAAATATACTCATGGTGTAGTATGTATATCATATTAAAAAATAGGGTGTTCCATATGAAACATTTTTCATGGAAGGAAATTGGAGATGAGAAACACTTACAAAGATCATTTCATTGAAGTGATAATTAATCAATGATGTTATTTTGTTTTAAAAATTTAAATACACATAAAATATTTTTAATTATAACCCTAAATAATAATATCTCATTACCCACAGACTCTTTTCATATCATAGATAATAGTGAAGTAATATTACAAAATAAATCAAAATTGAGTTAAGAAACTTCTAACATTGAGTTATGAAATGAAATATACATCATCTACCTTCCTGAATAAAACAATATTAATTATTTACATTATTTGGAACATATTTAATTTTTATTCCCATATAATTAGACATTATTATAATGTTTTGTTCATTTACAAATTCAGTATAGTTCATATCGGTCTTTTTGGGAGTGTTTGGTTCATAATATTCAAACATATATGGTATATTTATAATGATAAATGGTATTAGTATAATGGTTTCATAAAATCTTGAATATTCAAGGAATAATATCTAAATAATTCAAAAATTATGGAAGTTAAATAGGTAATAAAATTTATACCATCTAAAAATCCTTCTCAAAAAACAAGTTCTTGATGGTTATAAATAACAATGTTTGTTTAATTTTACTCTCATAGTTATAATTGACACATTACCATTCCAAAATAATAATCATAAAAAAGAATAAAATATTAATTTCTTGTTTAATAATAACATAAATTTTTATTAATACACCTTATATACTTAAATTAACATCAGTGTTCATATGGATTTCATAAAACCACCATGGAGAGTGATGTTTTTAGAAAGAGTTAAAAAATGAAAAATTAGTAAATATGTTATTTTTAGAAAATAAAATATATAATACATAAAAAATTTCTTTATAAAAAATTTCAAATTACAAATTCATTTATTTAATATGTAAGTGTATAATAAAAATGAATAGACCATCTTTGGAAAACCAAAATTTTAAAATAATAATGACCTATATAGGATAGTTCATTGGGAGTTAACAAGTGATCCCACATAAATATTTAATAAAAATGATTAAAATAGAATATAAATTGAATAATTTAAGAAAAATAAGTTATGTTCAAATTTTATTTCAAGATAATGAATCATAATTAAGAAATGTGAATGGGGATTGGAGAACTTTACATCAATTTTTAAAATGACACTATTCGATTGAGCTTAAGGTCCATGGTGTAAAGATATTTTATTACTGCATATTATTAAAGATGTGGTGTTGGAATTTTTTAGAGGTAGTTGTGTATATTTTTTAGATAAAACCAAACACATATGTGTCTTGGAATGGTTTATATTAAGTTCCTTTTTGTAGGAAAAAATAAATGATATTTTCATAAACAATTAGTATTTAACGGTATGAAATGATACTTAAAAATTCAAATTATTTCACAATTGGAAAATAGGTAGTTCTATATTCCATTTTACTATAAAAAATGAGTCATGATAGGTATTTTATTTTTTTAAATTCTTTTTATAATTTATTGTTTAACATTAAATATTATTAAATTCATTTTTGAATCTATTTATATAATTTGACATTAATGTCCCCTATATAACAATAGATTTAGAATTTTAATATTTAAAATGATAATTATCTTTCATTTGGATCCATAAAAATCATTAAATGCTATAAATTATACAAAATGTATCACTTTTAATATTTTTAATACTATTTACTTTTATTTTTCACTTACTTGGAAAAGAATTACATTAGTGATGCGTATGAGTTATAGGGAACTATATCATCACCAAAAATTTAAAAACTAATTTATTTATATAATATTTTATTAACTAGATAATTCCATATAGTATATCTATTTACATTTTTTTCATGAAAATCTAAAAATTTAGTGAATGTTTCATTTTTGAAAATATAATTTTATTAATATAAAAGGGAAGTTATATTCATAGAATGTATCTCCAAATTCAACCAATAGTACAATTAACACTAATGGATGTCTCTAATAACCCCATCAACACATTTTTTATGAGGTTTTATGATATATTAATGCTTTAACAATCAATTTAACACTTTAACTTATTTTAGCCTTTACTATGATGATAAATTTATACTATGGTTAAAATTAATTATGAATAAAAATGAAAATGAACTTATAATATAATTTTAATATACTGTTTCTAAATATCGAATAAATTTTCTAAATCATCACTCCTAGATTTTCAAAATAATAATTTCAATATTAGTACATGAAACAAAAAATTATTTTTTTAAAAAAATTATCATTTTTAGCATAAAAACTACTTTATACCAAAATAATATACAATGTTGATTAAAAAGGAATTAATTGGGTTATATTTAACCAAATAGGACTATTTTTTTCTTTAAAACAATTAAAAAATATAATGGGTCACTATAAATACTTTAAAAGAAATTACAATTTGTATAAAAATCATTATTTTCTACAACTCACCAAAAAACAATCATTTTAGAAAAAGACCAAAAATGATCCATATGCTATATTTTATATGATGATATCAAATTAATTTTTTCTTTTAATACATTTTAATTTATAAAATTAATAAATGTTTCATTCAAATAAAAATAAATAATATAATTAAAAGATACTTTTATAGAAAAATTACCCTTTTACTTATAATGGTTTTTACCCTATATTTGATTTAATTGTTTTTATTAAAAATTGAGATATTATTTCACAATAACTAATCAATAAACTTTAATAATAAAAAATTTCCAAGATATATGTTATAATGTGGTTACCCATATTCATACCCACCAAACCAACAACTAGATTATAATAGTAATATTTAAATAAAAGAATTTCTATAGTATGTTATGGTTTATTTATGCTTAGTGTTTCCTTTGGTACACGCTGTGAAAAATATTATTCATTTAAAGAGTAATTACATTATAAAATATTAGGATGTTATATTCTAATCCTCTTATAAAAATTATTCCCACAAAATTGGAATTTGTTTAAAAAAAGAATATATCTTAATATAGGTATAATCTTAAATATAGATTTTATCATGATAAAGAAATTCTATGTTACTACTATGAAACTAATTATCTATTAAATTTTTATAATCCATGTGTGTTTCATTATTGTACTCATACTTGCGAATAGGTTTCCAAAATCACACCTTAATAAGTTAGTGTTATTTTAAACTTATGTCTCGATAGATTAATCTTACTCTTATTTTAGGAGAATAATTATTTTATCATAAAGATATACAATGATACAAGATACATGATTTCATTCCATTCCATTATCATAGTTTTTTCCTTTGGTTATGTTTTGTGATTTTTTTTTCATCTCTGCCTTATCTCATTCCTAAAGAATTAAATTAACTTTTAATGGATCATAAGATCTATAAAATGGATGAAAAGATATCTCTCTTATCATTATACTTTTACCCAAAAAAATTCTTAATACAAGCTAATATAATGGTCAATATGAATAAAACCTCATGTGAAGAAGTAAAACATAAATCTATAATAACATGAAAAGTTCAACTTAAATTATTTCACAATTAAATAAAACCTAAAAAATTTCAAAATATGCCTTCTCAAATTCAAATTCCAAAAAATATGAATTATTTAGTCTTATATTCTGCAAAAATCAACTTAATATTTATATCCAAACAACATTATTCATTCATAAATTCACATATGAAAAAGGTATGTTCCCAAGACATATATAAACTGAAATATAATAATATTTTCCCAAAAATAACCTGAGTCACCATGAAATATATCCATTGTCATATATTCTTCCAAAAGTCAAATCAAGCATTATTTATTAAATTATATCAACCATATTGACATAAAATCTCATATTAGCACTTAATTTCCAATTTGTTTTGATTTCAATGAAGTTATTGTAAACTTTTTCCAAAGTAACTTTAACCACCTAATAACCAAATAACTCTTTTTTAATCATATAGTTGTCTATATAACACAACATATTTTAAAAAATATATATAATAACCCTTTATCTATAATTACTTCAAAATAAAAGATAACATTAAATATAAAGGTTATATTTACTTAACATCATTTATCACTAATATTATAAAATTATTTCAAAATAAGATTCATAGTAAATCACATATTAAACCTAAGGGTTATGTATACCTCAATCATGCATCCTTCATAAACCCTAATAAATGTCTCCCAAAATATTAGAGTTCCATTAGAAAAATGCTCAAAAGGGTAACTATAGCTCTAATCTTATGATCAACCTTAGAATTATTAAACAATGATTGTCCCTAAAAACATTTAATAACATTCATTTAATAAATTCATAATCTCTAATGTTATCTAAATCCTTCCTTTACAGAAACTATAGTATCACAAATTTTTATACATAGATCTAATGCTAAAAACATAATCCTAAAATTTTAATTTTTATATCATCTCATGAAAGCAAATTTTTACCTTCCATAATTATAATATTAAGGAAGTTATTGAGTCACTTACATAATGCAGAAGGTTTTAGGTCTATATGATTAGTTATGTGGAAAAATATTTACATACAAAACTCTATATCAATCTCATGTAATAGAAATATTTTTTACTATACCCAGATTTTCTTATTCCATAATAAGTTTTTAACATCTCCCAGAATATTCTATGCTCCTAGTAGTATTATAGATGTATCATTCATAATATTATTCATTATAACTTGTGGAATAGAAATATAATATAGGATTACCTCAAACAATAAGTAAGGTAATATGTATAGTGAAGGATATCATGAATTCATAAGACATCAACAATATGGTAGAGATGAAAAATAATAAATATAATATATAACTAATCATCATGTACAAATAATGTTTCCTAGAATGATATAACAATATAAATAATAACATGAATAAGAATAACTAATTTAATAATGATAGAATTCATAATTCATAACATCATAATCTTACCCTCAAGGCCTTGTTCCAAGACATCACACTTAAATAGGTAAGGAATATGCCAAATACCCAAGATAGTTAGTGTCATGAGGCATAAAAATGCATCAAGGGTATATCTAATTTCAATTCCTACAAGTAACTTACTATTCTCAATGAATTCATTATATGGTAGACATCCATTCAGTACATAATCAACAAACCTTAAGTATAAACATTTTTATTGGAAAAATAACATATAAAATGTCAATAAGTCTCTAATACATATTCAACTATCCTTAGTAGTAAATAATAATTCATGTATAACTAAAAAATATTTTTTTTTCAATTTTTACCTAATTAATAAATGATATATAATTCTTATTAAACACCCCCAATATGATTTATATAAAATATAGTGTTTATACTGTATTGAGTAATAATTATATAGTCAAGAAAATACTAGAAATGAAGAAGAATACATCCATGATAATAAATAAAATTGGAATTAATATTACCATCAATTCAACAGAAATTAAGGTGTTGTAGTAAAGATAATTATTTGAAAAAAAATAAAGAGGAAAATAGAAGTTATAATTTTAAAAAGAGTTTCGCTAAAAACTTTTACAAAAAATAGAGTAATAAATCACTTCTAGAACTATTTTTAGGAGGTGTTAATAATACCATTAATTTTTTTAAATTATTAATAATAATATAATATTTAATAAACTATAATTAAGTAACAAAATTGGATGTATAGGATATAAATTTACATAAGTGGAGTGAAACCCCTTTTCAAAACATATAACAAAATAATAAACATTTTCCATTGTAAATTTAATAGAATAATGGGAATAGATATTACTTTTTATAACTATAAAAACATGGAAAATAATATAAATTCTGAATAAGTTTCATGATTGTATAAAAATTCATATATGTTTAAGATGTTTGAAAATAGATTATTTTCACATTATTGTAATAAAAGTAAATGCGACTTCTTTGAAAGAAATTAAAAATATTTAATTTTAATTTTTTATAGAAATTCAAGATAGAAATATTTAAAATTGGAAATAAATTATGAATTTATAACCATGTTATTTTAAAAATATGGATATTGATGAGGAAGTTTCCTGACCAAAAAAGAGAAATAAGGTCAACTTTTTATATAAATAATCATTTAGTGGATTTGATTATCAAATAGGGGTAAAATAGAATTAATAATTTTAAAACCAATAAATTACTAGAATAGATTAAAATATATAAGGCTTATAAGAGAAAAATAATATAATTTCTACAAATAATATATAAGTATAATAGATCCTGATTAAAAGTGTTATTGAACCATAAACCCTTACAGCTTTGGTAACTTTTCAATAAAGGTTTATAAAAAGTTGTAAAATGATTTGTTTTTGTAAATAACATGAATTACATTAAATATTATTTAAAAATATATTCATGGGGTAGTATTTACACTATATAAGATAAAACATTGAGAAAAATATGAAACATGTCTCAATGATGGAAATTACAGTGGATAAATTGTTATAAAAACCATAAAAATTAAGTATAAATAAAATAATTATGTTATTATATATTGTATATGAAAATAAAAATAAAACAAATTTAATTAAAACATAAAATAATAAAATTTCATTTCACACACAATCATTTCGTAACATGAAAAATGATGAAGTAATATAACATTATGAAAGGAAATTCAGTTATGAAACCCCTTTGAGTCATAATTTTACCAATACATCAAAAACCATCCTTAATAAAAAAATTATATTAATTATATAATTTCTAAAAAACATATTTCATGTTTATTACATGATTTTTATCCCTTATTATCATGTTTTTTCATTTAATAATTCTATATAGTCCACGTAGGTCATTTTGGGATCATTCTATTCATAATCTCTTAGTATATACGGTATATCTATAATGGTAAATGGTATTAGAAAAAAAATTTCATTAACTTTATAATATTCAAGGAATATTTTAAATATCATGATATACTTATGTAAGTTAAATATTTTATCAAATTGGCACCATCTCGAAAACCTTCCTCAACAACACTATTTTATTGGTTTAAAAAACCATGTTTTGTTTACTTTTACTCTCATTGGTATAATGGATATATAAAGATTAAAAAATAATCATCATAAAATTAATTAAATAATAATTTTATATTCTATAATAAATTAATTTTTATGAATAATCATGGGAGACTTAATGTCAAAAAAACTTCATCGTTCACATAGATTGCCTAAAATCATCTAGGTGAGTGATGTTTTTCAGATGTATTATAAAGATAGGTAACTTAGTAAATTTGTGAGTCCTAGAAAAGAAAATAGATAATACATAAAACACTAATTTTAAATAAATTTCTAAGTTATAACTTACAATATAGAAATATTTATTTGATAATTAGAATGAAATGACAATATTTGAAAAAACCCTTATTTTGATATAATAACGGCATTTGGAGTAGAGTCCCTTAATAGGTAATAAGTTATACCCAATCCTTAATTGTTAAAATTTATTAAAATAATAAATAAATATTATCATTTTAGAAAAATAATTTTAGGGTTAATATTTTTTCAAGATAATGAATGATAATTAAGAAAGGTTAAAGAGGCGTGGAGACTGTTACATTGATATTTGAAACCCCCATTTTCGATTAAGCTTGATGAATTTAGAGAAGTTGTATTTTATTACTCTATGGGATTAGAGAAATGGTATTGAATGTTTTAATATGTATTTAAATATATTATTAAGATAAAAAACTCATCTATGTCTTTGAAAGGGTAGTAGTAATATATTTCTTATTCAAAGTAGAATAGACATGGAAAAGGCAATATCCCCTCAAGGGGGTTGAAAATGGTGAAGGCCAAGAGCATCCCCTTGAAATAAAGAAGAACATTCTAGGGGAAGATAATGAAGGGAGTAATAACTAATGAGAGTCTCGTCCTTCCTACCCAAGCGAATGAGGGAATCAGCCCAAAATTTTGTCTCCCTCCAACTGTGATGAATAAGTCTTCCTTGTGAGGTTTTGTTCCTGCATCTCCTGATGAGATAAGAGAGCTCCCAAGGAAACCCATTGTTCCCTTTCATGGCCTTCACAAGGAGTTCTGAGTCAGACTCGATCTCGGACACCTCCATCTTACCCTGCCTACAAACCATAAGACTGGATGCGAGTGCATGTATCTCCACGCTCAAGGAGTTCCCCATGCCATAAAAAGAAATAAAATCGACGAGGACCGAACCAGAATAATCACACAGCACTCCTCTACCCCTCATGATACCCTCCATACAGGAACCATTTATATTAAGCTTGAAACCCGTAACTGTTGGGCACCATTTCACCCACTGACCACACCCCTTGCCCAGGATGCAGGGGCGATTGAGCAGGTTGCAAATCAAAACTGATGTCGATCCTCCTTTGACGAGAGAGGAATGTTCAAAAATTAGATTTTTGAGGCTATCCTAGAGAAACAAGAATGATCGACTGGCTCCCCTCCGAACCTGATTACGGGCCTCCCAAAGAACCCAACAAATAGCCACAATAATAATCGTTCTAACCGTCATCTCCTAGCCTGATGTTCCCGAGCCAGAAAACCAGTTCTCCAATTATTCATGGAGCAATAGATCACCGTCATTTATTCATGGATTTTGCGTAAACCAGGACCAGTGATGAAGGGCCCAATGGCTTTGAAATAATAGGTGTTTCGCCAACTCTGAAGAGTGATTATTATAACAAACGCATCTAAAGGCCAAAGCAATGCCCCGATGCTGGATATTATCCTCTGTAGGTAATGCCCTGTTCCTGATTCTCTAGAGTATGAAATTCATTCTAATAGTAATCTCATTGCATAATGAGGCCAGAGCCCAAGCATTTGTTGCATCTTCGGTCTGAGAGATACTTCTGTAGCATTTAGAAATAAACCTTCACGAACTGGTGGTCGTGAAGAAAAACCTTTCAGGTTCCTCATTGATGACGATGTTTTCGAACACAGTCATCTGGTTAACGTTCAAGGCAGTGTTAATCAAGTCAAACTCCTCACATGCATTGCTGAATGTGATGTCTGGGAAATGACAGTCGGGGTGCCCAAGGATTTCCCCAGAATAGTAAGTGTCCCAAAAGCCGATCTTCCCACCCCCGATGATCCATCTTGCATGGCCTGACAACGTTTCAATAAGAGGAAACATGCTCCTAGAAAACCTTGTGGAACTGTAGATACCCCTTGCTTCATTCCCTGGGTATCGCGCTTTGATGAATTTCGCCCACAACGATTCCCCTACAATAACTTCCCAGGAGAGATGGGCCTTTAGGCAATGAATGGTATCCTAAATATCATGAAGACCAAAGCCTCATACCTCTACTGGTCTGGCCAGGCATTTCCAAGAGGCCCAGTGACATCTTCCCTCCTGCTTGATGTCCCAGAGGAAAGAGTTGATAATGACTTCCATTCTTTCCCTAGTTCCATTTGGAAGATGGATAACTGAGAAAGTGTGCATGGGTATGGAAGTGATGACACTATTGATTAACATTATCCGTCCTCCGAAGGAAAGCAACATTTTCTTCGAGTTGTAGATTCTACCCAGGATGCGATCAATAATCTCATTGAAGTGTAGCTTCTTAATGTGACCGCTAGATATCGGCACTCCAAGATAAATTATGGGGAGAAATCTCTAACAGCAACCCAGAATCCTTTGAATCTCCTTGCTCCTTTGGTCCGAAAATTTATCAAAAATGAAGAAATAGCTTTTAGACGTGTTAAGACTCTATCTGCTCAGTCTTCCGTAAATGGATAAGGATTTCATGAGAGCCTTCAACGATCTTTTGCTACCATTGAGAAAGACCAAGAGAAGTCTTATTCATAACATGTGGCTAATACTTCTACCATTATTTAAGATAATACCATGGTATTTAAATAATATCCACGTACATGCATTAAAATATTTGGTTTTGTGATATTTTAAGGCTTCGATGCTTGATGTTACACTGTTACTTTATTTTAACATTTTATGTAGTGATAAATTTATATCACAGGTATTATTCATTATAAATAATAAATAAATTTACCATATTACATATTCTGAAAATTATGATTAAAAATATGGAACATATTTTCTATTATCTAATTTCTATAAGTCTTATAAATGGATTTTAATATGAGTGTGTGAAACCCAATGAAAAAAGAATTTTTATAAAAATACGAGTTTTGGGAATAAAAATGATTTTATACCAAAAGCATGTATAATTTTTAATCCTATAGAGTTAATTGGATTTTGATAAATAAAAGGGCAAAAATTTTACTTCAAAACCAATGAAAAATAAAACAATTAATTATAAATACTTTAAAAGATATGTCAGTTTTTATAAAAACCTTTATTTTTCACTATTCAAGAAAAAATCAAACATTTCAAAAAAAGCCCCAAAACAATCCGAATATATATTTGATATGATGATATCGAGAATTATTTCTATTTTATCAAATAAAATTTATAAAATTTATAATTTTATTTTTTAAATAAAAATAAAAAATTTAAGTAAACCCTGATTTTATAGAAAAATAAGTATTTTATACTATTAATGGGTTTTATACCTATTTTATTTAATTATAGTCCATAAAAATAAATTTCTTATATTTATATTTACTAATAAATAAATGTCAATAATGAAATATTTTCAAGTTATATTTTATAATGTAGTTACACTTATTCATACTCACCAAACCAACAGGTAGGTTATAACAGTTATATTTAAATAATAATATTTATATAGAATATCATGGTTTGTTTAAGATCGGTGTTTCCTGTAGTGAACACTATCAAATATAGTGTTTACATAAAATTTTAATAACATATTTACATATGAGGGTGTTATAACTTACTCTATTATCACTAAACAACATTCAATTGAAATTGATACCAGTCCTCATATAACAAAAGGAGGCTACAAAAAGAAGAAATATTTCTCTCAATGATTAAGAAAGTATCATCATAAATATTATTAAATAAATAAAATAAAATTAATTGATATTGATAATGATGATTAAAATTATATTTATTATGAGTATAAGATAATAGGTAACATTAAGCCCAATCACCTAAGGATCAAGAATGAAAAGAATAAGAGATAACATTACGAAAAGGAAAAGAAAGAAATGACATATGGTTTGATTTACATGTAAGACACAAATTGAAAAAAAATAATCACCAAATATGATTCTAATGGATTTATAAAAATAGGTAAGTGAATATAAATATTTATCCTCTTCATTATATAATTCTGAACCCACTTAACATGATTTACAGGAATATATTGATAGAATCAATCGTATGATTAAAAATAATATACTATTTTTTCAAAAATCCTAAAAGAAAAGTAAATAAGTTTATTGATAAAAATGAAAAATTGAGAAATATCCCTTTAATCTCAAATTAACTAACTATAAGTTGAACTATAAACTATTCAATATAAAAATATAAAACAGAAATGTTATTTGTTTAAATGTTTATAATCTCAAATAATTAAATTCAATTCTTCTTTATACGAAATTGATAAGCTTAGAAGTGAAATTTAAATTATGAAATCATATAAACCCACATTTTTTCATGGAATATAATTTTATAATTAAATTATGAGTTTTAAATAGATGAATAAAAATAAAAATATCTTTGGTTATGATAACATTTAAAAAAATGTATATAAAATCCATTGTTATAAGTTCATATGGAAGTGAATCTACTATTATATGTTGTAAGATTAAAGTGAATATAAATTATAAAAAAATAATTTACCTTGATATTCCCATAGTATCTTCTTCATAAAAAGGATTTTATTTCAAAATTATTTTCATCATGATTACTAATGAACACATGTTTAACATCAATATTACTTTTAAAAAATTCTTATGCTAATCCCATTGAACCTAAGTTTTCATGGGTATCAGAGACTTCATAAATACTCTTTTACAGGGAAATTTTAAGGATTCTTCAAAAAGGGTGTGTAGTATATTGGAAGTGTGTGTTCATGACATTTGATTGTTAATATCTCTATATTTCAATCTCTTAATAAGTGTTATGGTGGTAGTGTAACTTTTTTGTGATAACTCAAAGGTGTATGTAAATGGTTTCGGAAAATATGAAACTTAAAATTCAACTATCATTTCCAATATTTTATTTTTTGGAGGTTTAGAGAATATTATGATAAGTATTTCATAGCTTTTTATGATGACATGAATTTACAATTTGAAAATGATAAATGTAAATTTGTTAAATATGAATCTATTTTACTTTATGAAAATAAAAAATATAACATTTATTCAATAAATATATTTTTAATTAAGTAATAAAAAGTTCAAATGAATAAAAGATTTGAAATATGATAATAATTTATGGAATATAATATTTGGTTAGGAAAATTTTAGGTTACTCCCCATGCTCTCCAAAAACCAAAAGGTTCCAGATATTAATAAGTTTAATATGTATAAAACCTATATAAGTGATTATTCTTTTAAAGATGAACGACATAATAAATATTTTAATACAATTCATGTGTTATGAAATTCTAGACCTCATCAACATTTACATATGGGTAAATTTTTCCTTATTAAAGATTATAGTTTAAGACAAAATATATTTACTTATTATTATATATGACTATAATAGATTTATATAGACTTATTTTCTTTCACATAAACCTGGTACTTTTTCAAAATGTCATATTTATTGAAAATTAGTCTAAAATGAAAAAGGAAATATAATATTATTAATTAAATTTAATAGAGGTGGTGAGTTTTAAAATCCTTAATTTGACAAATTATGTAATGATAACGGATATAATCATAATTTTTCATCTCTTAGGACACCACAAAAAATCGTGTGGTGGAAAAAAAAGTTTATTCCAAGAAATTGTTAGGATGATGTTAAACGCGTATTGTTTTAAAAAATATTTATGTGTAGAAACTATTTATCCATATAGAAATATTTATAATAAAAATTTTCTTAGTCTCTTTTTAAATAAAACACCGTATGAAATTTATAAGGTAAGGAAACCAGGAATTAAACATTTCATATAATTTGGATGAAATGTTTATATCCTTAATACTTAATAGTAGCTAGAAAAAAACTTATTCCTAAATAGATGATGGTATTTTTATAAAGAATAATAATTATAATAAGAAATATAGATTTTATTTGAAAGGTGTTGGACTCCTCATGTGTTAATCATGTTTTAATGATCAGAAACTTTATTACTATTAATTAATCTCAATCTTCATTGCACATCTTGCTAATGCTTTTCAATCTCAATAATAGCTACACATCATGTTTTGATTATAACAAATCTTATGGATGTTAATTACTCTCTTTATTATTTACAAGTCTCATGCATGATCACAAATCTCACATATATTATCACACCTTTATATTTATGATTCAAGCTCTTTTACTCTCTTGTGATTAAACTTAATCCATGTTCTGAATATTGTTGTCTAAGTCCAAATACAGATAATTGTCTAAGTATGGACTCACCATAACCCAGACACCATGACCCAGACATCGTGAAGGACTCACCGTGACCAGACACCGTGAAGGACTCACCATGATCAGACACCGTGACCTAGACACCATGAGCTAGACACCATGACATAGACATACCATGACATGCACATACCATGAAGCTCATACTGTGATGCTCATACCGTGAAGATCACACCGTGAAGAAGACATTGCTTCCTTAATCACTGTGACACCGTTTCTTAACCTTTTGTGAATATTATTTAAATAATGCTAATGGTCATATTTGTTGTTTTTAATGCAATTAATGTTATTTAATGATAGTTGTTGCCATGTCTGGAAACATTATCTCGAACCTATAAAAAGGGAATCATTCCTACTTACAGAACTCATGGAATATAAGAAAGACTGAGATGCAGTACACGTGGGGGTGCAAGAAGCGCAAGCAGTGATGTGAAAGTGTGAAGATACAATGAGAAGAACATACATACATCAGAGAACAATCCTGGACAAAAAGGAGATTGCAAGACCTTCAGAGATCTCTCATGACTGCAATCAAATACTGCTGAAGAACACACGACAAATTATGAGAACTTTCTCACTCCTGAAGAAGACGAGCTGAACTACGACACTCTATTTTTCAACAGAAAAACCAGATAAGGCCTCAGAAGCATTCCTGTTGAATCCAACGAGTCCAGAGCTACATTTATAATCACTAGATCTTTCTAAACTCTCATCTATCTTCTCTACGTGATTTATTTATTAACTTTCGAGCAGTGTGGTGTACTCTGTATATCTTATACACACACTGTATACTACACTATACTAGAGGATATCAAAATCCTCACTCAAATTCTCTTTACTCCTGTTTACCCATGTCAACTGTGGAAGAGGTCCTTGTGTGACCTGGTCTTTGTTTTGTTTCCCACGAAGAATAGTGGTAGAGGTCCCTACGTGGCCTGGACAGTTTTGTAAACTGTTGTTAACCCCGATCTAGGGTGTGGATCAAATTTATATATATTTGAGAGGACTAAGTCTCATCTTGATACTGAACCTCTTTTTTTTACATGTTGTGCATATTTAATTTAAGTTTAATGTATACTACATATATCTTATTTATTCCACTGCTATTACTTTGAAATACAAAACTATTTTGAAGCTACTTTGATAGTTAAATTAGAAAGTGTTTACACTTATTGTAAATCAGTAGATTAGTTTCAAAAGTTAGTTTGATCTTGTGGTTAAACTAACTGAGACCTAATCAATCATTGAGAAGCTAAGTGAAAATTTACAATATGTATAAATTCAGTACAGTTTAACTCATTTTACAAATCAGGGGATTTTAACTAGACAATATTTTAACATATATTTTAATTGGAACTAAATTCAACCCCCCCTCTTGAGTATCCACTCTGACCAACATTTGGTATCAGAGGTTTAGTTTTTGTTCAAATATTTTTGAAATACTCTATTTTTCAACTGTGATTTCAGTTTCATCTTTAAAGATCTTAAATTTCTGTTAGTTCTAAATTTTTATCTCTTTAAATTATCTTTCTAAAATCTCGTTATGGATAATAGACTAGAGGGTGCTGCTACTAACAGGCCACCTTTCTTCAATGGTACAAACTATGCTCAGTAGAAACTTAAAATGAAAATTCATTTAGAGAGAATGGGTTTTGATATTTGGATTTCCATAGAATCAGAATATAAACTTCCCACTACTGTTAGATCCACTTGGGATGAACCTACAAAGACTGCTTACAAAAATAATTGTAAATCTATGAATGCCATGTACTATGCTTTATGAGATGAAGAGTTTAACATAATTTCTACTTGTAAAACTGCTTTTGAAATTTGGGATACTTTGGGTGTTTCTCGTGAAGGAACAACCAATGTTAAAGAAATGAGATTAAATAATTATACTATTAAATATGATAATTTTAAAATGAAAACTGATGAACCTACTGCTGACATGTATCTCAAGTTTAATGAGATAGTCAATACCATGAATTCACTTAGAATGGTTGTTCTAGAAAAGGAACAAATTATGAGGATTCTGAGATGTTTACCAGACCGATGGAGAGGCACATATTTTTCAATCAGAGAGTCATGTGACATTATTGTTGTACCTGTCAAAGGACTCATTGGTAAGCTTATGATGTATAAGGAAGAACTCATGGTGAATTTAGAGGAAGATGATGAACCTAAGAGAAAATCAGTGGCTTTCAAGACTACTGCTTCAAAGAGAAAGGACAAAGATAAAGCTCAACTACCTACTGACAGTTCAACTAGTGAAAATTCAGACTATAATAGTGATGCTGAAATGGCTCAGATAGCCAGAAGGTTTAAGAAATTTTATAGGAAGAATAAATTCTTCAGAAAATCGAATTATAAAGGAAAGTATGACAATAAGGTACATTGGAAGAAGGATTGGAAAAATCCAGAAAAAAGTGATGATTTTGTCTGTTATGAGTGAAAAAGAAAAGGACATATTAAAGTAGACTGCCCAAAGCTCAAATTAAAGAATAAATATGATTACAAGGACAGTAAGTACAAAAAGTCTATGAAGGCTACTTGGAGTGCTTATGAGGATAGATCCAACGAATCTGATGCTTCTGTGACTAAAACCATAAATAAGGAGAACATGTGTTTTATTACAAACACATCTGAGGTAACCCTAGATACTCCTGCTTTAAATTCTTATTATTCTGAAGATATTGTAGAATCTGAATCTGATTCTAAAAACATGACTAATAAGGAATTATTTGAATATTGTAATATGCTGGAAGAGACATGCAATGAACTTAAGGATAAATACAAATCATTAAAGAAACAGCATGCTCTCACTGCTACTTTTAAAACTGAACATACTATTGAAAAAGAGAAAAATGCTCAACTGTTAAGGGAGAAAACTGAACTGAAAATGTCTAATGATCAACTTAGAAATTATTTAGATAAATTCACAAATGGAAAGGATACACTAAATCAAATGATAGGGAATGAAGTTGCACCAAAATACACTACTGGAATAGGCTACAAACCTGGACAGGGACAGATTACTAAGAATAGATTTATTCCTAAATAAGGATAGAATACTACTAGTTTTAGTTCTAGACATTTATATACTTCAACTAGTTATATTCATAGTTACAGATCTAATAAGGTTTATCTTTCAAAATCTGTTGATTCAACAAATTTTATGAGACCCATAAGACAAATTTGGGTACCGAAATCATTGATTGCTAACCTGTCTGGACCCAAGAAGATCTGAGTACCAAAATCATTTCCTATCTAAATCTTTTTATAGGAAACCTTCTTAAAGAGCCCCTATAGTAAGACTTGGTACTTGGATAGTGGATGTTTAAGACATATGTCAAGAGACTTCTCATGCTTTAAAAGCTTAGTCGGAATTGATGGATACTTTGTGACCTTTGGTGATAATTCTAAAGGGAAAATCATTATCTTAGGCCAGATTGGTAACACTTACTCAATATTAATTTGTAATGTTTTATTTGTTGATGGACTTAAATATAATCTGTTAAGTATTTCTAAGTTATGTGATGATGGTTTTAATGTTAAATTTGAAAATGATTCTTGAAATGTTTTTAATTCTAAAAATTCTTTATTATTTTCTGCCCTGCTAAATGAAAATGTTTATGCTGTTGATTTAAATTCATTAGCCATGCAAAATATTACTTGTTTAAATGCTTTTCATAAAGATTCTTGGATTTGGAACAGAAGATTAAGAAACTGAAATACACATTCACTTAGAAAACTTACTAGGAAGAACTTAGTGAGAAACCTACCCAACTTGAGTTTCCATATGACAAAGTTTGTAATCCCTGTGAAAAGGGAAAGCAACACAAAATCTCTTTCAAACAAAAGAACGAAGTCTCAAATTCTCAACCCATCGAGTTGGTTCAAATGGATTTGTTTGGACCATCAATAGTTTCTATCTTAAATGGGAAGAATAATGTCTATGTCTTAGTGGATGACTGTTCTAGATATACTTGGGTATACTTCTTATCTCACAAAAGTGAAGCTTGTTCTTACTTTGATAAATACTCCAAATCTGTATAGAATCTTAGTGGAATTAAGATTAAAACACTATGATGTGATCATGGCTGTGAGTTTCAGAATCATGAATTTGAATCCTATTTCTCACACAATGGCTATAGTCATAACTTTTCTGCCCCTAGGACACCTCATCAAAATGGTGTAGCGGAAAGGAAGAATAGAACCCTGCAAGAAATTTCAAGAACCATGCTTAATGAATATGATCTACCTATTTACTTTTGGGCTAAAGCTGTGAATACAGCTTGTTATATTATCAATAGAGTCCTGATCAGACCTGTTCTTAAGAGGTCCCCTTATGAGTTTTGGAACCATAGGAAACCCATGTTTAACTATTTCAGAGTTTTTGGTTGCAAAGTCTTTATTCTTAATACCAAAGATAATATTGACAAGTTTGCATCCAAGGGTGATGAAGGATTTTTCCTAGGTTATTCTATTTCTAGTAAAGCCTATAGATTTTTCAATAAGAGAACCAAGTGTGTGGAATAATCTGTTCACATCAAGTTTGATGAAACTGATCCACATGAGCCTAAAATCTCTCCTGAAAATCTTGAAGAAGAATTATCTATTCTGGACCTTAATGACAAATAAAATGAACCAGCTATAAAGGCATCCAGTTCTGGAAATCTTCTAGAACCTGCTTCTGTTGATTCCTAACCTGTTGATGAACCTGAAATTTCTAGTCCTACCTTTACTAGATCAACTAGAATTCTAAAGAATCATCCTTTATATGCTGTTGTAGGAAATCTTGATAGAGGGACACAGACTAGAGATTCTCTTAGAAATCAGGTTGAACATCAAGACTTCTTGTCATAGATTGAACCTAAAAACATTGATGATGCTATTAATGATGAATTTTGGGTGATTTCTATGAAAGAAGAACTCAATCAGTTTGAAAGAAATAATGTTTGGAATCTTGTTGAAAGACCTAAGGACACTTTCACAATAGGTACAAAATGGGTTTTTAGAAATAAATTAGATGAATCTGGAAACATAGTTAGAAATAAATCAAGGATAGTTGCACAAGGCTATAGTCAAGAAGAAGGTATTGACTATGACGAGACTTTTTCTCCAGTAGCCAGATTAAAAGATATTAGGATTTTACCTTCTTATGTTGTACATATAAATTTCAAACTATATCAAATGGATGTGAAGAGTGCATTCTTAAATGGATATATTGTTGAGGATGTTTTTGTTGAACAACCACCTGGATTTTAAAACCCTCATTTTCTAAATCATATTTTCAAATTATCAAAAGCTTTATATGGTTTAAAGAAAGCTCCAAGAGCTTTGTATGATAGATTAAGTACTTTTCTAATTTCTAAAGGTTTTACAAAAGGAATAGTTGATCCTAATCTGTTTATAAAATGAATTTCTAAAGATGTTTTAGTTGAACAAATTTATGTAGATAATATTATTTTTGGATCTTCAAAAACTACATTATGTACTGATTTTTCTAAAATGATGCAAAACTAATTTGAAATGAGTTTAATGGGTGAAATTAAATTCTTTCTTGGTTTTCAAATCTTTCAAAATGATGATGGAATTATTTTAACTCAAAGTAAATATACTAGAGATCTTTTAAAATGTTTTGGATTGGATAGCACAAAAAGTAGTGACACTCCCATGAGTACCACCTGTAAGATGGATCTTGATGAAAATGGTAAAACTATTGATCAAAACACTTATAGAGGAATGATTGGAGGTCTACTCTACCTGACTGCTAGTCATCCTGATATTATGTTTAGTGTGTGTATGTGTGCTCATTTTCAACAAAACCCTAAAGAGTCACATTTAAATACTGTAAAGTTAATTTTCAAATACCTCATGCATACTCCCAATTTATGACTGTTCTATCCCAAAGGACAATAATTTTAATTAGTTAGTTATTCTGATTCTGATTTTGCTGGATGTAAGTTAGATAGAAAAAGAACCTCTGGAACATGTCATCTTTTAGGCAAGTCACTAGTATCATGGTGTAGTTAGAAACAAAATTCTATTGCATTATCAACTATAGAAGCTGAATACATAGCTGCTGGAAGTTGTTATACACAAATTTTGTGGATGAAATAAACATTACTAGACTATGGATATCAATTCAGACATGTCCCAATAAATTGTGACAACACAAGTGCTATTAATATTTCTATGAATCCTATTTCGCATTCTAGGACAAAACATATTGATGTATGACATCACTTTTTGAGGGATCGTTATCAAAAAGGTGATATCACTTTGGAATTCATCGGTACTGAATATCAACTTGCTGATATATTCACTAAACCATTAAATTTTCAAAGATTAGACTACATCATACATGATCTTGGTATGATCATCCATAAGTGAATATCTTACTGATCATAATTTTTAATACATTACTATATTTTACTTTGTGGTTTCATGGTCATTGTTTCTAAGTTACTATTTTATGCTCACGGTCTGACAACTCACTATCTCACCGTGACTATATAAAATGGTCACTGTCTCACCGTGACGACTATAAACTGTCTCACTGTAATGCCTACTCACGCTCTCACCGTGAAAATTATGTTTATTCTTATTTTAACCCGTATCATGGTAATTTTTATTTCACCGCTATTTTGTTTTCCGCGTTTTTGTTTTTATAACGTTTGACATTCCCAAATGATAAAACTTAAGGATTTAATTCGATTCCTTACCCAAACTCTCTCCTGAACCTTCTCTTCCCTCACGCCCGAACCTTTAGTGAATGTGAAGGATGAAGCGTCCATCTTCACCCTTGTCTGAGAAGTGTCGCTCTAAGAAACAAAAGAGGATACCGAGGATAGCTCCAAAAGGACCACTAAACCCAAACCTGATAAGCCGTACAGTTGTACCAGAAAAAGAGGTTTTCCCTGAATGTTTGTTGTCTAGTAGATCGTTAGTTATGAAAGTTTTAAGTGAACAAGGATGGATTGAATGGTTCACTGGACAGAATAGACCGATTTACCCAAGGATTGTACTCAATTTTATCAGTATGTGAAGTTTTCTTTTGAGTTTGGAGTAATTTTTATGGTGACCAGCTAGATCGATGGTCAGAAGTGCTCTTTCTAATCAGGGTAGTGGGATGCAACCCTAATAATTCCACATGAAGGAGTTTGTGAAGATTACCAGAGAGACCCTCCTCCAAAAACCAACATCTTTGACCTGGAGACTGCTTTGGAAATTCTAACTGGAAATGGAACCAAGCGAAGGGCCATAGCTACTGAATTAGATGGGGAGACAAGACTTTTGTTCAAGTTTGTTCAGAATTTTGTTAGTCCAAGAAAAGGAGAGTTTGCTGTGATGAAGTATCAGGATGTGTTCTTGATTCACCTATTGAAGAATGGCCATAAGATCAATCTGTGTAAGTATGTTATCAACCATATCTGTGCGCTGATCAAAGTAACTTCCAAATACACGTCCCTATTTTATTAAAGGATGATTTCAGCTATGTTAGTTGAAAAATGGATGGTTGGACCGAATGAAGTGAAATTAGAGGACCTTGATTACTGTCTATCCATGCCTATCATTAGAAGGATGAAGATAAGCTAGAATCCCTGGAAAAAGAAGTGGGTTGAGGATAGTGATCAGCTGTATAAAACGTTTAGTCCTGTTTACTATCCATGAATGCCTAAGAACCTAGAGAATCCTGGTTTGGAACCAGATTAAGTAGCTGAGTATTCAAAAGAAGAAGAACAAGAAGATGTAACAGCTGAAGTACCGCCTAGAGAAGAACCTGAAATACCTAAAGGAGAGGAAGTTGTTGTTGAAAGGGAAATGACTATAGATCCTTCAGTTGTTCTTCATGAGGAAGAAGCTCATACTAATGCTGCAAGGAAATTGGTTTTTCCTGTTTCAGAACAGCATGCAACCTTAGAGGCAGATCTTGTTGAAGAGAATCTTTCTGTTGAGAAAGAAGCAAGTCTCGAGGCTCATCCAGTGGAATAATCGATTCCTAAGATTATTCCATCAGCTGAAGAAAGGATGGAAATTTCCTTTTAGCTGGCAAGACAAGAGTTTGTTGAAGAGATTAGGGATGATCATGTGGATCTTGTCCATGTTCCTGAACCTCATGAATATGGAAGGGAAGAACAAGTTGAGGGGGAGGAACCTCAAAATCTTGATATTGTGGAAGCTAGATCTGCTGAAGCTTCTCACCCTTCTATCACTTTTTCTGTGTTCTCTCGGTATGATTTCCCAAGATTTTGTGATGTGAATGAGTCACAGAAAGTGACTTCAACTGGAATGGATCTTTCTTATCTGTTTCAACTAAAGTCTTTAGCTCATCCAAAACCAGAACCAGAGCCCCAACCTCAATCTGAATCACAATCTGAATCTGAAAATGACTACGAACATCAACCAGAATTTGAACCTCTACCTTTACCTGCATCCTTACCTGAGAATCACTCCTTTGTGACCAAAGATGATCTGAAAGTTTTTTGAGAGATTTTGTTAGCTGGAGTTGAGAAAATTGTCTACAATCAACCTTGCCCAGTGACTCAGTTAAGTCAAAAAGATGCTTCAATTATCTTGGAAAATATTATCTTGCATATTCAACCAAGGATGATCTGAGAAATTCAAGAAGTCATAGTACAGAATAAGTTGCTGAGTTCTGATGTTGCAAATCTGAAAAGTATGGTAGCAAGTCTGCAGAATGAATTATCTTTGAGATTAGAGTCTGCTCCTGTTTCTGCCCCTGCACCTGTTGCTGTTTCTCCTGAGTCTTCTGATTCCCTCCTTGCTAGGGAGATTGTGTCTCAAGTTCATCCATACCTACTATCTTTTGACGAAAATATTGGAAAAATACACACCAAGATGCTGGAACGCATGATAGAGCTTGTGGAAAATCTGAATAAGCTTACAGATGAATACATTGTATAAGGCCCCAGCCTTAAACCTTACTTAATCTTGAGTTATTACAAGATTACACATTGAGGATCTTTTTAGGATTATAGTTTTAGAGAATTAGATCATGAAACTTGCATTACATTCCACATTTAAGAAAAGTGGTTACATAAAAGACAGTATTCATTCTTCCCATCAATGGAAACATATTTAAAATATAACACAGATTCTTTCTTGACACATCCTTGACACTATCATCACATCATGTACCTTTCCCTTGACCTGTGAAAAACATTTCAAAAAACTTCTGATGAGCATAAAAAGCTCAGTAAGGGATATAAAAATATGGAAAGGAAACATGGGTACATATATACATAAGGATGAGATCATACTTTACCCATAAAACATAAGCTCTTTAACATAACTCATCAAATCATGAATAAATCATAGAAATCATAAGACATAAAGGTAACTTGAGGCATTCATAACATTCTTACGTAGGGAGTAACCCTCTTGGTTACGTTTGGAATACCCGTCACAATATATTCCCTAAATCTCTTCGGAGAAACCTTAACGTTTCACTCCTTCGCGTTACCCAATGCATTAGAGAGCTATATCGGGCTCACCCGCCCTTAGTTTATCACGGAACCACCCGTTTTCATAACAATTCCCAAGAAACATAACATAAACGTATCACATAAAACATGCATAAAGGAAACATAACATTTCCACATTTCAATCACAATATAACATTTTTTATATTGAAATAATGAATCCATTCAAAAAAAACCATTTCCAAAACCATTTAGAACATTTAATAAAGAGAATTTTGAATCAAAGTGTCCCATACCACCTTGAAGCTTTTAAAATTTTAAACCATTAATATCTATATAAATAAATCCTTAAAACCATTTTGAAAACATGGATATTAATAAGAACAAATAATTAAAACATTTAAATGATATTTTGGTTAAAGGAGTTTTACCAAAATTAGAGACACTTGAATACAACAATTGAGGAATAACATTTATTCATAACTTTATAATATCATGAGAATAAATGGATTCATGATATAATACTCCAAAGGACAGTATATACACCATATAAGAGTGAATTGGTGCATAACAACAATAAACCCTCAATAGAAATGTCAAATGTGATGAAATCCCTTATAAAGAAGGTATCCTTAAATTAAGGACAAATCAATCTCAAAAATATGTGTGACAAATATAAATACACCCAATATAAGTGGATATTAAGTGTAAAACAATAAAAGTTCATTCACACATATTCAATGGATGACAAATTCAATGACTACATGTTGAATCCAAAGAAATCGAAATTGGGTTAAAAAGTTCCCTTGACAGCCTAACGACATCACATAAAAATGAGTTGATGAGAGATAAAAAGTGTATCTCATCACTTGGAAATAAAATTTACATCAATAAGGATATATGAGAACATATCCCAACATAACAATATGTAAATTAAAAGACCCAACAAAAGAAGTTTTTTAAAAAAAGGAGGGTGAAAGGATCCCTTACCGACTTGGGTATCTTTCAAAACAAACACCCCATGAAAGAAGGACAATAGATCATTGATGTAAATACTCATAAACGAAAGTATATTACACAAAGATTATAATAATGGGAATTACATACACCACTCAATGGAATTTGTGGAAAATGTAGCATAAATCTCACGGGAATAAAAGTGAGATGAAAAATCCCTTACAAAAACTTGGCAGCCTAACGGCGCCACATAAAACTTCCGAATATGGATTGATGAGATCAAATAGGGTATCTCATTACATTACAATAAAATGTACAGAAATAGGAATATAAAATAACATCCCCCAACATTACAAAGGGGAGCTTAAAAGAAGTGACATAAAGGAGAGTACTTAAAAAAAAAAGAGAGGTTAGATCTCTTACGAAAGTTCGGCAGCCTAACGGCGCCACTCAAAACATCCAAAATGGATTGATGAGAGAGAATAGGGTCTCTCATCACATGAACATAAAAATTACAGTAAGTTTAATATGAAAGATCATCCGAATAACAAGAAATATGAGCTTTAAAAGGAATGACATAAAAGTGTGTACTTAAAAAGAAAGAGAGGAGTAGGATCCCTTACCTCGGATCCGACTTGACTCGATCGTTCTTTAATCTCCTGAATAATAAACTTGAGTTAATTTCTACTTCCTTAAGAACTTTTTTCAAGTTCATTATTCCTTTTATATCACTTATTACCATGTCATAAACATTATGTAATCATTTAAGTTACTAATATTTGTTTTGTCGATATTTGGTTCTTAAGTCGAAAGTGGACTTCTTACAATTACATGTTGTTCGTGTGGCCAAATGTTTATTATATCCAGAATTTTATTCATGATGTAGATATAATATATGGCATATATATCCAGTACATGCATGCATTTATAAAATTACATAATCATTTAGAGGTAAGAAATGAAATGCACCGTTCATGGAGACGGTAAGCCGTACGTACGCATGAACGCTACTTTCATTTCTATTTCATATTTTATAGAATGGAATCATAAAGATATAAAGGTATATTATAATTCCAATATAATATCATATATAATATCATAGTTCCATCCTTTATACGTCCCACATATTGTATTTAACGAATCAAATCACTTTGAGGGGGCGGTAGTCCGCACTTCCTTAAATGAAGATATCGCGTATAACCATAATGGAAGCCATAAAGGTAAGACACAAATTAAAAATACAGAATATTAAGTAAAAAATAAACAAATTATATATCATATATAAAAATAGTGACATCATAATGTCCACCTTTTAAGGTGTTAAATGAGTATTGAACAATCATCGTTTCGGGAGGCAGAATTTCACCATCCACGGAAACTGTATGTTCTTTACCCATTTGATGTAGTTGTGTGAGAGTGTAGCTCGAATAAATCTTATGACAACATCCTAGTATATTTAAGATACTGGTGTTGTTACAAAAGAAGTAAATAAAAAGAGTTTAGGGGGTTGTAGAAGCAAAATAAAACAAATGAACATGAGAGAATGAATTACCTTTAAAAGTGTAACTCCTTTTGATTTGAACCTAAAGGCTTCCTTTGAAAGGATTCTGCCCAAAGGGAATCCTCTAGGATGAGGAGAGGTATGTGGAGAGAGTAAATGGGCAGTTGTTGGCCGAGCCAAAGGCTTGAGGAGTGTTTGAAATTAGGTAGAGGTGGGGGCCTTTTATAAGAGGAGAGGAGGGGTACTTTTGGAAAGTAAGAAATATTACTTTATTTGAAAATGTGTTTCGGTTTTAAAAGGTCCCACATTGATATAATTCGTGGATAAGGTGATAAGGATTCGAAATAAACTCATCCAATTGGTTTTGGACATGTTTAGGTCATAGATGTTACATTATCTTTCCATTTTATTTAAATCGTTAAATAATGAGGTCATCGCTGCATCATCATGATGTCATAAATAATTTATTTTATTTAAAGTCTAAAAATTATAAAAAAATACTATGATGTAGGAAATATTTTTATCATTCCAATGACCATTTATAATTAATAATCTGATCTTTATAACCCCATGTAAAAATTGTTTTCGTAAAACATATGATGTTTGTGTCATTTTTACTTTTACATTAAATAAAACGTTATTTATGTCATTTCCCATCCAAAGTGGCTCCATGGGGTCCCCAAGTTTACCCATGGCTTTTCTTGGTCGGCAATTACACATCCAATGAGGTTAGGACATGTGTCAAGTTAATTTCATATTATTAAAACATTATTTTTACCTTAAACTACACTAATTACCTCTAATCGCGATTAAGAACTTAATAAGTTACTATTCACCAAAAAAATTATTTTTATCCCATTGAACCACATTTTATTTCTTAATGACAACCATGTATGTCGGATTTTTTAAATTCAAAACACAAAGATGGCAAATTTTCATTTAAACGGAAAAATCAGTTTTTATAAGTACCACTTAGTGGTTACACTATTCATCAAAAATTGAAGTTTTTCAGAAAAATCCCAAAAATTCACCCTAAGCTATATTTGATATTCCGAATTAAAAAATGAAGTCCATTTTAAAAAATTCACAACATATAATTTTCATTAATTAAATTAATAATTAATTCCCGTTGTCAGAGAAAATAGCGTGTTTTTATGAAACAATAAGTATCCAAAGATTGACACTGGTTTAAGTCTGATTTCAAAGTGAAATTAATTCCAACGACCACTATTTGATTTAACGGTAAAAATATATTTTAATTTCACATTAAAACCAAATAAAAAGATAATCTAATCATATAAATATATTATATTAAAAAGAGGTTTTGAATTAAAATACAACATTTACACTATTCATTAAAAAAATGATCTTTGTCGGAAAGATACCAAAAATTTACACAAAGTAAAATTTGATGTCCCGATTCTTAATAAGAGTTTTATTTGGTCCATAAGAATGTTTAAGAGTGAAAAAAACTATATTTAATGATGGTTCAACATCAAAAGGTGATAAGTGAACCTTTAGTGAAAACTAGGGCATATACGCCTAAAATTGAATTCTTTCCGTATTTTAAGCCTCTATCCTTTATTGGATAAATGTAAAAACATTTAAAAACATATATAATCATATTTTAGTTATTTATATCCATTCCCTCCATTACAACAGCTACATGTTAACTACCATTTAAAATAATATTATTTTATTATTAGAGTGCAACATAAGATTCCCAAGAAACTCGTTGTTGCGTGTTGGGTACGCCATCAAGCATTTCATCCCCTTTAAAGTCATATTAATATTTTATTCACAAATATGGATAAATATGAAAATTTCATATTCTTTATTTACCTGGGGTTTTACATCCTTCCCCCCTTTTGGGAATTGCGTCCTCGCAATTTTAAAATTGCGCTTGGAAACATCCTTGAACGTCCCACATCAGAACAAGATTCGGTAATACAATCACTTTAAAATAAAAAAAGATAATCACAGAGGTCACCCGAGTTAACCCATACTAGGAGTCCAAGTATGAAAATATGGACATGGAGGAGAAAACATAGTGTCATGTTGTGATGGAGAGTGATAGAAAACATGTTTAGGAGAAAGTTAACAATAAGAAAATCACAAACTTGTGATGGGTTAAACGGTGTTGGGTTCCCCAGTAGGAAAAGTTAATAGACAACATTTTTGTATTAAGTTACTTATTATTGAGGAATTTATTCATAAGGAAGCATAATCACTTATCATGTTGACTTTCAACTTTTACTAGATTCCTTAGTCAAACTCATATTTTTTCCAAAAGACGAGTATTTAGGGAGACTTGTTCACATTAAGAGTACTATAATCAACTTCTAGAGAATCACCTAATCCAAAAAAGATAACTATATACTTCCCATATCTTTGGACCTTAACCATAACCAAAACCAAAAAGGTTTGTACAAGGTTAGATAATCCAGAAAAGGATAACCCTTTATAAAAAGAAAATCTATTCTTAATCTCCAAAATTTGTCAAACAAAACCCAAAGTTCAACAAGGATCATCCGATAAACAATTTATCCATAAAATTCTTCAAAGTAAACCAATATAAGATTGAAACCCAAATATTTGAAGGATTTAGTCATATAGTCTTCCAAGATAAATCATAACATTTATCTCCAAACAATATCAGTTGCTCCTAAAGTCTCGTATTGAAAATTAATTAACCTAATCACATATCCTCCATGATAGGTTAATCATTTTCATAAATAACCCAAAATCAACTTACTCTTAATTCATAAAATCATATAACAAAAAAGAATCGGTCAAACTAACCAGGTACTTCACGTAGTCCAGTGGTAGGTGATAAATACCAGTCGCACTTTGGTTGTGGGTTCGATTCCCGCGGCTTTGTCCGACGCGACGGGTTGTCACACGGTCTGCGTGTTGTCCTTTTTCCAAAACTATATAATTCTTAAAACATTCCCCAAAAGGAGATAAAATATTCAAAAATAATCATAACATATTTTAACCTCAAGTTTATCTCATGCCCTTCATTTTCCATCATATCATATAAAAACCCATAATTACCTCAAAAGTAAGGATCATATAAACCCTAATGGTTACCTTAATAATTATTACCTGAATTTCCACATCGAGTTGGCCATCTCGTACATGATGCATTAGAGAACTCACCAAGGTTGAAGTGGTTGATCATGACTCCTTGATAGTTGGTTTAGAACAACTATGAGATTCCTCATTGAATCCCCCATCTCATCCAGTATCTTAATCAGAGAACCACCACAGTTTCCTTCAAACCCATTGTCACTTTGGTGCCTGCTAGATCCGGCCATTTACTAAAACCAAAAAGGTCAGTGTGAGTATATCAACATAACCATCATGTACTAATGAGGAATATAAACACTAAGATATTCTTACTCATTCACTTTATCTAAAACTACGACTCTTTCTGAAATCCTAACCATTATGGTAATGTCACTTGTTCTTAGAGAATACCCTAACCTCTAAAGTTATCTAAACTGACCTCTGATACTAACTATAAGGCCCCAGCCTTAAACCTTACTTAATCTTGAGTTATTACAAGATTACACATGGAGGATCTTTTCAGGTTTAGAGTTTTAGAGAATTAGATCATGAAACTTGCATTACATTCCACATTTAAGCAAAGTGTTTACATAAAAGACAGTATTCATTCTTCCCATCAATGGAAACATATTTAAAATATAACACGGATTCTTTCTTGACACATCCTTGACACTATCATCACATCATGTACCTTTCCCTTGACCTGTGAAAAACATTTCACAAAACTTGGGATGAGCATAAAAAGCTCAGTAAGGGATATAAAAATATGGAATGGAAACATGGGTACATATATACATAAGGATGAGATCATACTTTACCCATAAAACATAAGCTCTTTAACATACCTCATCAAATCATGAATAAATCATAGAAATCATAAGACATAAAGGTATCTTGAGGCATTCATAACATTCTTACGTAGGGAGTAACCCTCTTGGTTACGTTTGGAATACCCATCACAGTATATTCCCTAAATCTCTTCGGAGAAACCTTAACGTTTCACTCCTTCGCATTACCCAATGCATTGGAGAGCTATATCGGGCTCACCCGCCCTTAGTTTATCACGGAACCACTCGTTTTCATAACAATGCCCAAGAAACATAACATAAACATATCACATAAAACATTCATAAAGGAAACATAACATTTCCACATTTCAATCACAATATAACATTTTTTTATATTGAAATAATTAATCCATTCAAAAAGAAACCATTTCCAAAACCATTTAAAACATTTAATAAAGAGAATTTTGAATCAAAGTGTCTCATACCACCTTGAAGATTTTAAAATTTTAAACCATTAATATCCATATAAATAAATCCTTAAAACCATTTTGAAAACATGGATATTAATAAGAACAAATAATTAAAACATTTAAAACAATATTTTGGTTAAAGGGGTTTTACCAAAATTAGAGACACTTGAATACAACAATTGAGGAATAACATTTAGTCAGAACTTTATAATATCATGAGAATAAATGGATTCATGATATAATACTCCAAAGGACAGTATATACACCATATAAGAGTGAATTGGTGCATAACAACAATGAACCCTCAATAGAAATGTCAAATGTGATGAAATCCCTTATAAAGAAGGTATCCTTAAATTAAGGACAAATCAATCTCAAAAATATGTGTGACAAATATAAATACACCCAATATAAGTGGATATTAAGTGTAAAACAATAAAAGTTCATTCACACATATTCAATGGATGACAAATTAAATGACTACATGTTGAACCCAAAGAAATCGAAATTGGGTTAAAAAGTTCCCTTGACAGCCTAACAGCATCACATCAAAATGAGTTGATGAGAGATAAAAAGTGTATCTCATCACTTGGAAATAAAATTTACATCAATAAGGATATATGAGAACATATCCCTACATAACAATATGTAAATTAAAAGACCCAACAAAATAAGTCTTTTAAAAAAAAGGAGGGTGAAAGGTTCCCTTACCGACTTGGGTATCTTTCAAAACATACACCCCATGAAAGAAGGGAAATAGATCATTGATGTAAATACTCATAAACGAAATTATATTACACAAAGAGTATAATAATGGGCAGTACATACACCACTCAATGGAATTTGTGGCAAATGTAGCATAAATCTCATGGGAATAAAAGTGAGATGAAAAATCCCTTATGAAAACTTGGCAGCCTAACGGCGCCACATAAAACTTCCGAATATGGATTGATAAGATCAAATAGGGTATCTCATCACATTACAATAAAATGTACAGAAAGAGGAATATAAAATAACATCCCCAACATTACAAAGAGGAGCTTAAAATAAGTGACATAAAGGAGAGTACTTAAAAAGAAAGAGAGAGGTTAGATCTCTTACGAAAGTTCGGCAGCCTAACGTCGCCACTCAAAACATCCAAAATGGATTGATAAGAGAGAATAGGGTCTATCATCACATGAACATAAAAATTACAGTAAGTTTAGTATGAAATATCATCCGAATAACAAGAAATATGAGCTTTAAAAGGAATGACATAAAAGTGTGTACTTAAAAAGAAAGAGAGGAGTAGGATCCCTTACCTCGGGTCCGACTTGACTCGATCGTTCTTTAATCTCCTGAATAATAAACTTGAGTTAATTTATACTTCCTTAAGAACTTTTTTCAAGTTCATTATTCCTTTTATATCACTTATTACCATGTCATAAACATTATGTAATCATTTAAGTTAATAATATTTGTTTTGTCGATATTTGGTTCTTAAGTCGAAAGTGGACTTCTTACAATTACATGTTGTTCGTGTGGCCAAATGTTTATTATATCCAGAATTGTATTCATGATGTAGATATCATATATGTCATATATATCCAGTAAATTAATGAATTTATAACATTACATAATCATTTAGAGGTAAGAAATGAAATGCACCGTTCATGGAGAGGGTAAGCCGTACGTACGCAAGAATGCTACTTTCATTTCTATTTCGTATTTTATAGAATGGAATCATAATTATATATAGGTATATTATAATTCCAGTATAATATCATATATAATATCATAGTTCCATCCTTTATACGTCCCACATATGGTATTTAACGAATCAAATCACTTTGAGGGGGCGGTAGTCCGCACTTCCTTAAATGAAGATATCGCGTATACCCATAATGGAAGCCATAAAGGTAAGACACAAATGAAAACTACAGAAGATTAAGTAAAACATAAACATATTATATATCATATATAAAAATAGTGATATCATAATGGCCACCTTTTATGTTGTTTAATGAGTATTGAACAATCATCGTTTCGGGAGGCAGAATTTCGCCATCCACGGAAACCGTATGTTCTTTAACCATTTGATGTAGTTGTGTGAGAGTGTAGCTCGAATAAATCTAATGAAAACATCCTATTATATTTAAGATACTGGTGTTTTTACAAAAGAAGTAAATAAAAAGAGTTTAGGGGGTTGGAGAAGCAAAATAAAACAAATGAACATGAGAGAATGAATTATCTTTAAAAGTGTAACTCCTTTTGATTTGAGACTAAAGGCTTACTTTGAATGGATTCTGCCCAAAGGGAATCCTCTAGGATGAGGAGAGGGATGTGGAGAGAGTAAATGGGCAGGGTTTGGCCGAGCCAAAGGCTTGAGGAGTGTTTGAAATGAGGTAGAGGTGGGGGCCTTTTACAAGAGGAGAGGAGGTGTACTTTTGGAATGTAAGAAATATTACTTTATTTGAAAATGTGTTTCGGTTTTAAAAGGTCCCACATTGGTATAATTCGTGTATAAGGTGATAAGGCGTAGAAATACACTCATACAATTGGTTTTGGACATGTTTAGTTCATATATTTTACATTATCTTTCCATTTTATTTAAATCGTTAAATAATGAGGTCATCGCTGCATCATCATGATGTCATAAATAATTTATTTTATTTAAAGTCTAAAAATTATAAAAAAAATAATATGATGTAGGAAATATTTTTATCATTCCAATGACCATTTATAATATAAAATATAATCTTTATAACCCCATGTAAAAATTGTTTTCGTAAAACATATGATGTTTGTGTCATTTTTACTTTTACATTAAATAAAAAGTTATTTATGTCATTTCTCAACCAAAGTGGCTCCATGGGGTCCCCAAGTTGACCCATGGCTTGTCTTGGTCGGCCATTACACATCCAATGAGTTTAGGACATGTGTCAAGTTCATTTCATATTATTAAAACATTATTTTTACCTTAAACTACACTAATTACCTCTAATCGCGATTAAGAACTTAATAAGTTACTATTCACCAAAAAAATTATTTTTATCCCGTTTAACCACATTTTACATCTTAATTACAACCATGTATGTTGGATTTTTGAAATTCAAAACACAAAGATGGCAAATTTTCATTTAAACGGAAAAATCAGTTTTTATAAGTACCACTTAGTGGTTACACTATTCATCAAAAATTGAAGTTTTTCAGAAAAATCCCAAAAATTCACCCTAAGCTATATTTGATATTCCGAATTCAAAAATGAAGTCCATTTTAAAAAATTCACAACATATAATTTTCATTAATTAAATTAATAATTAATTCCCATTGTCAGAGCAAATAGCTTGTTTTTATGAAACAATAAGTATCCAAAGATTGACACTGGTTTAAGTCTGATTTTAAAGTGAAATTAATTCCAACGACCACTATTGGATTTAATGGTAAAAATATATTTTAATTTCACTTTAAAACCAAATCAAAATATAATCTAATCATATAAATAAATTATATTAAAAAGAGGTTTTGAATTAAAATACAACATTTTACAATATTCATTAAAAAATGAACTTTGTCGGAAAGATACCAAAAATTTACACAAAGTAAAATTTGATGTCCCGATTCTTAATAAGAGTTTTATTTGGTCCCAAAGAATGTTTAAGAGTGAAGAAAACTATATTTAATTATGGTTCAACATCAAAAGGTGATAAGTGAACCTTTAGTGAAAACTAGGGCATATACGCCTAAAATTGAATTCTTTCCGTATTTTAAGACTCTATCCTTTATTGGATAAATGTAAAAACATTTAAAAACATATATAATCATATTTCAGTTATTTCTATCCATTCCCGCCATTACAATAGCAACATGTTAACTACCATTTAAAATAATATTATTTTATTATTAGAGTGCAACGTAAGATTCCCAAGAAACTCGTTGTTGCGTGTAGGGTACGCCATCGAGCATTGCATCCCCTTTAAAGTCATATTAATATTTTATTCACAAATATGGATAAATATGAAAATGTCATATTATTTATTTACCTGGGGTTTTACACATTGGATGCCTGCAAAAATTTCTAAAACAGCTCAAGGTTCTAACTGAAACTGTCAAGGCTTCACCTGCTTCTGGTCAGATCTCCACACCTTCTATGGATGATTCTATGCTAAGATCCATAATAAAGGAAGAATTTCATAATGCCTTCAGTGGATTGAATCTATCTTCTTTGTCATAAGTGATTAAGAATAGTGATAGAGCATTGGACTTGGTTAGGATTCATTCTAAGATAGCCAATGATGCTCAACAAGAGGTCACCAAGAAAATAGATTTGTATATCTCCCAGATTTTCTCTAAAATTGATATGACAGATCACTTTAGATATCTTGTGGAAAACTTGAGAATCCCTCCGGAGACTCAAGCTTTTAAAGCTCAAGTTCAGAAACTTTCAGAGTTCACCAGATTGTTGGACAGATTTATGGAGAATAAGGATTATTTTAAAAAGTCTATGAAATATGGTGGTGAAATAATTACTGATTTAATCAATCTTTTGAAGTCGTATCTTCATGTGCAGAGTACTGCTATAGTTGCTCCAGCTTCTGCACCCCTTAGACCTAGTCTACCTGCCTTAGCCTCAACTACCATGACAGCTATCCAAGCTCTTTCTCAGATCCGGCCAATCATTTTTGACCAACCACCGCCTAGATCTTCTACTGCTCCTACTTTGGCTCCATCTGTTTTTGAAGGTCTACCCTTACCCTCATTGTCTACTACATCTATGCCTTCTTCTACTTCAGCACCAGCTCCTTCTGCTGATGAAGGAAAATACAAAGTGGGTCCTTGAAGAGTACAAGGACTGTTTTATCTTTTTGATGTGATTTATTTTGTTGTTTCATGTTTTATTTTATTCTGAACCCTTTGATTAATGCCAAATGTCGTGTTTCATTTCATTCTCTCTACTTTTTGATAATCCCAAAAGGGGGAGAACACCTACAGGTGTCCGTTCTATAATGTTTTTTCTATGCTAGTATCTTTAATATTACATGTCATTTATATTCTGCCTATATCTGATCTGTGATAATCAAAAAGGGGGAGATTGTTGGACTCCTCATGTTTTAATCATTTTTTAATGACCACAAATCTTATTACCGTTAATTAATCTCAATCTTCATTGCACATCTTGCTAATGATTTTCAATCTCAATAATATCTACACATCATGTTTTGATGATAAAAAATCTTATGGATGTTAATTACACTCTTTATTATTTACAAGTCTCATGCATGATCAAAAATCTCACATATATTATCACACCTTTATATTTATGATTCAATCTCTTTTAATCTCTTGTGATTAAACTTAATCCATGTTCTGTATATTACTGTCTAAGTCCAAATACAAATATTTTTCTAAGTATGGACTCACCGTGACCCAGACACCGTGACCCAGACACCGTGACCCAGACACCATGACCCAGACACCGTGAAGGACTCACCGTGGCCAGACACCATGACCCAGACACCGTGAAGAACTCACCATGATCAGACACCGTGACCCAGACACCGTGAGCTAGACACCGTGACATGGACATACCGTGACATGTAGATACCGTGAAGCTCACACAGTGATGCTCATACTGTGAAGCTCACACCATGAAGAAGACACAATTTCCTTAATCATTGTGACACTGTTTCTTAACCTTTTTTCAATATTATTTAAATAATGATAATGGTCATATTTGTTGTTTTTAATGCAATTAATGTTATTTAATGATAGTTGTTGGCATGTTAGGAAACCTTATCTTGAACCTATGAAAAGGGAATAATTCCTACTGCCAGATCTCGTGGAATATAAGAAAGACTAAGATGCAGTACACATGGGTGTGCAAGAAGCACAAGTAGTGACGTGAAAGTGTGGAGATACAACGAGGAGAACATACATACATCAGAGAACAATCTTGGAAAAAAGGAGATTGCAAGATATTCATAGAACTCTCATGAGTGCAATCCAATACTGCTGAAGAACACATGATGAATCACAAGAAATTTATCACTCCTGAAGAAGACAAGCTGAACTACGACACTCTGTTTTTCAACAGAAAAACCAGAGAATGACTCAGAAGCATTCCTGCTGAATCCAATGAGTCTAGAACTGCATTGATAATAACTAGAGCTTTCTAAACTCTCATCTATCTTCTCTACGTGATTTAATTATTAACTTTCGAGTAGTGTGGTGTACTCTGTATATCTTTTACACACACTCTCTCCTGCACTGTACAGGAGGATATCAACATCCTCACTCAAATTATCTTAACTCCTGTTTACCCACGTCAACTGTGGAAGAGGTCCTTATGTGACCTGGTCTTTGTTTTGTTTCCCACGAAGAACAGTGGTAGAGGTCCATGCGTGGCCTAAAAAGTTTTTTAAACTGTTGTTAACCCCGATCCAGGGCGTGGATCAAATATATATATATTTGAGATGACTAAGTCTCGGATTGAGAATGAACCTCTTGTTTTACATGTTGTGCATCTTTAATTTAATTTTAAAGTATACTACATATATCTTATTTATTCTGCTGCTATTACATTGAAATACAAAACTATTTTGAAGCTACTTTGATAGATAAATTATAAAGTGTTTAAACTTATTGTAAATCAGTAGATTAGTTTCAAAAGTTTTTTTGATCTTGTGGTTAAACTAACTGAGACCTAATCAATATTTGAGAAGCAAAGTGAACATTTACAATCTGTATAAATTCACTATAGTTTAACTCGTTTTACAAATCGGGGGATTTTAACTAGACAATATTTTAACAGAAATTTTTATTGGAACTCAATTCATCCCCCTCTTGAGTATCCACTCTGACCAACATAAGTTACTTTACTTGTTGAATAATATGTCATGTTGAATTTGGTGAAAATAATTTTAAAGAAATACATTTTGATTTGGACCACATTGAGGATAAATTTTGTTATTTTAATAGTGGTGAAACTACAAATTTAGATTTTTATCCATAATTTTTTAGTTTTATCTCTCTCATGAATAAATATTAAATATTTTTGAAGATCATCAAGTAGATAAAGTAATTGGTGATATAATAAGGATAATTCCATATATGACACAAATTTGATTATGGAAATGCATTAATGATTAAAAATGTTTGATATCAATAAATGTTTTACCATATTTAAACAATGCAAGAATACAAATATTACTGGGACCAAATGGATCATTAGAAAAAACATACATGATTCAGGATAAATAATTAGATACAAAAAATTTTTATATCTAAAGGTTATAATAAAAAATATTTAATAGATTTTAAAGAATCAGTTTCCCTTTGTTTCACAATTATAATCTATAATAACTATTTTGTAATATGCATCTCATTATAAAATTAAAATGTTTCAAAAGGGTTAAAAATTCTTTTTTAAATGTTTATATTTTTATTTTTTTGTAAAAATACATCACATATTAGAGAATTAATCTAATCCTAACCCTATTTTGAAATATTCAAATGACCTTTATTGTTTTAAATAAGATCTTCAAGAATGGTTTGAGAGGTTGTCATTATTTTTTTAGTAATTTTTTCAAATTGGGTAAAGTTGATAAAATATTTATTATTAGGAGGGATTCAAAATTTTGTTCAATTATTGAAACTTATCGTGATTATATTATAATTAGATCTTCAGGTTTTTTAATTAATTTTCATGTTTAATGTCTTCAGAGTTTTTCATCGTCATTATTGGTGAACTCAAATTCTATTATGGATTGAAACTATTTTAAATAAAAATTGTATCATTCTTAATAAATAAAAATATTCTAATGAATTATTTAAAATGATTAGTATTGATGGTTATAAAAGATCAAATATTATGATTAATATTTCATGTAGTTTAGATTATGATTAATATAGATTTTTTTGATAATATGATATTTAGATCTATGACTGGAAGTTTTTTTTTATTTGATACCATTTATGAAAGGATTGGTGATTTCATTGTTTATATGTTCTTGATTATAATAAATTCCCAAATATAGAGTCATTCAAAAGTATATAAAATTATAATTAATTATATTAATGGTTTTTTGAATCTCTGATGGTTTTATCCTACTCATACATTATCTAATGTAACGGTTTTTTCATATTAATATTATTATGGATGAAATATAGATAGAAAAATCACAACATTTATCTGTCACTTTTTTTTTAAATTATTGGTTTTAGGGTTTATAAGAAACAACTGTTAGTATATTTATCAACTAGTAAGACTGATTATGTTACTATTTCATCTTTTTTATTATAGTTCTTATTGATTAATGACACTATTTTTTATTTTATTTTCTGTTTTTAAAAGATATTGATTTATTGGGATAATACATAAAAAATTTACATATCTACAAATTCTTGGCATCATTATATTTCTAAACACATTGATTTTATATATAAATTTCATAGATATCATGTCAAAAAAGGGAATATATTTCTTGAATCATTTTCCACAGAGAATCACGTTGCTGACATATTTATTAATCCCTTAGATTTAGCTATGTTTGATAAAAAAATAAAAATTAGTATGGTATTAATTTAAAATATTTTTAAGAGAATTTACATTATGTTATTGATATGATTATTTATTTTATTTATTTACTACTTAGAGTTAATGTTAAAATATTATATGGTTCACTGGAATATGCTTTATTAGTTGGTCACCACCTATTTCATTTAATATCATTATAAATTTTCATTGAATGTCTTGGTATATTTTAATATCTCTGAGAGACTTGTAAAATATTTTTCAAAATTTTTTCTTCCTACTATATTTGAGATAGAACATATATATTTAAGTAGAGTTTAATTGTTTAGTGTATATTAAGGGTAAAATTCATTACTAGTATTCATTAAGGAGAGTTTAGATAAACTATGAAATTTTTAATTGTTATTTTGTTTCCCAATAATAGTTTCTTATCCTTAGGGATGAATGGTTGCATATAAAATTTATATACTTTCTAGGAATCTCTTTTGCATAATATCAAAATGGGGGGAATTTTTTAGTATTTTCTTTTATTTTTTAATTATTAAAAGGTGGTATAAAATTGAAATGGATTCGTTAAACTTCTTTAGTATTCTTTTTTGTTGTTCAGAGTGAGTATCTCAATATGGGTTGAATTAAGTACACAATAAAACATTCCACTAAAACAAGCTTAAATACCCCCCCCCCCAATTTAATTAAAAACAACTTAGTTTACCAAAATCGAAGATCAATATAATTTATGATATTTTAAAATACTTCTCAAATAGTTATTAAGTCTTAGTGAAAATAATATGGAAACTATTTGGACTTATTAAATGAACTCACTTTATTAAAATTTTATATAAACAGTAATTAATATTAGTTATCAAATTAGTTTTTTTGTTTAATGTTTTAAAAAAAATCAGATTAATGATTTAAAATGAAGCAAAAAACATGCAATAGAATTAAAAAGGGGGGTTAATTATCAAGACATCACGTAATCCCCTCCAAATGAAAATTAACCAATTCGATGCATATTATATAAATATTGATACATAACCTAGATCCAGTAAACATAAAATATCTAACTAGTAATCCAGGCCACACATAGACCTCTTCCATAATGATCATGGGAATAAAACAATCACATTACACACATGGAATTATTCAAAATATCATGGGTAAAAAAATTAAATAGAGTGTATAAAATATCTTCTATCATCTTGTTGAAACTCAAGATACAGTGTTCTTTCATTAAATAGGATTAACCACACATTTCTCAAAATGTAAATGTATTAAATAGAAAGAGAAAGTATAAATATGTATAAAATATAGAGTTTCTCGATCTTATGCTCTATAAAATCTTGAGACTCTTCAAATGTATCTTGGAGAGGATCTCAAGTCATATTTATGAAAATCATAGTAAAATATAGCATCATAACCACTCTTTGTTATGAAAGTGGAAAGGAACTAGAAGTTTGATGTGCATTAATCTTCAAAAATCGGTTTTGTGGTTTGAATTCATCATGAAAGGAACTTAGTAAGTGTAACACTTGAAAATGTGTTTTCACTCAGACAACATGCATGAAATACGTGTATGAGGGAGTCTTCACTTTTTTGATATACAAATAGTTTATAGAAGTGTATTTTTAAAGAATAATCTTCCAGACCTTCTACTTATCTTATTGTATTCCAAAACACACTTTAATGTATCCCAACACTAAATAATAAAATAAATATAAAATAATCCATTTCATCAAATTAACTAAGATAGTTGTTAGAAAATGTTAATTCAAAATAAAAAGAAAAGGGATATTAAATCATTTTTTGGTGATACAATTCGGAAGTGAATTAAGATAGAAGTGAGTTAGGCTAATGGTACGACATCTGGTGATAGGTCATTCTTAATGGTGACTCATCTCAGCATCATGTCTTTTTTGATGGTAGGTCTTTTAAAAAAAATTCCAAATTTCTTTTTAGTGGGTAAAGTTTTTGAGTAGATCATTTTTTATGGTGACTCAAGTTCAATAGTGCTCCATATCTAGTGGTGACGTAATCTGGAATTGATTCATCCTTAATGGTGAATCTGTTCTTCTGGTCGGTATTTTGAATAATCATCTAAATTTTCATATTGATGATGAGTTAACACTGATGATGAGTCATTCCTAGAGGTAACTCATCTTCAACAGTGAGTCTTTTAAATACTTAGAAAAAATTTCACCAAACATCCTTATATAATAAAATGCTACCATAAAACATAAAACTCATTAAAAACATAATAAAAATAATTTTGTGATCATTAAAACAAGGGTTAAAACAATCTCCACCTATTTTTCTCCCAAATCATGGCATTTTATAAACCATGTATAGAATAAATTTGGCTTAAAATATATTATATTAACACTTAAAAACATTTTCACGAGTTTGATCATGAAAGATAAAATATTTAAAAAAAAGGTAATATAATTAAAATGGAATCAAAGAAATTAAACTAAAAAAGGATAGTATGAGAAAATAAAATAACCATAAAATTAAATAACCATAATTAATTAAGATGGTATTACAGTAAAAAATTAGATACACATGTCATCAAATGTATGGTATCAAGAAAATATAATATTGATGGTATCCAAGGATAAAATTACTCTAAAAATAGAAAATAAATTCCAAATTCATTATCACCCTTTTGGGATTAAAAAAAGTGAAAATAAATTAGTAAATGGAAAGAGGAAAAAGATAAATGATAAGAGAAATTAAATTAATAAAAAAATGAATGGAAGTAAATTCAAAAAGAGATACAAAATAATCATACTAGAAATACCTATTAAATATTTAAATTAAAATTTCATTGATTATCATCCAGGGTATTGGTAATAGTAGGTACCTTTCCCTTTCCCTTTTCAGAGTAAGAGTTCATAGTTTTATAAGCCTTTGAAACTTTGGTGGAAACTATAGGGAAAATAGGTAGAGAAGGAGACTCTCATATGATAATAGGCAAGATACTCTAGCCAAATTCTCTTGGATTCAAACTGAAAGGCTAGAACCAAGAAGGTAAAAGTTCATTAAGAGCACAGGTAATATGAGCTCTGAAAAACATTGGATCAGATGTTGAAGGTGTGAGATGAGTAGTTATTGGAATGGAATACTGATCCAATACTATGGTGATAAAAAATGAATAAAGTGATCCATCAGATTGAGGAATTTTAGGAAAATATTTCTTCCGCTTTCTGTGGCACTAAAAAGTGCTTTATATCCTCTATAAACAACTTCAACACCAGGGTCATCACTTTCAGTGGATTATCTTTTTCGTTGAAGGATTGAGTAACTGGAGGCATCCTAAGGGTCTTAGAGAAGAACTTAAAATGATACTTGAACTCATGATTAGTATAGATCCTTTAAATGTAATACTTGATTTCCTTTGTAATATATTCTCTAACATATATGACTTCATTTAGGAATTCCCTAACCATCCTGTAATATGGTCACTATGATCCCTAATTTTCCTCAAACTCTATTGAGGGATATCAGGGACATCTCCAGAAATAGGTCAAAGCTCTTCCATTACCACTGACTATATCAGATCAACATCCAATGAAGTAGTGGGAGATAAATCATTGTAAGTAGAAGAAATAGAAGTAAATGTCTCCAACCACTCCATCAAGGAATCCATACTAGTAGTAAAAAATTTCCTCATTCCCTCTATCACTAATCTCAAAGAATCCGTCTCACCTACAAGTATTTTATTATATATATCTACATAATAAATTTGATTCATCATATTAGGTTGGATATGGTGTATCAAAAGCTCAAACAAGTATATTTCATATTTATCACTAAGATTAGTGACATGAGGGGCCTGGTTTTTCTACAACATACCAAAAATCAGAGAGAAACCTCTCTCTAAAGGATTCCAGGTTAGCTCTAGATACAACATCTATAGGTACTGAACAAACCTCAGGGGGAACAAAATCCTATACTAGATCAGTACTAGCGGCTATATATGAAAAAAATCTATGTATCTCCCCTGCGACATCATTCTGCTTCACCATTGATCCCTTAGGATCCATATCTACTCATAGTATAATAACCAATCTCTAATCATCAGATTTAGTATATTCTAAACCATGTCTGATATATTTATGATACTTATTGGAGGTTTTGGGCATAGTGGAATCAAGTGATGGGTGGTTCCCGATAATATATTTTTTCCTAATAAATGATCAATCTAAGATCATTACAACTATGAATGTCAGGATCCATGGAATTTAGTCAAGGAAATAGGCAATTTAGAATTGTGTCAAACCAAGAAAGATGGATCAACACATATTGTTTTTAATTAATTTAATTTGATAAATAATTACCTATAAGGAATGATGTTTTCAATGATGTGTCTAGAGACATATCTGTGGTGAATATTTATTACATTGTAGAAACAAAGTGTAGATTTACTCTATTAGTGATCCACACATGTTCCAAGAATCTCCAAACATCACTGAAGGATTCTTCATGTGCTAGTATGAAAGATCCTTGTGCTTGTGTCATCCACCTTGATCACCTTGAGAATCACTTCCAATGTTTTCTTCGTGATCTGGTGAAGGAGGATTTCTCACCATTCTTATGAGAATTATAGGATAATGGATATTTATAAGATTAAGAGGATTCTCCTATAATCATTATTCACAACCAAATGGGATAATGAGAACATAATATGACTGGTTATTTATATTTTTGGGGTTAATATAAAATAATTTCACAAGTTCACTAATTATTATTTAATCCAAGAAAATCCTCATCTCAAATAATAATAACAATATTATTATTTCTCAATATGTTCTTAACATGAGGATTGTAATTAAATATTATTCCGTTAAAAAAACATTCAATATTATTATTTCCACCAGACCTTTAATCTCATTCCACCCTTTCTCCACAATATTTATCGGGCCTTGTATAATGTGTATTTATTTATTAAATAAATATCACTATATTATTCACCAATAAATAAATAAATATTATATTTACTGAAAAAAAATATTTATATGAAATCAATCATACATGAATAATTATTAAACCACACATGGGAATAATACATATTCAACCTTCTGAATAATAAATAAAAATATATTATTTAACTGAGATTCTGGATACACGTAGATTGTGGACCTCTAGGACTCTTTCTCAATGGAATTAGGCAAAGCAACCTAAAGTACAAGGTTAGAATCTAACAATACACCAAGGCATCCATAGAAAAAGAAGTTAATGCCACAACAACATGTCACCTTACATGAATTCTTATAATCTAATATAATCCCTTTATCACAATATTTCAAATCAAGTAAGTTACATACTAGTGCCATCAACCAATATGCTTGATATCTCTTTCATTGATTTTTTTGGAAATAGAACTTGCCTATATAACACCATAGATATGGATTTATTTAGAATATATCATTTCCATCAAAATTCCTAAGATATTAACTTCCATTAATAAAAAATGGTATAAATCCTTTCTCACATTATTCATTAACGCAATATTACTCATGACACACCCAACATATCCTAGTACACCGCGAACATCTATCACAATGGTTTTCATCAATACATCTAGATGCATGACTCATAATAATCATTAATAATAATCTTAAATTCTATGGACCAATACAAAAATATGGAGATACAAATATCCAATGACACATTCAAATGTGGATTTATTACTGGAGGGTTTCCTTCTCATAATATCCATACTAGATATTACCAAGGGCGTACAACATGAGAAGGTTCTTCGAAGTCCTATGAGTCTATAACTCTGATACCCTATATAATTTGTGTCCCTCCACTGTTATCATCTATCTATATAACATATATTCAATAATAGTTTCATAGCACATACGAGTTCTCATCATAGTGGGGCAACTGTTATGACCTTTTAGTGTGATAGATACTCTTAAGAAATTATCACATCTTATGTTACACAAAAGAACAATCATGTTGTTATAATGAGTTTATTAATATTCAGAACCATGAATATAAGTTATCATAAAGTAAAAAAGAAGTTGTTTCTAGGGAACCAACTTCAACAGAATCCCAATTTCACTATAGCCAACTACTAGCAACCTTCATTCCGTTAGCTCTCACATGATACTCATGCTTCTATTGAGAAATTATTTTAGTCAAGGGGTCATCCACGTTCTCTTACATGGGTAATATTCTAACTAAAACATTAACCCTTTGATAGAAACACCTCAAAAGGTGATACTTTTTGAGTATATGATTTGTTTATTAGTGTAGCATTGTCTCTTTTGCAAGATCCACTGCTGTAGTATTATCATAATACAATATGATATGTTCCTTACAACTAGGTACTACATGAATATCTTGAAAAAAGTTATGAATCCAAAAGGCTTCCTTGGATGCATCAGAGGCCTCTATATACATGGAATTCACTAAAGAATCTATGACAACTGTATTCTTTGAACTCTTATAGATCACAAATCCTCCATTGAGGGAGAAAACATATCTTTATTGCAACTTTATATCAATTATATCTTTTTTAAATCCTGCATCAGCATACCCTCTGATGATAAGGTCATAGTCCCCTCCATACTCTAGTAACATATCCTAAGTTATTCCTAGATACTTAAGGATAATCTTAATAGAAGTCCAATGTTTTTCTCCTAGATCTTATTAATATCTTAATAACATGATCAATACAGATGCAACATCGGGTTTAGTAAATAACATATCATACATGATTGATCCTATCATTGAAGCATATGGGATCTTACTCATTCTACGTTTTTCATGTTGTGTATGGGTACAAATTTTCTTAGAAATATGTAAACCATGTGACACTGAAACCAATACCCTCTTGGATTGTTCCATACTATATACATTCAGTATCTATCCAATATATGTACTTTTTATTAGTCCAATCAGCCTCTTGAATCTATCACAAGTAATCTTGATCGCCATAATTTAGGCTGTTTCACCTATGACTTTCATGGAGAAACACTTGTTTAACCAGTCCTTAATAGATTGTAATACTGGTATGTCATTTCCAATAAGTAATATTTTATTAACAAACACTACTAGGATAATGACATAATCATAATTAAACCTCTTGTAAACACATGTATCTCTTTCATTCTTAATGAATCCAAATTCTTTTGTCGATTCATCAAATCAAATGTTCCATGACCTAGAGGATTGATTCAATACATAATTAGATATCTGTAACTTGAAAATCATTTTGGCATCACTTGGAGTCACAAACCCTTCTAGTTGTGCCATATAGGCATCTTCATGAAGGATCCCATTAAGGAATATAGTTTTGAAATACACATATCTAAACTCATAGTCATGGTAAGATGTTATAACAAGTATGACTATGATGGATTTAAACATGGAAACTAGAAAAAAAATTCATTGTAGTTAATTCCATGAAGCTATTTAAAACCTTTAAACAATGTACTTGTTTTATAGGTACTTGCTTTACCTTACATGTCTTGTTTCCTCTTGAATACCCATTTGTATCCAATAGGAGTTATATTAATTGGAACTTTGACTAGAACCCAAACAGGGTCCTGATACATGGAGTCTATCTCAGAATTCATATCTTCTATCCATCTTGCTACTTATGAGCTCTCTACTACATCCTTATATAAGAGAGGTTCACCGTTGTCCAATAATAATGGGTCACCATCCATGGTTACTGGAAAACCATATCTCTCAAGTTCCCTTAACTCTCTTACACTCCTATGCATTACTTGTGTTTTAGGAACTACTTCTTCTACAGGGACTTATGGAACTTTTTTATATACCAACTCATGTGAGTCTTGAGCATCGACTTCATCGAAGTAAATCATTCCCTCACTATCCTTTTTTAGGATGTTCTCCCTCTCAAGAAAGACAAATTGTCTAAAGATAGTCAATTTTTTATCTCAGGGGTTGTATAGGAAGTATCCCTTTGTTTCCTTAGGATACCTTATAAAGATACACTTCATGCCTCGAGGTGTTGTTTTTTTCTGATAAGGTCTTAACAAACGACTTGTAACCCCATAAATGTGTATGCGATATAATGGGTTTCATTACACTCCATTACTTGAATGGAATTCCTTTTTCAGATTTATATGGTAATTGGTTTAATGTGTATTCCATTTTTTGTAATGCATATCCCCAAAAGGATCATGGAACATCTACATGAATCATCATTGTCCTAACCATGTCCAAAAATGTACAGTTTTTCCTTTCACAAACACCATTCCACATTGGTGTATATGGTGGAGTGAGTTAAGATAGAATCCCAATCTCCTATATAAATTCAATGAACTCTTGGTTAAGATATTCACCACCACGATCTGATTTAATATTCTTTATCTTATTACCAAGATGATTCTCTACTTCATTCTTGAATTCCATGAATTTCTCAAAAGACATAAACTTAAACCTTGTCATGTGGATATAGTGACATCTACTCAAGTCATCAGTAAAAGTTGTGAATTAAGAATTCCCACCTCTATGTTCTACTGGAAATGGTCCACACACATCAGTGTGTACCAATCCTAGAAGCTTTGTGGCCCTTTCACCTTATCCACCAAATGGTGGTTTGTGAAGTTCCCAGTTAGGATCCAAGAATCACTGAGATGGGGAGGGGGTGAACTAGTGATATATTTTTATTTTGATGATTCATTATTTTTGAAAAAAAATTTCCTCTTGTTAAGGAGTATCTTCCCTACTAAACACACACAACCACAAGAACACAAGATTTACAAGGTTCACTACTCAACCATAGTAGCTACGCCCTTGGTATGGTATAAAAAAATCTAGTACCACACAATATAATAGAAAATAATCCTTTGATCTGGAATAAAACAAGTAGGATATACCCTTACACTTGTGTAGAAATTGGAAAAAATATACAAGTATATGCACACCCTCTTAGCACAAACATGGAATTACAATATATCAGTGCTTCTTTACAATTGAACAGGTGTATTCTCTGAAGTACAAATCTTCACCTTCCTACCTAGAAGATGGTAAGAACTATCATATACATAAATAAATATGTGTGAAGAAAAGAAATATTTCATGCATCTATTTTAGGTGTCTTGAGCACAAATTTTAGGCCACTCATGCAAGATTTGACTTTTTTTTGAAACAGCTCTTACGCACAACTTCAATCTTGCAGAAAACTCTCTTTTTGAGTCCAACTCTATTTCTTTCGCAAAATCTCCTTTACTTAAAATTACTTGATGCCTCAGATATCATGATTTCTTTATGTTCTGATCCTTAAAATGTGAGGGGGTCACCTCTTATTTATAGACCTCATCGACCCCTTGTGCGTAAATACCCTGACACGCCCTGCAAAACCAAGAAATGTCGCGCAAAACTCCATTTGACTTTGAATTGGGATCATAAGACTCTTTCACACCAACCTAATATTTTGTCTAAATCATGAATATTTCACACTTCATGAATATTTTGTGAACTTCATGCCTTTTCCATTTTTTGATGTTCATACCTTGAATTGTGTCTTGCGCGCAAAATTCCAAACTCCCTTCAATATTGCGTGAACAAACCAATCTTTTCCACAAACCTATCATTTCTAATTTTCTTATTTTTAGATCAAGGAAATATACTTTCATTAAACATAACAATAAATCGTGAAAATTTCATGCATCAGGATTTTTCAGAAACGCATTTCTCCATCTCCGGATTTTTCAGGCCCAAAAATTGGGCAGACACTAGGAAATGATGCCACCTTAAAATCTGTTTCGAAAAGAAAACCAATGTTGTTTCATTATAATATTTTTATTAAACAAACAACTACTTTCTTCACGATCCATATATATCATGATATATAGTCTTTTAAAAATGCATTTAGAATCGTTAGATTTTAAATAGGAAGTATGATAACTTCCCTGCCTTCCACTAGCATCTTTCAATCCAATCAAAACTGAATATGACTGGAATCACCTTTTACTCCCCATTTCCTTAATAAGGCTTTCATAAAACGTTCTCCTAACTTATGTTATTTTTAAAACACAAATTATAAAAGCATCTCCTAATTTTCAAGTCCCTTACAAAGTGAATAGATTTATCTTCTTTGACAACAAAATACAATACTCTGCAATTGAAAACTCTTCTTACTTCCTTCTATTTCTAACGTGGTCCCAATAGTTTAGTCATTTTTTTGTAAACAATCATGACGTATATCAAGTAGTTTTAGCTAATATAGTCTATATAGTCATATTTATAGAGATTTTTCAAATGCTTCTTATTTTCATGACCAAGATGGTGATGCCAAAGTTGCGTGTTATATGATTCCTGTGAACATGATTCGTTTTCAATTTCCAAAACATTGTTTTTCTAATTTAATATGTGCAGATAATTATTTAAATGTGCCATAATATAACTTATATTGTCCTTATAAAAGAAAAAACGTTTATTTCAGAACATGAAAATAAACCCATATGTATCTAAAAATGGAATATAAATTTTGTAATTGGTAACAATAGGTACATAATAACAATCATGTAAAACAAAAATCATTATCATTGGAAATGAATGGTGGTAGACACTAATTAAAAGTGTATCAAGTCTTTAACCATTTGCAGACTGCAGATCCCCTATCCTCTGGAAATTTTATGGAATCTACTTAGTTCCTACATTTGGATACATATGTGAGAACCCCAAGCTATATCTAATACCCAATGTGTATATTCGGAAAGATTTCCCTCAATAACAAACAAACCATTATATTCCCCTTAATTCTGGGTGCAGTTCCTCTTCTAGTGTCATGAATTTCTACATGCAAAACATACTTCCTCGTTTTCATTTCCCTACATCTAGATCATCATTTTCTTGGTAGGATAGTGGTTGGGAGATTTAGACAGTTTATAAATCTTGGGTCCCTTTTCCTTGTCCTTTATCTTTTTTTATTCACTATAATGACCACAATTTTATTATTCCCCATGTCCTTATCCACTTATAGAATTAAAGTATTATTTTTTGATAGATTTTTCTCATTATATCTCTTATTATAATTCACAATAACGTTGGAGAAGGCCTTGGGCAGTGATGAATGTATGAGATCTATACGCAACTCATCTGAGTGTTTAATCCATAAGATGTTTAGGCATTAAATATAGCCAATAATCTTGAATAAATGATCCACAACTTGTGAAGACTCTCTATAATTAGTGCTAAACAAATAATTGGAGATCTCATACATATCTTGTCTCTCTTTCTCTTGATAGAGATTTGAATGGTGACACATCATGCTATATGCATCCATTTCCTCATGTTTCTTTACAAACTCATTGAATATGGATGATAAAATGAATCCCTGAACATCTATATCATCATTTAGATGTTTATCATAAAGGTATAGTTCTTCATAATTTTACTCATTTCTAGGGAAAACTAGTAAAGATTATTTCAACACATATAATTTCCTTTTATGGTGAAGTATGACGCGTAAACGCCTCTACCATTCTTGGAAATTTGTTCTAATGTGATAGTTTTCCTTCTCAAGTATCGATTGTAATGATATGGTTGATTTCATATTATTTTTGTTTCTAAAAACATTATATGGAGATATTTGGTACATTATATGATAAATTTAGACAAATAGATAAATATCATATTTATTAGCCTCACACTATTTTATCGAAACCCAATATCCCTCACTATTAGATTTAGAATATCTTATGTAATGTAAATTCAACTAGAAATGATACAAATTCCCCTCCACATTACCCCATCTTTGGTTGGTCAAGAAACTTGAATGGTTTTAGGAAGGAATTCCAATTACAGACTACATTAACTCATACTTCCTTGATCTGTTAATTGGAATCCCTATTCTAAAAATCATTAATTTAGATTTCCTCAACCTTTACCGATCAGTTACACCATGTCCTTCTCTGGAAGTCAAATATTAATGTAAACCAAGTTTATTTAACCAAAAACATCGTCTTAGAATTCCCCAATAATTGAAGGCACCCAAATTTGGCTGGTAAAGCACTTTGAACTATGGTTATATTCTCCCAAAATCAATGGATGGCTATACCAACTTAATATTTTATTGATGGATGTTATCCTTTATCTGTAAATTTACAATTATTATTTTTATAAAATTATTGTTATTATTAATTAGGATTACATAAGTGATTAATCATGTAATAGATAATATTTACGCCTAATCCAGCTTATTTTAGTTCCACATTGCATGCTTTTTAATAAATTGATTTTGTGATCACAACAATACATCCATAATGAAATAACAACACAACTGAATAATATAAAATAAAGGGTATTAACATGAGCTTAATCTAATGGTTATTTTATTTATAGGTTGATAAACTAACCATTAACCTAGGGGAGAAACACCAGGAACCAATTCAGGTTCGTGTTTATAGCTCTCCACCTATCCACCTTTGCATCTCCTATGAGTTTTTTCATCTCGACTCCAAAAATGAACTGCCTCCACTTGCTTGGGGGATCCATCCATTAAATATGTCTTTTACTCACACAGAGTTGATTGGAATAGGGGGTTCCCATAAAAGAAAAAATGGGAATGAAATACCTACATAATAATAAGAGATAAGGCATGTAGAAAAACAATTTAATTTGATAATAAATTAAATGAAACCAATCACATAAAAAGGTCTGGTCTAGCTCATGATAATCCACATGCATACAACATATTACACATTTAATCATACTATAATTCAATTATTTAATCATTTTATTAAATATATAACATTCCCAAATCAATTATTTATTATCATTAATTAACCAATCCTTTTATCTTAATTCTTATATGAATTTCCATGGGATTATCATCCATTATAATACCAAAAAAATTAAATAAATTCATTTAAAATTAACCATGTTCATAAATATATCTTGGAAGTAACATGATGAATACCTATCCAAATCTACCCAACATGTATTATACTCGTATACTATTTTATTCTTATGACATATGGAATGAATGAAAAATCATGTACTTTTACAATTTGTACTAAATAAATGATTACATAAATTAAATTATTTTTCTGTCACATTTAATGCTTCACTATATATAGTGTAACAACTTGTAATATTACTAATACATGATATACAGATCTTGAACATTATGCATATATTAATTAATGATTTAAATATTAATTTATATTTAAACCGATCACATGGCTTGTACGATCTTAATGAATACATGAAAGTACATAACTCATGGCTTTCATAGTAAAATAAATAAATTCTAAATATGTGTAACTTGGTATAGGTACCCAACATGTAAATCTGATATACACGACATTTACACATCTGATCATCTATATGAGACACACTCTTAGGGACTCAGCTTTTAGACTACACCTTAAAAAATTTGTAGTACATGGTTTGTTCAATGGAACACAAGTTTTGTTGAATCTGCGTTACAGAGTCACCCATCTGGTAGGCCAAGTGTTGAATACACGCCCCATCTTTGATGTAAAGGGACCCCACACCATCTCCAATGGAAAACAAGGCATGCTATCTTGTTGGCCATATGACAATCTATCATGGTCAACATACGGGGAAAGAATTATCTACACCATTTTTCATTAATTCACATGGGTTGAGTAATTTCGAAATTAACTCCTGATGAATTGAACACAACTACAGGGCATGTAACTTTAGTTACATGATGTGTACTAATTTTTTATTCAGGATGAGTCATTGGATATTTTGGATGAGTTTATCATATTTTAAAACAAAAAAATTAAACGTCTCAAATAGATATAAGAGAAATTAATGAGGAATAAACAGATCTCATAATTCAGATTAAAATAACGATTAAACTTGAATTGAAAAAAAACTAAATTATAAATGAGTAAATAACCTACAATCTAAAATAATTACAAAAACTTGTGTGCCACTTATGATACCACTTGGAGGTTCTGATCATAGAAGAGTCATCTGATGGGCAGTGTAAAACTTTAATTTGTTCCATAATCAATGATCAATCAGAGATCTGTACAAATATAAATGTTGTGATCTGTGGAATTGAGTCAAATAAATTGACAAAGAGGAATTGAACTATAACCAAGAGAGATGGATCAAAACATATTGTTTATAATTAATTTAATTAGATAATGAATTACCCCTAAATAATTTTTTCTTCATTGATGTGTCTCGTGATAGTTCTGTGGTGAACCATCATTGTGTTATAGAAATAAGTGTGGATTTCCTCTATTAGTGATCAAAAAATATTCTAGGAATCTTTATACATCACTAAATAATTCATTATGTGCTAGAATTAAATATCCACGTGCTTTCATTATCCACCTTGATCGCCTCAAGAGTTGGTTCCACAGGGTTCTTCTTGATCTGGTGGAGGAGGATTGCTCACCGTTCTTGGGAGCATTCTTTAAGAAGGGGGATATATAGTCTTGAGATATCCCTCCTTGAATCATTGTGCACAACTGAATGGGATAATGAGAAAATAATATAATTGTGTATTTATATTGATAGCGTTAAAATAAAATAATTTCATAGGTGCCATTATTATTATTTAATCCTATAAAATCACCATTTCAAATAACAATAATAATATTATTATGTCTTGATGTGTTCTTAACATATGAATTGTAATTAAATATTATTCAGTTAAATAATATTCAATATTATTATTTCTCACTGGACCATTAAACTTGGTCCTCCATTACTCCAAAATATTTATCAGGCCTTGAATAATGTCTAATTATTTATTTAATAAATATCACTCCATTATTGTCCAATAAATAAATAAATATTATATTTACTATACAAAAAATAAATATTTATACGTGATCAATCATAACAGATTAATTATTAAACCATAAATGGTAAAAATATTTATTCAACCAGTTAAATAATAAATAATAATATATTATTTAATTGTGATTCTTGATACACTTATTGTGCGACCCTCAAGGCCTCTTTCTTAGTGGCATTAGGTAAAGCAGCCTAAAGTCCTAGGTTACTGTCTAGCAATATCTCAAGCCACCCATAGATAAATAAGTTAATACTGCAACATAATGTCACATTATAATAACACTTACCATGTAATATAATCCATTTTTCATAGTCTTGGTTTGTTTTCTATATACTCTAGGATTTAATTGTGGTTGAATAACCAAGGAAAATTCATTTATCATCCTTGGAGGAAAACTTTTCAATATTATCCTTAGTATTAGGAAGAAAGGTTTTAAATAAAAAAAATATAAAGTAATTAACCTTAGGATTATCATTATTCCATATTTAATAAGGGTTTTCCCTATATATTTCTAATTTAAACTCTATTAATAATATAGAGGGTTACATTCATATGCTCTACAAAAAAGTAGACAGGTAAGTCGTATTCATTAAGCATTGTCTGGGTTGTATCTTGAAGGATCCAATTTATTATTTCTACAAATCCATTTTCTAGGGGGAGGGGGTCTTGGGGTAGATAAGTAATGGTTATAGCCATATTTTTATCAGATGGATTCAAAGTCTTCATTATCAGACTTATAGCCATGGTAACTTCTTAACGTATTAATTAAAATTCCACCTACATTTTCTACTTATTTAGGATACTTGGTAAGATAAGATAAAGAATCACTTTTGTGAGAAAAAATTAATACCCATGTATAACTAGAAAATTCATTTAAAAAGAAATAAGAATTTTTCTTCCCATTAAAACTAGAAACATTATATGGCCTGAAAAAATCCATGTGAACCAATTCTACAGGTTGATAACTTGAAACGAATTTCTTTGATTTGAAAGATATTTTGTGTTGTTTCCCTTTTTTAGGGGTCATAAGCTTTATCATTTGGGGATTCAAGTTTGGGTATATCTCATACTAAACCATCCAAAGTACTATTTATAAGTGAGTGAATATTATAGTGGCTTATTCTTCTACGTAAAATCCAAGATTCTCTATGAAAGAAACATAAGCAAGATTCATTTTTTTAAACTAAAGAACCAATATTAATAGTATATAGATTCTCATTTCTCAATGTAGTAAATACTAAATAATTTTTAGGATTAAAAATATTTATATAATTGTTTTCAAATTTCACATGATATTCATTATCACATAGCTTTGAGGTGTTAAGAAGATTGTATTTTAATCATCAACAAAAAGTACATTAGAAATTAAAATTGAATTAGAGTTACTAATTTGGATAAATCTATTTATTTTCCCTTTTTTATTATCACCAAAGGTGTCATGTCTACCATCAACCTTTATCATGTTATCAAAACTTGAGAAATCATATTTTATATTTCCAGAACATCAAGTGGTCAAGTACCATAGATTTTTATAGGATTTCTTCAAGATGTTTCCCTAAAAAAATCTATACGAAAAAGTTCTTGGGCCTGAAAATGTTTGTGATTAATGATTTAGGAACCCATATCCATTTTTTTTGTTTCCTATAATAATATTGTAAATTAATTGAAAGAAAAACGTTTTTGGTCCATTTGAATTATAATTATCAGTAGACATTCTAGAATTGGATTTAGGACCAAAAGTGCTCTTAAAAATTCTTCTTGGTATAGGTTAATAACCTAGAATAGTAATATATTTATGATCAATTATATTTCACAGTATTTGAGTGGTATTTTCTCTTCCATTAAAAACTCTATCTATGTGTTAGTTAAAATGTTCATTAGACAATTTTAGTATAGTATTTTCTTTCAACAATTGATAATTTTTTTTCTTTCTCTACAACAAAATTAGATTTTATATTATTAAAAAATTCATGATGTTTATTTTAAATTTTGTATTTATATTTAAGATCATCAAAGGAATCATCATGAATATTTAAATATTAAAAGGTTTCATATTTACAAATATCCTAATCATCTTGTTCATCTCTAGAAAGATCAAAATAACCTACAGGAAAATAGTTGGTACCTCAAATATGTTTCTCCTAAAGCACTTATTTTCCCTATTAGGATTCTCTTCATGAGTTGAGTCTAATCCACTAGATCCATCTTCAGAGTCTCTTTAGATTGCTTTAATTTATTTCTTATATTTTATATCTTTATCATCATAATTATTATTGTACTTCAACTTGGTATAGTCATAATTATAAATTAAATTTTCATTTACACTCAAAACAGGTAATGCCATTTGAATTATCATCCCTTTTCTTATCCTTCGTCCAATTACCTATAGTATCATAATTTCACTTTTAACTCAGATTCCTAAATAATTTATTCTTCCTATAGAATTTATTAAACCTTATGGCATGATTTTCTATTTCCTCATCACTATCAGTTGGTTATTCCTCATCACTAGATCCTTTAGCATGAACTTTTTTTATTTTTGTTTTTATACAACAGTCATGAAGGCTAATAATTAACTCTTTGGTTTATCATACCCTTAATGGTCAACCTTAATCTCTTCCTCATACATTATAAAATTCCCAATAAATTCTTGATAGGTAGTTTGATGATTTTACAATATTCTCTTATTGAAACTGATATTCATCTCCATCTCTTAGGAAGACATATCAATAATCATTTAATTTTATCACGGTCTGAAACTGGTTTCCAAAAGGATATCATTTCATTAACTATATCCATAACCAAAGATAAATATTATAAATCATCCCATTAGGTTTCTTATTGAATACAACATATTTTAATGTGTATGTATTCAATATCATTTCTTTCACATTAGTTGTTTGTCCATGAGAAATAGATATTGTGTCCCAAATTTAAAAATATGTTTTTCATGTAGATATACTATTAAAATCTTCATCCCCTAAAAAATAGTACTTAGAATTAATGGATTTTCAATTTTTAAAGTAATTGTGTTTAGTAGAAGTAGCACCTATATTCCTAGTAGTCTTAGGTAATTTATTTTTATATTCTATAGAAAATCATATTTTAAAACCCATGCTTTCAATATGGATTTTCATCATTGTCTTTCATTGAGAATAATTATTTCCATTAAATAAAGGTGTTCTATTGGTAAATAAACATTTTTTCTATTATCCATTTAATGAACCCAATTTTGAATTGAAAAATATTTTGGATCATTAAAACACAAACAATATTATAGTTGAAATGATTTTGAATAAACATTGAAAAAATTTGTTGGTCAAAGTGAGTATCTAATGTAGGGTTTTAATTTAGTACCCAATAAAAATTTATGTTAAAACAATTTTAAATAAAATCCCTTAGTTTAATTAAGAGTATCCTAGTAAACCAAAAATACCAGATCAATATATGTTTTTATCTTTTAAAATATTTCTTATAGAGTGATTAAGTATTAGTTAATATAATATGAAAATTATTTTATCTTTTAAATAAATTTACTTATTCAAAATATTATATAAACTTTAATTAGTATTTAAAATCAAAGTAGTGGTTTTTTTACAGTTAAAAAAATTAAGTTTAATTTTTTGAAATGGAAAAAAAACACAACATAATTGAAACAAGGGGTTTAGTATCACACAGAGACCTAATCCCCTCCACTTGGAAATCACCCAATGCCAATAAGATCATATGAAATAATCATTATCCACAACCTAGATCCGGTAAACATACAATAGCTAACTATATATCCAGGCCACACAGGTACCTCTTCCAAAATGACAGTGGGAATAAAACAATCCCATGACACAATAGGACCTCTTCCACAAGATCATGGATAAATTTTATTAAGGATATTGTAGAATATATCTTGTATATTCTAACTAAATCACAAGAGATGATGTCTATTCAATAAAAAAGGTAAACCACATACTAATCAAAATATAAATGCAACTAATATAAAGAGAAGGTATAATTATATAAGAAATAATGATTTTATCAGTCCGATGTGATCTAAAATCTTGAGTCTCTGTTGATGTATCTTCGAGAGGATCTCAAGTCGTATTTTTAAAAATATCTGTAAAAAAAGAATTGTAATCTCTATTTGTTCTCACAGTGGAAATTAATTGGATATTTGATGTGCTACACTCTTCTACAGTCAGTTTGCAGGTAAGAATTATTAATTTAAAGTTATTAGTAAGTTTCACACATGATCATGTTTTTTCACTCACCCAATATGAATTACAAACACACAAGAGGGAGATTATACTTTGTTGATATATCAGCAACATAAAGGTGTACACATTTTAAGAACAATAATCCAGACCGTATTCTCCTCATACTGAACATTGAAACACACTTTAATAAATCCCTAAAATATTTAATAAAACAAATATAAAATAATAAATTTTATTAGATTCACTAATATAGTTATTCGAAATATTTAATTCAAAATATGAAGAACATTGGCGGTGAATATTCTAGTGGTGAGAGAACTCAAGTAAAGACTCATCCTAGCGGTGAATTAAGCTGGTGTTGAGTTGGACCAATAGTTATTCAGGATGACAGTAGGTCAACTGGTGGTAGTTTATGCTCAATGGTGATTAATGTTAGTGGTGGGTCTTTTTTGATGGAAGGTATTTTCAACACGTTTCCAAATTTTTTTGGAGATGAGTAATGTTTGATGGTAGGTCATCTTCAATGGCGACTTGAGTTTAAAAGAGAGTCTTGTTAGGTGGTTAATTAATACTAGAGATGACTTAAATATGGAATTGATTCATCTTCAATGATGAATCATTTCTAGAGATAGGAATTTTTTATACTCCACCAAATTTTCATCTATATGGTGACTCGAATCTATCAGTTGGTATTTTCTAGATGTGACTCATCTTCCATGGTGAGTCTGTTCAATACATATATTTTTTTTCCAAACTACCTTATATTATAAAATTCTATCATAAAAAATAAAACTCATTAAAAACATAATAAATTTTTTTTGTGATCCTTAAATCAAGGGTTCTAATAGTTTTCATAATTACATGTGTCTTTTCAATGTGTAATAATACATGTTCATAGATTTTATTTCAAACATTTTTCCCTATAAAATAAGTAGGATTATTTTTGAAATCAATATTTTTGTTAATATTATGATACCCTTGTTTTTTCATTTCTTGAATTTATTTTAAAGAAAAACTCAGCTCAATATGGGTTAATTGAATATCTATTTTGTTCTTTCTAATTGTGTGGTGTCACTATTTGTTTCAAAATATATGACTGATAAGTTATTGTGAGGAAAGGGAACATATAAAAAATGCATCGAAATCATAAAAAATTTAATTTGACACATGAATAAAAGATCAAATTTATGAATATTTATTGATAATAAGACAAACAATGTTAATTTTTCTAGCTATTGAACGGATTCCTTGATGATATTTGAACGACTACAAAATATTTAATCTACTGTGAGGAAATTCCTCTATCAACCACACATTTTATACTAATCAACCACATGACTAAAAGGATCACAAATTCATTGATTAAAATCATGAGTAAAATACTAACTTTATGGGATCAACTATATGAAAAATGGATTGACTATATACTCAAGTCAATTAGCCTCAAGATGGTTCTGGCATATTGTGTGTTTTTCCTACATTAAGACTTAAACTACCTTGAGATTTTAACTACCATATGACTTGACCTATAATGAGTTTTATCTCAAAAAAATACAACCATTACATGAGATACCAACCATTCTTAGATGGTAATATTTACAACAATGATATAAATTTCATATTCTTCCTTTTAACACATTTTGATTTATTTGAAGATTCATTTAATTATTTTAATTAATCTAATAATTTATTAATTACTTAATATTTATTATGAAGCTAGATAATTTTAGTGGTTATAATTTTATATAGGAATGAATGATCATATCTTGTATTACATTCTAATATTACTTTCTTTAGAAAATGTGAAATTCATATTGAAATTATATGGAATTTGAACAATTAGCCTTAGATTCCTATGGAAGTGTTATAATAGACATTAATGGATATTTAACATGGATCATTAATGATCAATTATTTCTACTATGGTGTTCGTCTATACAAAATTATTTTAATTTTATTTATTAGCGAAGTGAACCACTTTGTAATATTTTTCATGAAAAAATCAATAAACTCAAATGTTTTTCTAGGAAGAAAAAAATGAAATGTGATTCATATTTTGAATCAATAATACATGAAGAAACTCTATATTTTGAGTTTTATAGAAAGATTTTGATAAAGGGGTTGATGATATATTCAATATTTACTATGTGAAACATATTTTTGATCATACACTTTTCTTAACAGGACATCATTCATTTGATCTTTTCATGATGAAGAGAAAAATTCCATCTCAATATTTAAGTCCTTTATTAATAATCTAGTCTTCATAGTAAATACATATCTATATATTTTTATGTCTAATAATTTATGGGTTATACTACCAACAAAATATAGGAGATTCATTGTACTACCACATAAAAAAGGTACATATAGGTTGTGAATTAATGGTAAAAGGTTGGGGGATCAGTTGTACCTTGGTTTGATGAAAGGCGTGTTTGGTATGGCCCACCACCATTAAGATAAGATAGTGGGTTATGACAATAGGTGAGAGAAATATAGTATTGTATTGTGAATATATATAACAAAAATGAAATTATAAGGGGTTGTGAGTCCCTTCAAAAATCATAGATTTCATAGTTACTGGGTGTCATTTATCTCTCTATACGAAAGGGGGGAATAGTGGAGTAGTATCATTTAGATCCAAACTACTCTAAAAATATAAATGTTTGATTTATTTTTTATTGAACTACTTTTATTATTAATCTTTTATAATAATTTATTATATTTATTTAAATGGATCAATTTACTAAAATTTTGACCATTAGAAAAATCTCACTTTAGTACCAAAAAATTAGGATTTATGATCACATTATAGAGATTGAAATAAAGTTGATGTACTATTTTGTTATGAAGATGTATTATGTATGTAATTCACCAAATACAATAGACCTATTTATTTTTGGTTTTTTTTAATTATGATAAAATTGATGTAATATTATGTTTATGATATGGGAGTCATTATATGGAATGAATAAAGAAGGATATAATGCATTTTTAATGATGGATACTAAAAATAAAAGGGATTGAATCAATAGTTATTAGAGACATGGATTTGAAATCAAACATTTCACTTTTTTAATGGTTTTAAATAAAACATGATTACTATTTATAACTATATGGTGAAAAAAATTAAGTGATATTTGGAAAAGATGACTATTTGTAGAAATATATGAATTATTTAAGTGTCTTGAAATTATTAAAATGAATAAGTGACAATATATTACATTTAGGATAAGTTAAAATTTTATGTAATTTAATAATTAAGGATGAGAATGAGTTATAACAAATAATTTTAGGTTATATTGTCCAAATGATAAATAAAAAAAGAAAACTTGAGGATATAATGATTTTGATGATCTATTTATATGAAGAGTGGGAATGTGGGTGTATTATATATTTTAAAAATGAAATTTTTATGAATTATTCATATAAATAAGTTGTGATTCAAAGAACTCATCCCTTGAAAATAATACATTCATAAATTTTAGTATCAATAAATTAGAAATCAATGGATATAGATAAATAATTTATCTAGTTTATTGATAATGTTATATAGACCGCATCCATCGTGATTATGAATTAAAAAAGAAAACTTGTTTCAAGAGAAGTACTAAAAATTTATTGAGATATTCTATAAAAAGACTTAATTCAGAAAATGTGCTTGAATGCATATCCTAACCCCCTCATCCTAAAGATTACCCCTCTTGGGATAGAAATGAGGAAAGGGATATAATGACTTCCCTAGTCCTATCTACTGTAGGCCCTTGGTTGGTGAATAATACTGAGGGTATAATAAAATACATATGCGGGGAATTATCCTTTAAGAGAACATGTAGAATAGAGAGATAAGATAGATACACCAATCAATACCTGATTATATATATATATATAATTAAATCCCAAGTGAAAACATTCAATTTCATTTAGTACTATAACAAATGAACGGAAAACTACAAGTACCAAAAGGTAATAATGGAAGCAGCCACAAAGCCCAAAAAAATATTAAAACAAAATAAACTAGTAATATCCATCCCAATAACCAACCTACTCTAGGTAAACTGAAAAATAGTTTATATATACATACGGTGATTATAACAATATATTTAGTAGGATCCACTTTAGAGACTCTAATGAAAAAGATAAATAAATAATGCTAAATCACAGTGAAAAATAGTGAAACTAACTCATCACTGAAACATATATAATAATTTCCCATCATCAACATGGATAAATATCACTAAATATCACATATAAGAGACCATATAATATAATCTTGAGACTAAAATGGTACCCTATTCCCGCTTCCCCACTGGGTTTTCACTCTTCCCCAATGTCGTACATCCTGATCTGTCTCTCTCCAAAATAAGACATCATAAATACACATGGAAAAAAGAATCAAAAAATTCATCTTATGCATCAAATCATCGCACCATACCACATCACGTCATTATATACAGTAACAAAGTAGTTTCAATAACCCACCAAAGTTCGTATGATGTGTTTCATACATCAAGTATTATACTTAAAGCCATTACAGGCCATACATAGAGTAAGTACCTCAATCCATCACAACCTACGCACGTCATACCTATAATAATCCTTTGGATACTATATATAAAGATACATGTTTTTGAAATAATCACAATCCATCATTGAAATATACACACATATATGGGATAACTAGCTATCATGCATACCAACACAAGTCACTACCAAGAGAAGAGATTTGGTCCAGAGGGGTTAGTCATCCATTCATCCACTAACCAGGATGTTAGGGAAAACACCCTCCTAGAGACCACTAGGTGTTAGTCACCGTAACTACCATGGGTGGGGTAGAATATGAAATCACATAATATATAGGATAGAATATAGCTCACAACCACACTATGGGAATAACCTATTCCTAATCTCAATTCTCTCTATCATCCCTCAGAAACACAGCTAACACTACTAGGGAGTAGATATCCTATAATCAGATAAGTGGTTAAAGAGCTACAATAATCACCTCTTCCAATTATATAATTTCCTTCAATTAAATAATTTCTTATCAATTAAAATAACCATTTAAATTTTTCCACATTAAATTACATTAATCAAAAGATTAAAGTCCATTCCCTCTAGGAATAATCCTAACTGAGTGCATGGTTTATCATGAATAACATAATTTTAGCATTTTCATTCAAAAAACACTAACCCCATTGGTTAATAATTATTTATTAATTATTTTGAGAACTCCATATTCTAGTTACCCTAGGAATACTATACTAAGATACCAAAAAGTGGAAACATGAAACCAAAAACACTCATTTTCCTCAAGAAATGGGTAATGTAATGTAGATAGAAACAAGAAATTCATCTATAGGACATTAAACATATTCATTTCAAGAAAAACCTAGGTTTATCACATCAATGGGTATTCCCAAAATCAACCTATTCAATCAACTTTGACACCATCCCCAAAACCCACATGCATATCCCGATGCATATTTCCATCACATGAATCACATATTGTCACATCATCTGGGCCTCCCTGCCCACATCACACAACCAACCTAGATTCAGCCATCTCGAAATCATATCACATTTGGGCCTCCTTCCCCATATAACATCACATAGAAAATCTCAAATCCAATGCACATCACAAAATTAGTTGGAAACAAACAATCATATCCAATATTGTAATCTAGGCCCTAAAATAAGGCATACATCCTTCACAGATAAATGAGATATCATGGATCCAAAATCAAGGCTCTCAGCATTCTCCAAAATATGGTCAAATGAATTCCATGAAATTATATTAATTAAACAACCAGTTTTTTTCTTCTTGAATTAAAAGATTCAGTATTTGTAGGTTCTAACTACAAGAAACCTAAGGCAACAAGCTATAATAAGATATCAAAATATAAACATACTATTAGATTAAAACTAGTCTCATCAAACTATGAGAATATCCATTCTCAATTAACATATCTTTTTTATTTCAACATTCCCAATAATCATTATCAAGATTCAAATTAATTGAAAATTACATTATCATTAAAGGAAATTGTTAATTAACCAAGTGCATTTAATCAATGTAAAATACCATAAAAATATTTTAAAAATATTTTAAAGCATGTCTCTAACATATTTCTTAATATAATTAATCAAATAATTCAATCTTTACAGTATTTATCAATTTACATCAAGAAAAACATGCTATTTAATAGCATAAAAAGACATGTTAATGAGATTAATTTATATAGAAAACTATCTATAAAATAAATAGGTAAAAAATTATTATAGTAGAAAGAAACAACATGAAATAGAAAAAACTAATTCTTTACTAATATAGTTATATAATTATCTGGATAATTTTATTTCCATATAAATGGATAAACCATGCTAAATTTAATATTTCACCTAAATGAATATGAGAAGTAATGAATCCCCTACCTCAAAGGCATTAATGTATATTTTTCATGAGAATAAACTAATTTTGTAGATCCCGATCACCCCTCCCACAAGATCAACATACCTTTAAGGATTCAATGCCACAACAACATAAAAACCCATGAAAAATATGTTATAATGATGTAGAGAAACAACCATCACAATGAATTAATAAGGGGATGATTTAGATCAAATAACCATGGGAGAAAAATGTAGAACATACCTTGGATAACTAGTGATTGAAGATTGGAAGCAAAAAATTTATCCCTAACAAAGGGATTCCATGATGTTTGGGGAGAGATTCACTAGCCACATGGGTTTTGGGATAAAGTTAGTATATTTAAGAAAAAAAACTGATTCACTAAAATTTATATCAGTGCACTTTCTAGTGGATTTTTATAGAATGGAAACTTTTCAAGTCATGAATGTTTTGTGTTGTTAAGTATTTCTAAAAAACATGTTGTCTTGGACAATTTATTCCCTATTTTCCCATATCATGAATTACCATATGAACCATCCGTAGACAATTCGTGAATCTCTTATTAATAAAGTGAAATGATTACAAAATGTGAAATCAATTCTATCTTTTAGCAGATGAACAACTCCAGACTTTCTCTAAGCCTCCTGTAAGAACCACAAGATTTTGAAACAAGCAATGGTTCATGCTAGATGGATTTGAGCCCTTATAGTAGATACATATCAAAACATTCTCATACATAATAATCGAAAATCAAATCCATATATAAAATGAATAGGGGGGATCTAAAGAAGCACCATGTGAGATGCCTCTCAATAATGTCACCATCATAAGAGCTTAACCACCTCATTAGAGTAATAGTGAAGAACCAAATAATAGAAATAACTAGATACTTAAAACTCTTTAAAGGGAGATACCTCTCAAAAAAGAGTAAGGTCAACAATAATAAATAAAATGGGCCATATCATAAACTATAAAAGATAACATCCACAAAATGAACAATTCCACAAGAGAAGTGTAAAACATTAAACAACTTTGAGTACTGAGTGTGAATCTAAAATTCATGTTCCTAGGGACCCTTTAATATGACACCACATTGCACAAGATATGAACCAAGGGGATAAAACACCCATATCAAACCTTATCTTGGATGTACTAGATCTCTAAAGGCTTCTCCTCAAATGTCTCATCATCATCAACATTGATCTCACCCCAATTGAGGACATGAGATTCATTATGAAGATAATGAAATAGCTATGACACATGAAAAACATTTTGTATTCTAATAATATATGTTGGTAGTGTTATTCAATACACCACAAGTCCAACATTATACAAGGTTTATAAAGTCCCAAAAATGAAGGTAAAGATTACTCCCATGTACAAACCTTTGTTACCCATGATGAGGTGCCAACTTCAAGAACATGTGATATCCAACATCGAACTCCATAGGTCTACTCCTATGATCAAAATTGGATTTATGATGATCCTTCACTTCCTTCATTCTCCTTAAAATTACTTGAACCATCTCTTTATTATTATTTACCAGTTCTGTCTTGACAATTTTTTCTTCTTAGACCTCAGTCCATCACAATGAAGGAATGAAAGGTCAGCCATATAAAGATTCAAATGGTGGGATACCAATGGTGGAGTGAAAAATATTTTTGTAATAAAACTTGACCAATGTAAGTTTCCTCTTCCTTGAACCTCCAAAATCTTGGGCACAATAGTGCAAAATTTCTTCAAGAGTATGGATGGTCCGCTATTTCTGACCATTCATTTGTGGATTAAAAACAATAATGAGGAATAAATGAGATCCAAAATCATTTTAGAGGCCATTACAAACCCTTCAAGTAAAATTAAGATCTGTATTAGAGGTTATCATCCCTATGAATTCATGGAGTCACACAACCTCCTCTAAATACTACCTCAAAAAAACATCTAATAAGATTGACTCCTTGATCACTATAAAGAGGGATGACTTTCTAAAACAATCCATTATCACTCATACAGTACCATATACTCTCTAATATTGAGGTAAACTTATAAAAAAATCCAAATAGATGGCCTCACACTTCCAATAAGTAAAATATAATGGTTTGAGAAAACAACTATGGAAATAGTTCTAGACCTTAACTTTCTAGAACACCAAACACTGAGAAACAAACTCTTCAACTTCACACCTCAACCCATGACACCAAAACTAACCTCTAAAAGCTTTACACATCTTCTTTATAATGGGATGTACCTCCAAAGGTGAGATATGGAACTCTTAAATAACTATCTCACGCATCACCAAAGGAATAAAAATATTTCCTTATGACAACACATGGTGTTGTCTATCCTTGGACCAACCATTAAGGGAATCACCAAAGACAACTAATTCTCTCTCGAATTCCTCATCAGAATCCCCCAATTAGGAATCCTCTGCCTTCTAAACCAAATATGTCTGCACTATCATATAGATAATACAACCTATTCCTACAACCTCTATAATATCTAGATGTATCACTGAGTGTTCTTCCATAACTCTCCAATAATCTCCATATTCACACGTGAAGTAATTATGTCACTTCCCTATTATTACATCAACAAAATATTTCCCTTAAATGACATATATGAAATCTCAATGTCACAATCCCATAATAATTTCATCCGATAATGCTGATACAAGATCAATTCATGCTGGTAGAAGACATACCTCAAACTCCAATGGTCTATAAAATACACAAATAATCAGTGATGAGGTAATGATGCCAAAACATGAATGTAAACACACATTTCACCAACTTAAGATCATGGGTGGAATAATTACACTCATAGGGATGTAATTGATGATACAAATAAAAAACAATATATTATACAAAAAATAGTCCAATCCAAGATGTGAAGCATCACAAAAAAACCTCAAATTGCACTCCCTCTACTAGAAATCAAATAACTAGAGCATTGACCAATGTATCTTTCAAGTACTTGAAATATTTTTGACATGAATAAATCTACAAGAATAATTGGTCCTTTATGGTCAAGGTTATTATATTATTTAAAATATGGGATAAATCAACTATGAAACTCTTGTAATATCCTATTATACCAAAGAAACCTTTCCTCTCAACCACTATTTTGGGCACTACATAAGAAACAAATTCCTCTATCGACAAAGAATACATAGCTGCTCCCTACCAGGACACAAAATTCAATATGAAATAGAATTCACTAGCCCATAAATCATATTGCTTCTACATCTAAAACCCTATATCATGATGAAAAACTCCCAAAATAGAATACATATTCTCTGCATTCTCCTCCTCGGACATAGAGTAGACAAGGATTTTGTTAATGAAAAACACCATGAACATATCCAGGAAATCCTGGAACACTATGTTTATGAACCACATGAACGTTTTTGGAGTATTATTCAAACCAAAGGACATCACAATGAACTCATAATTCCCATGATGACAAAAGAAAGTAGTCTTATGAATATCCCCACCCTTCACCCATATCTGATGCTATCTTGACAAAAAATAATTTTTCAAAACCAAATTTTTTCCTTCAGCTAATCGAATAAACTATCAATCCATGAAAAATGATAGAGTAACTTTACTATCACATAGTTAAAGAATTTTGAATATATAAAAATCTTCGAACATCCACCAGCCTTCATTATGAACAAAACCGGTGTACCCTAAGGTGGCACAATCTATTAAAAAACCTCACTGCAATAAATCATCAATCTATACTCACATCTCTCACAACTTTGATGGTTTGAAATTATATAGAGACATCAATATAAGAGGCATTCCTAGTAGTATCTTGATCCTAGAATCGATTTCTAATTTTGGGGATAATGTTATAACCTCCAGTAGAAATACATTAGGGTACTCTTATACAATCCTAAGAAACACTAATTACTGAACTACTAAAGAACTTAGTATCAGCTCAGCCATCATGGAAGGAAAGAATGAAACAAGAATCTGACCCATTCAAGGGTCACAATCGCCAAAAAAACCCATTGGATGTCAATTAGAATTATAAAAAAACGTTTCCTCCTAAAGAAATTCATGATATCCTGCACCAAATATAACCAATCCATACCAAGGATGATTTCATATGGTTGTATCTGTAAACATTGGAAGTCTCCCCAAGAGTGATCCTTCTCTATCACTAAATCATAGTCAATTCAAACCTCATTCAAGTCATATCGGCCTCTAACTGGTGTATTCAATGCTTATATCACCGGAACCCTCTATACCTCATGTCCCAAATCATGGATAAGGGAATGTGGTATAAATTAGTGCATCATTGTTGAATCAAACAAATCATACACCCATGTAGAAAACAGGAAAAGGGCACCTCAAAAGATGTATGGATATTATGATATTGGAAATGATAAAGCATAGGGATAACCATGACCTTCTCTAACACCTCTCTGAAACTTTCAAAGACCACCTCCATGGATGTGCTCTTATCTCTAAGGATGAATAATGTCTTGGGGATGAACTCTACCTACCATATATCCTCTCTACTGATCCTAAACTAGAACACCGTTTTGGTGTTGTTTAAGCTAATACTGCCTCAATAGAGGAGCAGGAATTTGAACACCTTGCACATGGTAACTTTTTAGAAAGACCAAGAAATTACACCATTGATGACCTTGTCCTCTATAATTATAACACATATTTGATCAATGGCATAGGTATGCGACCCTCCACCCCTATAAAAATGAGACGATGAGGGCTAGAACCTACCCTCAATAGACCGAAATCTAGTCTATCACGGAAACTAGAATCCTTTTATTACAACTCTTCCTTTTGAGGAACCACATTTACTACCCTATCATAATGTTCGAGTACTAGATAATGTCCTCTCAATAACCTCTATACTCAAAATCACCTCAAGATACATCTTCACCATAAAATCAGACGACCTAGTGCTAGATCTTTTTTAAAAAAAATTCCTCTAAATGCCTCATCGTGGCCTCCTTATCTTGAAACAATCATAAAGAATATTATAAAATGATCCAAAAATGAATACCAAACTCTAGAGACTTGTCCCATGATAATAATGAATCCTTATGCTCCTTGAGTAACAAGAACAACCACTTACTCATTGATCCATGCATCACTATCACAGTCAGTGAAATCTTGGGCTCCTTCTTATTGTGGATAAAATTTAAAGCTATATCAACCTCCTCCAACCAGTATTATGTGATTTAATTTTTAAATGTATCCCTCATAATTTTATATATTATGGTGCAGAAACTCTTGGTGTGTCCTCCTCCAATTTTCATCATCATCGACAACCACTCTATGGTGATCTACTAGCATATCCTGTAAAACAAATTTGATGTGAACTTGATGAGGATGAATTCCTAGATCTATTTCCACAAAAAAACATACAATTAGATCTCATAAACCTAAAATATGAAATAATGAACATTAATTAACTAATTATTTGTTATCTTGTTATGGTTTAAACCTATCCCAAGGTCTACTCATTTTAATCACATACACAAATAAGTATATTGCATTATACATTCCTAGGTATCTACCCTAAAACTAGAATCACATCAGTTAGAAGGTTTAGACAACATAAAGGCTCATCGATAATATTATAATGGGGCCTTAAATACCCATATCTCATCCAAAATCCTATGTTTACATCACTCACTGAACATAGATGAAATTATTTCCCTACCAGCCCATGAAATATCACCCGTGCCTGACTCCAAAATCCATCATATATTATGTCCTAAAACTCTGATAACACTTTGTTAGGACAGCCTCCCCCAGAATATTATCCCACCTGGGCTGGAAATGAGGAAAGGGAGATGGTGAGTATCTGAGTCATACCTCCTGTAGACACTGAGTTGGTCACTAGAACTGAGGGTATAATCAGCAAACATACTATATAAGTGAATATGAATAAGAGATAGATAATACAAACAAAAAACTCCACACATTATTGTATATATATGTATAAATAAATCCCAAATGAAAACATGAAATTTCATACCATACTATAACAACTAAAAGGAGAACTACAAGTACCATAATGTAAATATGATAGTAACCATGAATCCCATGAAACTACTAAAAGACCAGAATCTAGTAATATATATAAAATTCTATAAACAAGTCTAGATAACCTAAAATTTAGTTTATATATATTTAGGGTGATCATAATAGTACACTTAGTAGGATCCTTCCCAGAACCTCCTGTGAAAAAGATAATAAAACCATGCTAAATCATAGTGAACAATAACGAGACTAACTCATCACCTAAATAGGTATACTATGTTCTTATCCTCAATATGGATAACTCTCAAAATGTATCACATAAAATAGATCATATAATATAGTAATGGAACATCATGGTTACCCCAACCCATCATCCCCACTCGGTTTCTACTCTTCCCCAATTTCCTATGTCAGGATCCATCTCTCTCTAAATCAATCCAACTTGAAGACATATGGGAAAGGAATAATAACGTGAAACCGGTGCATCACATCATCACATTATCTTATATCACATCACCTTATATAGTATCCAATTAGTTTCTGGGATCCACTGTAGCCTGTATGATGTGTATCACACATTGGGTATTATAACTCAAGTTATTATAATCCATACACTAGGTACGTACCTCAATATATTATATCCTATATATGTCGTATCTATAATAATCATTTAGATACTATATTTGAATATATATGTGGGTAAAATAACCACAATACAATACAATGCTCTACACACATAGTTTAGAAAACAAACCAGCATGCATACCTACATAAGTAACTGCTAAGAGAAGAGAGTCGGGTCAGAGGGGGTTGTCATCTATCTATCCTCCCACCAGGATGAGGGGGAAAATATACTCCCATAGTCTATAAGGATTTAGTCACCCTAGTCTAAATGTGATAGGAATCTTATGGAATACAAAAATATAAATAATATAATATATCTCGAAAACCACACTGTTGGCATAACCTAGTCCTAATATCAAATGCATCCATCATCGCTTGGAAACCCAACTACCACTATTAGGGACTAGATATCCTATAATAATGCAAGCATTTAAATAGATACATCAATTAATTATTCCATTTCTATTATTTCCATATATAGTTTAATTTTTTAGATATTAATTTAACTATTAAAATTATTCCATATTACATTACATTAATCATAATATTAAATCCCATTCCCACCAATCATAATTCAAATAAAGTCCACATTTTATTAAGATTAAAATATTTTCATCATTTTTATTCCAACAAAACCAAACCCATTGGTTAAGAATTATTTATTCATTATTAGTATCATTATATAATCTAGTTACTCTAGGAAAACCATCATAAGCTACCACTAGGAGGAGACATTCAACTAAGAACACCCATTGCCTCATGAAATGGGGAAGTGAATGTAGATAAAAACATGAAACCCAACCACCAAGCATTAAATAGATTAATTTCAAGAAATCATCCAATTTTATCAAATGAAGGGGTAAGCCCGGATTCATACTGTTTAATTATCTCTATTTCCATCCCCAACACCAAAATTCATAACCTGATTCATTTTTCCATCATAGGAATCAACTTATGTTACTTCATCTGGGCCTCCTTCCCTAAACCACATCAAGAATCATATACTCATCCATCCCTGACTCATATCAAATTCATACCTCCCCATCCCATATCACATCACATAGAAATGATCCAATAGATATCATATCACAAAATTATCATGAAAAAACAAGAATTTCCATTAGGGAAATCAAGGCCCAAAAACAAGGCATCCAACCATAAAACATAAATGATCTCTAATGGATTGAAACATAAGTCTCTCATTCATCTCAAGATGATTGCACACTTAGGTTATTTTAAATTAATTTATCAAACAACCATTCCCTATTTTTCATTGAATTAACCAATTCATTATTCATAGGTTTAAACTATGCAAAACCTAATTCATTATTCTATAATAATCTATCAAAAGTTAAATATTTTCTTAGCATAAAAACCAGTTTCATTGATTATGAGAAAACCCATTCTCAATTAACACACCTTTTTTATTTGAAAATTATAAAAAAGAATTATCATTTTTCACAATCTTGACCAATTCCATTATCATATAAGAAATCATTTAATTAATTATGCGAATTTTATGAATTTGAATTACTATTAAATTATAAGAAAAGACAGATTTAAACATTCCTCTTATTTAATTATAAATACAATTAATCAATTAATTCGGTATTAAAATTTATTATCCGTTTACATCAAGAAAAACATGATAATACACAGAATAACAATAAATTATAATAATCATAACATACATTGAACACTATCTATAAAATCAAGAGTCAAATAATTATCATATTATTAAGTAACAACACGAAATCACTGCCACCAATTATTTGTTTATATAATTCAATAATTATTATTTTAATTCCATTTCAATCCAAAAGGATAAACCATGGAAACATTAGGATTACATGTAAATAACTAAGAGAATAAATTAATCACATACTTAAAAGGAATAAATTTTCTTCACACAAGAACATACCAACATCATAGATCCTGATCACTCCCCCCCTGCATGTGTTGCATCCTTCCAAGGATGTGACACTATAATCACACAAATAAAAAAATATTTCATTGGAACAATGAAGATAGATCTCTGTCACCTAGAATGAGGAAGCAAGAGGTTCTGGATTGAAGAACTATGAGAGAAAAAGGCAGAACATACCCAATATCACTATAAATCAAAAAATGGGATGCTGAGAATCGATCCCCATCAAAGGGATTCCAGGACGCCTAGAGAGAGAGAAGGTGTCCAACTAGGGTTTGGTAGAATGGATGTAGGTTTAAGAAAAACTTGAGGAGATTAAATTTATATTGGTACACTGTACAATATATTTTCATAGAATGAAACCCTTTCATTTCATCATAATATCTATTTTTTAAGTCTCTCCAAAAAATGTGTCTTTGTTTAATCTGAATTTATTTCATATCCTCAAGCACCCCATTAACCTGACTTACACATGATGTGAACCTCACATTCATGACATAAAATTCTTACACATCATGAATTCTTCCCAAATACTTCTTTTAGCAGCTCAAAACCTCCATACTTGCTCCAGGCCTCCTTCGAGCACCACAGGCTTCAAAAAAATGCAAAGGGCCAGCCATGACATATCTGGGCCCTAACAATACAAGTGTGATAGGATTGAGTCTTGAACAAAAAAATATAGTGTTTATTATAATTATATATCTTATAATACCTTTATATGGAACAATATAACTAAGATAAATAATCTAGGTTTAATTTATAATTCTCAATCAAGATCCATGGAACATGGTATGAATAATTTCATTAAAAGGAATATTATTGGGAGAATAGTTCAAGTTACAAATAACTTCATGATTCAACACAACTAAAGTATGACTCCATATGAAATGTATTATAATAAAAATCTGATTAAAGTATTTGTGGGTATTTTATATCCCATATATCATCATATTGAAGGTTTCTATTATGAGTTATTCTGAGAAAAGTGAAATTTAAGGAATATCATTGGATATCAGCCAAACAATAGGGGATATTACTACTCCAATAATTTTTTTTACAATGTTGTTGATTTAATTGATGTGATGATCATACATTTATCACATAATGGATCTAGATAAAAATTAACACTTTATAATTTTAAAGAATACGATGAAGAGATGGTTGGATAAACTAGAGGAACTTCTATAAATATATATGGATGAAGTGATGGGAATAATGAATATTTTGATTCAATAATATCTAGTACATGAGGATAAATAAATTCATTTCATATAAATTCAAATAAACATATATAGTTCTATAACACCAATAGTGATCATGAAAAAACTATTAAAATAATAAGGTTCATGAGGATATTATCTTACACATCAATAATTTATATTGTTGAATCTAGGTGTGTAAATATGACATTAACATTTTAATATTATATTTATCCCATGAATGAGGAATTGGATTATATTAAGAAGAATAATATTTGGGAGATTGTGATAGGTTTCTTTGGATTAGACTATACTTGTTTAACGTAGTCGAAGTGATTTAAAACCATATACCAAAATCAACCATTATTTTAAAGAAACACCATGTATTAATAAAAATGAAGTAATATTAAACCTTTAACTGAAGAGATATTTATAAAATAATCAATCATAGTGTATTAATTATGATCTCTCATATGATGATTAAGGACTCTCTTCTCTATGGGTTTTTAACAATTTGCCACGATTCAAACAATTCTTAGAAGGGATTATCATTCCTAATATGGTATTTAAGTAACTCTTGTAAAAGAGGAATAATAATAGATATTTATGAATATGATAATTACTAAGATAATGGGAACACTTGAATGTGCACCATCTCATGGGTAGTATCCCCTTATAAGTCCTTTGGACATTCCCAAGTGTTCATGTATTAACATTTATAATCCCTAATGAATGGGTTATTTCTAATAAAACTTATTCATTAATAATATTAATACATAATTGATCCTCTAATTCATTTCATTATATGAAAAAATTAGTTAATGAAAACTTATTTTTGTGGATGATTACTCATATAATAATAGTTAATGGTTATCTATATCGAAAAAAATTGGAAAGTAATGGTGCGGTATAATTTTATCACACCTTATGATAAAACCTTACAAAGGCATATGATAGGAAATAGTTCAATATATATTGAGCCATTTGAATTTTATATATCATACATTATGATATCATCCCAAACACATCATATTATTTGTAGGATTTATAGTATATGTACATAAATCTAAAACTTTTACCAAATCCTTATAGACATTATTTATTTAACAGAATAATTTATCATGCATTAAAACTGTTGAAACTATATCCATTTATAATTTTATATTTCATATAAAATCCTTTTATAAATAAATCATAATTTTCATTGTGTATCATATCATATACAATAACTTGTAAAATATATATCCAAATATCTGTTTGGATAAAACCCAAAAAACATTTAGAGATGATATCTGTGTTTTATAAAACTAAATCCACATTCAATAAATATAAAAAATATATCCCATGGGCCTTTTATCCTTTAAAAAAAATTAATTCCTAAATTCACAAATATAATCAAAGATCAGTCTCAACAAAATAATTAGTGTTACTCAAGATATAAAGGGATATGGCGTGATCTCTATAAAAAAAATAACTCTATACCTATGTTCACAAGTTTTATCATATATAATCATTTATTTTAAAAAGATCCCTTACTATATGGAATAAAAAATCATGGAATATAAAGTATGTAGATCACTAATGTCCTACTCATATGTTCAATGTTCCTTAATAATAGACTAGTTAGGTTGATAAAGAAATCAAATATTATTTTTCCATATGGACGATCACATCATGTTCCTATAATCTAATTGAAAAGAATATCACATGTATTATATTGAAACTTTTTTTCTCTTACTTTGATTATCTCAATCTGAGTCTTAGATGTTATATACGATCTACAAGAGTAGAAATCTCGTCTTGATTAATCTTCATCAGATGATATGATAAAAAACATATATAAACACTCCCTGGTTAGTTAATCATAAAAATTGTATAAGAATGTTACTAATATATAAAGGTTCTCATTATAGGTATCTTTCCAACCATAGGTATAGTTAAATCCAAATATGAAAAATGAACACCACATATACCAACTAAAAATTGTATAGAACTCTATGTGGTAAACATGGGAGGTAATCCAACACACAAAATTTATTTTTTGTCACATGAGTATATTCTGTATATATATATATATATGTGAAATTCTACCAATGATAACCTAGAAATTTTGTTACACCCTATAATACCAAAACATGAATATTATTTAGGGATAATTAAAATTTCATCATTGAGAGGTAAAATATCATTTCAAATTATGTGTATATGCAGACAACAGGAAAGAAAGAAAAAGTGGAGACTATATTGTTTTATAACATGATACATTCAATATTCTAAAACTCCTTGAATAATATTAACAAATACCTATATAAGTTCCCATATAATCATATCCCATAAGACAGACTACCAGAGAGGCCTTTTTTTTCAACACTCATTGAATTTTCTAAATCTCATTACATATCTTTGTAATTCCATGAAAATATTTATATGAAAATATAATTAAGTACTCCCACTAAACTCCTTTAATGAGTAATTTATATGAAATAATATAGTTTTCATAATAAAAATATTATAAATTAAATTCCTAATGTTCAAATCTTTTAACATATTATTAAAATAGTTTAATTTTATGAAATTAAATTGTATGATGTTATTAACTTATATTGTATTTTTAGAACTCAATCCAATTTTATCATAATCACCATTAATGGATCCGTTAAAATAGTTTTTATTAGTTCTACTAGGTCAAATACATTGAGAGGGGGGTGAATCAGAGTATGAGAGATTAAAACATTTCCCCTTCAAATCTTGTTTCGTTGTTAAAAAAACACAATTCTCTATTCCTCCCATAGAAATATATATACAGATATGAATTCATACATAGAACATGGATATTTTTACTTGGTTCACCCTCACTGGTCTATGTCCAAGGAGCATACAATGGTGATATGTCGATGTACCAAATTCACTAAGGCTCACTACCAATAATGAGTACAACATTTTGGCTAGATCTTCTATGCCTGGGTTCACTGCCATTACAAGTTTTAGGGACTTCTCACTACATTCCCATGGGTCACTCCCTATGCCTCTTGATCTGGCTCACTGTTGGAGGAAAGGGTCATTCTCTTTCTCCTTTTTAGCTCAATGCTCTTGGAGAGGAATCCACTCCCAGTTTATGGATGTGGTGGTCAAACATAGATTATAGACATGTCGGTCCCTTCATTTTCATGAATTACTACATGTTATACTTTATATATATTCTCTATTGAAGTTTATTTTTCACTCATAGATGAATTCTACCTTCCCAAGTGCTACTAGGTATCATAAAATACATTCATAAACTGATTTTAAATGTTCACAAGTTTCCCTGTGCAAATCGCAAACCACATGCGCTTCCCGTGTACTATATACCAAGTTTGGTATGTAGAACACCTCCTCCGTGTACTACTACCACTGCGGAAAGCCTCCCTTTGTCCACAGACTACGTCTACCTTCACTATCACGTAATGCCTCCACGTTCTGATCCTGCGAACCTCCTCTACGAAACACCTCCTATCGGTGAACTGTTATGTGTTCTCAGACTACCTCTATGAATCACCCTGTGACTGTGAACTTTTTTTTTCATATTGCCTTCTCTAACCATCCATGTATCGTGCCTTATTCCTTTTTGTACTATGTCTTATGCAGGTTACAGCTCTACGTAAAAACCTTTAATGGAATTTCATCCGTGCTAACTACTTCATCTTTTGAAGAATTCTATCTCGTGAACTTCCTTCGGACTTTTCAAAATTCCTGGATCAAATAGATGTTCTATAATGATATTCAATAACTACATTAATCTTTGGGATTATCGATACTTATATAGAAAAAAATTCCCCCAAAATCCTCTAATATAAGACTTACCAAATCTTCAACCCAACCTTTACCACAAACCAATCCTTCTGCAGCTGTGAACAGCAAGCCACTCGCAAATTGTTTTCCTATTCGGTCCACATATTGTCTTTGTTACAACATGGACAATCTCCTCCATCGACATCAATTCATAGTCATACCATGCCACCTTCCACCGCAAACCGTTTTTGGTCTTGTGAACTGTTCTTTCATACTATTCCCACCACTCTGCATACCGTTCCCAGAACATGGTATAAGGTCCATGAATTATGGTATGGAGTTCTCATCCTTTGCCAATTTTCTTCAACATTCTTTATATCGTTCACTATTATGAAGTAATCCTTTTTTTATAATATCAAACTCCCAATTTTGAGGCCCAAATATATGGCAAACCCAAGGAAACAATGCCACTTTAAAAACATTTCTTCGACAAACACCAACTATTCTCATTCACAATCATATGGATTCATCAACAAACATAGTCACACCCAAAACATACTGAGGGTAAACCTTTAGTGATTTTTACCCAAATTGATTTTCCTTGAGATCATTTTTATAACTAACTATAATTTTATTAATATAGTTTCCCTTCACCTTACATAAATATGTCATATTTAGTAAGGCACATGTACAACATGATAAAACTAATAAAAGTTTATTATAAAAATTTAAACATTACATTTAGATAATAAATGAGAAAAAAATAAATAAAAGTATCATAATTAGAGAAAAATAGAATACAAGGTAACAATAATAGGGAAATTTGGCTATGCTCAATCCCCCAGAAGAAGTGCACACATGAACAATACTGTAGTAATGAACTAGAAATTTTTAATGGAAAATACATTTTGAAAATTAAAATATATAACATTGAGAGAAAATATAAGTGAATGAAGAATTAATTAAATATTACGTATTTATAAAAATTATACATTCCATATGACTGTTATAGATCATAATTTTTTAATAATAGTATGACTGTTAGAATAGTAATATTGGTCGTTGGAATAATAATTTGTCCATTATGAATAACTACCTGATCATTAGAATGTTATCCTCCCTAGGTGAAGTGTAAAATAATATTTATTTATCTTATAAAATGAATATATGATATATTTATATCATGATGCTTGTAAAAAAATTTTAAAAATAATAAAATAAGCATTCTTAGTATTTCAGAACATATATTTTTTCATTTTTATAAAAAAATTAATGATTTAAAAGAAATTTTATTTTCATACTATGGGTTTATAATTTATATTATGATATATTATAATGATAATATAATTTTATGAGAACTTAAATAATTTTGTAAAGTGTCTTAAAATTAATCATAATATTAAAATGGGTATTTTTCAAATAAATGAAGATTTTATTTTAAAATTACATTTCAAAAATTTTGAAAATCCTTCTCCAAAATAGATTTAATTTTTTTAAATCCAGAAATAAAAAAAATTAGGATGATTTTTTGGTATTTTCTTAAAGTAGTTAAATTTTTTATGAATAGTGAAATATGGTAAAATAAGGTAGTTAACATTATAAGCTATATATTGGAACTTTTAGTCATTATTGATGTATGAACCAATTATTTCAAACTCAAATTCACAATTTACTTTATATAGTTGCACTAATCAATTCTATTGGACGTATTGGGCCATAACAATAAGTCTGTCCATGTACCCAACAGAAGAACAAACAGGGTGTGATATGACATTCAGTAGGCCACCACCAATGATTTTTATAACATTCCCAGTCTATTTATATGAGCATAAGTAGTGTGTAATATATAATAGTAATTTAAATAAATAAGATGTTGTGATACATGTAAGAGGGATATTGTCTAGCCTTCGAGGGATCACTGTAAACCAGCAACAGTAATAATAGGATAATGAAAAATTATGATAAAAAATGAGTGATACTATCAATTCAAGAAACTTTAATCAATCACCCATAACAAGGGATTCCAATAAAGATTGATAAACATCCACTATGGCCTATGCTGAGTAATCTAGTGTAAAACCCAATGGGTTAGATATAAGGATTATAAATTTCCCATGCATCCTCAATGCCCTATTCTATGTAATCAAGTGTCGTACCAAACTTCCATATCCAAGGTGTAGTATTTTCCAAGGAACCCCATGTAATTTGGATCCATGGAGTGAAAATTTATATGACAGTCAATATAATATTAAATCCATGGAGAAGGAATGTCTATGGAATTCATTTCATTTCTGAATCCATGGGTTAGAAATGATCATTTTATTCCAGTTAAATCTGAATCCATGGACTCTAAATTTCCATGACAGTGGATAGAATCATAACAATTTCATTACCCCATTTCATAATTCATTTCATTACTAATAAAAGCCATTATTTCTTTCAACTCATTCCATATTTCCATTTAATTCAATTAATCATTTCAAATACATTAAAGAACATGGAAAGGAGGCATAATCACTCTTATATTACCTAAATTTATATAAATAGGATCCCTATAATAATGGTGATATTGAAAACACCCAATGTGGTGGGGTAACATGGGTAGATTTTTGAACACATATCATGTGCGGTCCAAGTTAAAGAGAATGACCTCCAACTGTACAATGGTACAAATAGTGAAACCTATCAAGTGTCCAAAATTTAATCAATGAATTCTATTAATTTTAGGGGAAACCCCATAAGGTACAACTTGAGTCACAATGAAAACATGATATAAAACACCTAGGCGTTAAGGTAAAATGTCTAGACGACATACCATATACCCGTAGTAGAATACTAATCCTGTTTAGATTGCTAACTCAAACCGGATCAGAAAAAATATAAGAACAATAAAATAACCAAAAAATATGGTATATTATCTCACAAAAAAATATCTCCATTTATAGAAAAGAAAAATTATAAAATAATCCTAAGGATTGAGGAAATCACCGACACTAATCCAATGAGATGATTTTTATTTTATTCTGAGTTAGGATATTGAAACCACAAAAAATACTATTTTAGGCTTGAAAAACTCTTACAAGAGGATGAATGAGTCCCCTATAGAGTGGAAATAATAGAGGAATATAGATTTTAGGTTATAATAAATTTATTGAAAAAATGGTCATTTTACCCAAAAATACTAGATTAAACAGTTTGGTTACATAGTTTTCCCAAATGTGAACCTACCATGATTACTCCTCAATCCAATAGCCTCTCTCATGCAGTCATGGCACACAATTATAGAATACCATGTCCTGGACATAAATTTAGCCTCAACTAAAAATTGAAGGCGGGTCACATGGTTTTACGACCCTACCTGTATTGTTTCATCGCACCATGGGGACCTTATCTATTATTTGAAATTCCCTGCATGTTTTAGTTAAACCATGTGTACTAGGTCACATAGTTTTTACTAATAACATCAGATAACTATTTTCTCAAAAACCATTCTCTAAACATCCCCCGGACACCCATGTTTCCTCTATAGACTTAGCAATAATCCTTATTAGGCCAAAACCAAAGAATTAAACTAAAACTCAAAAGATATTTACCTAATTGAATACCTGGTATCTTAAAATCTCCCCCACTTAAGAAAAATCATCCCAATGTTACTCTTATGATGGTGGTAATTCATCTGAAAATAGTTATAACAACCCTGCTCTTTATTACACACATAGACATGATTTATTACATAAAATTTCACTTAAGACAAATATAAGAGTTGATACGTCTAGTGTCTTGTGAAATTAGAAACATTATATAAAAACTTATAAAATAAAACACAAAATCTTTATTGAAAACTTCTTTTACATGACCACAACATTCCTTCGTACCCATTATTGCATGGGATAAACTAAGGACATACATAAGAAAAGGGTGAGCTATAAAGCCTATTAAGGGAGTAAACATGGAATAATATGAATAATATAGTACATGTTAGTAAATTTTTATTTCAATGGATAACAATATAAACATGAAAATAAATGAATGATATAGCATGATTATCATAGCATAGAAGTGTGACAACAACATTTAAAATGATATTAGCATGATCCAAGGCTCATTTCACATGGAGCATGAGCAAAACCTCATTTCAATTGAATTAGAATGAGTAAACCCTCATTGAACATGAATTATCATGTGTAACCCCTCATTTCAGTTGATGTATCCTGATACTAATCTTTACCCAATGAATTGGTGTGCTGTCAGAGAACACCCTTTATAAACATTTCATTTCATGTTTACATGTGCCACATGGATCATAAAACAAATATTCATTAAAAATCATAATTTATTCAATAATAAGAGATGTTTAATACATAAATTTATTTCCTAAATCAATATGTACATGTGCATAAAGGTGAATACCCTTGATAGAGAAATGGATATGGTATTCACTTACATGATGATTTTGGCATGGGAAGTTTTGGTGTAACTTCGGCAGCATAACAACGTCAAATATAAATCATAAAATGTGTTGATGAAAGGTAAATGGGTCTCTAATAATTTATAAATAAAATTTATAGTAATGGGGTCGTGTAACATAATATCCCAACAAATATAATAGAATTTATATGCATAGTATAAAATAATTGCTTGAATGTAAATGAGAATGGAAAAATTCATTACTTAATTTCATCTTGGTAACAGGTGTAAATGCGAGGAATTAATGAAAGATAAAGATTTCAATCCTCATTAAAAATAATTAGGGACATATTAGGGAGGTTAGAAATCATACCCCTAACATTTTTTAATTAAAATAACAGGGTATAACAACATAAATAAATTTGAAAAAACGACAAATGAAGAAATCCCTTACTTAGAAGTGTGATCCCAAATGCTTGAGGCGTTCTTTAGAGATTATTATTGGTATATTGGGGAACCATTAGAGTATTATATAGAAATAAGGGAGAGGTTAGTCGAGCTCAAAATATTTTTAGTGAAGATGAATGAGAGATTGAGTGGGTTTATATAGAAAAGAAGAGGGAATTCTTTATTATTTAGGTTTTGGACACTACATATTAAACTAATCAAAACCACAAACCATCGTAGGGATTTTTGACCATGGTTTTTTCAAAAGGGAGTGGAAAAATTATTTTTTAATGTAAATAGAATAACTTATTAAAATATTAGGCTTGCATATGTGGAGGTGAGTCACACTCTCAATGAAAACATTTTAAAGGGTTAAAATATTTTGTAAACCTTGGAGGGTCCGCTAAGGCATCATAATATTAATAAATCAAATATAAAATCATATTATTTTAACATTAAAATGTATATTTTCTGAAAAACAATTTTATAGTATTTTATTACATCCTTATTGGGTCATTATGATGTTATAAAACACATTATATATTTAAACGGTATATAATTTTTACCCAAACATTCGATTGTCTCAGAAAATTATGAAAAATTAGTCTTTTGCTAATTTCAATATCTTGAATCCAAAAATAATATTAATTTTATGTAATTTTTTTTATAAATATAAGAATTTTCTATTTTAAAATAAAAAATAACATTTATTGAAAATTAATGGGTTTTGACAAAAACAGTTTCCAATCCATGAAAAAAAATATTCAATTGTATTCATAAAACAATTATACAATCATTTATATTTAATAAAAAGTAATTTAGTAATAATATTTAATTAAAAAAATTATTCATCAAAATAAATTTCTTAATTTAATATTAACTAAAATACCATGTGTGCTTTAAAAAACAATTTAAAAAGTAACAATAATAAAATGATGGTATATTATTTATTCTATACGAAAATAATTAACATAAACATATTGATAGGGAATTATTAAATAACCCTTTATAATACCAATATAAGACCAAAGGGTAAGGTGTGTGATGGTGACCGAATCTTAGGTTGGCTCGGATATCATCGCACGGGTGGTAATCTCTATTAACTTACACTTCTCTCGTAGGCAGTTCTATTAATGCTTAATGTGTTGAAGATCTTCTGGGGATTAGTCAAGAGCTAATCTTAGTGATGATTCCCCCTTTTCTATCTCTAAAAAATGGGCTTTGTATAGAGAAATTCCACTCGAAGAGGCCATCACCTCCTTTTTATGAGTTAATTGGTTTTTTTAATGCCCTATATTTATAAAAATCATGTGATCACTGTTCAATGACTATATTAGTAATGAAAAAAATTCATAACAGTATTTTAAACTCTAAAAAAATAAATTTAAGGAATTTAATATGTCTTATATAGTCATTTTACGTAATAATACATTTAATCAGATCAAAAGAAATTTTTATTAATAAATGTTTGGGTCGTTACAATCTTTCACCTTAAGAAATTTCACCCTAAAAATTTACTTTTACCCCACTAAAACATATGAGGGTAACTCTACTTTATAACTTCCTCTGATTCCCACATTGCTTCTTCAAACTTTTTGTTTCTCCAAAACACCTTGATGAGGGGAATTGTCTTATTTTGTAGAACTTTTTCCCTGTGATATAAGATCTTAACCGGATTATCTTCTTATGAGAGGTCATTCTCCAATGGTACCACCTACGGATTGAGTACATGTGATTGGTTAGGTAAGTAATTCCTCAAGAGTGTTACTTGGAATACATAATGTACCTGATATATGTTTGGTGGGTGTGCTAGTTGATAGTCCACTACTCCAATGCGATCAAGGATCTCAAAAGGGATAATGTACCTTGGACTAAGATTCCCCTTTTTCCCAAATCTCATAAATCTTTTCTATAGTGATATGTAGAGGTATACCATATCTCCAACATCAAAATCTAGGTCTCATTGATGATTATCAGCATACCTCTTTTGTCAACTCTAAGCAGATTTAATGTGATTCTGGATGGTCTTAACCTTCTCTGCCATTTCTTCGACCATTTTTGGACCTTTGTGTTTTTTCCCCAACTTCATTCAAACATGTTGGTGTTCTACACCTCTTAAAATAAAGGGCTTCATAAGAATCCATTTGGATGCTTGATTGGAAACTGTTGTTGTAAGAGAACTCAACCAGAGGAAGGTGTTGATCAAATCCTCCTTTGAAGTCCATTGAGCATGATCTCAACTTGTCCTAAAGTTTTTGGATATTCCACTCAAATTGGACATCAATTTGATGATGATAAGTCATACTGAAGTTCAGATCAGTATTCAGAGCGTGTTGGAGACTCTTCTAGAACATAGAGGAGAATATTGGATCTCGATCGGATACAATAGATAGTGGTACTCCATTCAGCCTTACAACTTCTCCGATGTATATCTGTACCAATTAATGTATTGAGAAATCCATATGAAATTCAATGAAGTGTGTAGTCTTTGTAAGATGACCAACAACAACCAATATAGCATTGTTTCCTTTGAATGTATCTGGAAGTATGGTAAAAAAAATTCTATGCTGATGTTATTCGATTTCCATTTTGGTATGGCTAATGGTTGTGACATCCCATTAGACTTCTTCCTCTCAACCACCACTTGATGATGTACCAGACACTTTGATGTATACTCAATGATCTCATTCTTCATGTTATCCCTACAATAATTCTCTCAGAGATCTTGATACATCTTTGTGTTTCCTGGGTGAATGGAGAAATTAAAACTATTTGCATCATCAAAAAGTTATTTATTTAATTGTAGATTTGATGGAATGAATAATCATTACCCAAATATAACAATTCCATCTTAATTAACACTGAACTATGAGGATTTACCTTTTCTAATAGTTCCCACTTTTTTTGAATTCCCACATCATGATTTTGAGCATCATTTAACCTTTCTAAAAGAGACGTTTGCGCAACCATTTGTGAAAGGATTGATGACATTCATTATTTATTATTCACATGTCCATATTCAAAAAAATCTAAGAAGATTGGATACTTTTCAATTCTCATCAGTGATATAATCACTTGGTACTTTTTACTTAGATCATCAGCTACCTTCTTCACTTTCCCCGGGTGGTAATGTATTGAACAGTCATAGCATTTAATCATCTCTAAACATCTATGTTGGTGCATGTTCAACTCTTTTTGTGTGAATATTTAATGAAGGATTTTCTGATCTGAATATATTTTACACTTCTCCCTAATGAGGTAATTCTGCCAAATTTTCAAAGCAAAGATTCCTGCATCCAACTCTATATCATGTGTTGGATAGTTTTTCTCATGAAATTTCAATTGCCTTAAAGCATAGGCAATGAATTTTTCATTTTTCATTAACACTCATCCCAATCCCTTATTCAAAGCATCACCGAATACCATGAAAATTTATCCACTTGTGGGTAGTGTGAGCATGGGTGCAGTGACAAGCCTCCTTTTCAACTCCTTGAAGCTCTCTTTTTATTCATAACTCCAAGAAAACACGACTTCCTTCTGAGTTATCTGAGTATGAGGGTTTGAAAATGTAACGCCCCAACCCTAGTTACCCAGAGTCAGTTCATTATTAAATAACATTGGCATGATTACAAGGAATCAAGTCTAGAAGGACCGATCAGTTTATCAGTCTTGGAAAATAGATTACATACATGAAGTTCAACATTAAAACTTGAATAAAAATAACAGTAATTTATACCATTATAAACATCCAAGCCTCATAGATTATGCATGCAAGTCACTCATAACTAACATCTTCATCTCCTGGGAAAATAAAACATAAGAAAGGGGTGAGATCAGATTCTCAGTAAGTGTAAATAATTTAGCGGAAGCTATAAACTTGTAAGGCAAGATGTGTAATAAAACAATAGCCTTTTAAACATAAACTTGAACATAATATGGTAAAAATAAATCAATCATTGACATATAAACATGCACATGGATATTCTAATAGCCGAATAATGACATGTAATAACTAATTTCATAATGAGGGAATGTATAGTACTAGACTTTAATTTCTATGTCAAGGCCTCATGCCAGGACCTATGGGATAAAAGTAACCGGACCCAAACCCAGAGATCCTATGTAACCGGACTCCATCCCGAAGAGCCTCTGTAACCGTACTCCAACAGGGAGAGCCTATTTAACCGGACTCCAACCCGGAGAGCCTCTATAACCAAACTCCAACCCAAAGGGTCTACTGTAACCAGACCCTAACCCGGATAGCTTAATTTTACTTGCCCCAACCCGGAAAATACTAGTCCAATACATTCATCTTAAGAAAAGGTTGAAATATAACATAAACATTTGTATTAAAACTAAAATAAAAATGTCAATAATTTATCCATAAACCTTGAATGGAATAAAAATAACACATCCATAGTCAAAAATATCACAAAACCTTCAATACAATTTGGATGATTTGTATCATAATAAATCAACTTCTAAAAAGTTTAAAATCCATTAAAGGATGTTGAAATAGATGAAAATGATCAGTAAAATGCTTTGAGAGAAATACACCTTTTCATGAAATCATTTAAAATTATCACAATTTATAAAGGTGGTAATTTAAAATGGATTTTTGAATTAAAGTGTCCCATACAACTTTGAAACTTTTTAAAAGAATTATCATTTCAAAACAATCATGTCCATATAAATAAATCCTTAAAATCATTTTGAAAACATGGAGATTAATTAAAAGGGTTTAGAAAGATAAATCTTTAAAACATTTAAATTGATGATCTAGTTAAATAGACCATCCCATAAAACCTTAAAATATTCATTTTGTAATCATTTTTATAAAATATGGGTATCTATGATATGTATGTCTCAGAAAATACTTACACATTAACAATCTCGGATAATAATAAGATTGAGGAAATAACCCTTACCTCATTGTAATCAATAAATTCGTATGAACAATAGTCAATAACCACCATATGAATCACAAAATATCATGAATATTAAAGTAATCATGATAATATATATCAAATGACAGTACAAAATACACCACATGCAATAAATAAGTGGTGAACAATAGAAATCTCACAGAATTAAAAGTGAGATAAGAAACCCCTTACCTTGCACTCTCCTTTGGTCAACGGTATGTTTAACCTCCTATATAATGACCATTGTATGCTATTAGATTATAGAAGAACAATATTCATATTTATTATATCATACATGATTCAGTTATGACTTTATAATACCCTTTTAATAATTATTTTCATGTTAAATTAACATTTCGAGTAATAATTTCTTTCTTTATCGTAAGTATTTTAACCTGTTATTCTTGGCATATCATTTAGACCATGATTTAAATATATCCAGAATAAAAACATTGATTCATATATCATATATATTTAGAATATAAATATTTATAATATATTGATATATGAAATGGAAAAAACTATTTATTGAAACGGTAGGTCGTACGTACGTATAAAAGTTGTTTCTGTTTTCATATCGTATTGAACGGAAGTAAGTGAAAAAGATATATGTAAGTACATAAATAAATATACATATATATATATATATATATATCCAGTATCATTATTATGTCATACATTAAATACTTATTAATAATATATATTTTTATAATCGTCGATGAATGGTGAACGTGAAAATGAGTCTCATCGCGCCGTGGAGACGGTAATCCGTACGTACGCACGAGCGACAATATCATTTCCTTAACGGTGTGGAATTGGATGGTATATTATTTTTACAGAGACATTATCATGTTATTTTCATTATTTATATACATATTACTCATCATTATATCCCTCGAAATAACATAGTTTTGAATAACAAATAAAACCACGGTGTGGAGACGGTAAGCTGTACGTACGCATGCATGGTTACATTATAATTCATAGGATAGATAGAATAATGAATATAGTTATTCCATATTTATAATAACATAATAGTATATATAAGGTACTGTATTCATTATTTTCGAATGGTAATAACAAAGAAATAGTAAGTGGAAGAATAAAATAACTTGAAAGAGGGTGGTGAAATCATTACCTCTTCTTCAGGTTCTTCCTTTTGATTTGATCAAAATGGATCTTTAGGATGTATTAATGACCAATGTAAGGCCTATAGTATAATGTTAGGATAGTTGGGAGGATATTTGGGTAGGTTTTGTCCAAGAAAATGGCTTTGTATGTGTGAATTTGAGAGAAGGGGAAGTTCCCTTTTATAAGAGGGGTGAGGGGCACTTTAGGAAAAACATAAAATATTATTTTATAATAATATAATTTCCGGTTTCTAATGGCTATAAAATGAACTATTTAACTAATAAGGTGGGTATGTGCCAGAAACCACTCAAAAAATAGGTTTTAGACAGCTTTGAGTCACTATATTAACCTTCTATTTTAGATTTAACTCTTAGTTAAATAGTTTGACATTTACCATGTCTCTTTGTATTTTTATATTATATGGTTACTAAACAAACTATAAACATCCAATCGAATTTAAAGTGGTTAATTAATGATACACCTATAATTATATAAGTTTTTTGGGTGAAAAGTAGATTTTTAAGAATATAATATCAATTAATAATATAATATTTTGTATAAAAACTCTTTTATATCAATTTTGACACTATTTGGTATTGTTTTTTTGATAAATTAATAACAACATTAAAACATCAAAAACAATTCATATAACCAACCCTAACATGTCCTATTAACCTATAAAAGTAGTTTAATTCATAAAAAGTCTCAAATTACATTTATTTGGATATTTATAATATCAATTGTTTTAATATTTCATTAATTAGGTAATTACTGCATCATCATTGTGTCAAAAATAAATTTAACTATTTAATGTCTAAAAATTATAAATAAAATAAAATTATGTAGGGAATATGTTTAGATTTATAACGAATATTTATTGTCGAATTTACCTTAAATGTAACTATATATTAAAAATGGTTTAGTTATTAAACATTGAATTTAACACTTTTAAATCTTCTTTGAATTAAATAATAATAAATGTCCTAATTTAATTGAAGTTGACCTAAAGGATCATATTTTATTACTAAGGTGGTTTTTCGTTAAATTACACTTATCCAAAAGAATTAGGAAATGTGTTGGGGTAATAATAATATCTATTTTACCCTTAATTACCCTATTTACTTTTAATCGTGGTAAATAAAAGTCAAAAGTTACTATTCACAAAAAAATTATTTTTATCTTATTTAACCACATTTTACTTATTGATATCAACCGAGTATATTTTATTTTTTAAATTCAATTCACAGAAAAGATAAAATTATGTTTTATGCAAATTTGCAAATGCTCCTAGGAGGTGGGTAAACGACGGTAAAAAGTTCAATAAAATTTTTATGTATCTAAACTTATTATAAAATGACTCCAATGAATTATATTGAACTTATATAGGTATTATGTATCTATTTTGACCAAAAATAAATATAAACAAAATAAATAATTATTTAATTAAAAATTCGGTTTTAACCAATAACTTAGGGTTTTTCACTATTCATCAAAAATTGAATGTTTTCAGAAAAATACAAAAATTTCACCCTAAGATAATTTTGATATTCTGAATTCAAAAATAAAGTCTATTTTACCAACTTAAAAACATAGAATTTTCATTTATTATTTTTAAATTAATTCCCATTTTCAAAACCAAAAGGCGCATTTTGAAGAAATAATAACTATTAGAAAATTGACACATGTTTATATCCAATTTCAAATTGAAATTACTAACAATGAACAAAATTGTGTTAAATGGTAAAAATATAATCTATTTATAATTCCAAACCATTAAAATGTATAATTTAACACTATAAATTTTTTTTATTAAAAAAGTTGTTTTCAGTTAAAATATAGTACTTTTCACTATTCACCCATGTATGAAAGTTATCAGAAAAACACCAAAAATTTATTGAAACTAAATTATTATGTCCTAATTCTAAAAAATAAGTTTATATTGTCAAATTTAATATATACAAATTTCAAGTATTAGATTTAAAAAAGGTTCTCCATTAAATGGTGGTAAAATTGCATTTTTTGAAAAATACTTCTTTTATCTGAAAAAATTAATTGTTTCTTAAATTATGTCTAATAAACACATAATATGGATTCTAAAATTATAAAGATTATATAATGTTCAAAATTCAATTAATACTATTCATAACCTCTTTTTAACGACTATTTTGGTAAGTCGTGGTGCACATGAACTCGGTGTTGCGTGTGGTGCATGTTTTTGAATTACTTTGAAAAAATAACGTACTATGAAATTTTGGGGTGTTACATTCTTCCCTCCTTCAATAAATTGTGTCCTTGTAATTTAAAATTGTTTTTAGAAAATAAAATGGTGAAAATAAAAAATAGCTTTGTGGGAAAACCCACATCGAGAATTGGGTTAAGAAAATTTAGTCTTAATAAGAGGAAAAAGGGGAATGAAAAAGTCACCACCAAATTATGATCTCTATTAGGAGAAAATTAGTGGAAATTAGAGAAACATAATTTGAGGGAAAACATAAATATTTATAGGGAGTTATTGAGGTCATCAGTCACAAAAAAATTGTAGAATTGAGGGCCTCAAAGCCATCAATATATGATGATTTAAAATATCATCGGTTCAAAAAAACATAAGGTATTAGGATAACACATTTTTAGTTTTAAGATCCCTTACCTAAATTTTAAGAATTAATTTCTTCATATAATAAGAGAAGAAAAAAATATATACATGACAAGTAGAGTCCCATCCTTTAACTAATTTCTACCACAAACACATCTTTCACTCTACACTACTGGAAAGGGGACTTTTCCCAACACTTGTATACCAACGGTTCAAAGAAAAGTTGGTATATGTTTTCTTTACCAATGGTTTTCATAAAACATTGGTAAAGACCTTGAACAAGTGACTTTTCACAACGGTTTTATGAAACTGTTGGGAAAAGTGGGGAAAAATTACTTTTCCAAACGGTTTGAGGAAACCGTTGGGAAAGATGGGAAAAAAATTAGTTTTCCCAATGGTTTCATAAAACTGTTGGGAAAGATTGAGTTTTCCCAATGGTTTTTAAAAACCTTTGGGAAAAAAATCCCCAAATTCTGCAAATGCAGGCAGCGGCCTCCCCACGATTCCAGAACCCTTCCGCTGGTCTCCAAAACCGATTCCTTGGCAAAAGCACTTATGAATCCCCACCTATTCCATCGGATCAGCAGCTACGAGGTTAGACTCCTTCCATATTTTATCAAGGATATATTTCCACCTCTTATAAAGCATATCATTCTATTCTCAACGATTTCGTTATTCCCAGTTTTTAGGGTTTTTGTAAAATTTTATGATTGTTCCATGAATTGTATACTCAAATCCCTATATCGGTGTATGTAAAATTAATGTTTTCATTACACATTTACATTTTTAAGGGCATGGTGTCTCTTTATTGTGTTCTAATTTTGAAGATTCATATTATTTTTAATCTTCTTCAAATATTATATCTTCATGTATATGAACTAATATGAAATTGTTTTTAATATTTATTGATATTATTTCATGAAAATCACTCCTTTCATTAAGATCATGCCAAACATGAATATCTTTTTCATCTTAATTTTTGTACACTATGTGTATTACATAACAAGTATGTATCATGTTTCTATCAAAATCTATATATATATATATAATCACACACTGTTCACTTATCCTTTGCATAATAGAAAATATGGAGTATCTTCTTGAACTTTGACATATAGTATGTGGTCCCTAATTAGTACTTCTTCCTTCTTTATGAAACTAATTCACAGATTGTCAAATTCGCAATATTAGTGAATATTAGTTTTTATAATATAACCATTAATCATTCGGCCTTCAACATCATACATGTGTTATTCAATAACCTTTTTAAAACACAATGACCATTTTCACTGATTTGGGGTTCCTCAAAATGATTGGGAAAATTAGAAAAATGCATGTATTGAATCATGTTTCTCATATGGTTTCATGGATACAAGTTCATCTTGAAAATCATGACTACGTGGTTCAAATATCATGAGGACCATGAGATTATTATTCTTCACACAAATGAAGTTTTTTTCTACAACTATGTGTTTTTGTTTTCAATTTTGATTTGGACGAAAGGGGAGTTTTGTGGTCATTAATCATGGTTGTGGGGGGTCATTTAGGATATAAGATAGTATGACTTCATTTTAAATGATATATCCAATATTATTATTGATTTATGTTCAATTTTATTATCTTTAACAAGTGATGTTATTTAAAATGTTGTTGTTAATGGTTGTAATAATGATGATATGGTATAAGGGTTCATATGGTGTGTATAAGGGTTCACATGGTGTGTATAATGGTTGAAACGGTATCAATGAACTCAAGTAATTAATTTAATCCTTCATTATCACTAGAATGTAAGAAATTGAATGATGTAAACCCACCCTCACATGATTTCTTACCTTAGATAGTGTCCAACATATAGAATACGAGCTTTTGAATTCATCAGTTAACCAGGATCATATATTCCATTTCCCCCAAGATGAATATACTAATATAAATTTAGGGTCAACTAAATATGTTTCTCATTGTAAGTTGTATATTATGTGTCCTTCTTGGCCAATAATCACTTTTATGAGGGTGGGGTGATTTTCACTACCCATTCTGGCATGTGTAGACAGCCATAAAATGTTAGATAAGTCAAAAGTTTAGTTCAGTAATGTTGTTATCATTGACATACTTTATTATGAATTTAAAATTTAAAAATAAATATTTTTGTCTATACTTAATGAAATTAAATCTTTTTACAGGTCTTGAACAACCTATTAGTATAGAAGCCTAAAATTTATTCACCCATGGGGTGCACTTGACTTGGGGAAGTAATTGGGTAATGAAAGGTATGGCCAGGTGTCAATAATGAGTTATTGAACATGAGTGAATGATTTGGGATGCCTATAACACATGATGGGACCTAAGGGATGTGCCTCTTGTAGACCTAATAAAAATGATTATAAATAAATTTTAATTTAATTTATGATTACTTGTTCTTTACATTATTTTAATAGTTCACTACATCGACTAGAAACTTCTTCCTTTAACATTTACTTAAATGTATTTTCTATTAAAGTTCAATCCGATTGAATTGTTTATGAAAAAATGACTTATATAAATTCTTTTTACATAATGGACAGAATTTGGATGTATGAAACCGATCGGATCTCAAGCGATTTTCAAAACAATTTGGAGAGATTTATAGATTTTTCATTTAGCAATGCTTCAGATAGTGGTCGCATACACTGCCCATGTTCCAATTGTGTTGGTAGACCTCGGTTGAGCCATGAAGAAGTCAGCTACCACATAACCAAAAATGGTTTTCAAGAAAACTACTTTGTGTGGTATCACAATGGGGAGAAAATAAAATATCAAATTGGTGATGATCGAAATGAAAAGACTGGAATGGAGAATTTGTTAGATGATCGGTTTCTGTTTATTAGTCATCATGAAAAATAAAGGATTTTGACTCAAGAAGACTTCGATATGAGCATAGCTGATGCATCTAGTGAAAATGATGATATTGATAGGGTGAAAAAATCGAATGATGCTGCCATGACTCCAGTATATCAACAATGCCATAAAATGAAAAACTGGAATTTTTAATCTGATTGTTTCATGGGAAAACTATGTATGGGATTTCTAATTCATCAATCGATTACATCCTTACCCTCTTGAAGGATTTACTTCCAGATGATGCAGATATTCCCACAAACCACTATATGTCATGGAAGTTAGTTGAGGAACCTGGATTTTCAAGAAACAAAATTCATGCTTTCCCAAAAGATTGCAGTTTATTCTGGGAGGCAACCACTGAACAAAATTATTGTATAAAATGTGGCACATCCTGCTGGAAGTCAAAATCTGATGGAACACCATCCCACGTTCCACAGAAAGTAATGTGGCACTTTCCATTGATCCCCAGACTTCAGAATCTTTTTATGTCTGATAGCATATCAATAAAAATGAGATGGCATGATACTGAGAGAAAGAAGACAAATGATGAGTTGGTTCATCTTGAAGATGGATTTTCATGGAAGAGATTTGATGCTTGACATCCTGATTTTGCAGCTGACGTGCGTAATTTGAGGCTGGGTCTTTCATGTGGCGGTTTTAATCTGTTTGGGTAGATTCTTACTTCGCACAACACATGGCCAGTTTTTATACACATTTATAATCTTCCCCTGGTTTTTTTTGAAAAAACCTTTCACTTTCATGAATATACTCATATCTGGTCCTTCTGATCCCAGAATTGATATTGATATCTACATGCAACCTTTAATAAAAGAGTTGAAACTTCTTTTGGATGTGGGTGTGCGCACATACGATGCATGTTCAAAAGACAGATTTCAGATGCATAATGTTCTTATGTGGACGATCAATGATTTTCCTGCTTATTCAATGATGTCTGGATGGAGCATGAAGGGAAAATTGTCATGTCCAGATTGTTTGAAGAATACACGATCAAGAAGATTGAAACATTGCTGTAGTTTCAGTTTTATGGGACATTGAAGATTCTTTCCAAAGGATCATCCATAGAGAATGAATCATCGAATATTTGATAATACCATATAGACCGATGATCCACCTCAGCGTATGTCTAGAACTGACATGCTTAATGAATTGAAAGATTTCCATTTTTCGTTCGGGAAGGGTCAAATGAAATCTGGAAAGAGAAAGAATGTTTCCACTGAAACCTGTTACAATTGGAGGAAGAGGAGTATCTTTTTTTATTTGCCTTATTGTTCAACCAATTTCTTACGTCATTGCTTAGAAGTAATGCGTATTGAAAAGAATATATGTGAAATGTTGCTTTCAGTTATTCTAAATGTCAAGGGGAAAACAAAAGATGATTTACGATCTCAGCGTGACTTGGTGGATTGGGGCATCAGAGCAGAATTACATCCAGTGCGTATCAGTGAAAATAAATGGAAACTTCCATGTTCTTCTTATGTGATGACACCAAGGGAAAAAAAATTTGAAGTATTAGAGACTATTATCTTTCATGATGGCTATTCAAGCAACATATCTAAATAGGTCAACAGAAGAGAGGTGAAGCTAAAATCCTTGAGGACTCATGATTATCACGTTCTACTGCATGAGTTTCATCCAATATCAATCCGTCATCTTTTGTCCAATAATGTAAGGGTGGATGTTATTCGGTTGTGCCATTTGTTTATAGATATTTGTGCTAAGAAGTTGTCCAAGTCTTTCTTGAAAAAAATGTTGACAGATGCCCCATTAATTTTTTGTGAGTTGGAGAAAATATTTCCTCCATCATTTTTCATATGAATGCTGCATCTGACTGTCCATATTCCCACTGAAATACTTCTCAGAGGACCTGTTTCTTTTCGTTGGATGTATCCAACTGAAAGAAATATGTTCACATTAAATTCATAGGTCCGAAACAGAAATCATCCTAAAGGTTCTATCGTGAACGGTTACTTGGCTCAAGAATGTATGGATTTCTGCTCGATGTATTTGTCTGATCTTAGTACAATATTGAACAGACCAATGAGAAATGAAGGAGAATAGTATGAGAAAATTGAACCCATTTTTCCATCACTTCCTCAAATAGGAGGAATTCCTAGATCATATACATTGAAGACATTAAACCATGAAGAGCGGGAGATGGAACTTCGCACAGTTTTGTTCAACTTAGGTTTGTTCGATGACTATATCAGGTAACTAAATTGATTATGTATATCTTACATATATGTCTGTTAAACTATTCATATTTTTTATCTACAGGGAACACAAAACAATGATAAATAGGAATCATTGTTCTTTATCTTTGAGAAAGAGAAAGACATTGCATAACAAAGAGTTTTCTACTTTGTTAAAATTGAAGGTATAAAATAATTAATGTTTAAAATAATTATCTCAATATTTAATTAAGTTTAATAGTCATTTATATTGAAGGTATTGAGTTTTTCTGCTGACCCTGTCTCTGAGGAAATATGATCTTTGGTTTTGGTCCTAATATCATGGTTCGTGAGTGTAAATCAATTGTTATAAATGGGTACAAATTTATTGTCACTGAACGAGAAAAGAACATGAGAACACAACATGATGGTTTTATGGTTACTGCCACAAAATATTGTTATACCAGTGCATCAGATAGTAGACCACGATTTGAAAATGTGGGTTATTATGGAGTTTTTGTGAAAATAATAATATTGGATTATTACTCTCATGGAAGAGTCACAATGATGAAATTTCATTGGTTTGATTCGATGATGATACATGGAACATTTATTGATGATTGTGGATTTCAAGTAATTAATATGACTCGAACTCTTTCTACCGAAGAACCATATGTGTTGGCATCAATGGTTGAACAAGTTTTTTATGTCAAAGACCAACTTTGACCTGAATTTGGTGTCATAGTTGAAGTAATTTCAAGACATATTTGTGATGAGGGTGATGATGGAATTGACACTGTCCCAAGTGCCATTGGAAACAATCCATTTATTTCTTTTGATGACTCAAATAGCTCAATTTTCAGAGTTTATTGTGAACCTAAAGTTGTGGTTAAAAATATATAGAATCATTCATCCATGTTCTCAATTATTTTGGTTTAACTCGATTTGGGTTGTTAAGGTTGGAAATATTTAAATTGATTTAGTATTGATCACAAATATGATTTAGCTAACTTGACCGTTATGTGAATTTTCAATGTTTATTGGTTTCAGTTTTATTTGAATTGAATTTTCTAATTTGGAATTGAACTGTATTCGAACATAGTCAAACAATACTTCTAACTTAGTGAACATTACAACATTTATGATTTATTAAATCCATTAAATCTCTTCTAAAAAAATTGATAGCTGACTTGACCGTTATGTGAATTTTCAATGTTTATTGGTTGCAGTTTTATTTTAATTTCATTTTCTCATTTTGGAATTGAACTGTATTCAAACATAGTCAAACAATATTTCTAACTTGGTGAACATTACAACTTGTATGATTTATTAAATCCCTTCAAGCTCTTCTAAAACAATTGATAGCTGACTTGACTGTTATGTGAATTTTCAATGTTTACTGGTCGCAGTTTTATTTGAATTGCATTTTCTAATTTGGAATTGAACTGTATTCAAACATAGTCAAACAATATTTCTAACATGGTGAACATTACAACATGTATGATTTATTAAATCCATTCAAGATCTTCTAAATCAATTGATAGATGACTTGACTATTATGTGAATTTTCAATGTTTATTGGTTGCAGTTTTATTTGAATTTCATTTTCAAATTTGGAATTGACCTATATTCAAACATAGTAAAACAATATTTCTAACTTGGTGAACATTAAAACTTGTATGATTTATTAAATCCATTGAAGCTCTTCTAAAACAATTGATAGCTAAATTACCAATTAATCCTCATATTCCCTCATATATTTAGTTTTTTGGGTTACACATTAGTTTTATTTTTCTAATTAATTACATATTTGTTTTCAAAAGTAGGAAATGAAGCTAATTGAAGAGTGGTGAAGGAAAAAAAATGATGGAGAACAATCGTCGAATGACGGAGTTGGGAATTCCATCATTAGTGCCTGTAGTGAGTACATTATTTCAAATTGATATATTTAAAGAATATATAATGTCATGTGATTAATTTTTTTTAAACATTTTTGTACGATCTACCTATACATCGAAAGTTATTCGATGAGGAGATTAGTACCGGTCCTAGTACTCAGGCTGGTGGTACGTGGAGGGTTCGTACCAGAGGTGGACGAGCAGTTGCGCGTACCCGACTAGACCCTGACCCTCCTACTGACATGCCATCCTTCCCACATTCTAATCCTAGTGTGTATTTAGGGACACATGGGATATTTAGGCCTCCCATGTTTTTTCTACCTTCTGCATCTTCTGGCCCATCATTTTCACATCCCATGATGATTCCCACTCCCCAGTCAGCATCCGGTCAGACAGATGTCCCATCTTATTTTCCTTTTACTTCTGTCTCTCTGAGCTTCTATTTCCATCGTCTTCGACTCCTATTCCACCACAGGGTGTTCCATCAGTTTCTGTGGATCCAGCGGTGCTCAGCGATCAGACCATCACGGGTATATTTATTGAACCATAACAAATTTTTATAGCAATATTTATTTTCATTATTACATGTTTTGAAAAAATATTTGTTTTTCTTTCATGATAGATACATCTACTCACAGGAGGCGTGGGAGGGGGCGTACACGTATGCGTTTTGTGTGGAACCTCCACACACAGTTTTTGATGGATTATAATTCAGACAACCAAATGGTTGAGAAAACAGGGCAGCAATGTCGGAGTTTTTTGGCGACGCTTTCCAAATACTCCGACATCATTCCTGTCAGCCCGCTATCGTGGATACATTTTTTACATGAGGTCAAGGATAGAGATTGGGCAGAGATATGGGTAAAAAATCTGTTCTATTTAATGCCATGAATTATTTTTGTATTTATATGAATTAATATTTTGATTTGATCTTCGATTTAATTTTCTCGATGGTGAGGGTGCACGGCCGGAACGTCTAAAGGATTTAAGAAAGCTTTGGAGATCCTACAAGCATGAGTTGTATATTGTCTGGGTTTCTAGAGTTCGCACTGAGTTAGAGGTGGTACCAGTGGTGGATGATTTTCCTATAGAGCAGCATCGTCAGATGATTACTCATTGGATGAGTACCCAGTTTAAGGTATTAATAACATTTGAGGTATTTAAATAATAACTTTCATGTTTCTCATTAATACTATCTGTTGAATTTTAAAATTTTATTTAGGAATCATCTTGAAAAAATAAAAAGAACATTGATTCAAAAAAATACCTCCACACATTGTAACGCACTACGATGCCTGATCATGAGAGGAAGAAGCTTTGATAATTGTTTATAAGTTTTAATTACGACTCACACTTTCTTTTGTTTCCTAAATTATTTATTATTTTGATAAAGTATTCATATAACTGTAGCTTTCAATGTCATTATAGAGGAAAATAAAAAATATTGAAGGACGTGTGCCTCGAGCAAAACTGTTTTGCTCAAGTAGACGGAAAAAGGATGGAAGTGCCGTCAATGAAGTGACTCAGCAGCAGATTATAAGTTTTAATCTGTTGAATTTATATTTTAAAATCGATTTTGTAACTTAATGATATATTTATATTTGTAACAGGCTGCTTTAGATTCCCTCGACGCCCAAGAACCAGACAATTTTGGGCCAACAGATCACTTACATCAGGTGTTGGGAGAGGAGCATTCTGCCAGAGTACGCTGCCGACCTAGGATAGCCCCAATGAGGTATTGGCCCACCTCAGGTACAAGATCTAGTGCCACCGAGCTGCAGAAAGTTAGGGCATAGGCAGAACATGCTGGGAAATGGGCCACAAAGACAGTAGAACAGTCTGTTAAGGCAAACAGTGTTTTTACGAAATTTATTGAAGTTCTACATCCAACACTTCCAGCATAGGTCATCCCATCTCTTGATGAGTATATGTCATCGATATGTTCTATATATGGTGAATCATGTGGCAGTCCTAGTGGTGGTCAGGATGATGTTCAGCTTGACGATGATGATTGCGAGGAGTCTGATGCGGAAGGGGAGGGAGAGGAGGAGGGCGAGGTGGGTGGAGAGGGCGAGGAGGAGGGCAAGGGAGAGGAGGAGGGCGAGGGTGAGGAGGGAGAGGAGGATGATGGGGATGAGGACTAGGGTGATGATGATGGTGATGATGGTGATGGTTATGTGGTAAAAGTTGATCCATTACATTTTCAACTGATATTACTGAGATTTGATATTTAATCTATTCTAGTTGTTGGTTTTATCTAGACTCCTATTATAGTATTGAAGTTGAGTTATTTTATATATATTATATGTTTTTATGGATGTTGTTACCTTTTAGTGGTTGTGTGTTTTGGAACCCCCCTCCTTCCTGGACCATAGACAACTCCCCACCCTCCTCCCTGGACCCCAGACATTCCCGCTGAACAGCCCCCCCAAATAGCCCCCAAACACCCCCCCCCCCCCACCCTCTTCCTTGGACCCCATGAAACCCCCCGAACACCCCCCAGACAGCCCCCGGACAACCCCCCAGATAGCCCCTACCCTCCTCCCTAGACCTCGGACAGCCCCCCAGACAGCCCCCCAGATAGCCCCCCGGACAGCCCCCCCCCCACCCCCACCCTCTTCCTTGGACCCCGGACAACCCCCCGAACACCCCCAGACAGCCCTCGGACAGTCCTCCTAATAGCCCTCCTGAACAGACCCCCACCCTCCTCCCTGGACCCCGAACAACCCCCCGGATAGCCCCCCAGACATCCCCCCTGACATCCCCCCCCCCCCCACCCTCTTCCTTGGACCCCGAACAACCCCCCAAACACCCCCGGACAGCCCCTAGAAAGCCCCTCGAACAACCCCTCGGACAGCCCCCCCACCCTCCTCTCTAGACCCCAGATAGCCCCCCAGACAGCCCCCCAGAAAGACCCCCACCCTCCTCCTTGGACCCTGGACAACCCCCCCAAACACCCCCCGGACATCCCCTCGCACATCCCCCCCCACCCTCCTCCTTGGTCCCTGGACAGCCCCCCGGACACCCACCGGACAGCCCCGCCGGACAGCCCCCCCCCCCACCCTCCTTGATTTCATTTAATACTAGAAAATCTATAATATATATTTTATTTATTTTCATCATGATAATCAATGTAAATCACATTTACACATCTAATCAATATCAAAGATTCTTGGTATATTATAAAAGAGTTGTATTCATTGGGCATGACATTGTTAGCTCCCAAATTTTTCATAGCATGATAACATAAAATCTAATCCATACTAAGAATGATATAAAAATATTTTATATAAATGTGCACATGATTTTAAGTAAATACCATTCCACTAATAGACACATGAGGATTTTCATAAAATGAACAACATTTTAAGTACATATGGAAAACTAACCAAACGCATTTGGTTTCCATTGAAACTTTAGGAGAACGATCCATAGGTCATATGTGATGTGTACGAATCAACCCCGCCTCAATCCGAGGTGTGGTGTGGCCACCACCACTCAAAGTGTCTTCCTTTTGTTTCAAAAGGATGTCATTTTAATTTAAAAACATCAACTGGCATACAGAAAACTGACCAAACACATTCGGATTGTGTCGATACTTTAGCACAACGATCCATGGGTCATATGTGACATGTACAAGTCAACCCCGCCTCAATCCAAGGAGCGGTGTGGCCGCCACCACTCAAAGTGTTGGTCTCTTGTTTCAAAAGGACGTCATTTTAAGTGAAAAACATCAATTGGTATTCGGAAAACCGACCAAACGCATTCATATTGTGTCGATACTTTAGCACAACGATCCACGGGTCATATGTGACGTGTACGAGTCAACCCCACCTTAATCTGAGGCACGGTGTGACCGGAATCACTCTAAGTGTCTCTCTTTTTTTAAAATGGACAAACATTTTAACTACATACGGAAAACCAACCAAACGCATTCGGATTGTGTCGATAATATAGCACAACGATTAATGGGTCATATGGGACGTGTACGAGTAAACCCTGCCTCAATCCAAGGCGTGATGTGGCCGCCACCTCTCAAAGTTTATGTCTTTTGTTTCAAAAGGACGTCATTTTAAGTGAAAAACATCAACTAGCATATGGGAAACCGACCAAACGCATTCGGATTGTGTCGATATTTTAGAACAATGATCCATGGGTCATAAGTGATGTGTATGAGTCAACCCCACCTTAATCAAAGGCGTGATGTGACCAGAATCACACTAAGTGGCTCTCTTTTGTTTAAAATGTACCACATTTGAAGTACATATGGAAAACCGACCAAACGCATTTGGTTTCCGTTGAAACATTAGGGAACAATTCATGGGTCATATGTGACCTGTACGAATCAACCCTGCCTCAATATGAGATGCGATGTGGCCGGCACCACTCAAAGTGTCTATCTGCTGTTTCAAAAGGACGTCATTTTAATTGAAAAACATCAACCGGCATAGGAAAACCAACCAAACACATTCGGATTGTGTCGATACATTAGCACAACAATCCATGGGTCATATGTGACGTGTAAGAGTCAACCCCTCCTCAATCCGAGGTGCGGTGTGGCCGCCACCACTCAAAGTGTCCGCCTTTTCTTTCAAAAGAACGTTATTTTAATTGAAAAACATCAACTGGCATACGGAAAACCGACAAACGCATTCGTATTGTGTTGATACTTTAGCACAACGATACATGGGTCATATGTGACATGTGCGAGTCAACCATTCCTCAATTCGAGGCGCGGTGTGGCCGCCACCACTCAAAGTGTCTATCTTTTGATTCAAAAGGACATCATTTTAAGTGAAAAATATCAACTGGCATACGGAAAAGAAACAAAAGCATTTGGATTGTGCCGATACTTTAGCACAACGATCCATGGGTCATATGTGATGTGTACGAGTCAACCATGCCATAATCTGAGGCATGGTGTGGCCAGAATCACTCTAAATGTCTCTCTTTTGTTTAAAATGGACAACATTTTAAGTACATACAGAAAACCGACCAAACGCATTTGGTTTCCATTGAAACTTTAGGAGAACGATTCATGGGTCATATGTGACATGTACGAATAATCCCCGCCTCAATCTGAGACGTGGTGTGGCCGGAACCACTCAAAATGTCTGCCATTTGTTTCAAAAGGACGCCATTTTAATTGAAAAACATCAACTGGCATATGAAAAACCATCCAAACGCATTCGGATTGTGTCGATACTTTAGCACAACAATCCATGGGTCATATGTGACGTGTACGAGCCCACCCCGCCTCAATCTGATGCGTGGTGTGGCCGTCCCCACTCAAAGTGTTTGTCTTTTTTTTTTTCAAAAGAACGTCATTTTAAGTGAAAAACATCAACTGGCATACTGAAAACCAACCAAACGCATTCAGATTGTGTAGATACTTTACAAAAATGATCCATGGGTCATATGTGATGTTTACGAGTCAACACCGCCTTAATCTGAGGTATAGTGTGGCCAGAATCACTCTAAGTGGCTCTCTTTTACTTAAAATGGACAACTTTTTAAGTACATACGGAAAACTGACCAAAAACATTTGGATTGTGTCGATATTTTAGCACAAATATTCATGGGTCATATGTGACATGTAAGAGTCAACCCCACCTGAATTTGAGGCACGGTGTTGCCGCCACCACTCAAGGTGTCTATCTATTGTTTCAAAAGGACGTCATTTTAAGTGAAAACATCAACTGACAAATGGAAAACCAACCAAATGCATTCGGATTGTGTCGATACTTTAGAAAATTGATCCATGGGTGATATGTGACGTGTAAAAGTCAACCCCTCCTTAATCGGAGGCACAGTGTGACCAGAATCACTCTAAGTGGCTCTCTTTTTTTTAAAAATGGACAACATTTTAAGTACATATGGAAAACTGACCAAACGCATTCGGTTTCCATTGAAAGATTAGGAGAATGATTCATGGGTCATATGTGACATGTACGAATCAATGCTGCCTCAATTTGAGATGCGGTGTGGCCGGTACCACTCAAAGGGTCTATCTTCTGTTTCAAAAGGACGTCATTTTAATTGAAAAACATCAACTGGCATATGGAAAACCGACCAAACACATTCGGATTGTGTCGATACATTAGAACAACGGTCCATGGGTCATATGTGACGTGTAAGAGTCAACCCCCCTCAATCCGAGGTGTGGTGTAGCCACAACCACTTAAAGTTTCTGCCTTTTGTTTCAAAAGGACGTCATTTTAATTGAAAAACATCAACTGGTATACGGAAAACTGACAAACGCATTCGGATTTGGTCGATACATTAGCATAATGATCCATGGGTCATATGTGACGTGTATGAGTCAACCTCGCCTCAATCCGAGGTGTGGTTTGGCCACCACCACTAAAAGTGAATGTCTTTTGTTTCAAAAGGACGTCATTTTAAGTGAAAAATATCAACTGGCATACAGAAAATCGAACAAATGCATTTGGATTGTGATGATACTTTAGAAAAACGATCCATGAATCATATGTGACATGTACGATTCAACCCGCGTTAATCTGAGGCACGGTGTGGCTGGAATCACTCTAAATGGATCTCTTTTCTTTAAAATGGACAACATTTTAAGTACATACGGAAAACTGACCAAACGCATTTGGTCTCCGTTGAAACTTTAGGAGAACGATTCATGTGTCATATGTGACGTGTACAAATCAACCCCACATCAATATGAGATGCGGTGTGGCCGACACCACTCAAAGTGTCTGCCAATTGTTTCAAAAGGACGTCATTTTAATCGAAAAACATCAACTGGAATACAGAAAACTGACCATACGCATTCGGATTGTGTCGATAATTTAGAACAATGATCCATGGGTTATATGTGATATGTACGAGTCAACCCCGCCTCAATCTGAGGCATGGTGTGGCCGCCACAACTCAACGTGTCTACCTTTTGTTTCAAAAGGACGTCATTTGAATTGAAAAACATCAACTGGCATACGGAAAACCGACCAAATGAATTCGGATTGTGTCGATACTTTAGAAAAACGATCCATTGGTCATATGTGATGGGTACAAGTCAACCCCGCCTCAATACGAGGCGCGGTGTGGCCGCCACCACTCAAAGTGTCTATCTTTTGTTTCAAAAGGACGTCGTTTTAAGTGAAAAATATCAACTGGCATACAGAAAAGTGACCAAACGCATTAGGATTGTGTTGATATCTTAGAAAAATGATACATGGCCATATTTGATGTGTATGAGTCAACCCTGCCTTAATCTGAGGCACGGTGTGGCCGAATCACTCTAAGTGGCTCTCTTTTGTATAAAATGGACAACATTTTAAGTACATACTGAAAACCAACCAAACGCATTCGGTTTCCATTGAAACTTTAGGAGAACTATTCATGGGTCATATATGACGTGAACGAATCAATCCCCCCTGAGTATGAGGTGCGGTGTGGCTGGAACCACTCAAAGTGTCTGTCTTTTGTTTCAAAAGGACGTCATTTTAATTGAAAAACATCAACTGGCATACGAAAAACTGACCAAACGCATTTGTATTGTGTTGATACTTTGAAACAACGATCCATGGGTCATATGTGACGTGTAAGAGTCAACCCTACCTCAATTTGAGGTAAGGTGTGGCTGACACCACTCAAAGTGTCTATCTTTTGTTTCAAAAGGACGTCATTTTAAGTGAAAAACATCAACTGGCATACGGAAAACTGACCTAATGCATTCGGATTTTGTCGATACTTTACCACAGAGATCCATGTGTCATATGTGACATGCACGAGTCAACCCCACCTTAATCGTAGGCATTGTGTGGCTAGAATCACTCTATGTGGATCTCTTTTGTTTAAAATGGACAACATTTTAAGTACATACAGAAAGCCGACCAAACGCATTCATTTTCCATTGAAACTTTAGGAGAATGATTCATGGGTAATATGTAACATGTAAGAATCAACCCCGCCTCAATATGAGATGCGGTGTGGCCGACACAACTCAAAGTGTCTGCCTTTTGTTTCAAAAGGATGTCATTTTAATTGAAAATCATCAACTGTCATACGGAAAACTGACCAAATGCATTCATATTGTGTCGATAATTTAGCACAACTATTCATGGGTAATATGTGACATGTAAGAGTCAACCTTGCCTCAATATGAGGCATGGTGTGGATTCCACCACTCAAAGTGTCTGTCTTTTGTTTCAAAAGGACGTCATTTTAAGTGAAAAACATCAACTGACATACGGAAAACCGACCAAACGCATTCGGATTATGTCGATACTTTAGCACAACGATACATGGGTCATATGTGACATGTACGAGTCAAACCCACCGCAATCCGAGGCGCGGTGTGGCTGGAATCACACTAAGTGGCTCTCATTTGTTTAAAATGGACAACATTATGAGTACATATGGAAACTCGACCAAACGCATTCTTTTTCCACTGAAACTTTAAGAGAACGATCCATGAGTCATATGTGATGTGGAAGAATCAAACCCACCTCAATCTAAGACACGGTGTGGCCGACACCACTCAAATTTTCTACCTTTTGTTTCAAAAGGACGTCATTTTAATTGAAAAACATCAAGTGGCATACGGAAAACTGACCAAATGCATTCGGATTGTGTCGATACGTTAGCACAATGATCCATGGGTCATATTTGATTTGTATGTGTCAACCCCGCCTCAATCTGAGGTGTGGTGTGGCCAGTAGCACTCCAAGTGTATGTATTTTGTTTAAAATAGACATCATTTTAGGTAAAAATATATGGTATACAAAAAACTGATCAAATTATGAATTGACATCCGGATTCCACAAATAATTGTCATCTAAATTTTAAATTGAATTATAAATGAATTATGTTTGTTTATAATTACATTATGAATTCAAGTTTAATTATAGATGTGTATAGTTCTAGCATTATATGTTAAATGTTTATGAATTTTTTCTCTATATGTATGTGTTAGTTGGTTATTGCAAGTAAAATAATTGTATATGTATGTGTTAGTTTATTGTAGGTACAATAATTGGATTGAAAATGAGATGGAACCCACAAAATGAGACCTGGTGGGAAAATTGCAGAGCTGCTGGGCAAATTGCAGAGCAGCTGTGCAATTTTCCCAACATAGGTTATGCCAACGGTTTGAAACCATTGGCATAGCATATTTGGGTTTTGTTTTACCAATGGTTCCATGAATGGTTGGTAAAAAAAAATTCCCAATGGTTTAGAAACCATTTGGAAAGAGGAGACCTTGGGTTTTTTCCAACGGTTTGGTAGAACCGTTGCGATAGGGTAATTTTTCTCCACCCTATCCCAAGAGTTCACTATAAACCGTTGGGAAAAGCTTTCCCAACGGCTTACATCCCTGTGGTTTTCAGAACCGTTGGTATAACATATACCAACGGTTCTGCATCCTTTCCCAATTGTTCTAAACCGTTGGGAAACACTGTATTTCCAGTAGTGCTAAAATATAATAGAACTTAAAAAATATTTTATTTATCCTATTCGTATAGGGTTCCAAAAAAACGAATTTATAATTCACCTCTCAGATGCTTAAAAAAGAAACTACATTATACAATCCATGGACTTCACGCAGTCTAGTGGTAGGTGATAAATCTCAATCGCACTATGGTTGTGGGTTCGATTCCCACAGCTTTGTCCGACGCGATGGGTTGTCACATGGTCTGCAGGTTTTCCTTTTTTATAAAAATCCAAAAATAACCTTAAAAATAGTATCCAATTCCAAAATTAATCCATTCCAACCTATAGACTTATCCAAAATACTTTTATCCAAACTCACAGTCCAAAATTTATATGGAAGTTAAACACAATGAAGATCCTTTATGCTATGTAATAACATGTGAACATCTTCATCATGCATTATTTTAAAACATTGTAACACCTTGAATTACCATAAAACCTTATTGATTACATTCATGCTCCCTTATCCTTTATATAATACTGTATATATTCCTTATATCTATAAATATTGAATATTTCAACAATGATGAAATAAAAAAACTATTAATCAGTTCCAAGGAAGTCAAGAATATCCAATATAATTTATCCAAATCAACCATCTCTTATTCCAAATCACTACCTCATTATTAGGACCATATTAAGGATTACATTTCCTTCAACTAATTATTTTTCAAAAAATTGTAGATTACTATTAAGTCACTTTTCATATAACCATATAATCTCAAATCCTCAATAAAATAGTACTTCCGTACAATCCTTATTTATCTCCATAATTCAAATAACCAGTATATTGTTGATGCAACACTAAAATGAAATAATTCTATAATAACAACATAAGAACACTAGTCATTCCACTTCATATGAGGTAGTATCATAACATTATTATTATCCAATAACATCATTTGTGGTATAATCTGATGACTGGGACATTGATTCGCGTAGTATCCCAACACCTTGTGGATGAAGCATTTGAAACCTTTTTCTTACCCTTGCAATCACGTATTTGGTGTCCTTTTTCTCCACACTTATAATAAACTCACATTCCCTTTAAGAATTTAATAATTTCATTATTTACATATTTATCACATATGGGAAAATCCTTCTTTCTCCTCTTCCCGTTATCCATCTTTCTCTCTACCATCCTTTTCTTCTCTTGCTTCCCTTCAAATCCATAGGACTCAGAGAATTTTTTACTCATCTTATTAACAAATGATATTATTTATTCATATGTTAAGAATACATGGGAGACTATTTCTATTCTAAATGTTGGATTAATACCATGAATGATATAATACTTATTACTCTTTGGATCATACGTATTGCTGGAGTTCTCATTCCTTCTACTGGGAGCTATTTCTATACAATGGCATACACTAGTTCCATTTATGAATCACAATGAGTAATTCCAAACTTGTAAAATACCTAATGAAAAATTGAATAGTTTATGGATATAATCCATATTCATAAAAATACTTTCTTTGAGGAGGTATATAATCATAAATCCTTCATAATGATTTGTAAAGAAAATGAGAATTATCCTAATAATATCCCCCAAGAGTGTCGTAATGAAGAGTGAAATAAGGCATGTTGGCGTGCACCAGTTCCCATTCTAATATACTTCAAAGCGGTGTTTTTGGGTTTTAACCCTAGGTTCATCTGTGTTAGTGCCACCTCTACCTGCTCGTATCTAGAGTGGGATGTATTTTCTTGGAAAACTCACAAAATCTCAACATTACCAAAATTCTAGGAAGTTCTTCTAAACTATTCCTCAATGTCAATCTTAGGGTAATGTTCTCTAATCAGAGTTTATCAAAATCTAGTTTCCAAGTTTTTTTCTAAACATCCTCTAATACTAACTTTAATACCCTGACCCTAGTTACCCATAGTAGGTGCATTATTACATAACATTGGCATGATTATAAGGAATCATGTCCCGAAGGACTGGTCTGTTTAGCAGTCTTGGAAAATATATTACATACATGAAGTTCAACATTACAACTTGAAAATAAAAACAATTGAAATTTATTCCATTATAAACATCCAAGCTTCCTAGATTATGCCTGCAAGTCACTGATAACTAAAATCTTCATATCCTGGGAAAATAAATCCTAAGAAAGGGGTGAGCTAAGATTCTCAGTAAGGGTAAATAATTTAGCAAAAGCTATAAAACATTACGAAAAGATGTTTAATAAAACAACATCATTTTAAACATAAACTTGAACATAATATGGAAAAAATAAATCAAGAATTATCATATAAACATGCACTTGGATATTCTACTAGTCGAATAATCCCATGTAATAATTAATTTCATAATAAGGGAATGTATAGTACCAGACTTTAATTTCTGTGTCAAGGCCTCGTGCCAGGACCAATGGTCTAACTGTAACCGGACCCAAACCCAGAGAGCCTTTGTAACCAGACCCCATCCCAGAGATCCTCTGTAACCGGACTCCAACTCGGCGAGCCTATGTAACCGGACTCCAACCTGGAGAGCCTCTGTAACTGGACTCCATCTCGGAGAGCCTCTATAACCGAACTCCAACCCGGAGAGCCTCTCTAACTAGACTCCAACCCAGAGGGTCTACTTTAACTAGACCCCAACCCAGAGGGCTTACTTTTACCAGTCCCCAACCTGGAACATACTAGTATAATACATTCATCATAAGAAAAGGTTGAAATATAACATAAACATTCGTATTAAAACTATCATATGAAATGTAAATACTTTATCCATAAACCATGAATGGTATAAAAATAACACATCCACAGTCCAACATATCACAAAAAATTCAATAAAATATGAAATATTTGTATCAAAATAAATCAACTTCAAACAAGTTTAAAATCCATTAAATGATGTTGATATAGATGAAAATGATCAGTGAATACTTTGATAGAAACACCCCTTTTTCATGAAATCATTTAACATTATCACAATTTATAAAGGTAATCATTTAAAAGGGATTTTTGAATCAAATTATCCCATACCACTTTGGATCTTTATAAAAGAATTATTATTTCAAAACGTTCATGTCCATATAAATAAATCCTTAAAATAATTTTGAAAACATGAACATTAATTAAAAGGGTTTAGAAAGGTAAATCTTTAAAACATTTAAAATGATGATCTAGTTAAATAGACACTCCCATAAAAACTTAAAAGATTCCTTTTGAAATAATTTTTATAAAATATTGGTATCTATGATAATTATGTCTCAGAAAATACTTACACATGAACAATCTCAGATAATAATGAGAATTTAGAAATAACCCTTACCTCGTTATAATCAATCGAGTCGTATGAACAATACTCAATAACCACCAGATAAATCACCAAATATCACGAATATAACGAGCATCATAATAATATATATCAAATGTCAGTACACAATACACCACATGCAATAAATAAGTGGTGAACAATGGAAATCTCACATAATTAAAAGTGAGATAAGAAACCCCTTACCTTGCACTTTCCTTTGGTCGAGGGTATGTTTAACCTCCTATATAATGAAAATTTTATGTTATTTTGTTATACCAGAACCATATTCATATTTATTATATCATACATGATTCATTTATGACTTTATAATACCCATTTAATAAGGATTTTCATGTTAAATTAACATTTTGAGTAATAATCGCTTTCTTTATCGTACATATTTTAACATGTTATTCTTAACCATATCATTTAGATCATGATTTAAATACTTTCAGAATACAAACCTTGATTCATATATCATATATATTTAGAATATAAATATTTATAATAGATAGTTATATCAAATGGAAAATACCGTTTATGGAGACAGTAGGTCACACATACGCATAAACGTTGTTTCTGTTTTCATATCGTATTGAACGGAAGTGAGTGAATAAGATATATGTAAGTACATAAACACATATACATATAAATATATATATATATATCTCTAGTAGAATTATTATTTCATATATTACATACTTATTTGTAATATATATTTTTATAATCGTCAATGAATTGTGAATGTGGAATGAATCTCATCGCATCGTGGAGACGGTAATCCATACGTACGCACGAGCAACAATATCATTTCCTTAAAAGTGTGGAATTGGATGGTATATTAATTTTATAGGGATATTAGAATGTTATTTTAATAATTTAAATACATATTACTCGTCATTTTATCCATCCAAATAACATACTATTGAATAACAAATTACACCACGGCGTGGAGACGGTAAGCCGTACGTACGCACGCATGGTGACATTATCATTCATAGGATAGATCTAATAATGAATATGGTTATTACATATTTATAATAACATCATAGTATATATAATTTTCTATATTTATTATTTTGGTATGGTTATAACAAAGAAAAAGTATGTGGAAGAATAATATAACTTGAAAGAGGGTGGTGATATCATTACCTCTTCTTCGGGTTCTTCCTTTTGATTTGATCAAAAGGGTTCCTTAGGTTTGATTTCATACCAAATTAAGGCCTCTATAATGAAGTTAGGATATTTAGGAGGATATTTTGGTAGGTTTTGTCTGACCCAAATGGCTCTAGAGGTGTGAAGTTGCGAGAAGGGGAAGTGCCCTTTATAAGACGGGTGAGCGGTACCTTAGAGAAAACGTAAAATATTAATTTATAATAAAAAACATTTCGGTTTATAATGGCTCAAAAATGAATTATTTAAAATATAATGTGGGGATGGGTCAAAAAAAAATCAAACAATAGGTTTTATATAGGTTTGAGTCACTATATTATCCTTATCTTTTAGATTTAACTATTAGATAAATAGTTTGGCATTTACCAAGTCTCTTTGTATTTTTATATTATATGGTTAATAAACATACAATAAACTTCCAAGAGAACCCCAAGTGGTTCATTAATGATAAAACTATAATTATATAAGTGTTTTGGAATAATCTTAAATTTTTAGGAATAAAATATCAATTAATATTTTAATATTTTATTTAAAAACTCTTTTATGTCATTTTTGACACTATTTGGTATTTCATTTTTTCTAAATTCATAGAAGCAGTATTACTTCTAAAACAATTCATCTAACCTACCCTAAAATGTCATATTATCCTATAAAATTAGTTTAATTCATAAAAAGTCTCAAATTACATTTATTTGGATATTTTTAATATCAATTGTTTTAATATTTCATTAATTAGGTAATTGATGCATCATCATTGTGTCATAAATAAATTTAATTATTTAATATCTAAAATTTTTAAATAAAATACCATTATATAGGAAATATTTCTATATTTATAACTAATATTTATAGTCGAATTTATATTATATTTAAAAATGGTTTACTTATTAAACATTGAATTTAATACTTTTAACTCTTCATTGAATTACATTATAATAAATGTCCTAATCTAATCCAAGTGGACCTAAAAGATCATATTTTATTCCTAAGGTTGGTTTTCGTCAAATTACACTTAGCCAGTAGAATTAGGATAAGTTTTATGGTAATAATAATATCATTTTTACCCTTAATTACTCTATTTATTTTTAACCGTGATAAATAAAAGTCAAAAGTTACTATTCGCCAAACATTACTTTTATCTTATTGAACCACATTTTACATACTGATATCAACCGTTTCTCTTGGATTTTTGAAATTAAATTCAAAGAAGCGGTAAAAATATGTTTATGAAAATTTGCAGATGCACCTAGAAGGTGGGAAAAAGACGGTAAAAAGTTCAATAAAATTTTTATATATCTAAACTTCATATAAAATGACTCCAATGAATTATATTGAACATATATAGGTATTATGTATCTATTTGGACATAAAATATATTTTAATAAAATAAATAATTTTTTAAATAAAAAGTCGGTTTTAACCAATAACTTAGTGTTTTTCACTATTCATCAAAAATTGAAAGTTTTCTGAAAAATACCAAAATTTCACCCCAAGAAAATTTTGATATTATGAATTCAAAAATTCAGTTTATTTTAAAAAATTCAAAACAGAGAAGTTTCATTTATTAATTTAAAATTAATTACCATTGTCAAAACCAAAATTCGTATTTTTAATAAATAATAACTATCAAAAAATTGACACTTGTTTATGTCCAATTTCGAAGTGAAATTGCTAAAAATGAATAGAATTGGATTAAATGGTAAAAATATAATCTATTTATACTTCCAAACCATTAAATTTATAATTTAACATGATAAATTATTTTTTTTAAAAGTTGTTTTCAGTTAAAATATAGTATTTTTCACTATTCACCCATGTATGAAGGTTATCAGAAAAACACCATAAATTTATTGAAACTAAATTATTATGTCCCGATTCTGAAAAATATGTTTATTTTGTCAGAGTGAATATATAAAAGTTTCAAATATTATATTTAAAAAGGTTTCTCCATTAAAAGGCAATAAAATTTCATTTTTTTAAAAATACTTCTTTTATCTGAAAAAAATGAATTTTTCTTAAATTATGTCTAAAAAACTTATAATATGGATTTTAAAATTATAAAGATTATATAAAGTTCAAAATTTAGTTAATAATATTCATAACCTCTTTTGAACAGCTAGTTTGGTAAGTCGTGGTGCGCTTGAACTTGGTGTTGCATGTAGTGCGAGTTATTAAATTACTTTGAAGAAATAACATAATTAAAATCTTTGGGTGACACAGAAAATCATGATAAATTTCTAAAAAATCAGCGATAATATCTAGCTAACCCCATGAAGCTACAAATATATTTCATCGATTTTGGCCTTGAGTATCCCTCAATTGCAACTGTCTTGAATGGATCCATAGATATTCAATTGCTTATGATTATATGTCCCAAGAATGAGACCTCCTTCAACCAGAACTCAAACTTTATGTACTTTTCATAGAGTTTATCCTTTCCCAAGGTCTCTAGTATAATGATTAGATTCTTCTCATACTTATCCTTGGTTTTAGAGTATATTAGAATATATTCTATAAATAATACCACAAATTTGTTGAGGTAATCTATAAAGACTCAATTCCTCAATTACATGAATATTACTAGAGATTTGTTGAGTCTGGAGGCATTACTATGAATTCATAATTCCCATACCTTGTACGAAAATCATTCTTGGGGTTATCCTCATTCTTAACCCTTACTTTGTAATATCCCGACTGCAGATCCACCTTGGAGAAGTATTGTGATCCACGTAACTGAGTGAAAAAGTAATCAATTTCGGGTAGAGGAAACTTGTTCTTTATTGTGATTTTGTTGAGCCCATGATAATCAATACAAAAGCATATTGTCCCACCCTTCTTCTTCATGAAGGGAATAGGTGCGCCCCCATGGTGAAGCACTTGGGTGTATAAACCCTTTATCCAGATTCTCCTGTATTTGTTTATTTAACTCCTCAAGCTCCACAACAGCCATTATATATAGATTCTTGGATATTGGCAATTCCCCTGGTATAAGATCAATCAATAATTCAACATCTCTTGTAGGAGGAAGACCAGGAAATTTCTCAGGAAATACTTCTACGAATTACCTCATAATAAGCATGTCTTCAAGGATGGGTTATTCCTTATACTCAATAATTTGACCAAGATACGTGTGCTCATAGGGTAGTAAAATCCATTCTTGAGATACTGGTTCTGCGGAAGATTCATCCTCCTCCTTTCACTTGTACAGAATCAGGGGTTGATTCTCCATATGGAGAGTGATTTCCCTCTCATGAAAATGTATATTGGCTTTATATATAGAAATCCATTCCAGGCCATGAATTGTATCAAATTCCACCAAAGGTAGTATAATGCGGTTTTCCTGGAAGTTTAAACTACAAATTGTGATATGGGAGGAGTTATATTCATGGGTTGAAATGGTTTTCCCATTTTTCGTTCTCACCGACATCTTTACTTCCTTGCTTTGTAGTGGTTTTGGGATTGTTCTACTAAACATTGATGATAAAAAATAATGAATAGAACCAGAATCAAAATAGAATGTTCACTATTTTTAAATGAATAACTAGAGTACCTATCACCACTTCGTTGTCGGGGTTCACTTTGGAAGTAGTGATGGAAAAATATCTTCCTTTCTACCTTGGAGTTGATGGTTGCCTCTGAAAACCCTTGGCTTAGAGAACTCGTTCGCCAAGTGCTGTGGTACTTTTCAGTTCAGGCAATGAACAATGTGGTGAGGGTTGAATGGAGTGATCATTTCCTCTATCATAGCAGTGGGTTTTTATAGCAAACATTTAATGGATATGTTCCCTTCTCTTCCACACCTAAATCATTTCCTCGTCCCCTTCAAGAAATTTCTGGGGTTCTTTATTCTACACCTTTGGAAAGTGGGGTGCTAGAATTTCAGAGCACCGCTGCATTTGTCTATCAGACCACAAAAATTTAATTCCTCCTTACACTTCTTATCCCCATGGTACCCTTGATATTCTCCAATCTCTATTTAAACTTTGAGGGAACATTTGAAAATTTCCTCATAGCTCTCAAAGTAAAGGATCACTAGGGCTTTCCGTAGGCTAGGTTTTAGCCAACCAAAGAAGTAGTCAACATTATATTTGGGGATAATGACAAACCTATAAGAATATCATGAAATCCTTGTGATGTTTTCCTTATACAATCTGATGGATTATTCAACTTTTTTTCTTGAGGAAAAGGAGTTCCTTTTATTTCTTAAGTCAGAGGGTGTGAGGAAAATATTTATCGAAAAAACAAATTCTGAAAATCCTTCCATTCAAATGCCTCAATCTCCTCCTCAGGATTGGTATTTTTTCCAATGTCTGACATTGATAAAATTTCTCCCTTCGTACACTAATAATTATGAAGTACCTTCTATTTTGTCATTACAATGAACGATGGATAAGATCTTCTCAATGGAGTTGATCCATTGTTCGGAGATTAAGGGATCAAATGATGCATTAAATGTATGAGGCATTTGTCTCATGAATCTCTCGATTGCAGCTTGTTATTTCATGTGGGGGGTGTGAACTTTCTTATGGACCCATGATTCTATTCAAAACATGATATAACTAAGAGAGTATTGTGACAAAGTTTGTGATTCCTTCTCCCATTGAATTGGGAATCTCATTAGAACAGTTATCACATTGATCTTCACATCAGTTGTTAGCCTGATCCCTCCTATTACTATAAATTTAATGGAATAAAAGGAATTTTAGGGGTAAAACATAACGGGGGGTCCAATGAAAAAAGGTATAGATTATATATTACTTGTATTTCCTTAACTAATGAATTTATGCGCTAAAATGTATGTTATCCATGATCTAATTCCCATCATATATTCTTAGGGACATTTTTTTATTCCCTTAACAATGGTTCATACTAATATTATGAATTTACCAAAGCATATCCCCCGAGAGTGTCACAACCAATAGTGTAGCAAGGCCCATTGTCATGTACCATTTCCCATTTGATTCTAACTCAAAGCGGTGTTTTTGGGTTTTACTGCTTGATACATCTATTCCAGAGTCACCTTTACTTGTTCGTGTCCAAAAATAGATGTATTTTCTTGATAAATCACATACTCTATACTCACCAAAATTTAGGATTGTTTTTATTATGATTAGTCTTATCCATAAGGGATTCACTAGGGTTTTCTAATCCTATTCCCAAAAATAACTAAACATATCTGCTGATACCAACTATAACAACCCTGCTCTTTATTACATACATAAACCTGATTTATTACATAATATTTCACCTAAGAAAAATCTTAGGATAAATAGGTCTACTATATTGGTAAATTGGCAACATTATATAAAACATAGAAAATAAAACACAACATCTTTATTGAAATCTTATTTTATATGACCACAACATTCCTTCGTACCTAGAATTTCATTGGATAACCTGAGGACATGCATAACAAAATGGAAATCTATAAAGCTTAGTAAGGGAGTGAAAAAAGAAAAATATGAAGAATTTAGTACATTTTTGGAAATATGCATATCAATAGTGAACAATAGAAACATGAACTTAAAGTCAGGATATAGCATGATTATCATAACATAGAAGTGTGGCAACAATATTTAACATGATATTAGCATGATCCAAGGATCAATGCACATTGAGAATTAGTAAACCCCCATTTCATATGAATTAGCATGAGTAAACCCTTATTTTCACATGATTTATCATGATACTAATCTTTACCCAATGCATTGGGGCGCTATCAGGGCACACCCTTTATAAACATTTCATTTCATGCATAACTGTGCCACGTAGATCATACAACATGGATTCATTAAACTTTATAATTTATTCCATAATAAGAGATGTGGAATAAATAGATGTATGTCCTCAGTAAACAAGTAAGGTTCTTAATGGTGAATATCCTTGATAGATAAATGGGTATGGTAGTCACTTACACGATGATTTTGGCATGAGAAATTTCAGAGTAACTTGGGAAGCATAACGATGTCAAATAGAAATCGTAAAATGGGTTGATGAGAGAGAAATGAGTCTCTCATAATTTATACGTGAAATGTACTGTAATAGGGTCATGTAACATAATATCCCAACATATATAATGGAATTTATATGCATAATATTAAATAATTTCTTGAATGTAAATGAGAAGAGAGAAATTCCTTACGGAATTTCGGCATGATAACAGGTGTACATGGGAGGAATAAATGAGAGATAAAGTGGTCTATCATCATTAAAACATAAGTAGGGAAGTATTGGGGGTTATAAATCATACCCCAATCATTTTTAATTAAAAATAAAAGTGTATAGCAACATAAACAAATTTGGACAAAAATGAGAAAAGAAGAAATCCCTTACTTGAAAGTGTGATCCCAAAGGCTTGAGAGAGGCTTGAGAGAGGCTTCTTGGGATATTGGGTGACTTGGGAGGATTATATAGAGAGGAGGGAATATTTAGGTTGATATACCAAGGTTTTTAGTGAAGATTAATGGGAGATTGAGTGGGTTTATATCAGAAAGGAGAGGGAATTGTTTATTATTTAGGTTTTGGATACTGCATATTAAACTAATCAAATCCACAAACCATATCATTGTTTTTTCACATGGTTTTTAAAAAATGGGAGTGGAAAAATTTATTTTATAATTTCAATTTAAGAAATTATTAAAATATTTGGCTTGCTTATGTGCCGGTGAGTCACACTCTCAAGGAAAACATTTTAAAAGGTTAAAATATTTAATATTCCATGGAGGGCCCACTATGGAATCATAAAATTATTAAAACAAATATAAAATCACTTTATTTTTAAGGTAAAACATATATTGGCCGAAAACCCCTCTTATAATATTTTATTAAATCACTATTGGGTCATTGCGATATCATAAAACACCTTATATATTAAAATGGTATTTAATTATTACACAAAAATTTGACTATCTCAAAAGATTATAAAAATTACACCGTTATATATTTCAACATCCTGAATCCAAAAAAAATATTCATTTTATCTATATAAATTTCTAAATATTTTAAATTTCAATTTAAAAATAAAAAGTGACATTTATTGAAAATTAAAGGGTTTTGACAAAAAAAAATTAAACCATAATAAAAATTTCAATTGTATTCAAAAACAATATAAGATCATTTATATTTAATAAAAAGTAATTTATTAATAATCTTTTATTAAAATATTATTTAACTAAAAAACATCCATTAATTCATCAAAATAGATTTCTTAATTGAATATTAACTAAAAATACGATTTTTTCTTTATAAAAACCAATTACAAAGGAACAATAATAAAAGAAATGTATATTATTTATTCTATACCAGACTGATGCACATAAAAATAGTGCTAAGGCCTTGTTACATAATCCCTTATAATACCTGCATAAGAACTATGGGTAAGGTGTGAGATGGTGATAGACTCTTGGGGTGGATCAGATAACATCTCTCGGGAGGTAATCTCTATTAACTTACACTTCTCCTGTAGGGGGTTCTGTTCAAGATTAACGTGTTGAAAATCAACTTGGGGTTGGTCAAGAGAAAAGCCTAGTGATACTACATCTTTTCTAAGCTTTGACAAATGGGATTCATATGGAGGAATTCTAGTAGATGAGGCCATCTCTTCCTTTATCTAAGTGGATTGGATTTGTTCAAGCCCTATATTTATATTAATCATGTGATCACAGTTCAATGACTATATTATCAATGGTAACAATTCATAAATATATTTTGAAATCCAAAAACATAAAACCAAGTAAGTGCATATGTCATACATAACCATTTTACATAATAATACATTTAATCAGATCAAGAGGAATTTTTATTAATAAAAGTTTGGGTCGTTACAAGTGTTCCATCCACTGAGCATGTATGACTATCTTTCTCTCCTTGGTCTCATCTTGAACATTATCGTACTTCCATAGCACCTGAAATAAACCAACTGAACTACCTCAGAGGGATTTCCCACTCTAGTCAACAACAAGTATAGGATACTCCTTAAAGGATGAATCTACCGGTAACTCAACCACATCGAACTAAAGTGTATGATATGATGTTAAGTAATTATGGTGTAGTTGAGATACATGGAAGATTTCATTCATAGATCAATACCTACAAGGTAGATCTAGTCGATAGGATTTCTTCCTGAGTCTCTCTAGAATCTCAAACAACCTAACATATCATAATGAAAGATTTCCCTATCTTATAATATTTATTTGACCAAAACTCGGTGAGACATATAAAAATACTCGATCCCAAACCTCAAACTCTAGAGGTACTCAAAAAAAATCTATATAAGACTTATGTCTAGGCTGTAAAGTATCCATCTACTTCCTGATCAACTAGACCTACTCCAGAGTCTTCTGAATGAGACACGGTCAAAGAACTATTTCCTCTCATGTCTCTAACCAATATAAAGGTGATCAGAATGGCCTACAATTTAAAGTCTCATAAGGTTTCATTTTTATAGTCTCTTGATATACATTATTGTATGAAAAATCAACTTGGTGTATATTCCTCTCCCAAGATCCCCCAAAATTAAGGATTCATACACTAAGAATGTCCTTTGAAACCTGTATAGTTTTTTTTGACTAGCCCTAAGTCTGAGGGTAGTACTCCATTCTCCAAAGAACTTATATACCCAACTCCCCCTACATGATTTTCCAATATTGAGATGTAAACCGAGAATCCATATCAGATACAATGGTTTGAATAACTACATGAGGGTGCACACTCTCATTGATATTAAGTATCCTATTATAATAAACCGAGAAGGTCTCCCTAATCACTACGGATTATGTGACCTATGTGATCCTATCCATAATAACCCACATGACATAATTTCCTCAAGGCAGCCTCAACAACTCGATCATGAAACCCATCGCAACATCATCCCTTCTCCACTCGCAAATGGGTAGCTATTTGAAAAGTCCAGTTAGTCTCTAGTGTTTTATCATCACCTACTGACATGTAGAAATCCTCATGAAAAAACCATATACCTCTTGTTTCATCCTGAACCACCAGTATTAACAATGCAAGTCATGATATATCATGGAAATTTTTGGGTGTACTTCCCAATATAAGGCATGAAATTCTCACATCAGATCCTCAAGTATATATTCTAGAACCCAAATGCAACCATGTATATATAAAATTTAATCCTCACCAATGGTCCAACCATAAGGCAGGTCCTCGCCCCCTACACACTCCCTTAGGAATAATCCTTAAGAATCAGAAAACTATCTCATCCTTATCATATATTGAATAGTGTAAGTCATTTTTGTAGTTGAGATAAAAGTATTCATCTAACTTTCCTAAACCATCACATTCATTTATGGAAATTAGGAAATAAAATATCACTCTCTATTGGTTTACTGGACTGTCTGTATCTAAGTCCACCTGCTCAGGCATCAGTAATTGAAATGCCCTTTCCAGGCATATAGGAAAGATCAAAGTCAAAATTCCATAGGTACTCAACCAACCTTCTTTTTGCCAGATTTAATCCATGATTTATAAATATGTACTTAAATATTTTATGTACCATGCACACCACAAAATTCTCTCCATTTAAATAATGCATCTAATAGCATAAGGCATGAACTATAATGACTGACTAAAGATCATGTATTGGGTAGTTCCTATCATGTGGCCTCAATTTATGAGACCTATACACTATGAATCTCCCCGCCTACAACAGAAATTCTGATAGAAAAATACCTTATGCATCAAAGTATATTTTATAGCATCTACTCGACTCTTTCAGAATCATGATTAATGATGAATTTAGACCCCGTTTTAGCTTCAAAAAGGTTTTCACATAGGTTTCTGACCATGAAATCTTCATTCCATTTTTAGTCAAGATCATAAGAGATGATCCTAATCATGGTAATTCTTACATGAATTTCCTATAATATCTATTTATCCAAAATAACATCTTTATATCAAATTCATTATTGGGATGCTCCTAGAAATCTACAGATCTCACCTTCAATGGGTCAACTGATACTTCTGTCTCTGAGATATTATGATCCATGAAGTGAATCTTATCCATATATAAGTGTCACTTTGTGAAATTGGAATAAAACCTATGCTCTCTCAATGTATTTAAAATGATGTCATGGTGTTTGGCATGATGATGTCAAGTTTAAAAATAAACCAATATTTCTCCCACCAAAATCACCACAAAAGAGTCCTGATAAGGACAGAAACCCCTATTAATCATTGCCATGAAAAATACTAGTTCATTTATATGATCTAATGACATAATCAGATACTCATATAGACCATACCTGCTATGAAAATCTATAAATGGTATGTCTATAGGTCAATAAATCAACTGGTGATAACCCAATATCATATCAATCTTCATAAAAACTCAAGATCTTGGGTACTGATCAAAGATATCATCTATATGAGGCATTTTATACTGGTTCTTAAACATCAACTAGTTGAATTTATGATAATCCACACATATCATTAGAGTTTCATCTTCCCTTTTTACAAAAATTCCCAACGAACCCAACGGTGAAGTATTGAGACATATAAAACAATTTTCATATAAGTCCTCTAACTTTCTCTTGAGATCATGTAGCTCAGTATCCATTTAATATGGATTATTGGATACTGGTGTAGCTCATCGAAATAGATCAACATTGTACTACACCTCTCGCTCTGGAGATAAAGTATAATTGTTTTCTAGGAAGACATCCCAAAAATTATCTACTACAAAAGGGAGTTCAGTTTTTCATATTCCTTGATCATATAGATATAAATTTGAAATATGGGTTGTCATACCACCCATACCATGATGCTTCAGTCCAACTCTACCTACCTTGACATCCCATTTACCATTGTAAATAAAAACCCTTCCCTCTGGTCATGTGAAATTCACCCTCCTGTGATAAAATTGACATGGGAATGCTAATAAAATAGAATGTCCATTATGAGTATGGAACAAAAAATTTTCATCTCGAGGATAAAGATATCCTCAAAAAACAACACCCACCACTCTTAAGTGAGTAATCTCTTTACTTGCGTACACTCTCCAATCTGATTCCTAGGGGAGAATCGAGTATCACAACACCATCAAAAATTGAAAATCAAGCCCAAGAATCTTCACAATAGGTATATATATTGAATAGAGAGAATTACCTATATTAAAATGGGATGATGCTAGATAAAAAGATACTTAGATCATAACTCTAACTATAGATGTCTCGATGCTCTACTATTTAGGTATGTGTTGTATTGAATATATACAGACATAACCAAAACCTTAAATAATAGACTTACTACCCTAAGTAGGCCCACTCTTCTATCAACGTATAACTGGTGTCTAGATCCCCTGGCCATGAAGACCTTTTCGGCCTGATAGGATAGTAGTACTTGAGCTCCTAACCTAACATGAAGCAATGAATCATACTCCAAAATTTGGAATTAGAGTCGACCCCCTCCCACTGACCATAAAATAAAAGTTCATATAGAAAAAATATATATATCTGAACCTGCCACATGATTAGCAATCCATTGGTCTCTATCACACTGGATCCTTATGTGACCTCTCCAACATCACTGATGATTGAAGAAAAAACTACCAAAATTCACAATATGCTTTGTGTTACACTCACAAGAAGTCTCAAATTTTCATTTCCTACCACATTACATTGAACTATTGGGTAAAGAAGTTGTCTTACCTTCCCAGGGGACCCCTTCTTCCCTTAGGTTACACTCAGTAATCAACACTTGATTCACTATCTCAAATATAATTATCAATTGAAACATTTTCACCTATGATTAAATGGCATTCTTGAGACCTTATTTGAATAATTTCACCCCAAAAGGATCATTATCAAGATACAAAAGTAAAAATCCTTGAAGCTTTGTAAAGAAAGAGAAATACTTCCTAATAGTTAGCACACCCAAAACCAAATGAATAAAATAACTATCTTTTTCAGTGATCAAAGTCTCAAGAATGAAGTAATCATAAAATCTTGATTGTAAATCCTTTTAAACCATATCTCAAAGCTTATCAGTCTGGTTCTGAACATCCCACCAGTTCTTGGAGGATCCTTAAAGAATATATGTCACGAGCTTCAATCTCCTCTTAGTATGTGTCTTAAGATTCCAGTAAGTCAAAAAATAAGTCTCAATCCATAGTTCAATAGACTATGGACCACAATCCCTCCAAAATATGGGTCGATGATTCTACAATAAAACCTATGTCGGATCATCCATATATGAGGTAGGTTGTGGGGATCCTTTTACAATCTACATAAAGTGAATGAAACCTTCTTGGAACTGGGAATCATCACCCATGTCAGGAATAGTGGGTGGTGCTGTAAGTGGAACTACTAGAGTTTATAATAAAAGATGAGGGCCCAACACCTATAGAGAATGTTCATTACCACCATCTTGGCATATTATTTCAGGCATTTAGGATGGAATATCATTACAAACTCCATTAACACACCTATAAAAAGATTCAATAACAACTAGATCACATATATAAACATAGGACAGGCACAAGCCATCCTACAACCAAGTCACACCCCTCTTCCTACTCCTAAATCTAGGACTGGCTAATAGGAACAATCATAAAGAACACCCTATCCACTACTTTCTACCCACTCCTAATATCATGTATGGGTCAAGATCTCGATTTCACAACACGAGTCCCACTATATGTACTTTCAAGTAAAAGTGAAAACTCTATTTATCAGCGACCTTTCTGTTTTAGAAATCAGTTTATTTAAAATTCATTCTCATTTATTTAAAAATTCACATCAATTGTTGAATTATATATACCACCACTTCCAATTTAAAAGGTCCTATACACATAAATTTATGTTTTTAATTCATTTAATTCAATCCATAATATATTGTAACCCATGTGACCAATTTTCCATTACTCAATGAGCCATAATTGACTACCTAAGATTTCTATTATAGCCTATGTAAGAAAACACGATTTAGGTTATGAATGGAATTTTAAGTAACAATTATGTATCTCTATATACTACATAACCTTTAATTAAGTAATAGTTATATCAATAAAGGAACATGTAATAATTTCATGTAGTAAAGAAATTAATCCTATATGGAATAGAATATACATGGCATGAAAATTCTATAAGTTTCCAAAAATGATGCACAATACATACTTACTTGTAACTTTAGTAAAAGGATAAAATGTAACTCTTCAATCATAACAACAATAACATCACATATCATGTGCATCCCTCAACAGTTGAATAAAATCAACTATAATAGGAAAAATATATAACAATATTTCCAATCCCATTATGTTTGTCATTTTACTATATGTGGGTTTGATATTATGAGGAAATGATAATTACCAAACCCTAACACACTCCTATTTATCCTTTCTAACATCCCAAACATGTAAGTAAGAAGAATAAAATGAAAAGAAAATTGCGATGTTACCGCTTTGTAATGTTCCAACATGAGAGTCAATAAACAGTTCCCCAAACTGGTGGGTCACATGGCCTCAAGAATACCTCCCCACTTACTAGAGGCTTCTAACTAGCAGTGAGGGTATAATATGGTAATTTGGGGAGATAATACCCTCATTATTAGCATGTTTCACTATGGTATAACATTATAAATCAATAGAAGAAGCATATTGATAATTGATCTGTAGAATAATAACATCTAGAAGGCTAAAATAACAATCAAAACTAGAATTAGCATGATATACAATATATTGAACACATAATGTATTTATAAAAAATAGCAGGTAATACATGGAAATTGCAATCCAATCAAACACATGTATGAAAGTACAAAAAGAAAAAAATAACTATCTCTAGATAGAATCACTGGAATATCTCAGTCATGTGATCCCCTACTTCTATGAATACTCAATAAAGCATTCGAAAATTGGTGATTTCCTTATTCCCTAAATTTATCCATGAAGTCGATCTAGGTACCCAAAGATAGCCCAAATAGGGTGTCAAATAACACTCTACATGCCACCACCAATGGAATTTATAACATGTCATGTTTTCGTATATATAAAGAGTCAATTAGAAATATATAATATTAATGTAAATAAATAAAATAGGGTTGATAGATGTAAGAGATATATTGTCCATCCTAATAAGGATCACTGTAAACTAGAAACTGTAAAAATTTCCTAAATGTAAATAATTATAAAACATGAGTGATATTTTACAGTCTAACATCTGCAATGAAAACCTAAAAAAATGTTTTCTTATAAATCATGATAAACATCCACTATGAAATGTGGAAAGTAATCCAGTGTTAGACCCAATGGGATTATTCTATAGAGTAGTAGTGTCTAATGCATCCTCAATAGTCTGTGTTCTATAATCAAGTTTCATACCCAATAAATGGATCTAAGGAGTATTAATTTCAAATTCATCCCATGTAATCTGGATCCATGGAGAAGAAATGACCATGGCATTAAATATACTCTCAAGTCCATGGAGTATAAATATACATGGAATTAGATGTAGTTATGAATCTGTTGAGTAGAACTATAAATTCTAGTTAATGTTATTATAAATATATAGAGTATAAATTTCTGTGGAATTCAATAGAATAAAAACCATTTCATTAAACCATTTTATAATTTATTTAATAAACATTTACAATCCATGAGTTCTTACAACTCAATATAAATTTCCATTTAAACCATTTAATCATTCTAAATTCATGTAAGCACAAGGAAGTGAGGATCAATCCCTCTCCTATTACCAAAATTTATTAAAAAATGATCCCTATAAAAAAGGTGATCTTAAACACACTGAATGGAGTGGTATGAAATGGGGTAGATATATGAACACACCTCACAAGGGGTCCAAGTTGAGGTGAACGACTTTCAACCATATAATAGAACTAAGTGGGGAACCTATCTAGGTTATAAACATTTAATAAAGGAATTACATGTTTTAAGGTAAATGTTGGATGGTCCAATATATGGTACAATGATAAAATTATATAAAACATATATACATTAAGGGAAAAGGTATATACCACCTACCATATACATGTGGTAGAACACTCATCTAGGATCAGCTCCTAACATGACCTAGATCAGAAAAAAATTCAATAACGATCGAATACCATATAAATAGGGAATATTATCATTCACCAAAATAACTCCCTCAATTTTACTGAAAATGTAGAAACAATCCTAAGGATTAAATAACTCTCTAATACTAATCTAATGAGATGATCATCTCTTGATTCTGATTCTGGATGACAGAACCACACCAAATCCTTGGTTAGGATTTACGAACTGCTATGGGAGGATAAAGGACTCTCTTATATACTAAAAATAATAGCGAATGATAGATTTTATATGGTAATAAACTTAAGTAAAAACTTTCATTTTCCCAAAAATACTGGGTCACACGACTTGGAAATGTGGTTCACCTAACTGTGTGAAAACCATGACTCTCCCACTGTCCAAGAACCTCCCTACCTCCCCCCCCCCCACGCATGTTCATGGTGCTTATTTAGAATAAAAATTCATATATCATTCATTTACCCTTTAATAAAAATTATAGGAGTCACGCACAAGCCTATGAACCTAGATGCACAATTTCATTAAATTGTACAACCCTTCTCTGCTATCTAAAACACCCAAAAAGATTTACTCAAACTATGTATCCTATGTCGCAATATTTATAATAAACATATTTGATAGCTATTTTCCCCATAAATATCAGTATCTTGTCTCTGCACAATCCCAAACACCTATGTTTCCTCCAGAGCCATACTAGGAATTCACATTAGGCCGAAAATAATGAATAAAATTTAAACTCAAAAGATCTTAACCTCATAAAATATAGGTTCTTACATGGATATTTTCCATTTTCTTCTAAAATCCCTTCCCAATAATCTCCACCATTTTCTAGTGCAACTAGTCTCCCTAAAATAACATCTCAACGTTCCTTAAGTGGAACCTGAAGTTGATACATTAAAAGGAGAAGGTAATTCCCTAAATTGATTATTTTAATCTTTATTCATCCTAATCTTCCAAAAAATTCATCTAAGATGGAATAATAACTATAGTATCATATATATTCTAGATTTTTTTATTAATGTAATATCCACCATCCATAATCATATTTTTCACTCAAATTATTCTAAAATGAAGACGTTGTTTACAATATGGTAGGTTTACCCCCTCCATGAACTACGTACTTAGTTCATTTCCACCAACATAAATGATGGTTATAAAAATAATATAATGGTTAAATACTATTATAATATTTCTTTTAACTTTTTAAAAATGTTATAGAGTTTTAATAACCATTTAATAAAATAAAACAAATATTATTAATGACCGTTAGTATAAAAACATAAATGAACTAACCACATAACATTAAATTTTTTACTAAGTGAATCATACCTATGTCATAAAAAATATTGTTATTTGGGGACATTTAAATTTATGTATGTACATGAATACCATTTAGTTTTATTTCTAGAGTTTTAGTCACATTTGATAATAACATCAATAAAAAACTACAAGTAATCTGTCCTTGGAACCATGAAATTGATGCTCTCAGAATAATGAAATAAATGATTATATCTAATTGAGATTGTTAAAAATAAACATAATAAAATTATAGTAAATAAAATATAAATTTAAAAGGATCTGAATTAAGTAATTAATTAATCTAATTATATTATTCATGAAATTAATTTTGAGTGTATACTAATTCTGGAATATAAGGATAGGGGTCTCTCTGAACCAAGCTAATTTCTTTGGGTTTATTATTTATCTCTCTTTCCTCACACTATCACTATAATATTATAATTTTATTATTATATATTATATATATATATCAAAAATATATATCTATATTAATTAATAATTCTTAAAGGGGGATATACATATTTTAAAAGGTTCCCTCTTCAGTTTATCTCTATAAGAAATATTGAATAAAGGGAACATATCTATTTTGTACCCCATTGAAATTATCACTCATTAAAATGTTTTGAACCCCCAAATTGTTCTAAAATTTATCACTTTATCATGAGAAAAAATATTATTTTATTTCTATTTTTATGGAAATTATTATTATTTTACCCTCTTTAAAGGCTACTTAACCTTTTTCCTAAATCCCTACTTAAGAGGTACATTTCCAAAAAGGGATTTCTCTACTCTTTTTTACGTCATCACATATGTTGGTCATAATTTGTCATGAAATATTCTTATGAATGTATAATTATTTTTAAGTCCCTTCATTCATAGAAACCATTATGATATTCCATCTAGTTAATCTATATTTCATGGTTATGAAACCCATTTCTTTCTATTGGAAATCATTATATTTATGCCTTTTATTGGATTTCCTTATGTGGAACAAAAATTCATATACATGCTATGATCAGTGCGACCAGATAGTTTACCAATTCATTGAGTGATGATTCTATCTCATGATTCATTACGTATAGGATCAGGGAGTAAACCAATTCCATGACGGGACTCTATCTACCATGTGATTTTTTATGGAGTTTAGCCTTTACTTATGCTTATCTCATATAATATATTGATTCCACTTTCCTATGTTTCCATGATATTATGATTATAAGTATTTTATATTATGCATCCATATGATTAATATTGAGACTTTTATTTTGTGATATTATATTATTCCTTCTAAATCAAATTCTTTTCTTAATTTCTATGATTATCCCTTTACTAGGATTTATAGTTCACCCATTTCTTTTATGTATTCCCAAGGATATACAATGTAGTTTTATGATATAAAATTAATTTATGTGATTCTTAAGGATAATAATATAAATATTTTTTAGTTTAGTATTCTTATTGTTGCATTATGAAACTAGTCTTCCAAAGACAATATGATTCACAGTCATTGGGTTGTGTTTATTGGTTTTTTTGTTAAAAAACATGTAATAATAAGATTATAAGTCTTGGATAACTATAGTTAAAATTAGGGAATGTTATATATATTTTGGGGGATTATGAATAGACTAATTTATTTAAAACCTTGGGGATAATTCTAGGTAAAGGAAAATATCCTAAAATTTTGGTGAAGTATAAAGAGAGTGGTTTACTTGAAATTATATCCCAATATAGATACTAAAAGTGTATGTACATCTGACATAGTTATTACATAAGATAATAAACCTAAACAGAGTGAATTAACTATTAACTTGATCATCATCTTCTTCATGAAAAATATTCTTTTATGGATATCTATTTTGACACTCATATGGGATATGAATTTGAAAATTCACAAACTCTTTATGAACCATTATGAAGGAGTTAAATAGACTATATGGTTAGAAAACATAATAGGAAACATTACCATGGATAACCTAGCTTTAAACCTATAGACTCAAAATACTGGATTTAATTTTTATTTATAAATTATTCCTTCCATGTTCATAGTTTTACATTTTATATGATTTATATTTTCAGTATTCTCACCCATAATTTTATTTTATATATTGTAAATAATTATAACTAGAATAAAATAGAGATGGGTATTTTTAAAACCCATTAAGGAACTTGAAATTTTATATATGATTATAGTTATACATAATTTTTCATATATTTTAACATTAGTGAAAATATACCAGCACTAATTAAAACATGGAGGTTGATTTATTTGTGAGAATAAGAAATGGGGAAATTATTACATACAAAGTATATAATTTCCCACCATTAAGTATTTTTGCATTGAAACTCCTAAAAAATAAGTTCCCACTACCTTAAGTGTAAATTTATTCTACATTGGCAATGAATTTTATATCCTTAATCGAATATTAACTTTCAAGAGAGGGATATCGATCTTCACATCCCAATCCATCATCTGATTATGTACAAGTTTAAGAATGAGGATGAAATTACTTTGGAATATTTATCTGAAGTGTGGATATTATTTCCTTATGATAAATTATATATAGATAAAATTATTAAGACCATGTATAGAATCATGTTTTAATAAATTCCAATTATGAGGGACTATATTAATGCATTCCTTGAAGAGTTTCATAGTATTATTCTTGATCAGTAGGTTGTGTTCTCATTTGAACTTATACGTAGATCTATACCCATATACATGACTAATAAAACACATTTTTATTGAAGATTTTATTGATATGAAATGATAAAATTTCCTCACATTGTGTTAAATTTGTTTATTTTTAAAATATTTTGGATTAGATCATTCATTTGAAATTTTGATTGAAATTCTAGTTTTACCCTTTATAGAGCACTATAGTATTTCAATAATACATATTTTAATAATTATTTTTTGAACTTGATATTTTGTAAATGTGTTACTGACATAATGGGATAAAACTTGTGTTCCTGACATTGGAGCTAAAATTTACATTTTGTAAGACTAAATGGACCATGAAGTCAAATGGGGGATGGACCCACCAGATTGGATATTGGTTCTATATTTGGGACATATCATCTTCATATGAGATTGGATTGGGCCCACATTATGAGAGGATCTATCCAACCCAATTATTCACAAATAATTCTCCTGGAAGAATAGTTGGTTCATGCATTTTGGATGTCAAATGGGCAGTGCAATTTGGCTTAAAATATTTTTCTGAGATTCTCCATTCACACTTGAAACCTCTTTAAACATAGACTCCCCTACACTCTATAAATTAGTGTTTTTATCATTTGGAGGGGTTGAGATGTGCATTAGGAAGTTGAGGGAAAATGATAAGTGGATCCACTCCAATTATCCAACCATTTCAACAAGGTTATCTCTTGAATCAAGGATCCCTTTTACAAAGCCTTGTTTTTCTTCTTCGTGTTGTAATACTTTTGTTTGTGTAATAAACTTTTTTATTATTATTTTATTTATTCTCTTTTCTCTTGTTTTGTTCAAATTTATTCTTCTATTAATCATTATAATTGGTCTGTAATAAATAGTATAAATGATATTGTGTTCTACACTCTCTTAACCTTTGCAAATGCAAAACGTTTCTACTATGACTACACCGCCCATGGAAGAGTAGTTCTTTTCAGAAATCGATCTACCTCTAACCTCCTACACTAATTTATTTTGAATAAATGAGATAATATAATTCAAATAATATGATCTATTAATTGATTTTTTTAATTTAAATGAAACTAATCATGAAATTAAAAAATAAATACAAATCATGTGAGGTCGAGAATTGTGCGAATTGGGAGAGTGCAAAGTTATTTGGTAATTCAAAACCACAAGGGATCAATTAGTAGTGTTAAAATATAATCCCTATACTCAGTTATTTATAATTTATAGAGAGTATATGAGCCTTAATTTTACACTAACAATAAGATAATCTTAGAACATCAATCAAAGCAGGGTGTTGCGATAACATGTTCTGAAGTTAGCCTAGGGTTAAATTCACTTCATCTGGGTGGTAAAGTTAATTCTCAGAGGGTTATGGATTTAAAAAATTAGGTGAGCATAATTAAGTGGATTTTAATTTAAATTATAATGATAAATAATTGAGTGATGAGGTATAGTTATATCAATTACAACTTTTAAAATGTTTTCTAAAAAACAACTTCTTGTTGGATCTTTTAGTCAAACTTCATTTCAAAAATAAAATAAAAAAATAAAATATTCTTCCAGCAATATTATTTTAAATTTATAAATGATAACCAACTCCCATCCTTTTAATTAGTGTTCTTATTTTATTTTATTTTATATTCAAAACACTTTTAATATGTTGTTAAATTTACTTACTCCATAGAGAGACGACCTTGGTCCGCCACTCTACTGTACCTAAGTACCCAAAAACCACTAATCATTTGAGGGTGCCCATGAAAACATATTTGGCATTTTTATGATGTAGGAAAGTAATTATTTCAACCAATTAGATGTATTTATTTTATCTTACATTTTATTATCTTCTTCTGTTCTTTCTTCCTTTTTTTACCCAATCTGAATTTTTTCTTCTTCTTTTATTTTATTCTTCTTCTTTTTAGACCATCAACTCAACCTTATCATATTTTATTATATTATGGTCCACTTTTCTTATTTTCATTTTTCTTTTATTTATGACATGATCCAATATAGAAGGTATCTTAGATCATGATCTTGATATTGAACGTATCCTTCGGGTTCAAATCTGACATTCTTAGTCTATGGTAAGTCTCAACATTCAACCAGTTGGAGAATTGTTCTACTCTCACAACATTAAAATTTTAATAAATTATAATTCAACCATAAAAAAACCAATTACTAAAAATAATGGAAATAAACATAGTATGACTATTCAATAATTGGCTTCACCAGATATTAATTATCAACAAAATTTCATTGCATAACCAAATCTCAAATAAGACTTTGAACTGAAATATGGGTTAATTCACCTGCTTCCAAAATTTCATGGACTCTCTGGTGAGGATCACAATAAACACATTAAATAATATAATGATGTTTGATCAATCCTGAAACCAAGAAATTTATCTGAATATCAAATAAAACTAAAATCATTCCCATTTTCAGTTGATGGAGCTACAAATGACTGGATGTATAATTTATAACCTGAAGATGTAACTTGTTGGAGAGATTTGAAATGTATTTTCTCGTAGAGAGTTATTCCAGCATCAAGGACCATATCCATTCAAGAATTAGATCTCTGGGATCAAGCAATCCCAAGGGGTGTCAATGTATTTGTATTGGTAGTGATTCAAGAAGTTGTGTGCAAGCTTCCCACATCACAAAATCAGTGAGAAACTACTTATCCAGTAATTCTAAAAAGGAATCACACTTATGGAGAGAAGCATGGTGGATGTCATGGCTGGAGGAGCATTGATTAACAATACACCAATAGATTCATAGGAAATTATTGACAAGATGGACCAAAACACCCAACAATTTGATGATCGAGGTGCACCACATGTTAGGGGAGTACATCAAGTAAGTTCTTCTTCTCTTTAGAGTCATTTAATTTATACCAAGTTGGAATAATTGACCACTATGGTGAGGCATATTGATTTTTCTTAAAATAAATCTCAACACCCTCCTTTAAGGCCTCATGAGATTTTCACTTAAACAAGCAACCCAACTGACTATTTTCCCCAATTGTAAGAAATAAAAGATTGTGTAGCAGTGTTTCCTGAGAGACCATATCATCAGCATCAATAGCCACATCCCCAAAAGAAGTTTGATTCCTTTTCACCAGCATATAATCAAGGGTGGAAGGATCAATAAGACATTAGTTATGCCTCTGAACAACAATATAGGCCCCCTTTCAACAAAACTTCCAGCAACCTCTACCTTACCAGTAGGGTTTCCAACAACCCCCAAAAAATATTTGAATTTCACAGCATCAACAAGACAACAAAAATGGAATCCACTATCCAAGGTATATTCTTACACCGATGACCTTTGGAAGAAAATTGTTCTTAATCAACATAATGATCTGGAGTGTCAAGGTTCAGAGCTGAGGGATTTGAAGACACAAATGAGCCAAATTGCCCCTGCCCTCCATGAAATGGTATGTAAGAACTCCAAAAATCATCCTTCCCAACCTACTCCAAATCCCAAGGGGAATGTTAGTTCCATCACATTGAGAAGTGGGAATAAAATGAATGATACATCTGTACCTACCATTCCACCGGGATTCACTTCAACTCCAGAAAATCCCCATTCCACACTAACTATTGAGAAACCCAATGAGAAAGATAAAATGAAAGAAAAATATTGATGATATTCCTCCAAAACCCCTTCCATTTCTAAAAATAGTTGTACAAACCAAAAATATAGCTGATGAAGAAATTAAAAAAGTGGTTTTGGACACATTCAATAAGGTGGAGATCAACGTCTTTTTACATGAATCCATCAAGAAAATCCTATGGTATGTGAAATTTTTAAAAGAACTTTGTACCAATTTAAGAGGGCTCAAGATAAATGAGAGGATCAATATTGTAAGGAATGTGTCAGCACTCATTACACCAACTCTAGAAATGACAACAAAGTGCAAGGATCCTGGGACATTCACCATCCCATGTACCATAGGGGAGTTACACTTTTCTAATTCATTATGTGATTTATGAGCTTCCATAAATTTGATGCCTCACTCTCTATTCTCTTCTTTATTAGTTGGTGTGTTGAATCTGAAAAAGAGTGGTGGTACAGTTGGCGAATAGAGCTACAACATATCCAATGGGTGTCCTTGAGTATGTACTTATTTAGGTATGAGACAATATCTTCCCCACTTATTTCTATGTTCTTAACATGGAGGATGATTAGGTAAGTTCTCATGCTCCCATTATCTTAGGTAGTCCCATCTACAAAACTAAAAAAACTTTCATAATTGTCAATGAGGTTACACATTCCATGGAATTTAGAGATGAATTTGTGATATTTAATGTTATGGAATCCATGATGTACCCCTCAGAGGACCCTTCTGCATTTGTTATATCCCATTTTGATCCACTAAATAAAAAACCCATGAAATTTGATTGTCCTTTGCTTAGGGATATTATCATTATTGGTTATAGTTTAGTGAATAATTGTTCTTCCACACTTTTTTATAATGTACAATACTCTCTTAGATTTTATTTTGAAATGGATTCATATTCTAATTGTGATATTTTGATGTTTTATTATGACATAGATGTTGAGTTTGCTGATGAATTTGATGATTTATTCTCTGATTTTGATGATGTATATTTTGATATTGATGTTTTTAGTTCCTTCAATTTCTCTATCCATACATCACCCCCCTTCATTGGAACTCAATCTATTGCCACCAAATCTCAAATACTCATACTTGTTATGTGGAAAGGTATTACATGTTATAGTTTCTAATAGTCTTCCTTTTGAACATGAAGATTTTTTTTGATTATTTTGAGGGTGAACACCATAAAAATATTTTCCTATCGAAGGATGCTATTTGGACTTTTCAATTCCCCAGGTACCTTCCAGAGATGCATGGTGAGTATTGTTTTCAGATTTTATTGAGACATTAATGGAGGTATTTATGGATTATTTTACAGTGTATGGGTCTTAATTTGATGATTGTATCTCTATCTTGGGAAATGTTTTAAATCATTTTATTGAGAAGAATCAGGTCTTAAACTTTGAACAGCGTTATTTCATGGTAGAGAATGGGATTTTAGTAGGGAATGTAGTGATAAAACATGGGAGAGAGGTTAATAGATCTAAGGTACATATTATTTCATCCCTACCATATCCTTCATGTGTGTGTGGTGTTAGATACTTCCTAGGGAATGCAGGATTTTATCATTGCTTCATAACTGATTTTAATCAGATTTCTATTCATATGTCATGATTACATCAAAAGGATTATGATTTTGTGTTTGATGATTCTTGTGGGACTTCCTTTTATGAGGTAATGCAGTGTCTGACCACTCCACCCATCAAACAACCCCCACATAGGGAGCTTCCTTTTGAGCATATGTGTCACACATCTAACTTTTCAGTTGGGGATATCTTATCTCATAGGTTATAGGGACATTCACATGTGATTTCATATGAATCGAGTACATTGGATTCATACCAATCAAACTACAAAACAATAGAAAATATGTTTCTTGCTGTCATATTTTCTTAAGATAAATTCTATTCATATTTATTGTTCTCTAAAGTAGTCGTTTTTTCTGACCATTATTCAATGAGGTACCTATTGAAGAAGCTAGATGCAGAGCCCAGTCTAATCCGATGGATGATCCTTCTTCATGAATATTACATTTATATAAAGGAAAAGAATGGGTCAGAAAACCTAGTGGCGGACCACATGAGGAGGATTACTCACACACTATAGGATGATACCTTGGACCAGGTACCACTTCGAGACACTTTCCCCAATGATCATTTTTATTCCATCTCAGGTATGCTTCCTTGCTATGATGATTTAGTGTACTACCTTGTTTCATTTGAAATTTATGCAAATTTAAAGAAACATAAAGTAAAAAAGTTAAAGAGTGAGTCTAGATTAGATGTATGGGATGATCCCTACTTATGGCGCATGTGTAGTTACCATGTTATTAGGAGGTGTGTTCTTGATCCTGAGTTTGAGTCTATTCTGCAATTCTATTATACATTTTCTTTTGGTGGACACTTTGGACCACAATGATTAGCTAGGAATTTTTTGGACTCTAGATTGTTTTGGCCTAGTTTATTTTGTTATGTTCATGTGTTGTGTACGTCATAGTCACGTTGCCTATACACTGTTAATATTTCTAGAAGATACGAGATGCCCCAACAACCAATATTATTTTTTGATATTTTTGATGTATGGGGGGTTTATTTTATGGGTCATTTTCCGAGTTCATTTGGCTTACTATATGTTATGGTTGTTGTTGATTATGTGAGAAAATGGGTGGAGGCTAAGTCCACCTAGACTAATGATTCTCATATTGTTATGGACTTTGTCAAAGCATAGATTTTTTGCAGGTTTGGAGTACTGAAGGCCATCATCATTGAACAAAGGACACACTTTTGTAATAAGAATTTGGCTTCCCTCTTTTGGAAGTATGTGGTGACACACAAAACATCAACACCATACCACCACAAACAAATGGATAGGTTGAGGTTTCAAATTGGAATTTGAAAGTTTTTTTTGAAGAAAATCGTGCATCCAAATAAGAAGGAATGGATAATATGATTGGATGATGCATTGTGGGCTTATAAGACAATATAATAGATACCCATTGGTATGTCCCCATTTCGGATTGTTTTATGGAAAGCATGTCATCCCCTCATGGAGGTTGAGCATCAGGCTTATTAGGCTATAAAGAAATGCAACATGGATTTAGCCCAAGATGGAATCCAAAGGAAGATTCAAATTCAATATCTTGATGATATTTGAATCTATTCACATGAGAACTAAAGTATTTACAATTAATGATAAAAGTTATCTGATGATAGAATGATCCAACAAAGGGAGTTTCATATTGGAGAGAAAGTCCTTCTCTATAGTTCACGACTGAAGCGTGTGCCTGGTAAGTTTTGTTCCAGGTGGTTAGGTCCTTATGTTGTGACAAATATTTTTCCTTATCATGCAATGGATATCACACAATATGACATAGGAAGGATATTTACAGTCAATGGGAAACATTTGAAGAAATACAATGAGGGACTACTTACTGATGTAGCGGATTTTATCACACTACATGACCCCATAATCACTTGAGCATATCAGGCTGTTCCTAATCCTTTAACTTTTATATTCTCTATCCTATTCAAAATTATATATTTCATGTGAATATATAATTCCATAGGTTAACATTGAGGACAATTCAATATTTTAACTATGGGGGAGGGGACAAAATTTTGGAGAAGATATTTAGGATTTTCATTGGTGTGTTTTATGTGTGTTTTCTATTAAGTTTTCGGTTAAAATTTTCAAAAAAACAAAACCTAAAAAAATCTGAAAAAAATCAATAAAAAAATATCATGTAACATTATCATGTGGAACATATGGAAAATTCATGTTTTCAAAATTCATTGGTAGAAATATAAGCATGAGTAATATTTCATCATCAAGGGTTGACTTTTATAAAAATTGAAGTCTTCGATAATATGAATGGTTGTGTCATTATAAGACCTTTTAGATTTTGGAATCATTAATTGTGATATTTTTTCATGTTAAATCGTGTCATTTATTTCTCCACACAATTTTGCACACAATCATGATTGGTGAGTTTCTCTTACCCAATTGAATGCATACTCAGGGTAAGTAATCATTTTTAGAGTATAACATGGTGTTTCCATATGTTTGTTTCTCTTCCGATATTTTCCATCACTGTATCGTATTGTCGTAGGAGTGTGCATTGAATATCAGACTATTTTACACCCACTAAAAAAATTTAAAAAAATTCCAAAAATATATAAATAGGGGAGTGAAGAAATGTACAACATATGGGGATATTTAGGTCGAGATCTCATGGTTTGACTTTTGGGAATTCATAAATGAGTAGGTTTTTGAATTTGATTGTAAAGGATATTGAAAAGGTTTGGAGGAATATAGTCAGGTAAGATGAAAAGTTTGTATTGACCTAAATATACTCGATAAAGGGTGGAGATACAAGCTTGGAATGGTTGGCACACACATGTGGAGAATTAGTGGCATGGTAGACCCATAACTTGTTTCGCTATGATGGGTGTTATGAATCTCATTGGATTTTTTTGACACAATTTAGGAGACAATGAATTTAAAATTTATTGATATTGACTATTTATGGGATTCTTACTTTTACTATATTTGCACTGTGGATTGATAAATTTTAATATTCATATCTTATCAGAAATTTTTCTAATACATGATATGAAGTTTTTCCCAGGAGTGAAAAATGGTATGTGTGGGGGAGTTGATAAAACAATTTTTATTGAATATTTTATTGATAATAAATGATACAATTTCCTAAAATAGTGTTAAATATGTTTATTTATAAAATATTTGGGATTAGATCATTCATTTTAAAATTTGATGGAAATTTCAGTTTCACCCTTTATAGTACACATTAGTATTTAGAAGATAATTATTTTAATAATTATTATTTGAACATAAAATTTTGTAAATGTGTTCCTAAATTATTGGGATATAACTTCTCTTTAGGAAATTGGATCTAAAATGTACATTTGTTTGGACTAAATGGACCATGAAGTCAAATGTGGGCTGGACTCGCCAGATTGGATATTGGTTCTGTATTTAGGCCATAACATCTTCATCCGAGATTGGATTGGGCCCAAATTATGATAGAATCATTCCAATCTAATTATTAAAAAAAATTTATTTTGGATTAACAACTGGTTCAGGAGTTTGGGAGGTCAAATGGGCTGTGAAATCTGGATTAAAATATTTGTCTGGGATTCCCCATTCACACTTGAAACAACTTTAAACTTAGCCTCCCCTCCACTCTATAAATTTGTATTTTTACCATTTGGAGGGGTTGGGATGTAAATTAGGAAGTTGAGGGAATGGGATATGGGGATATAATCTAATTATATAACCATTTCAAAAATGGTATCTCTTAAAACAAGGATTCCTTCGACGAAGCCTTCTTCTTCTTATTCATGTTGCAATGCTTTTGTTTGTGTAATAAACTTATTTTTTCTTATATTATTTATTCTCTTTTCTTCTGTTTTGTTCAAATTTATTCTTCTATTAATATTCTTAATTGGGATGGAATCAATAGTATAAATGATATTGTGTTCTTCCCTCTCTAAATCTTTGCAAATGAAAAATGTTTCTACGATGACTACACCGCAAATAGAAGAGTAGTTATTTTTAGTAATTGATTTACCTATAACCTCCTTAATTCATTTATTTTGAATCAATGAGCTACTATAATTCAAATAATATGATCTATTAGTTGAGTTTTTAATTTAAATGAAACTACACAGGAAATTTAACAATAAACACAAATCATGTGAGGCTGATAATTATGTGAATTGTGAGAGCACGAACATAATTGGTAACTCAAAACCACACGGGATCAATTTTTAGAGTTCAAATATAATTCCTAAACACAATTATATCTAATTACTAGAGAGGAAATGTACCTTAATTTTCCACTAACCATAATATAACCTCATAACATCAATCAAAGAAGGGTACTGCGATAGCAAGTTCTGATGATAGCCTAGGGTTAAATTCACTTCATCTTTGTGGTAATGTTAATTATTAGAGGTTTCAGGATCTAACAAATTAGGGGATCATAATTAAGTAGAAGTTAATTTAAATGAAAATTATAAATAATTGAGTGAATAGGTAGAGTTTATTTTATTATGCCTTTTAAAATATTTTCTAAAAAAACATCTTCTTGTTGGGTCTTTTTAATCGAACTTAATTTCAAAAATAAAAAAAATAAATACAATCTTCTTTCAAAAAAATTATTTTAAATTTATAAATGTTAACTAACCCCCATACATTTAATTATTTTATTTTCAAAATACCTTTAATATGTTGTTAAATTTACTTCCTCCTTTGAGAGATGACCTTGGTCAGCCACTCTATTGCACCTATGTACCCAAAAACAACTAATCATTTCAGGGTGCCCACGATAGCATCTTTCAATGCCTCCATATATAATGGATACCACTGAGTTGGGATAATATAAGAATCAATTACAATATAATCTAGAAGAGGGTTTTATATACCCATGTACTTAACCATGGGATGTGACGGTCCACTTTTTAGAAGCAATTGTAGGTTAATGTGCATATGCATTGATTATCATGAAGTCAAAAAAATCATGATAAAGAACAAGTATCCCCTACCATGGATAGATGAATTGTTTGATAAAATACATTGGGCCCAATATTTATTTTTGTCAGACCTTCGATCAAGATATCCCCAATTAAAGGTTATGTAGGAAGATAATCCCTAGACTGCCTTTAAAATAAGGTATGAACACACTGAGTTCATAGTGAATTTCTTCGAGCTCATTAATTCTCCAACAATATTTGTAGACTTAATGAACAATGTATTTATATGTTACCTTGAAAAAAATTTGGTATTCATTATAAATGATATTATGACATACTCTAAGAGTAAAGAGGATTATGAGGAACATTCAAATACTATGGTAATAATTTTTTGAATGGATAAACTAGACGTAATGTATAGTAAATTTGAGTTATGGATGGAAGAAGCTTAAGTACTAGAGCATGTTATCACAAGAAAAGGGATCTCTATGGACCCTTATAAGATAATGGTAATTGAGTAGTGGACCAAAATAACATTTTTAATGGATATACAGATGAGTATTACAAATTATTTGTGGGAAACTTCTCAAAATTTCAAAACCCGCAAACCATGTTGACTCAAAAGGGAGTACTTTTTTTGTAATGATGAATGAAAAGAGAGATTATAGAAATTTAAAAAGAATTATTATATCACTAGTTTTCACTCTTCCCCTGGACGGTGATGTTTTGGTGGTATATAGTGATTCTTTAAAGATTGGATTAGGTTTTTTACTGATGAAAAATGACAAAGTGATGGACTACACCTCAATGAAGTTGAATGTTCATGAGGATAACTATCCAACACATGATCTGGAGTTTTCTATTGTGATGTTGACATTTAAAATCTATATTCATTATATCTACTATGAGAAGTGTGAAATATATATATGTATTATAAGAGTATCATGTATATATTCACACATAAGAGGTTTAATATGCCCCAGTGAAGATATTTAAAGATGATCAAGGTTTATGAATTCTCAATCGACTACCACCCTAGAAAAGTAAATAAAGTGGTATATAATCTAAGTAGAAAAGATTATGTAACCTTAATAATAATTATAATTGGGAAGGATCCAATACTTTTATACTTGTAGATGATGGATATGGTAATCTTAAAGAAATAAAAATAATCATTCATTTATCGGATGATTTATTAACCATCTATTTTGGATAAGGTAAAGGATGCTGAAAGAGATGATGTTCAAATAAAGAAGAAGTTGGAAGATATAAGAAAATGGAAATCCTAAGAGTTTAAAATTTATGAAGAAGGATTTGTAATATATGGTTCATGACTATATGTACCATAAAATCATAAGATAAAGGAGATATCGAATAATGCATATAGCTCGGCCTTCTCTATCCACCTAAGTAGAATGACGATGTATTGAGACCTCCTAGATCACTGTTGGTGGGATAATGTGAAGAAGGAGACTATGGAATATAAATAAAATTTCTTGGTATGTCAACAAGTAAAGTATCAAAGCTAGAAGTCTAAGGAGATGTTGTAACCACTACCCATACGAATATGAAAATGGGAAAACATCTCTATATACTTTTTCACTAGTCATATAAAGACATCCAAAAGAAATAATGTCATATGGGTTATGGTGGATCATCGTATAAATACTTATAACCACAATTAATTTTGAGATGACTCAATACTCGATCAACTTTTAAGGATATACAATATAGAAATAATGATGGTTAATTGAATACCACTATTGATTATATCTAACCATGATCTGAGATTTATATCTAGGTTTTGGAAAATTATATAACATGATCTAAACAATGAATCATCCTTAAGTACAACTTATCACCCCCAAACAGATGGAAAATCTGAGCAGACTATCCAGATATAGGGGGATATGTTGAGATCTTTTTTTATTGAATTCAAAGAAGGATTATATCAATATTATATTCTGATCGAGTTTTTCTATAATAATAGTTTTCTCTCAAGAATACAAATTGCTCCATATGAATCCATTTATGTGAATATATATAGAATATCGGTGTGTTATGATGAATTTTTTAAATATAACCTACATGGACATTAAATGGTTGAAGAAAATAGTAAAAATGGACAAGACTATTAAGTAACACATTAGGGATGTTCAATATTGATAGAAGAGCTATATTGTCAATCATCAAAGCGACTCAATTTTTTAGGTTAGAGATAAATTTTCCTCTACATATCTCCATGGAAGATATTCATATGATTTGGGAAGAAGAGAATAATAAGTCCCACTTAAATCATCCCCTGTTAGATTTTGGATCACATTAGAGATGTGGTATATAGACTAGCACTCTCATCGACCATTTATCAAATAGATGAATTATTCTATGAATACATATTAAGGAAGTACATTTCAGATTCCTCACATGTACTGAATTCATAGGTGGGACTTTTATAAAATTATCTCTCTTATGTGGATAATATGGTGAAGATCTCAGACCATAAAATAAGATTCCATGAAATATTACAACACACCTAGTCAAAGTACTATGGTGAAATCATAAATATTAGGGGAAACATGTGAACTAGCAGAATCCATGATGAAAAAGTACCCTCACCTATTTTCATGTTAGTATGTAAAATGAAATTTTAAGAATGATTTTTTTTAATTGGGGATGAATTTATGGATGTAGAATTTTATCAATCATGTTTCCCTTATAATTATATAAATGTGTCAAATTTTGTAATGTATAAGTACAACATCATAAAACAAACAAAAAATTTTTATAATAATTTAGACAATACATTTAGAGAATTAATATAAACATAATAATTAAAATTACTACAATGGGATAAAAATAATTAAATAAGATAGAAATAATAGTACAATTTGGATTTTCTTGATCCCCTAGAATAAGTTCAATCATAAGCATCTCTAAAGAAATGAAGCATAATATCAGTAATGAAATATGAATTATAAAAATTAAACTATATAACATTGAGATAAAATAAAAGTTAATGAATAATTAATGAAATATTATTTATTTATATAATATAGGTATCCCATATGAAAATTACAAATTTTATCATTGGAATAGTAATCTAATCGTTGGAATAATGATGTGACTGTTGGAACAATAATATTGTAGTTAGAAATATTAACTTGAACATTAAAATGTATACTTGCCTAGGGAAGTGTAAAATAATATTTAGGTTTCTTCTAAAATGAAAATATTTAATATTTTAATCATGATTCTAGTAAATAAATTTTATAAAATTGATGAAATAATTGTTTGTTTTTTGTTAAACATGTATTATTTTCTTTTTTATAACCAATACAATGATTTAAAAGAAATTTTATTTTCATAATTTTTTTATAAATTAATATTATGTTTTATTATAATTATAATATAATTCTATGAGACCATATATAATTTTTTAAAAAATCAAAAAATTAATCATAATATTTAAATTGGTATTTTTCAAATAAATAAGGGTTTTATTTAAAAAATAAATTTATTATATTTAGATAATTATTATAATAAAATAGGAATTTTTTTGGAATATAAATATTATAAAATTATTAGGGTGAATTTCTTGTATTTTTCTAAAATAGTTCAGGTTTTGGTGTGCAGTCAAATACAATAAAATACGGTATTTAGTATTATAACTTAAATATATATATTTTTGAGTAATGGATGATGTAACCACCTATTAGTTCAAAAAAAAATTAAAAATTTACTATATATAGTCATAATAATCAATACTATTTGTAGTCGTGATCCAAAATAATAAACAAATTTAATATAATATTCAAAAAACTCCATCTTATACACTTATAAATATTACCCCTCAAAACCCCTTATCTTGAAACATTTTAATCCTTGGGTATTGAAATATTTCTACTCAATTAAATTAAAAACCCTCTCGTCATTTCCCTAGTTCTTTTGATATCCCATGAAATATATTCCAATATGCCTTAAGTGGAAGCCTAATAGGAGACTTCCAAAGGCTAAGAGAATTCCATGAACTAATTATTTTAATTTTTCTTACTCCTCATCCTCCAAAAAATCCATTAAACAAGTAATACTAAATTTAGCATCACATATATTGTATAATTTTATTTTTTATTGAATATATTCCATCCAGCATCTTCTATTTAACAAAATTTATTTTAAAATGATTTTTTATATTATGGTTGCTTTACCACCTCTATGAACAACGTACTTTGTTTTTCACCACTGCCATCAAGGATGGTTATAAAAATATTAATATGGTTAATATTATTATAATAAATTGTTTTTAACTTATTTTTACTTATTTAATATTTTAATAATCATTTAATTAAATAAAATGAATCTATCTATTGATCATCTGTAAAACAACATCAATGAACTAACCACATTACGATAATGTTTTTACTAATTGAATCATCCCTATGTAAGAACATATGTGGATATTTGGGATCATTTTTATTTCTGTAAGTATATGAATTCTATTTAATTTCACTTCTATAGTTGTATTTACATTTCCATGAACTTATGTAATTATCCCCAAGTGATCCAACCTTGGAACCATGAAATAAATTATATTAGAACAACTAACTCAAACATTATATCTCATTGAAATGGTTATTAATAAACATAATAAAATTATAGTAAATCAAATATTAATATATAGTTTTTAATTAAGTAATTAATTAATCTAATTTTATTATTAAAGACAATAAATTTGAGTGTGGATTGATTTTGGAACATAAGGTAAATGATCTCTCTAAACCACACTATTATCATTGGAGTTATGATTTCTCCCTCTTACTTCACTTTATCACTATAGTATTTTTATATACAACTTATATATACTGTATATATATCCCAAACATATATGCCTATCTTAATTCACCTTTCTTTGATGGGGATATACATGTTTTAAAAGGTTTCATTCTCATCTTCTCTCAATAAGAAAACAAAAATAAAGGGAATTTCTCTATTTCTTACCCCATTTCAATTATCACTCCTTAAAATTTTTTAAACCACCCATGTTTTATAGAATTTATCATTTTATCATGTAAAAAAAATTAGATATTTTTTTTGTTTTATGGAAATTTTTATTCCTTTTACCACTTTAATGACTTATTACCATTGTTCCTAGAGCCCATGTTAAGAGGTACATTTCAAAATGGACTTCACTATAATTCGTCAAGTCTATACTTCACATGGGAATAATTTCTCATGAACCATTCGTATTAATTTCCTTTAATTCATAAATTACTTCTTTCTTGGAAATCTATTTTATATTCCATATAGTTATGATATATTTCATCGTTATGAATCCCATTTCTTTCTATGGGTAAACCTTATGTCTATTCTTTATGTTGATTTCCATATATGAAAAAAATATACCTATACATGTTATAATGGATTTACCCAAATATCACTATAATAAATTGGTTAATGTTTTTTGACTCAAGATACATTATGTATAGGATTATAGAGTAAACTTAATCCAAAATGAGACTCCATCCACCTAGTGATGTTGTCTTGGCAGTTAGCATAATCTTATACTCATGCCATTCTATATGTTGCTACCAAATCCCTATGTTTCCATGATATTATGTTTTCATGAACATTATGTTATTCATAAATATGATTATTCATGAAATTTGTCTTTTTTGATATCATGTTAAAATTTCTAACTCATATGCTCTGCTTTATTTCCCTATTTTTCACTTATTGGTTTTTATAGATCAACGCTTTCATTACCAGTGAACATAAAGTCTACTCAAGTACCAAATGGGACCCTTGTTGGGGGTGAGATAAAATCTTAGTAGGTAGACATCAACAGTTTCTAAATCATTCAATTTCATGTTGTATACAATATTAGTGTGCTAAGGTATGATAAAAGTAAGAAATCAAATAAACATAATTAAATAAATATATCTTTTTTTGGGTCCTCAATGGCACCCGTCCCATATCACCGACTTCTTCTCAATCAGGGAATCTGAACAAAGTACCTATAATAAGTAGGGCACACACAAACACACACACACAAATATATATATATATAAGGATAGAAATAAAAAGTCAAACAAAATGGAACAATACCCCAAGCTTGTTCTTTTTCCAGGGGTCTATTTTATGTGTTAACAAAGTGTGCTTCAAGCACTAGAAAGGTATCAAATATTTAAAGTAAAAAAATTCTTGAAAAATAAACACTTTCCATGTATCATTATTATTATTATGTTCAAGTTGTAGAGTTGGAGTCTAAGACCTTCACAAATGTATTTTTATGGTACATCCTTCAATTAATAAAATACCATTGAGCCCATCCAAGAAAATCCTTTTAAAGACCAAGTATCACTTGAGGCATGGATTTACCACAAATCATTCCTGATATAACATAGAAAGGGACGAGTATCACCCAAGGATTGGTGAATCAACTTTTCTAATGGTCCATCCTCGATGATCCCTTTGGGAACTGGTGTCACCCAAAATTAAATAGAAGGTATGAGGATATCCTTGTCTATATAAGCCTAAGACATCACCCCCCCCCCCAATACATAATGGTAACCAGTCAGGAATGGAGAGTCCAAGCGTAAGTCCTTAATATGGAACCCCAGTTTTCTCACCACCCAGAATTTAATTAGATTTCACAAAACAGATATCACAGAGTTGCATTTATAATTGAAACTAAACAATATAAGTAACTCGGCCCCTAAAAAAATTCATTTAAACCAAGCAGTTATAGCCAAATAAATTTATCAGTGAAAGTAATAAAAATGCATATATTACTCTTATAAAGTCATAACAGCATAATAATTTAACTATTAAAAAAATAATTAGTAACCAATTAACCAAAAGAAAATGTTCCATTGTTCACAATTATCCAATATAATTTATTTAATTAAAATTCAAAAAAAGAGATCACATAAGACATCAAATTAATTAATTTAATACATTTAGGGCTAACAGAAAATAGGCCAAGAACGCCAAAAAAACCAATGGGGTATCCAACGATGTTTAAACAATTTAAATAGGTTATATTGTCTCATAAAAAGGTGATAAGGTTAATAAAATTAGTTTATTTAATTTATAATGGGTAAAAATAGACATCATTATTAGGCGCTGATGAGAAGAAAAACATGAGATTTAAATGACACAACAAAAAGAAGGGAAAGAGAGTAGATGACTTACCTCGTACTCGTAGAGGATCCTATGCTCCACAATGATCTTTGATTTGGCCTAAAACTGAAGAAATCACACCATTTTTTTAAAGCCCAAATATTGGGTAAAATCCTTCCAAGAAAAATTGCACGACGGATTTAAAACAATATTGAACGATTTGTGGTGCGTGAGGTTAGCCTTACAGAGAGATTCACATTACACTAGATGAAATCAAAATCATATGATAAATGAGAGGGAAACAAGATTCTAAAGGATTAGGGAAAAGGATGAGGCACACCACCTATGGGGGTGCTATAGGGGAGACACATAGGGAGAGGGAGGAGACATGGAGAGGAAAAAAAAGAAAAAGAAAATAAGGAAAGAAAAAAATGGAAAAAAAAATAAAAAAGGAAAAAATAAATTAATCAATAAAAATAAAATGGAGGAATAAATGAAACAATTAATTAAAATGGGTTTACCCTATTTTAATTTTTTTAATTCCACTATAACCATTATTATTTTATTAATTTTTTATCCATATTAATATTCCATTAATTTTCATTAAATTATTTTTATTTCTTTGAAAACCATTTAAAAAAAATTAGCCCAAACACAGTGTTAGAGCATGACGTAAAAGGTTTACATAAAGCCAGACTAGTTATTTTGTTAATGTTAGGAGCTACTCAGGACCCATAATAGGGGGTGCAGGTGCGTGCCCTGGGTCTCTTTAATAATTTGGGAATTATTTTGAAACGGACTCCATCTTGGTTTAAGTCGAGATGTTACAAGAATTTATGTAGGAAAAAATTAAATTTTTTTATCTAGCACAAAAATAAATATCCACCTATACATATATACATGTTATATATATATATATGTATATATATACATAACTAAATATTCCTATATACACACCCACACATGTATATATAAATATGTATATATTTAATCCCCATATATATATATTCCTTATATATATACATCAATATTTTTGTCCCAAATTAATAATAATAACAAAAATTAAAATGATTATTATTTAATACAACTTATCAATTACATCATTAATAATTTAAAAATAACCATTAAAAATTTGGATAATGGTTATTAAATTAATATCGATTCCACATTTATATTTAATTGGAACAATTAATAATATCACATTTATTACACTGCCAAGTTATTATTTACACCATGACACCATTTAATAATAGTGAAAGTATATTTCCATTTTTTCTCTTCAATGCAAATGATAATATTAATAATAAAAATATTATTATTTTTTCTAAATACCAAGAAAAATATTTAAACCCAATTAAATTATCTTTGGGTGTGATTTGATAAAACTTCTTATGCTTGAAAAATGTTATACCATACTTAGGGCAAACCTCTCATCCTAGAACTATTAGTAGTCATAGATTTGTCATACGAAACACCGTTTATAAGAAAATAATTATTTATTATATAAAAAAATATAATTAATTAAAAATAAAGAGGGTATTATCAAATGCGATGTTTCCAAACACTTGAAGCACATTAAATTTATACCCGTCCTAGGGTAATATCAACGTTATAGACCTAATGGTGGTCTCATATTTCTAATACGATGAATTATTTGTGAGTTATTTCATTTTTTATAAAAACAAAACACATCTGTAAGAATTAAATAAATTTCATATTTTTATTAAATCAACATCAAGGGGATAAGAATCTCAAAATACTATGCTTAATCATCATCTAACTTTGAAAATATTTCATAGAATATTTCAAAGTTATAATGAAGTCCTTTACCCATTATTTAATTTATTTCCATTTTAATTTTAATCTAATTAATTTAATAAAATTTATAAAAAAATACATCACAATATCAACTATAGAAAATAAAAAGTTATGATGCTCAGTTTTAAAACTGGCCTACCCAGCTAATGAAAACATTTAATTTTTATCGCTTTTTCAATCAGTTCAAAACATAGGACATTAAATATGCATAAACACTATTATAATTTTTCAATGGATGTAAAGGTAAGAAAATAGATGAAATATTATCATTAAATAATTATTATTATTTCATTACTATAAAATATATACATTTGATACATCATTATGATTATCCATGATAGGTAGTGATGGAAAACATATTTCACTATTTCTCAAGGCGGTAGTTCGTACGTATGCAGAGATGATAGTTTCGATTTCCATTTATTATAGAAGAATTTTAATAAAGAGATATAACATAAAAATAATTAAATTTATGTATATAGAAGATAATGATGTTATTCTATCACAATGGATAAGATATGTTTTTATAAATTAAAATAAGTACCAAAAAATAAAATACTCAGATAATAACTATATATATTCTTCACGCACCCACCTTTGGTTTATATCTAAGTCTTCCTTATAGTGTATTATGATCAAAATAAGAACTTAAGTAATTGATTAGCGATGATAAGAAATTATTTTTTTCAGTGATTTTCCCAGCTAATAGTCTCTTATAGTGTGGATTAGGGAGTAGAGGGGTGTCATATTATAATTGAGGGAGATGACACACTTGGATGTTTCAAAATATTAAAATATATAATTGTATTTGAGAATACAAATGGATCCAAAATGAATTGTATTACAATAAGAGATTCGATGGGATCTAAATATGACTATAAAATATTATTTGTATAATTTTTATTTCATTATAATCCTTTACATATTTCTTTCAACCCTTTATACCTGTTTTAATTCTTACTATAGTAAATGATTTTTTACTAAAGTTACTATTCGTATAAGAAAAATGAAATTATAACCATTAATAAAATTTTAAATTATGATACCAAAAATACCTTCCATTTTATCAAATTTAACTTATCTATGTTTTATGAGTTACTTTTTAAATAAACCAACAAAATGCGATAAAAAATGTGTTTTAAGAAAAATGTATTTTTAAGTAAAATTTTTTTTATTCAAATATGAATGGTAATGTTGATTAAAATGAAAATGACTATAATATTTTTAATAAAAAATAACTTATTGAATTTTAAAACTAATTAAAAATATGATTTGACTTTTTAAAAAACTGAAAAGAAAAGACAGTTTTCTTAAAAATCAATATTTTTTGCTATGTACCCAAAAATAAACTTTTGCAAAAAAATTCCCAAAAAACTGTTAGATAATTTTTACTAGATGATATAAAAAATTATATCATTTTTTCAAATTAATATTCTACAATTTTTAAATTAATATTTTTAACAAAGTTATATAATACATGTAAAAAAATTTTGTAATAATAAATCTATTTTCATTTTTATTGAAAAATTACTTAATATTTCTATAATGGATATAAGTCTATAAAAATATAATTCATGAATATTTATATGGAATAAAATTAATATAATATTAATATTAGATAGGTTTTAACATTATTCCCCCCTTTTAAAATTGCGTCCCTGTAATTTTATTCATTACATAAACAAGTGGGGTTGTTTTTTCTTTTATAGAATTTTATAATTACCATATTGCATCACCAACCATTCCTTTTAAAAAACCAATAAATTTAAGAATCACCTTATTCCAAAAATCCTTCTATCTGTGGTCAATAATTTTAACTAGTTTACCTTAAATAAAAGATTCTATTCAAATTATATTGATCCAAGGTTAAATATTAGATATACCACTGGCACATATTTCCTTATTAATGAAACATGAAACACATAAAGTGTCAAGGATAAACAGAGAGATAAGGCCACTCAGTAGGAAACTGATCCAACCTTCTCCACTGTTTGATTAGGTCTAATTAACCATGGTTGTAACTTTCAATTTTTACAAAAACACATGTGTTTCTTTCAAGGAATAATTTAAGGAAAACCTAAACCCCTACCTTCATTGAAAGATCTTTCCTATAAATATCTTCATAAATTTTTTATTACTATAATATTATCTTATATACTGTCAAATCATCTATTACATTTTATCCATGTATTCTACCAACTCTGGTCCCAAAAAAATATTTCACCTACTTCATCCCATCAAACAAGATTCTGACACCAGTTCCCATATACAGCCTCAAAAGGTGAAATATGTATACTAGAATGATACTATTTTTATAAAGAGACTCATATAATTAAATATATTGATCAAAACATCTCGAGAAATTAATTGAACAATATCAAAGTGTATATTATAAAGTATGAATTATTATCTTTGACTTCCCAATATACTGAGGATGAAAACTGAACTAATATTTAGTTCAGTTCCCAATAAAATGTGAAGAAATTTGAAAAAATTAGTAGTAAACCTGGGATCATAGTTAGATAAAATAGAGAGAGGATATCCAGGTAACCTAAAAATCTCTTTGAGATACAGTCAGGAATGATGATCTAAACACATAGTATCTTGAATAGGAAGGAAATATGAAAATTTAGTCAATTAATCAACAATAACCAAAATCACATTATTATAGTAAGATGTATTTGGTAATCCCACCATAAAATACATAGATATATTTTCCTATTTCCAATCTTGTACTGGAAAAGGTGGAACCATCTCTTTTGATTTTTTTATTCATCTCTAACGTGATGAAAATTTAAATTCTTCATGGTTAAATCTATAATATATTAATTTATTTCATCCAACTAGTACTGCTCTCAAAGGTCTTTATACATCTTAATATAACCAAGGTGAAAAATAAAATTAGAACTATGCACTTCACTCAATAATTCTTTTTTTAATAGGGAGATAGTTGTCACACACAACATTTTTACAAATCATAAAACACGTTCCTTGTAATTGTTAAATTCAAGAAACTTTCCCTTATTTACTATTTCAACATTTTCCAGAAAAATATGGTATTCCCTATGAATTTTCATAATTCTGTTTGAAAATTATGACTACAATTAATATGTGAAATAAAATATAGGACAAACATAAATGCACAATTTTTAGGCCAACATTCATCAATTCATTTACCAAAGTATCATGCCTGAAACATAGCATGGTTAATCTTGGATTGTGATTTTGACTCATATAATCAACTACATTGTTTTTTATTCCTATATGTAAATGATTCATTGAATCTTGATCCTTTATTAGTTCAATCCATCTTCTATTCCTCATCTCAAACTATTTTTGAGTGAGAATATATTTTAAACATTTATGATCAATAAATATTTCACACATTTCACCATATAAATTATGTCTTCGAATTTTTTAAGAAACAAATAGATAGTTCCAAATAATTTTTTTGGATAATTTATCACATTAGGTTTAAATAGACATGGAGCATAATAAATTACCTTATAATTCTAATTTGGAACACAACCAATAACTTTCAAAGAAAAAACACTATAGAATAAAAATTTACATTTTATAGAGTGTAGGGATAAAACATGCAAATTCATTGATTTTTTCTATTCTTATAAATATTAATCACATTATTTTATCTGGATGAATTTAACACCTTTTATGTTAACTTAGTTGGTGGTGTAGATAATGGAGAAATGTTTTCACTAAACCACTATAAGTAACCCACTAATCTAGAAAAACTATCAATCTCTAAGACATTTGTTGGTCTTGGACACTCTTTGAAGAATTTATATTTAATAAGTTCAATAGTTATACCATCTTTAGAAATAATCACGACTAAGGAATGATTTCTACTATAAAAAAATTCATATTTTCTAAAGTCTCCATATAACTTATTTTAATTCACAATTTGTAAACAAATCCTTAAGAGTATTTCATGATCCCTATGAATTTGAGAATATTACAAAATATAATTAATAAAACAACCCCAAACCTAAACAAATATTCCCATAAAAATATATTTATAAGATTTATTATACAGTTAGTTAATTATAAAACCAAAATAGAATAAACACAAACTTGTAATGCATATATGTCATTCGAACCACCGTATTCAGAATAGCTTCCCCTTCACATTAAATATATGGTATCTTTAATATTAATATTGATACCACACTATAGAGGATCCAGTATACCCATATCCCTTTATGGGAACATTAGATGAAGGAGAAGGATTTCTTGTACTTTCTACGACCATTTTCAATGTGATTCTATTCTCAAATTCCTTTACCAGAAAACCCAGATCCACCATGAGACTCTTGTACTATACTTTCTTGGCCAAAAAAAAGATAACCCTAACTTAATGAAAATTAATGATATAAGGTAAAGGATACTTGTTCTTAATAGTGGTGTTATTCAGGGATCTATAATGAACTAAAATCCTCATTAAACCATATTTCTTTTTGAAAATAAAATAGGTTCATCCCATGGTATAATCCTAGGACAAATGAAACAATTATCAAGAAATTCCTCCAACTTATTTTTCAATTCCAAAATTTCTAATTGATCCATTTGATAAAGGGGTTTTCAAATTATCTTAGCATCATGAACTATGTTAACAATTATCCCAACCTCTCAATTAGTAATAACATTTGGAAAATAATTAAAAAGTATATACATATATTCCTTCACAATCATAACATTAATAATTTGAATAGTTTCTTTCTTATAAATAATATTACCTATTTAACTTTCATCACTTCCTTTAATCAATTTCTCAGATTATTGATATGTTATTAATGGTATGAAATAATTGAATGTAACTTTATTATATTTTTAATCTATATCATCTGGATAAACTAAAATCTAATCTATAACAAATAAAACATCATACTCTATTATGGTAAATTCAACAAGATTTATAAGAGAAACTATCCCACTGATAAAAATATGAAGATTATTATAAAATATTGATATTTCAATACATCCACTGAAAGTTTTCAATAAAATTTATATCTTCTCTTCCTAAGGTTTTTTTCCTATTTTACTTGAATATTTCTCAGAAATGAAGGAATATAAAGATCAAGAGTCAAAAAAGGCATCAAAATAATTTGAATAAATAAGTAACACACCTATCACCATTTAATTAGATGAAATATTTTCAAATATAGTAGTATAAAATTATTTTCCTACTCTTTTTTTTCTTTTGATCATGGTGATTTTTACCCTAGGTAACTTAATTTTAAAACATACTAACAAAATTGTCCAAATAATTGCATTTAAAACAACACATTTTTTTATAACTATTTTTTACCTCATACTTAGATTGACCAATAATTTTATCTATATAGTATTGAGAACAATTAAAAAACGTATAACATCGGTAATACTTTCTATATATTTTCTAACATTCCATAAAATGTCTTTTACCACACTTAAAACATACTATGGTATTACCACTATATTTATTAATTGTACTCTTCTCCACTACTTTCCACCATGAAAATTTATCACTTTTTAATCACAAGGAACATATGTGTAAGAAAACTCCATATCGAAATTTTCAAAACAATGAAAAATAATCCCATAACATTTAAATTCATGTGATTATAATACTCATTACAAAAATGGTTTCAATACTAAGTAAATTATATTTATTATACTATCAATGATCTGAATAAAATTCAGTATATACCCTTCCAATATTATAAAACATTATTCTTACATGGATATTGGATCCCCCTCCATTTTCCTTAATTCTAAGAATTATTTCACTCTTTTGATTTGATCAGGACTAGGGTAATATTTATCCATGAACATAAACTTAAATGTATCATATTCCATGGAAACAATATCATCTCTATCTTTGGTATTTATAAACATCATCCATAACATATTATATTCACCTTGAAAATGGTAAATAGAAAGGGTTACCTTTTATCACTATAAATATCCCATGACTTTGAATATAATTTCTACAGCATTAAAGAATCCTTCAAATATCACTAGATCTGAGGTTCTGCTAAAAACATAAGGGTTCTATTTGATAAAATGATCAAATATTGATATTTAATTAAATGTAAAATATATTTTCTCTCTAACACTCATACCAGGACCATTTATATCCTATGTTAACTGATCTATTAATGAAAAAACTATTCAGATTCAATTCCAATTATTTTATGTTTTTTATTTTGAAAGATATTTTCCTATTGATAACTTCCTACTTCAGTTTTTGTATTTCCTTTATAGAATACTATTCTGAATCATAATTTATTAGTTAATGAAATATAGTAATATTAAAATTCTATATATTTTAAAATTAATCGTACAATAGAATCTCTCAATGGTATTATATTAACAATATATTAACCTCAAAAGTTTTATAAACTATCCCTAAAATAACAACTATATGGAGATATCATCAAAATATTACAAAATTGTGAGCTAACAAACAAGAATTATCTTTCTTTCATTACTTAAGTCCTTTTTGATTTATAGTTTTGAATAACTCCATCATTACAATTACATAAAAACACACATTTTACAATATGGATACTTCTAATGCGTATCGACTTTTTCGATGATATAAAAATCTTAAAATGAAATATGTTTTTTTCATAAAATTTTTCATGACTTTCTACTTGATTTCTTCTTTGTTCCTACTAATCTTTAAATAACATAAATAACATTTGAAAACTATTGGATGAGAACAATATAGGAAATAAATTTTTTAGACCCATGAAAAATATTAAAACCCATAATTGTTTTTCATTTTCTTCATTTTTCTTTAATCATATAAAATAAATTATATCCACATGGGAAAAACAAGTTTTACTCAATGAAAATGTTTAAAACCCATTTCAAGAAAATTGAAATCAATATAAAAAACTTCAGAGCATTTTATTCACACCGCTTGTTCTCTCATTTTATAAATAACTCATTTCTAGTTAAATCCATAGGATAAACCTCCCTGGTTAACTCTATCATTGTCACGAACCAGTCCAGGTCGACCCCAAACCTGTCACCCGATTCGTTCCCTGACATGTCTCGAGTGGAGTTCCCAATCCCCCCAGGATAGAAACTAGAACAGGGTATCAAAACATATTAGAGGGAACAATTAGGACCACAAATAAAAGACAAGTAAATAAATACAGACTAATGGTTAAAATTAAAACTATCATTATAAAGAAATCAAATCGAGCATACCTCTATGTGACCTCCTAGGACACCAACTATCACTAATTCAAGCTTGCTCCGAGAGTGATTCAGACCTAATAGAACACGAAATTGAAATGATAGAGTATGAGTGAGCACTAAAATACTTAGTAGGGAATCATCATAGATTTCATGTCATTCATTCCCTAAAAACAATCCTTTGATACTATTTTGAAATACATTTATAAAAAATAGATTTATATACATACTTTGAATTTTAAAAACAAAAAGGAAATATGATCCATTTCCCTCATATTTTAAAATAAGGCACAAGAAGGGAAATGGGGAATTATGGTTTATTTTTTAAACATCCACCTAGAAATATTTTTAAACCAACCAAATATTCATAGTTTTCCATATAAAAACCAAAACTAGGTATGAGGATTATGAATCTCCATGAAAATTTCAACGACATTAGTAATAATTTTAATGATGAAACATGGGAAATCCTAGGAAAACAGAGAATGACTACAACATACTATTATATGTGACTCACACTAAAGGAATTCTCTACCTAATGACGTCATAACACCCAAACGCCAGGCCAAAATAACCTAGGCAGACCGAGGGGCCCATCCCCATATAAATAAACCTATGTATCCACCTTCTATGGGCCACTAGTAGTTCACAATATAACTAGTGAAATAATCATTCTTGGTAAACCTCTCTTCTATTCTAGGTTCCCATGTATATTTAATAAGGGGGTGTACCATGCAATTCAAACAACAAGACACATATATATAATCAAACAAACCACAAAATTTGGCACTGCCCCCACCACCTCAAGGGTTTTTCCCTTTCCATAAATAATTACCATTTAAATAAGTACCATACCAATGACACTTCCTTCTCATTATCAACCAACATGGAAAAAGACCCAACTCAATAGGGTTTCCCAAAAACTATTTCAAATATGAAAAACATGCCTCATCTATTTTTCATACATCAAACCCTTTCCATGTAATCAAACCAAAAGTTCCAACCAGGCATTTAACTTTAACCATCCAACATAAATTTACCAAAACTTTTTATGAAAACTTTTCTATCAAATAGAGATCCCATTTTCATTATTCCCTTGTCATTTGGCCTTTATGTTTCAAATAAAAACCAAAACATGTATTATTTTTCAAATGTTTCTTTAAATCAATTCCCCTTTAATATAAAAATATATTTTGAAACATGCACAAAGTACACAAAGGTGACAAACAGTCTTTCAACCATTTTAAAAAACAATTTTCTAGTTATAAACCACCAAATATGTCATAAAAACTTACACCAAATTCTTTTAAATTCCTTAAGTAACTTTGTAAAACATGGAGCTCTTTATCAAAAAAAGATTTAGAGAGAATATAAAGGTCTTTTTGTTATTTTTTGAAAACCATGGTTCGAGAGAAGAATCACTCCAAATGTTATCATCATTTGTAGGCCCATCCATGGGTTCACTCCATGCATCCATGGATGTGCCAAAATCCAATGTCATAGCACAATTTATCTTCTCCCAACCATTTTTAAATAAAACACACAGACACACACCAATTAGCAGCACATATAACCATTTATACTAAAACACCAAGTTTCATAAAACCTACCAAAACAAGCCAATAAACACCCAACAAATGTTTCTTTAAGAATAAACCACCAAACATGTCCTACATAACCATTTTAAAGGAAAATGAAAATTATCTAAATCTAAAGGAAAGGAACTCACAAGTTCATAACTAGATAAACTGTTTAAAACCTATCTTTAATCAGATCTACTAATAAGAAAACATTATCAAGGATTAAATACCATTATAAAAAGGGTATGAAAAATGATTTAAGAATTTATAAATAGAACCCAAGAATTAATTGGATAGATATTGGATTAAAGGGCATGGAGAGACCTACCTCAAAGAGGAACTGAGTCATGCAGAACACTTTGGAACGTGATGAAATACGCATTGACCACTCGTAACCCGACTGAAATCTCTCACACATACCTCTATATATATATATACATATACATAATCCAATGCATTTATTCCAAGTTCCATGTGGGAATAAATATAGGGAGAACATATATATATATTATATACATACCTTAAGTATATGTGTTTGTGCCCTCTTTTGTTGACAAAAAATTCATTATAACATGAAAAAGGTACAGAAAATAAAGGCATAAAAGACCAACACACCTCAAATTAATTTACTAGGAACTCATATACCCAATAAGACATTAAATTATGTGGTAAAAAACCAAACATCAGGTTTATACTCTTACCCAAAACAACTACAGCAAAGCAAAATGAGTTCATCTACCTCACCCTTGGTGGCGGATGCAAGAACATAGACCAAAAGGTCTTGATACAACAATTTCATATCCTAGACAGCAATAGAAACACGTAAATTATATCTTGGGAATTAGGGTTAGGCCATATATGGAGGAAACCCCCAATATTGGAAGAAAACACACCAATGAGGGGATTCGTTGTCATTGAAGGAGGGATTCATGCTAGGGAGGTTGTCTAGAGATGGGTCATGCACTGGGATGTCTATCCAGAAAAGAAAGTGTGATAGGAAGAGCTCTGAATGAAGAGTGAGATGTGAAAATGGGGAGAAGCACGCTATAGGGTGTCATCACAATCAAGGAGGTCTCACAAGGGAATAGGCGGCAGGAGATGGAGGGTGTTGTCATAAGGGAGTGTCGTTGGGAAAAGCTCTGTCCAGGGTGGAGAGAAACACATAGGCGTCGTGCAAAGGGGATGAAAATGAGGCATTGTGCACCATGGGGGAGAAGGGAAGCCTTAGGGTTTCAAAAAATAAAATAAATAAAAAAATAAAAAAATAAAGAAACCAATTAAATAATATTAATATTAATAATATTATTATTATCAGTAATAATATTTATAACAATAATCAATAACAATTTCACTAATGATAGTAATAAAAAATTTGTAATAAAAACATTTATAATAAAATTGATAAATATTTTAATAATTGTAATAATAATAACAAAATTTATTTACTTTAAATATTGGGTAACTGCATGGTGACCTGGGTTGACCACACAATTACCGAAAACTGTGTGATCCCGTGCACCACCCCAAAACCAAGCAAAAACATTCAATACCAAAGAAACTTAAACCTGCACTCAGCCCGAAACTCAATGAGAAAACCCAAAGTCACGAAATAAGAAAATAAAATAATTATTAAGGTCCAGGTGTAACAAGAATTATTTCCTTTGAATACAAGGAACATTACCAAATCTATAAGAGTGTTATATCAATCTCACCCATAATATAAGTTGCATCGAGGTCATCCATAATCATATATATTTATAAAATTATATATCATGAAAAAAATGTTAATATTTCATTTTTTGATCGTATGTCCCTTGAAAAACTCTATTGAACCAATATGAAAAATACATTCATATATCAACATATCCTTTTTTAAACCTTTTTTAGAAAAACAAAAAAAACCAAAATAAAGGGAAAACCGATTTTTGTTGAAAAACAACATAATCATGTAAATAAATCTGAATAAAAAAATAATCATGATGGTGAGAAAATGATGTCAAGCTGTATATGTTAAAGTAGAACATTCATTTTCATTTTATAAATAAATGTCAAAACCTTCTCAATAAAATTTTCAAATAGATTTCTTTTCAAAAAAATTGAAATAAGGTCAAAAGGCATATAATATTTAATTTATAATTAATTTAGGCCCATATAAAAACCTAAATTAATAAGTATTATAATATGGTCATGGAGGGATAATATTTATAAAAAAAATCTTTAAAACATTTTAAATGAGGTTAAAAGGTGAAGTTTCACATACCTTTAGTCCGACTCATCATATACATTATTTATCTTCCAAGATAGTTAAATAATGATAATTTTTTTTATTTCATGAAAACAATTTTAAATTTTATTATTTAATTTGTTTAATTTATTTCACATTAAACAATTTCATTTTCAATTAAATATTCAATTAAGTTCATGTCAGACATTTTGAGGATATTCGGATCATATGTCCAAAAAAACTTTGGTAGGCTGACTGTGGTCAAATAGATATTGATTATAAAATTTAAATAATTTTATTAGTTTTATAATTATAATTTTTAATCATTAATTATAGTTATAAAACAAAACATGTAAGTTGGTTATGAAAAATGAATTACATTACATCATGAAGATGATAGTCCATACAAACACTTGAGTAGCATTTACATTTTTTCAAGGAATGTGAGGGAAAGAAGGTAAATATCATTTTATCTTTCTCGAATGATGATTTTATCATAAATATCAAATTATTTATTTAAATAAAATTACAAATATATATACAATTAATGTGAGTAGGTGATGAAAAATAAATCACATTTCTTAAGGGAGGTGTAATCCCCTCATGCACACGAATAGTGTTATCATATTTCATTGGAAATAAATGAAAGAAAATAAAAGATATATTATCTTCATAAAATAATAATTATATTATTAATATAAATTATATAAATTATATCCATAATTATAATCATCCCTGAGAGGGAGTAATGGAAAAAACATACATAGATTTGTGAGGTTGTAGTCCTCATATATACACAAAATATGGTTTCATTTCCCATTTGATGGAAAAGGATATGAATAAAGGGTTATAACATAAATATAATAAAATTTTATTATATATTATATATTATATATTGATGTCATAAAATAACAATGTTCATAATAGGTTTGTAGGAGGAAAATAATAAATAAAAAAGAGAAATATTGGTTAAGATATATACTTCTTCATCAGACAACCTCCTCAGGTTAATATCTAAATTCCTTTTATGATGGTATTATGATCAAATCCTGACATATAAGGTATGGTGAGGTATTTTAGGAAATTATTTGGGAATATAATTATTGATATATGTGTAACTTGAAGTGTGAAGAAGAGAGAAGAAGAGGTTCTGCTTTATAAGTGAGGGAGAGTACATTATAAGAAATTTTCAAACAATTAGAATATATTAATATAATAATAAATATAAATGGATCCAAAATAAATTATATTCAAATAATATATGATTTAAGTCTTCAATATGACCATAAAATAGGTTTTAAAGAAGTTGTTAGGTTATTTTAGCAGTTAACATTTTATTTATGACCATTCTAACCTATTTTAACTCTTTCCTGGGTAATAGTTTTTACTAGTGTTACTATTCATAATGAAAAATTGAATGTGGTGTAATTATAATTTTTTTAGTTTATTGGTACAAATATTGGTTCCATGTTATTAAATCAAATTACAATAAGTGGTAGAAATTAATTTTAAAATAAACTCACAAAACACGATGAAAAATGGTTTTCCAAAAAAATGACTTTTGAAGATTAAAAATGGTTTTATACTAAAATAAAGTTAAATGTTGATAAAAAATTGATATTTTAAAACCAATTCAAAATATAATGTGAATTTTTAAAGGCATGTAAATAAAAACGATTTTCTAAAAAATTAGTATTTTTTTATATTCACACAAAATAAATTTTATTATAAATTTATTTAAAAAATAACCCTTAGGTAATTTTGAATTACAATGAAAATATAATATATCCTTTTAAAAAAACTAAAATTATTAAAATTTGAAATTATGATTTCAAATAAAACCATATAATACATTTAAAAAAACTTAGTAAGAATAAAAATATTTTTCTTTTGATTAAAAAACTAATTAATATAGTTATAATGAATATAAATTTATAAAATATAATACATAAATATTAATGAGGATTTAAATTGGTATACTACTTACATTACTTGGTATTTATATATTATCATGGTTGATTATCATCAAGGATAATCACTATAAAACCTTTGATAAAATTTTTCGTATTTTAATGAGGCATGAATAATTCAATGATGGATAGATATTCTAGATATATGATGATAATATAAATTCACTTAGTCAAAATATTTAAAATAACCAATTAAAGTCATTATAATAACAAGAAAATGAAAAACAAAATTATGGAAATGATGTGGTTTTTTCCCTCAATATCATAATGAGAGTGACATGGATGAGATTTTTTTTCTCAACCAAAATCTATTTTTATTTCTAGTTATATCATGAAAATAACTCCTCACATATTCAACTAATTTTGTTTTATAGATATGAATTTTCATTATTATCATGTATTTTTTATTTTCTTTAATAAGAAAATTATGTGAAGATTTATTCTTTACATTAGAAAACATGGAAACTGAATCTCTTGGTGCATACTATATGTTTTGAAATCATTATTTATTAGCTTATAAGGTAGTCATATATAAAACTAATCAATTTCGATACTAATTTATCTTTACACATCTATAATATTTAATTCTAGGTCTATCCTTTTTAGATAACCTCTCATGAAAGATTATATCTTTTTGTGGAAGAACTTGTTTAAATTTAGCACTTGAATCCACTTATGCTTTCAATTTTTTTTGGACATTTCAAATACATAAGGAATAACTTTCATACATTTATTTTTAATATACACAAAATTATTTGATTTTCCACATAGTTTTATAGAATATATAATGTTACTATTTTTAAAAAACTATTTTATCTCATATTATAGGACTTCTTCTACCAAACCAATCTTTTTTTATCTCTCTTGGATTGATTCCTTCAGTTTTTTAGTATTTCTTCTATCATCCTGGATGTAAATCTACATTCTATAGTAGTAAATGATGTGACTGTTCCCACCACAATAGAATCATATTTACATTATTTTTAAAACCTTTGTATATTCTTTCTATAACTTCTTTGAATAATTTTTCCTATAAATTTTATTTTATTTACTCCCATAGGTAAACTCATTTTCATTTCTACTTTTTTTCTCCTTTTTTAGAGGAATTATCTACATCTAATTATATTAATTCTTCTTTAGTGGTACATAAAACCAAAATTAATAATAGTTACCACCTTATTGTAGTACTCAAAAAATTAATCAATTCATTCAAATAAGTACTTCATGAATAGTTGATATTTGTTTTATAAAATATTATTTTTTGTAGGAAACCATTTTTTTATTATCCTCTAAATTAACACCTTTTGTATTCATTAGGGATAGAAAATTATTCCAAAATTATATACCCATATTTCCAGTCATCAAATTCTACTGACAATATCATATAAATCTTATTCTTATAACATTAGTTATAGTATAGAATTGTTTCCATGATATTTTTAAGCAGAATCTCTATTATATAGAGTGCTTCTTGGGGAGATAATCATATATGACCTAATTCCAACAAAACATGATGTAATGGTTGATTTCATGTAATTTATTCTACCCATATTTTCCTATATTCTAAATTAATAATTATATTATTATAAGAACAAATATTAGTACATATCAGATTAATTAATTCATGGGATACCTTTCAGCACGATCATGTTGAAGGTTAAAAAAGATATGATTTTGGGATTTTATTAATTATGATATGTTTTATTTTTGAATAAATTTCACATAAATTTTTTTATCATAACATTTTTCTTTATATAACATTTTAAATAATAAATTTAAATTTTTAAAAATTTCATAATTTCACTTCAATCTCAAGGAATTTCCAATCAAGAATATTTTTTCATCCAGTAATACATTTATTAAATCTTCACATTGTTTTATAAATATTAAAATCTAGTTTAATTATTTTTCCTACCTTATTTAAATAAATTATTATAGTTTTAAATTATTTTATAATTGATCTCTAATGGGGATTCTTATACACCAATGGTTATTTTTTAACATTTTATATAAATAATAGATATAATTTTTCTAATATTTTTAGAATCTAAAATGTTTCACCATTTTGTTTCTATATTGGCTCTCTATTTAGGGATATATTTTCATCAGAAAGTGATAAATATTATTTTTTTTCTTCAACCAATTCAGTGAGAGATTTAAATCTTAAACTTTTTACTTATTTATTCATATCATTGACTTCTTAAATTATACTTTTATTCAAGAAATATTCAACATCAAAGGAGAGTTATTCAACTATTTTAATAGAATCATCCTCTTAATATAATCTATAACATGAGGTATCTACTTCAAAAGGACACTCTAACATATTTAGTAAAAAAATCTCCACTTTGATCGGATTCATGTAGAGGTAGATAATTTTTTAATCCATTCCAAAAATGTTTTCCTCATTTATCTTCTTATTAATTAGGGTTTTGTTGAAGACCACTATTTAATATTTGGAAGTGAAGGTAACAATGTTCTATAACAATGTAACTATGATATTTTATTTAAACTACACTTCGTATACAGAAATTAAAATAAGTTTAAAAATTTTAGATCTAACATGAGGACACTTGGTTAGCCATTATACCAAATTAATTTCCTAGTAGGTCGTGTTGGAACACTGAGTGGGGAAGTGGTAAATTTACATATTTTATTGAGTATTAAATTCTATTTTAACTACCCTCTATTGATTATCAAACCTATTTATGAGATAATAAGTATGAATTTGATATGAACCCTTAAAAGTCACCAACACATCCATTTTAGATAATATAATAAACAATTGAAAACATGTATTTACAATATTAAACTCAAATGAGGAAAAAAACTCCTTTCAGTGTTCTGGTCAAGTTTCAAAAAAATTGTTTTCAACTATTAATAAAAGGGTAAACAATGTAATACATATCCCAAAAATATTCTACACAAGTAAATAGTATTGGGGAATATCTATTAAAAATCCATTTCCACCTCTTGATAAGTATTTTATATTGGATCCCTATAGTGTGATCAGTATGATGAAAATATTTGGATATCCATTAACAAGCCTTTATTATATATTCTCCCACTAGTTCATAAAGTATCCTTCCAATGAAACAACATATATTACTCCGAATACCTATTTTTTTAAATACCATCATGTCTACTTTTTTATTTAACTCAATATGATTTAGTTGTCTTCTCAATAATATCCTATAACATTTTGATATTTTTTGGTAGATATAATCTCAATTCTTAGTTCTTTGAGTCTCAACACAAAAAAATAATAATTTTGACCTCATTTTTTTTTCTGAATCACCTTCTATGATATAGAAGTTTTGAAGGATCATATTCTTTCATTAACAATTCATAGGTGATTCTTCATATATGCCTTTGTATTTATTCTACTTCATCTGCTTTCTCAATGAAAAGTATAAAATCTTTAATGTGATATGATTACTTATAATTTAATGCACAGATCATATCCAATTGTTGAATATATTAAGGATTAGTCAACAACTCTATCACATCCTCCTTATTCATCTATATTATATTCACATTCATATGAATATTGTTTCTATAATTCAGATATGGTAACTCTCCTAAATCTGTGGTAGGTAATATTCCCATTGAAATACCAATAAATATCACATCCAAAAGACTCAGGATATTTCCATCCTATAATTATTTATAAAATCTATGTGTATTAAAATTATTTTAATATTCTTACATGTCATAATGAAATCTTATAAAACCATCATAACTATGGTATTTCCCCACATAGTCTGGTTAAGATCCCATGGTGTGTCAAAAACTTATTTCAAAGAACAAGAATCAACTTGTTAATCATCTCAGTATAAATAAAAAACTCTTTTTTGATGTTTATTTCCATTAATGAAAACCAATTGGATCATCAAACTTGTGTTTTAGAGGTATTGTTCTTGAAATAATCCATCTTCAAAAATAAATCTTGATATATAAGACATTATGTATGATAACGAACATCATACATATCAATAATGTGAGTTCCAAAAAATTTATATATAAGATAATATCATACATATGTACTAAAATTTTTTACATATCAATAACATAGAATATGTATTAGAATCCACCATTTCATTTTTCTTATTTTAGATTAAATCTTATATACGTTTTTTCACTTCATATGTATCTAGAAAATATGCTTTCCTTTTCCAAAATTTCTTTCTCATGTCTTAGATACAACTTATGTATTATTTTTATTCTTCAATTTCCTACCTTACCTCGAAGGAAAAACTTTTATAACCCTTTAATTTTTCAGTTTAGTATTTTCTTATATGAACATATTATTTGTTAACTAGTGGACCATATGTATATAGGAAATATTATTTTCTTTTCCAATTATTTAGGAGAAAAAAAACAAATAAATGTTCAAAAATTATTACATATCTGTATTTTTATTAAAAAATCACTTATTTTTAACATATTATATATATTCTACACTTGTAAAATTTCCAACAAATCAAAATAAATAACAATAATACTGTCCCCTCCATAAATATTTCAATTTTTTCAGTTCTAAGGAAAACCAAATATATTATGTATAAATTCAGAAATTTTAAAATCTACTCAAAACCTTTTTGAATCAACATAGAGAATCTATAGCTTCTGTAAAAACACATTTAGTAAAATTATAAATTATCATAAGAATTACAAAGCTCTTAAAAATTACTTACATAGTCCTATAAGAAATAAAGAAGATTCTTTATTATTTCTAATGCAAATTCACTACATCTTCCTTTAAATATTCATATCATTCCACATCCCAATGTTACCATTAGGTACTTTTATTCATTCTATTTTACCATGTTTTGTGTTAAACCTTTCTCATATTATTATGATTGATTTTTGAAAATTTTGGTGTTTTATGGGAATGTACAAGGTTAAGAAAAACCATGAGACATAATTAGGAAATTGTTTGTGTTTTATTGGACTGGGGTAGTGGTGTTTCTCACAGTTTAATCATGATTATCTGAACCATGAAACCAAACCTTCTGATTTACTCATTGAAGATAAATGAGTGTGTGGTTCTCTAAACTATGTGAAAAGACTAATTAATATGGAATTGATTTCTAACCCCAATACACTACTTGTTCCACTTTCTATTACTCTTAAATCTGCATATTTCGACTTTAGATATCCCTAATATATACTATTTAGATCCCAAACCTTCTAGAGAGTTATTTGGATATATCTCCAGGATTTGGATGTACAAAACTAATGTTAAGATCTTGTCCTTCATTGTTCTTTTTCATTATTCCATATATTTTCTATATATATGGAATGGAACCATAGGCCAAGGATGTTATGGATAAATCTATGGGTTATGTCATGTTATAATAGGATTTTATTATAGATCCATTGTGAGAAAGGATGGTTTAGACTAAATCTACATAGATCTTTATTGTCTTCCTTTGTAATCTAAAAGATAAGTGGTTTCTATTGGCTTCAGTTATGTATATATTGTTGAATTTAGGTTTCAAGATATAGGGATCATGTTTTAGGGTATTATATTTCTTTATAAGAGCCCCAATTCTTCTTTTCTTATGGATCCAATTCGATTGTTGGGTATACAAAATATTTGAGGAAGGTGGTTTCATGAAGAGCCTTTATTTTATGAACCATGATTTCTTGGTCATTTGAAATTAGTTTTCTAAATTCTTTATCGAAATGATTTAAGATTATTGAAATGTGATAATTTAGGCTTAATTTATAAAATGTGTTTCCCCTTTTCTATTGATGATGAAAATGGATCTCAAATAATTTTATATAGTAAATGTGGGAAATGTGATTACTGATGCGTGATACACTCAAAAATGATATGAACTTTGAAAAACGGATGCCTCTAAGTGTGGTATATTTTTGAAATTGAAATCCTCAAAGTGTGGGATAAGGAAAATGGGAACCTGGAGTACATAAGAGGTAGATACATTGTGAAAATCACCATACAATGTCTTGTGGATATCTTTCATTGATCTATTCTATAACAATAACTAAACATAGCTACAACAGTAGGTTCACCGTCAATGTGTTATCTCATCCCTAGGCTCATATTCTATGGATTTAGGAATGCTAGGTAATTTAATCACATAGGAGTAAGGATGTAACACCCTGATAATTTTATGAAATTATTATTTTTAAATAATCTGATTTCTTTAATATATTTCCTTACACACAACATTGACTATCTATGAAACAAAATTTTATTATTATGATTAATTAAACAATAAAATCATAACATTTCAATTATAGTGGAGGTTATTAACATGATTAACTAAATTATGAAATATTTCTACATATTTATATAAAATTATTTGACAAATTACTTAAAAATAAATGTATTTTTTTTAAATAAAGGGTATTTTTTAAACAAAACAATTTAAATGTGCACAAGTGTGTTTTATATCAATAAATAAACAAAAAAGTATTTTTTGGATTATATTAATGATATATATATAAATATTTAATATTTCATCAAATTTTTAACATTTGTCTTATGTTTTTTCTAGAAATGATATAAGAAAAAGATGCAATTTTACAGAGAAGAGAAGTTTTTTATCTAAAAATGTAGTTTTACCCCCTTTTGATGGAAAACTTATTAAAAATCTATTTTTGACACTTTTAAAGATTAAATATGATGAAATAGAGATTTTATTCCTAAATAGAATATGAAAATTTACTTGTGGAGAAATTGTTTTATTTTTTTGTAGAAGTATCATGTATTGATAAATAATGAAAATATTTGTTTTTACTAAAAATTATATTTTAATTTAAATAATTTACAAGGTATAATTATGTTTTGGATTAGTTTTAAATTATAATTTTTTCATTTTTAATTAATATAATCAAATTATGGTTTTTGAGAATTATTTTATACATGAACTTATTTTAAAAATGATTTATGTTTTGAAAGGGCCTTTTTCTAAAAAACAGTTTTCATGGAAATTTACCAGATTTATATTCAAATATATTATATAACTTCTAAGTTTTGAATTTTTAAAAATATATCCCAATTTTTATTCACAAGGTCCAAATTTTATAATTAATTTTTTTTTATTTTTTTCCTAATATGAATAGAAATCATGGAGAATTCTATTAACACGGTAAAAGGTAATTTAGGTTAAATTAAATTATAAAGACTCCAAAAAAATAAAAAATTGTTATTGGATGTATTAAATTATTCCCTTAATACATTAGAATCAAAATTAAGTCATTTAATGGACACTGTTTTGTGAAAATAATTTATATAATATTTAAAGCAAATAAAAAAACAAAATATCATTTTCATTGTCTTTAATATCTCTTAAGTGTCCAAATGGGAAAAATTGAATGTTATGAATGAATATTAATGTTAATTTATACCTTAATAAATATAATTTCAAGATATAAATTTATTTATTTTTTATCCACTTGGATGAAATTATGATATTTATAATATTTTATTTAATAAATATTTAAAGATGATACATTCATATTTTAAATAATATATCATTTTTAATATATGGATACACAGTAGATATATTAAACAATAAATATTATTCTTAAATATAAAATATATATATTCATAATATTTATTTAATTTTAATTTTTAGTGAAAAAATTATATTAAATAATTACACACCACTAATGTATTAATTATTTTATTAATGAATAATTAAAAAAAATTAAAAATATTAAAATAAATATAATTTTAGATAATTAATGTACATAGCTAATTTTTAGGATGTACTTGACCTTTTAAGGATAGAATATATTATTTGGTTCGAATTTAACTTGTAAACTTGATATTTTAAAAAATCCACAAATTAAATAGTGTAAACATTGACACTACTGATTTTTTATCGAAAAAATTATATATTAAATTATTTAAAAATCATGAAACATATTTGAAAATACCAAAAAATTATAATATGGTCTAAAATGTACAATATTGATCATTTATTATCTAAATGACTTCACATAAATAAAAATTAAAAAATTTTAATATTGAAACTTTTGTTACCTTAGATGAAATTAAAATTGGTTGAGTGAGGGATAATCAAAATATATGGTAAAAAAATAAAAAAAAAATCTATTGGTGGATGATATTAAAACATTATCTCATCTTATCTTAAAATCCATGACCATTTGGAGGTATCTATATTTGTGTTGAATTTATAATAAAATAATATTTTCATAAATTAAAAAAATCCCTTCATATCAATTATAAAAGGTCTCCTCATCCCTTAGTTCTTCACATCACATTGAGCCTTTGTTATAGACCATAACTGACTCATTTACCTTCTCAATTTCCCTTGTAACATTATATACGTTCTATAATTCTGAAAATACTAGATCTAGTATCCCTAAGTAGAGATCTAAAGGGTGCATGCCAAAGAATATGTAATCTCCTTTACCAACTCTTTCAAGATTATTTCTTATACTTCCTCTTCATGTGTTGTTTCTATTCTAAAGTAATAAATAGAGTATAAAATAAATTATTATATGTCATTATGATCATTGAACAACCATATTCCACTTTTAATCCATCCTAAAAAAAGTTAAAATACCACACATGCATATGTACGACTTACCATCTCCACGTCATGGTGTAATCTATTTTTCATCACCACTTTATTTGGATGGGTCTAATGATAGAAATAATATATATATATATATATATGTATATATATTATGACATGATAGTGATTCTAGAACAACGTATATACCATCCACTTCCTTACTTTTTACTATTAAGTAAAATATATCATTGCTCGTGCGTATGTACAACCTACAGTCTCCACGATGCGATGTGATTCATTTTATATATACACCATTAAATAATGATTATATAAATTTTTATAATGAATAAATATTTTATATATATATATATATTACCTTAATTTCATTCTGTAAATTATTGAATAATATTATATAAAAAAGAATTGGGACTTATACGACAAAACATGCATAAGAAAATGAAGTAGTTAACACCTGAATTAAGAGTGATTAACAAACGGATGATAATATGATCATATATGTTATCATAAATAATAATATGGTTATTGAATAATTTAATAACCTTATTTAATCCATTATACATTATTTTACCATATGTATAATGAAAATAAAACCTATGGTACGGGTTAATTTCACAATTTCATTATTTAATTAGATTTATATTATATAAGTATAAAATAAGGAACATTTTTAATCCATGTATATGTATATTAAAATTTTCTTCTATATTATTATTAATATTATTCTACAATTTATTAATTTAATTTTTACCCATTTATTAATTTTTAAAAAATTGTATGGATGGAACTTTTTTGCTTGTATTCCTAACTAGCTACTTTGTGAATTTTTTGGAAAAAATATACAGGGAATGGTTTTTATCTTATATAACATGAAAATATTTTTTTGTTTTCATGGTGTCTTAAGGAATTTAATATTCCCCTATATTCTTGAATGTTTAGTTTAATATAAAATGGTTTCATCAAAAATTGGGTTGAATTTTAAGAAAATAATAAAAATCAAAACAAAAACAATATTTTCCTTATGAATTATTTTCAATTGTTCTATCAAAATTATTTTCCTTCTATAATAACATATTTTTATGTTACATATAATTTAATGGGGTTAATTTTTTAAGTGATATTATACCTATTGTTTCTATATGTGGTTTATGTTTATGATGGAATGATATTGATGAAATCCATTTCTTTTCCATGTGTTATATTTTGATTGAATGGTGTTTATGAAACCCATTTCATTCCATGTGTTTTGATATGATGCATGGTTTTTGTTTTTTTGTCTCATATATGTAGGTTTTTCATTATGTTATGGGTGGGACCTATATATCACACCAATTCATCATGTAAATATTCATATCTCACGAGATATACTGGACTAGAATAAAAAAATGTTCTCGATTTAGTAATACATGGATCGAACGGGAAGAAAACTTGGTTTAATATCATATGTCTTGAATGAGGAGTGAACTTGGATCAGTAAAGGACTTTGTCCACACTAATGGTCTTGGAATTGATCCTTGAATAATATAAAAATTATTTTCTATGCTTCTTTGTTTTCCCTAATTTATGACTTATGTTATGATGTCATGAAATATATTCTTTTTTGAAAATCTATAATTTTTTCTATGATATGACCTTAGGATATTTGATATAAAAGATAAAACATTCAAAAAAACTTATGTTATTATGTCCCCGGATTATGATTTGATTGATACTTTATTTCATTACCCTTACTAAGTATCTAAGCTCACCCTTCATTATATTTCCATTCCCTGAGATTTGAATATGGGTATTAATTAATATGTGATAAAAATAGGATCTAGTTATGAAGTAATAAGAGAGAGATGATGTAGATGTTTTATGAACCAGTTGTTATGTTTCCCAATTTCCAAATACACTAAACTTATTCATTATTTTCATAGTTTTTTTATGTCATGTAATGAATATCTATCTATTTGAATGTAATATCCATGTACGTTATGCCTCTATTGTTATACATGGAATCAGAGAAAAATATTATTCAACCATTGGAAACTAGGATGAGAAAATGTAAATAATATCCCTAGAGAACTTTATAAGGATATTTATAGGTATTTGTCTAAGGATTATTCTAATTATAGGTTACAATCCTATAGTTTTCCTAATAACCAAGTATAACCTAGGATTAAACCTAAGGATCCATAGATTTAAATATTATAAGTAATTTTCATTGATTATTTGGTTCTAACACTATGATTAGTATTGCTCACACTATTATTTATAGTTTATTAAATTGTTTAAACCTGAAAGAAATGTGTTAATTTTGAATGCAATGGGAGATTCAATGATTTTCTTCCTGAATAACAAACTTTTATGGGATATGGAATAAATAAAAATATTTGTCTACATACACAAGGTATAAATCATTCTAGAATCTCAAATTAGTAGATAAGGGAATAATTATTTTTTTAGTCCTTTATGATGAAATTTCTACCTTCTTTTAGTGGGTCCTCTGATACCCTTGTTCTTGAACAAAAGATCTATACCACTGAAAAGTTATTTTATATTATTTAATGTTGGAAACATGAAAAAACATTTTTTTATATCGTTTAGAAGATTAAGTAGACCATTGGTTGACTCTAAACAAGAATATGAGGTGCAAGATGAAATTGAATCCCTAGAATTGGATGAGTTAAAAAACATAGTTTTAAATAAGTAATTTTCTCATATTCTTAGTATAATGTTGAGAAAATAGTTCCTTAAGCTTAAACAAAAGGATGATAAATCCATTGGTACATATAAATGTAATTTTACAAGACTTGTAAGGTACGATTTTGGAATTATCATTCAACTTGAGATTAAAGTATATTTATTCTTAAATGGATTAAAACCAAGTCCACAAAGGGAATTTTCTGTAAGGGACTTTGGTAGATACAAGAAAATAGTTTGATGTAATGTTAAGGATGAGATAGAGATTGAATCCACCAATCAATCTTCTCGGTTTAATAAGAAGAGAAAAATGGAATTCAATGGAAAATATAAAAACCATAGTGAAAAGAATATGAGCTTTCCTTTATTCTCAATTTGTGTAAAGAAACATGGGGGAAAACTATCTTATGGGAACTAGTAAATATTTTAAGTTTGGGAAAGATGGTAATCAGGAATTGACTACTAAAGTGATGGGAAAAGATATCTAATGATGAAAATAGAGAAAATGATACATATAATGAAGCACCCACAATATAATGTTATAAGTGTAAGGAAAATAGGAATTATGCTAATAAATTCCCTAATAAAAGGGTTAATAATGATGATGAACATCAGAAACCTCTTAAGGCCAAAGAGGAAGGAAAATTGCATGATATCACTATAGGAGATGTGGAGTATGAAAATGATGTGGTGGAATCAATTAGTGTCTATGTAATGTAATTCAATAATAATGTTGTAAGAATTAATTTTATGGAATTATGGAATAATGCAACATCTAAGTATTGTTGAATTATAGTTTTTCCATAAAGATTTAGGAGCATCTGTTGAATGGTACTGGTAACCATAAATTTTGATTGGGGTGGTAAAGTGATATTTCTGGAAAACACATGATTACGGGAAGGATAACCCTAAATATATTCATGATGTTGTGATGAAACATTGTGATGTTTGATTATGATAAAATAAATGGGATAGTATTAATGACTTTGGAATTTGTAAGATAACAATGTGTTTTATTATATAATGGATTGATTTTATGTAATTGTTTTGTATTTATGTTATGGGGAAAGAGTTATTTTTTGAAATCATGCATGTTTTCACTACAGTTTTGTGGTAATTATGGTTATTACCATGTTTCAAGAGGATAGATGATAATAGTATTCACATGATTGGTGTGTGTGAAAATTAATAGCTACACCAAGTTGTTTGAGGATTAATGATAAGTTTTTTTTAGAAATTTAGTACGTTCTTTTTAAAGTTTTGGATTTTAATGTTTTGTAATGATCTTAAAGTTAATTATTTATGAAATAGTTTAAGTTGAAAATTGGATGAGGTTTTAGATATTAAAGTATTATCTCTCCATATGATTATTTATCCATATTGGATGACTTGTGTTCAAACAATAACAAAAACAGATGGAAGGACCTATCATTATATTTATGGATATCGTTATCTGATAATACATCAAGAATTAAAAATTCACCTTCATTTTTTAGAATAAGTGATAAAGTGGAAATTAATTCAGGCACAACGAAATGATGAGATTATCTTTATGAAATGTAATGACATCAGGTAAATATTTATTATCTTAAAAAAATCATCAACTTAAGGGAAATTATCTTGAAACAAAAAATGGTAATATAGTACATTCATTTTTGATGAATCAAATGGCCCCTTAGATCATCACATATGTGTGGCTTTGTGGTCGTTAACTTTCTCATAATTCGGTTCTCTATCACTCTATTTCAGAACATGATATTTATATTTCTCTTTCATGTCTATGTTTTTTCTTTCCACCTATTTTCTCATGTATGGAAACCTAGTTACAAATTACTTTGGGTAGCTATTTTATTTTTAACCTTACATTTTTTAAAGGGAGTTTTACTATTAATTTTTACAACGTGTGGTTTTATTAAAGGAACATTAAAGTATTAAACCACTGATAACCTAGAATATTTTCAAGGGAGAAATTAATATTAATGGAATTATAATGTAGAAACCTTATATTTCTATGAAATATATATATATATATTAAAATAATTTGATTTCATTTATATCTTATGTTATACGCAACATTGTGTTTATATGAAACAATATTTTATTATTGTAATTATTTAAATAATAAAATTATAAAAATTCCATTAAAATGGCAGGTATGACATGATTAACTGAATTATGAAATAATTTTTACATGTGTATATATAACTATTTGACCAATTAATAATAAATGAATGTAAAAACATTTTTCTAAATAAAGGGAAATTTTTTTATAAAAAAAATATTTAAATGTGTACACGTGTATTTTATATAAATAAATAAAAAAATTAATCTTGTTGGATTATATTGATGATATATATCTATAATATAATAAATATAATTTTTAACATTCATCTTATGTGTTTTCTAGAATTTATATTAGAAAAAATCCAATTATACACATAATAACAGTTTTTTTGTAAACAGGGAGTTTTTCTGCCTTTTGATATCACACTTCTAAAAATCTAGTTTTTGAAATTTTTATAGATTCTATTTCAACAAATAATCATCGTATTTGGAAGCAGGATATCAACATATACTTTTAGTGAACTTTTGGTATTTTTTCTGAGAAGTATAATTTTTTGATGAATAATGAAAATACTGATTTTAATTGAAAAAAAATATTTTTTAAATACTTTACAAGATCAAATTATGTTTGAGATTAGTTTTTAACATTAATTAGTTAGTTTTTATTTAAAATAAAAAAAATTAGGTTTTCGAAAAGTAATTTATGTACGGATTTATTTTAAAAACATTTTTTGTTTTAAAAGGTCATTTTTCTGACAAATAGATGTTCATTAAAATATTTCTATTTTATTAAACTAAATCATGTAAATTCTATATTTCAAATTTTCAAAAATGGATTTAAAATTCAGATTCATAAGGTCCAAATTTATTAAGAAGTTCCCTTTTTATTTATGGTCAATATGAATTGTAACCATTGTAAATTTTGTTAACGCGGTAAAGGGTAAATTAGGTAATTTAGGTTAGAAATAAATTTATAAAGACTATAAAATGACCCTTACAAATGACCAAATTTTATTGGATGAGTGAAATTAGATCCTCACCACATAAGGCTCTAAATTAAGTCATTTAATGGATAATTTACAATGAAAATAATTTATATAATATTTAAATCAAAGAAAGACACAAAATGTCATTTTCTTTATCTTAAATATTTATTATGCATCCACATGGGGAAACATGAATGTTATGAATAAATATCAAAGTAATTATTTAACATTATAAATGTATTTTCATGATATAAATATATTTCTGATTTTTTGAGCCACATTGATGAAATAATGAAATTTATAATATTTTATTTTATAAAAAATTAAAGATATCATATTCATGTTTTATATAATATTTCATTCTAAATATAGGGATATAAAATAGATATATTTGACTATAAATATTTTCATGAAATATAAAATATATATATTAATCATATATTATTTTTTCATTTTTACTGAATTAAATTATATTAAATATTTACACAACACTAATGTCGTAATTAGTTTATTAATGGAAATTAAAATTAAATATTATTAAAATATTAAAATTTATATAATATGAGATAATTTATTTATAAAAATATTGTTAAATATTACCTTTACCTTTTACGGATATAATAAAATATATATTTTTTCAAATTTAACTTGTTATATATATATTTTTAAAAATACAAGAATTATATATTGTCAATATTGACACTAATGATTTATTTATCAAAATAATATTTTAATAAATTATCTAAAAATCAAAAAATATATTTGAAAATACCAAATAATTATAATATGGTCTAAAATGTCTTAAATTGTTCATTTATGGTCTAATTGACATTACAGAAGTGAAATATAAAACCTTTTAATATTGAAAATGTTGTTACCATAGTTAAAATTAAAATTTCTTAAGTATGGGTTAATTAATGTGAGAAGGTTTAAAAAAATACGAAAACTTATCAAAAAATATATTGGATGATTAGATTAAAATATTATATCTTATTATCTTAGAATACATGTCCTTTTTGATGTATTTTAATGAGATTTAATTTTTTATAAATTACTATTTTTAGAAATTCCAAAATATCACCCCACCTCAATTATAAAAGGGAACCTCTACTCTCACATCTTCAAAAAAAGTTGTGCCTTCAACCTCAACCATCCCATGCCTATTTAACTTTTAAAATTCCCTCGTAAAATTACATTGGTTGGGTCTTCCTAAAATACCAACTCTAGTGGCCCTAAGATGATATCTAGAGGGAGCTCACTGAATAAGAGTTGATCTTGTTTACAAAATCTTTCATGATTATTTATTCTACTACATAATCTTATTGTGTAATTTCCATTAAAAAGTAATAAATACAGTATAAAATATATTATGATAGTTTATCATGATTATTTAATAACCATATTCGATCTTTTATACATCCTACAAAAAACAAAAGTACCACACATGTGTACATACAACTTACCTTCTCCATGTTGTGGTGTAATCAGTTTTTCATCACCACTTTATTTGTATTTGTACATTGAAAGAAATAATATATTTATATATATATAATTATTATAATATGATATTTATTCTAGAAAAAGTTTTATACCATCCACTTTCTTACTTTTTTAATGTTAAGGGAATGATATCATCGCTTGTGTGTACGTACAATCTACCATCTCCACAATGCAATGTGATTCATCTTCCATGTTCCCCATTCATGAATGATTATATAAACATATAAAATGAATAAATATGATATATGTATATATATATATATATTACCTTAATATAATTATTTAAATTATGGAACATTATCATACAAACATGAATTGGGCCTTATAAGACAAAACATTCAAAAGAAAATGAAGCAGTTAACACATGAATAAAGAGTAATTAACACATGGTGATAATATGATTATATATTGTATTATAAATATTAATATGGTTCTATAATAAGTTAATAACATTATTTAATCCATTATACAAAATTTTCCGATACATACTATAGAAATTAAACCTAAGTTAGGGGTTAATTTCCCAATCTCAATATTTTATGAGATTTTTTATACATAACTATTTATCGAGGAACATTTATCATCCATGTCCATGTCTCATAGAATTATTTTCTAAAATATTTTTACTATTATTCTATAACAATGTAAATTAATTATTACCGATTTATGAATATCTAATCAATGGTATGAAAGGAATATTTTTGTTGTATTTATAACAAGGTATATTATGAATTTTCCAAATAAAGTACGAGAGGAATTTTTTTTAACTTATACATCATGAGAATATTTTTCCTCTTTCATTGAGACTTAATTCCTTAAAGGTTTTTTTTATAATCTTTCATGTTTAGTTTAACAGAATTTTTTCCCTTAAAATTATTTGACATTTTAAGAAAAGAAAATGTTTTCAAAATAGAATAGATATTTTTCTCAATAATTATTTTCAAGTGTTCTATCAAAATTATTTTCCATATACAATAAAACCATTTGATCTTACTTATACTTTAATGGGGATAGTTTTTTTCAAATATATTATCCCTACCCTTCATATAGTTTGTTTATTTTTATGATGTAATGATATTTATGAAACCCATTTATTTTAAATGGGTTATGTTATGATTGAATGATGCTTATGAAACCTATTTCATTTCACAGGTTCTAATATGATGAATTATTTATGTTATTGTGGAAATCATATGTATATTTTTCATTATGTGACTGGAGGGACATATATATCCCTCCAATGCATTGGGTAAAAATTTATATCTCATGAGATAGACCGGACTAGAAAGGTAAATGATATGAGTTAAGTAATATACGGTCAGAACGGGAGGAAAAACTAGTTCTATAATGCAGGGTTTGAACAAGGAGTGAACATGGTTTTGTAAATGACTTTTTCCACTATGATGGTCTTGGAAATTATCCATGACATATATGAAAATTGTTTTCTATGCTTAGATTTATGCCAAATTTTTTTTTATTATGTTATTATCTCTTAAAATATTTTTTTTATGAACTTCTATTATTTTTCCCCTGACATGAAATCATGATATGTGATATGAAGGATAAGTTTTTTATACTTTTTCAATATATTTTTATATCCAATGATTACGATATGATCAATATCTCTCTTGTTTACCCATACCTAGAATCTAAGATCACCCTTTCTTATGTTTCTTTTTCCAAGGATATAAAGAAGGGTATTAAGTAAGATATTTAAAAAAGGGTTTCTAGTTATAAAGAATTAAGCGAGAGATGATGTATATTTTTATTAACCAATTGTTTATGTTTCCAAAATTCTAAATACATTAAACTTATATTGTCCTATCATGGTTTTTTTACGTTATTTAATTAATATTATTTTATTTTAAATTAATATACATGTATGTTAATCTTGGGATGTTATAAAGGATCCTAGATAACCCAGTCGTAATCTACCCTGAGACTTGTTTCTATGTTTATCCATTTTATATTATTATTGATAAATTCTTTGGGAAGAGGTTTTTTGATGAAATATTTTAGAAATAGTTTATCTATAAATGATTTTATTATTTTGTTTTGATTTATAATTTATAAATTATTATAAAATTTGTATATTTAGATCTTTTATTAAAAAATATATAAATTTATATTCTATTCGTTGTTTTCATTAAATTTTTATGATTAGATTATTTAATAAATTATACTTATGAAAAACTGGGTATGGTCCTATAATCCTTGTTTTTCTCACACCCTGCATAGACATTTGGGGTTTTGAATATTTTTTTTTTTTGATATAGGTAAATGGGAGGCCCCTCATAGATATGTTAGTTATTTTTGTTAGAAGGGTGTGGGAATTTGGGAATGACATAGTGGGATCTTGTCCCTAATATCACATAGAGATGGGATGATATTGGTCTCAGCTATATATGTTCACCTTTTTTTCTTTGGAACCTATTTTCCCTTATTTATTTGACTTCCATTATGAGACATTGCATTGGGATAATTTTTATTTTATATATTATAACTATTTATTGATTGGTTAAATATGGGAAAATCATTTTCAATGGTAGTTCTTAAATCCCAGTCAATTTCCCTTACCCCTTGGGGATCAAGAACTCCCTCTAGGACATACCACATACTATCATAGGTTTTTAGTTTAGGTATTACCCTGGTTTGTTTAGAATAAATTTTTATCAAATGGTATTGTCATAATGTATTGTGATATTATAGTAGAAAGGATGTATGATTTTTGTGTCATGACCCGACCCTACCCGGGCTTGAGTCGCAACTACCCCAAGCCCGCCTCCATAGTCCAGGTGCTGGCGACAAGCGCTGAAGGCTAAACAACTCGGGGAGGCCTTTTCATAAGTACTTGTACACACACACACAGCACACTCAATGTAAAAGTGCAGAGTAAAAGAGAATACATGTAAAGAAAAGGGAAACTTCTATAAATAAACCGAAAATGTGAATCGACCTCTAAACAGTACAAACTAAGCTGAAAGTAAACTGAAAAGGGAAAAGGAAAAAACACGCACCCAACCAGAAAAGTGCCACAACCCGACAACAGGTAAACAAAACAAACAAATAGAAGGGTCCCCCACCTAGAACCCGACTCCGACCACCGCACGTGGTCCAAGATCCCAAGCTCCTAAGCTCCTCTGAAGTCCCGCTCCACCTATCTGTCATTTGCAAGGTCACACCAAGTGCGGGAAAAGCCCAAGTAGGGGTGAGTATAAAAATACTCAGCAAGATACCCCGAAAACTCGAGGGATAAACAAAGGAGGTACCGAAGGGTGAGCAGTAGATCAAACAGGGGAAAGTAGAGGAGTACAAATGAAAGTGCAGTAAGGAGTACAGTAAAGAGTCAAACTCAACCCAACAAGAGGAAAGAAGGTAGACTCGTCCAGACATAAGGAGATAGAAATGGTGAGAAGATGAACTTCTCATCGAGTCTTCGCTACCTATTGCAGGAGAGTAGACTCGTCCAACCATGAGAAGCTAGACAGGGAAAGCACATGGCATACCCCACACGTCTTCGCCTCTCCTAGAAGGAGAGTAACCAAAACTCGGGGAAATGGGTACCGAAAACAAGGTATATACAAATTCATATGCTTAAAAAGAAGCCCGAACAAGGTCGTAAGGGGATCTCTATCCCATAGCTCAGCCCAAGAAAGTGAGTCTCCAATAGTACTAGAAGTAACCACCATCGATGCCTAGCATCCCGCACGTCTGCCCCGAACTACCTATCAATGGGCTCAAACCACCGCACCTTGACACTATCCACTTTAAGCGGCACTGACTCGCTCGTACGGTTTTAGGTCGCGTCACAAGGACGCGTCTGGGTGGGGGAAACCGCCCCTCGTACTTGAGAGTTCTGGGTTAATTCAAACCACATCTCGTCACTACCCCATAGTCGAGAGGTCTCCTCAAAGTCAAAGTCGTCACATCACTGACCCGTACAAACAAGGGTCCCACTCTGGTAGTCATGGAGAAGAGTCACCGACTAGCCTCATAAGAAGTGCTGAGTCTGAAAAGTCATCGGGTGACCCACTGCCCACCCCTACTGGAGGGAAAAACATAATACATTATCAGGTGACCCACTGCCCAGCCCTGCTGAAGGGTAGACCTGGAATAAGCCGACAGGCGACCCACAGTCCAGCCCTGCTGGAGGGTAAACCTAGAATAAGTCGACGGGTGACCCACTGCCCAGCACTGCTGGAGGGTAAACTCGAATCAAGATGACAAGTGACCCACTGCCCAACCCTGCTGAAGGGTAAACCTGAATCAAGATGACGAGCAACCCACTTCCCAGCCCTGCTGGAGGGTAAACTTGAATCAAGACGACAAGTGACCCACTGCCCAACCCTATTGGAGGGTATCTCCTAAGTGTCGTCGGGTGACCCACTGCCTAGTCTCTGCTAGAGGGTAGACCCTAAGAGTCATCGGGTGACCCACTACCTAGTCTCTGCTGGAGGGTAGACCCTAAGAGTGTCGGGTGACCCACTTCCCAGTCTCTACTGGAGGGTAAACCCTAGAAGTCAGTGAGAAACCCACTGCCCAATATCTACAGGTGGGTAAACCCTAGAGGTCGATGAGCAACCCACTACCCAGCCTCACTAGAGGGTAAGCCCGGAACTCCTCTGGCCATCTCCACTGGATGGTACTGCTGGTGATCCATGCTCGAAACAACCTCAGCATTGGACTAGGGGAAAATCTCAACTCTTCTGGTCAACAACAAGAACAGATGAACCCTCTACATCATGAGAGGTCAAAATTATGTTAAGTAGAATACGGAATGCACATGGGGCCCACACGACGTGTGGCCCCAAGTCAACCCCAACCGAACTCACAAACGTTCTCAAGTACAAACAACCACATGTACCTCCAAGTTTTCCCGTATACTCCCAGATTATACCACGTTCTAGCCCAAAGGCTATTGTACACACAGCACCCAACATCAACACGAAGGCGTAACGTAACAACTCCAACATTCCACCTCAACGGCTGATGCACAACCAACCACATCTCTTTAAACACCAACCTCACTCTCCCAGGAGTACACGCGATCACACGCCAAGGGTCCGCTACAAACACGATAGAAGAACCGCCACCTGGGCATCTTTCATATTTACAAATTTAATAAGATAACATAAGAGGCTCCGCTCTCCTGGACAGATTACACCATCTTAATACTCGCGGAAATACATGCGAGATAGACTAATTACTCGACTCAAACGGATATCTGACGGAAAATTCACCAACATCGCCTCACGCACGAACGACATCCCATGATCCCGAGCCTCGTCCCCAAAAATAGTCAGGTGCATCGCACCATTGCGATCCCCTTGGGAAAACACGTCAAAAAGAATTCTCACTTGAGCACAATGGATATCTGGGGAAAAAGATGCATTTCGACGCACCACACACGAGCAGTGCTTCGTGGGACCCACATCCCAGTCCCAAAACACAAATAATGAATCTCACTATTGTGATCCTCTCGAAACAGTACACAAGGTGGACTAATCACTTGTCCAATACGATCACCCAGTGATGGAGATGGAAAATCACCGTCAACGCCCATACGGCCCTCATGGGGCCCGCACCATCGTGCTGAATTAGAGTGGGAGCATTTCACTATTGCAAACCCCTCGAAAGAACATCCATAATTGACTGCTCACATGCCCCGAACGGACGCCCGATGAGAAAGTCGCTAAACACTGCTCGCAACTCAATAGACTTCCTGTGGGGCCCAAACCTCAACTCCGGCTGCAATGCCCAAAACTGCCTTGGGAAGCTTCGGCCCGATGCCAGGGTCCCAACACCACTGACGACACTCAAAACGGATGCCAGACGCGTCTGCACCGTCCAAAACAAGAATCCCCTCTATAACATCAATCCCCTAGACGTATGTGTCGCGCCACCAAAGCACCCGTCTCGGGATTTATAATTGCCTGGGAAAATCTCAAAAATACTGCCTTGCTATTAGGTCAGTGCTGCCATAGACGGAACTCAAAATGGACGCTCTTAGCTCGAAATACGGGCGTCCAAATATTTTAAAGGGGGTGGCAACCCCCTTGGGCCGGACCGGCCCGGTCCGGCCGGCCTGCTGGCACCGCGGCCCAGCCGCCTAGACCCTGCCCAGCATGACCCGTGGGCCGCCGCACAACAACCCACCATCTCCCGCGAGACCCATGCTGTACGCGGGTCGCTCCACCGACCAGACAGCTGGCCGGTCGCGTCCACGTGGAGACCCGCCAACGGCGGGTCTCGGTCTCCCCAGCTAGGGTTGCACCATGCGACCCCAGTCTCCCGTTCGGCTCGCCCCGTGCTGGTGAGCCCGAGTCGCGCCACCTGCCTGAAGAACCCAGACCGCCGCCGAGATGTCGCGCCACCTTCGTGCCCAGCTGAGCCGCCGCACCACCTAGGATGCCGTTGCCGCCGCCGCTTTCCTGGACTGCCGGAAAAAATAAAGGAATTGGTCGGGACTTCCCGGGGCTATCTCGGACACCCCGGGACTCGGATTTTTGATCCAAGAAGTGCGTTGGAAAGACTAGAACACGTGATATGCAATTTTTGGCTTTTTTCAACGATCGGGAAACAAATTGACATGGGAAATCAGGCTCAAAGAATAAGGGAAGTAAAACGTGAAACAAAACCTCCTACCTCACCGGGCTTCACTCGGAGCGTCGCGTCGATCCATCGGCATTACCGCACCTCACTGGAGTCGCCTCTCCGGACTGCCTCGCCGGAGTGGCCTCACCAGAGATGGAGGAGAGGGGAAGCTTGGCGGGAGAAGGAGAAGAATAAGAGGGGAGGCGATGCGTTTAAGTAGAAAATACTTAAACACCCGCCCGATTGCCCCGAACCCGAAATTTCTGCGAGGTCGGGATTAAGGCTCCCCTAGGCTAAAATCTATGCTCCAAGCGCAACGGTGGTCTCAGAATTTTAATCTGAGGCCTCCTTCAAAAGTTGCAACAACCGCGCCCGAGGCCGCCAAAATACGAAAACGTCCCTGGGTCCATTTTTCACAGACGGGCCGCGCCTGCAAAACTTACAACCCTCCTAGGGTAAACGGCATGTTCCAAGCTCAACAGTGCCCTTTATTTTCTAATATGAGCCACCGTTTAATAGATACTTTATTTTCACCATTAAACCAATAAATTAATTAATTAATTTATCTGTTTAACGTTCCGAAAGCGAGTGATGGGTCCAAACATCCCGCGCCGACATGTTTTATGTCGTTCCTAGGGTAAACACCCCATTCCGGACCCATCCATACACTCAGATCTCTAATCTGAAACACTATTTAGGAGTTATCCCATTTATTTGGCGTTTCTAGTGTGAACGCACTGAAAATTTAATTCTGGCCACACTGGGGCTCATAATCGTACGTCGTCCAAAGGCGCTGCTCTAGAATAACATCAAGATATATTCAAAAGTCTTTCGCAGCAAAAACTAGGTTATTACATCATTCCATACTTCAATATTTTCTTCCCCGAAAAGCAAAACCAGGGGACAACCCAGGGTACTAAGCCCACACCTGGATCTCTCGTACCCAGAAGAACTCTCGCAGAGCTCTGCGCCACCGCACACAACCCAAAGGATTTGATCTGTTCACGCGAGGTCTGCCCTCACTGATGACGTGCATGGGAGCATGCACACTTCTTCTAAGGTGAGTCACGTGGGAGACGCTATGCACCCAAACCAGCCTTTGGGGTTAGGGAAAGGCGGTAGGGAACCTCGTCGTCCCTTTACACAGTCTCAAATGGCCCGAAGGCTTTCGGGGGTAGCTCACCTCCCCAACCGAACCCTTACGTCTCACGCTACGACTGGAATCACCACCCTCACCTGGAACAAGTCCCGGTGATTCCCTCCTTCAGAACATCCATATGGTGAAACACCCAAGGATATCTGGTCACGCAAGGTTCCATAGTCTATGTCTCTCAACCAAGACTCTCTTACATGCTCAGGGAGTGATGGAGTCAATGCCATCAACTAAAGAGGAAGGTTACACACCTTCTACTCTACCAACACAGGGTTACACCCGACACCCTGCGTCACCCTGGTAACAACCCCAGCAAGGAGCAGGGAGAAAAGCATTTCAAAGGAAGGGTCTAACAATTCTACTACAAAAAAGAAGAAGAGATGTAGAGCGTACCACTTATCAAATCCTGCTCTGCAGGATCATAGACATCCAAAGCCTGTGGCTATCCACAGTCCCAACTGTCAACTCTCGGAGCCTGTTGTGGACCGCCTAGTGGTGATGGGAAGACCTCGTACAGTCGTAATCCACTTCCAACTACTCCCTCTCCTCTGCTAGCACTACCTCCCTGGGTACTACTCTGATCACGGCACTGCCCCTGCCATGGTGGTGCACCTACTGCCTGCCCAATGTTTCAACATCTCTGGTTGGGAAGTCTCGTGCCAATGAATCCCTCCAATCACAATCATAACACCACCACTCCCTGAGCTATCCTGGTGCCCTTTAGCACCACTGTGGTGTACGACCACGGCCCGGAGCCCACTCACAGAAGGGAACCCTCGGCCGAGGCCCTGCACTTTTCCACCACAGTGGTATACGACCACGTCTCCGAAACAGGCAGTGGGAAGGCCACCTGCATCGAGGTACTGTCCTCTGGTGCCTGCTAGCTACGGCAGACATCTCGGCTCCGTCATGCCCATTGCCACTACCAACCACAAAACGTGACAGGAAGCTCTCTGTCACCAATTCCTGCTCTAGAACTTCGACATAAGTGGAAATGCACAAGGGAACTATGACAACACGAATATCTCGGTGGAGACCCTACTCAAACTTATGAGCTCTGATGTTATCGTCATGTACCAAGTTTGGGTAAAACCGTGCACGGCCTACGAAACTAGCCACGTACTCAGCCACTGTTATCCCTCTCTGCTGAAACTGCAGGAGCTCTGTGCAAGCAGGAGGGGAAAACTTATAACTCTCGTAATAAATCCTATATATCGTAAATATGTTTTCCCATTGTGAAAATATCATCCCTTAAAGGTTTATTCCAATTATAAAAGGTGATAATTTGAGAAGCACGGTACAGGTTTCTTTTCCACCTTTCTTTTTTTATTTCATTATGTTAATTCATTATTACTCAAATTAGTCTCCCAAATATTATAATGATTAAATAAGTATCATTATTATTTAATTATTTTATTAATATTATGGAAAGTATTAACCACACATCCCATTTTCAATAAATATAATGAAAATGTGAATCTTGTATTGTGTAGACTACCACCTCTACGAAACAATGTGTTTCCTTTTCCTTCAACATTTTAAAATATTAGTCAAATAGGGAGGCTAATATATAATTATTTTAATTAGGATACATTTTATATTATAAAATAATAAACCATATTTCTCCATTTACCTGTTAAATAGAAAATAAAATATCCATCCATGTGTATGGGTGGACTGCCGCCTCCCGGGAATGAACAATTTCCATTTTAAATTTCATCAAGGATATCCATGGGTGGACATGAAACTGTTTTTCAAGAATAAATATTGTAACGCCCCGACCCCAGTTACCCAGAGTTGGTTCATTACTTCATAACATTGGCATGATCACAAAATATCAAGTCTCAAAAGACTGATTAGTTTAGTATCCTTGGAAACAATAGATACATTCATAAATGTTACATTACATTATAAAGTGAAAAACTACAATATCAAAGTCTCCACAGTCCACACTCATATCCTCTTCTGACTATCCCTACAGGTCATTCATAAAATACTTCTTCACATCCTAGAAAATATTAAAACATTGTAAGGGGTGAGCTCATATGCTCAATAAGGATAACAATATAGCGGAAGATTTCATAAAAATTATCATTTAAGGCAATTTATAACTAAAAAAAGCCTTTTAAACTTGAACTTCAAAATAATATGGAAAAAGTAAAATGAGTTAATGCCATTTAATTATTCATATGGATATTCTAATGGTCGAATAATCACATTCAATATCAATAACCACTTTCATATTGGTGGAATGCATAATTCCAGACTATCATAACCACGTAGCCAAGGCCCCGTGCCAAGACTACAAATAAGATTTTATCAAGGCCTCATGCCAAGACACTAGTTTGTCTCATGAGACCTACCGATGCATCGAGGAGCTATAGCGGGCTCCACCCGTCACTTATTAAGTCCAATATATTCCTCATATGAACAGGTTTAAACATATCATAAACCATAACATAATCATATCACATAAAACATGCATAAAGGAAACATAACATTTCCACATTTCAATCTCAAGATATCAATACAACACATTGTTATAATAAAAACATTATCAAAACCATTTTCAAAACCAAAATAAAATTAAAACTTTGTATTTACTTTTCATTTAAAAGAAGTTATGGATTGTAGAGGAAGCTGAAACAGAAATAATGGTCATGGCGGCGGAGAAGTAGTTGTTGCTGCATACGTAAGACAAAAACATTACTTTTGTCATTTAGTAAAACGCTTCGTAAAAAATATTCTTTTTTGAATAAAAGTCAAAGTCAAGGGGTTTTATACACTGTATAAAAGAAATTTGTGTATAAAACAAAATATGCCTCAATCAATGGAGATTGAGACGAAGTCCCTTAAAAATATAATTTTTAAACAAAATGTATCTATTATGTGTATTCAATATAAGTACACATAAAGAAAGTAAAAATACGATATAGGACATAATAATATCATGACATAATTTGAAAGTAGGAGATTAACCCAAAGAATGGAAATTGGGTTAAGAAGTTCCCTTACCTTGCATCCTGTCTTGACTCGACCGTTCTTTAACCTCCTGAATAATAAACTAGAGTTAATTTATAATTTCTTAATAACCATTTTCAAGTTTTTTAATCCTTTTATATCACTTATTACCATGTTATGAACATTATGTAATTATTTAAGTTAATAACGGTCGTTTTGTCGATCGTTGGTACTTGAGTCAAAAATAAACTTCTTATAATTACAAGTTCTTCATGTGGTGAAATATCCATTATATCCAGAATTATATTCATGATATAGATATCATATATCTCATATATATACAGTATATACATGCATTTATAATATTCCATAACGTTTAGAGGTAAGAAATGAAATGCACCGTTCATGGAGACGGTAAGCCGTACGTATGCATGAACGCTACTTTCATTTCTATTTCGTATTTAATGAAATCATAATGATGTAAAGGTATATTATAATTCCATTATAATATCATATATAATATCAATTACTACATCCTTTATACATCCCACATATGTCATTAACGATTCAAATCACTTTGAGGGGGTGGTAGTCCGCACTTCCTAAAATGAAATTGTCGCGTTTACCCATAATGGAAATCATAAAGTATGCCACAAATGAGAAATACAGAAGCATAAGGAAAACATAAACATAATATATATATCATATATGAAAATAGTGTCATCAAAATGGCCACCATTATAGGTGTTAAAAGAATATTGAACAATCATCGTTTCGTGAGGCAGAAATTCACCATACACAAAAACAGTATGTTCTTTAACCATTAGATGTAAGTGTGTATAAGTGTAGCTCGAATAATTATTATAACAACATCATAGTATATTTGGGATACTGGTTTTATTACAATAGAAATGAATAAAAAGAGTTTAGGGGGTTGGATAAGCAAAATAAAACAAAATAACATAAGCGAAGACATTACCTTAAAATCGGGTAACTCTTTTGATTTGAGCCAAAGGCTTCCTTGGGAAGAATTGTGCCCAAAGTGATGCTTCTAGGAGTAAGGGAGGAAATTTGGTAGAGTATTTGGGCAGAGTTTGGCCGATCCAAAAGGCTTTGAAAGTGTGAGTAAGGTTGTAGTGGTGGGGGCCTTTTATAAGTGGAGAGGAGGGGCACTCTTGGAAAGTAATGGAATGTTACTTTATTATACATTGCTTTTCGGATTATAAAGGTCCCACACTTATATAATTCTAGGCTAAGGTGATAAGGGTTCTAAATCTACTCATCCAATAGATTTTTGACAAGTTTAATACTTGTATTGTACATTATCTTTCCATTTTATTAAAATCGTTAATTAATGAGGTAATCGCTGCATCATCATGGTGTCATAAATAATTTAATTTATTTAATGTCTAAAAATTATAAAACAAATATCATTCTGTAGGAAATATTTTTATCTTTCTAATGAATATTTATAGTCAAAAATATGACTTTCATAACCTCACTTAAAATTTTTTTTAGTAAAACGACTCGTGTTTGTGACATTTTTATTTTAACATTAAATAAAAAGTTTTTAATGTAATTTTCCAACCAAAGTGACTCCATGGGGTCCCCAAGTTGACCCATGGATTTTATTGGTCGTCCATGACTCATACAATAGGGTTAGGACATGTGTAAATTTATTTTCATATTTTTATAATATCATTTTTACCTTAAATTTCACTAATTACCTTTAATCACGATTAATTAAACTTAAAAGTTACTATTCACCAAAAAATTATTTTAATCCCATTGAACCACATTTTACTTCCTAATGACAACCATGTATGTCGGATTTTTGAAAATCAAATCACAGAAGTGGTAATATTTCATTTAAACAAAAAATCAGTTATTTAACTACCACTTAGTGGTTTCACTATTCATCAAAAATTGATGTTTTTCAGAACAATATCAAAATTTTACCCTAAGATATAATTGATATTCTGAATTCAAAAATGATGTCTATTTTGAAAAATTCCAAAAATATAAGTTGCATTAATTAATTTTATAATTAATCCCCGTTGTCACAACAAATAGTTTGTTTTTAAGAAACAATATATATCAAAAGATTGACAATTGTTTATGTCCAATTTTAAAGTGAAATTAATTCTAATAAACACCATTGGATAAAATGGTAAAAATATATTCTAATTATACTTTTAAAACACTCAATAGTATAATTTATCACTATAAATTATTTTGATTAAAAAAGTTCTTTGTAAGTATTTTTCACTATTCATAAAAAATTGGAAGTTCTCAGAAAAATACCAAAAATTCAACATAGGCTAATTTCGATATTACGAATCCAAAAATGAAGTCCATTTTGAAATGTAAAATATATATAATTTCAAAAATTTGTTATTACTATTCATAACTGCTACTTTTATTGGTCGCGGTGTGTTAGAATCTCGAACTTGCGTACAATGCAAGCTATTGAATTATTGAAAGAGAAGCGTATCGTGAAAGCTAGGGCCATGTAATGGGCTAAATGCCCACTGGGCCTTCGGGCTATGCAATGGGTCTCCCTCTAACTAGTTAAAAGAGGTCTTTGCTTTCCTTTAATAATAAATGAGGCTTCGGCCCCAACCTTTTTAAAAAAATTACCCTTAATAAGAGGGAAAGGAAAATGAAAAAGTCACCACCAAATTATGATCTCGATAAAAAGAAAATTGGTGGAAATTAGAGACATATAATTGGAGGGAAAATGTAAATATTTGTAGGGAGTGATTGAGGTCATCAATCACAAACAATCGTAAAATTGAGGGTCTCAAAGCCTTCAATCTTTGATGATTTAAAACATTATCAGTTCAACAAGACATAAGGTATTAGGATAACACATTTTTTGTTTTAATATCCCTGTACTAATGTTTAAGAATTAATTTATTCATAGAATAAGAGTTAGGTATATATATATTTATTCCTGACAAGTAGAGTTTCAACCTTCAACTAATTTCTACCACAAACTCATCTTTCACTCAAAAAGATAATAGAACTCAAAAATATTATATTTATCCTAATCGTACAAGGTTCAAAATGTTAACACATACCATTTAGATTAGGAAAAATATTTTTTAATAACCAGGGACTTCCTGTAGGCTAGTGGTAGGTAATAATGGCTTGTCGTACTATGGTTGTGGGTTCTATTCCTACAGCTTTGTTTGACGCGACGAGTTATGCCCCACCCTGTAGGTTGTCCTTTTCCTAAAACTATAGTATTATAATATTCCAAAATTATTATTCAGAAATGTTTTAACCTTAAACAATAATATCCAAGGATCAACATAATCCATTCCAACCTTTATAGTTATCCAAAATACTTCTGTCCGACTCACAGTCAAAATTTTATAAGGAAGGTAAACATAATGAAGATCCTTTTTTGTGCGTAACAACATGTGAACACCTTCATCATGTATTCTTTTAAAACACTGAAACATCCTGAATTACCATAAATCATTATTGATTACATTAATGATCCCTTATTCCTTATAAAATACTAGATATACTCCTTCTATCCAAAAATGTATACAAATCATTAATCAGTTTCATGGAAGTTAAGAATATCCAATATAATTTATCCAAATCAATCATGTATTATTCCAAAATAACTATATCGATATTAGAACAATATTATGGTTTATCTTTCTCTCAACCATATATTTTCCAAAAATTTAATCTACTGTGGAGTCACTTTTCTTGGTTCCACACAATCTCAAGTCCTTGATGAAATAGTACGGCAGTACAATCCTTATATACTCCATAATTATTATAACCAGTACATCATTGATAAAACACTCAAATGACAATAGTATTTAATAACAACATAAGAACTCTAATCATTCCTCCTCATTTGTGGTAGTATCATAACTTGATTATTATCCAATGACATCATTTGTGGCATACTCTAATGATTTGGACATTGGTTTGCGTAGTTTCCCCGCTCCTTGCAGATGAAGCATTGTACATTTGAAACCTTTTTCTTACCCTTGCAGTCACGCACTTGGTGTCCTTTTTCTCCACACTTATAACAAAAATCTCATTCCCTTCAGGCAAGTTCCAAGGTGTTTCTTCCCACAGTTATCTCATATTGGAAAATTATTCTTTTCCCTCGTCCATTTGTCCAGCATTCTCTCTTCCATCCTTTTCTTCTATTTCATCCCTTAAAATCCATAAGACTCGGAGATTTCTCTACTTATCTTATTAACACATGATACTATTTTTTCATATGTTGAGAACACATGGGAGACTATTTCCCTTCTAAATGTTGGCTTGATACTGTGAAAGATATGATCCTTCTTACTCTTTGGATCATACGTATTGATAGAGTTCACATTTCTTCTACTGGGTGCCATTTCTATACAATGGCATAAACTAGGTTAGTTTATGAATCAAAATACATAATAACAAACTTGAAAAATACTTAACATAAATTGAACTATTTATAGATATAATCCATAATCATAAAAAGAAATGTTTTATTCGAGGAAGTATATACTCATAAATACTTTATAATGGTTTGTAAAGAAAATGAGAATTATCCTAAGCATATCCCCTAGGACTGTCGTAACCAAGGGTGCAGCAAGGCCCGTTGTCGTGCACTAGTTCCCATTCGAGTCTAGCTCAAAGCGGTGTTTTTGGGTTTTACCCCTAGGTACATCTGTGTCAGAGCCGCCTCTACCTGCTCGTATCCAAACAGGGATGTATTGCTCGGAAAACTTACAAAATCTCTATAATACCAAAATTCTAGGAAGTTCTTCTATACTAATCCTTAAAGTCTATCTTTGGGCTATGTGCTCTAATCAGAGTTTATCTAAATCTAGCTTCCAAGGTTAGTACTAAACTGTCTCTGATACCAACTATAACGCCCCGACCCCAGTTACCCAGAGTCGGTGCATTACTTCATAACATTTGCATGATCACAAAAGATCATGTCTCGAAAGACCGATTAGTTTAGTAGCCTTGGAAACACTAGATACATTCTTAAATGTTACATTACATCATAAAGTGAAAAACTAAAATAACAAAGTCTCCATAATCCACACTCATATCCTCTTCTAACTATCCCTGCAGGTCATTCATAAAATACTTCTTCACATCCTGGAAAATATTAAAACATTGAAAGGGGTGAGCTCAGATGCTCAGTAAGGATAACAATATAGCGGAAGATTTCATAAACATTATCATTTAAGGCAATGTATAACTAAAACAAAAGCCTTTTAAACTTGAACTTCAACATAATATGGAAAAAGTAAAATGAGATAATGCCATTTATTTATTCACATGGATATTCTACTGGTCGAATAGTCACATGCAATATCAATAACCACTTTCATATTGATGGAATTCATAATGCCAGACTATCATAACCAAGTAGCCAAGACCTCGTGCCAAGACTAAAAATAAGATTTTGTCAAGGCCTCGTGCCAAGACACTAGTTTGTCTCATAAGACCTACCGATGCATCGAGGAGCTATAGAGGGCTCCACCCGTCACTTATTAAGTCCAATGCATTCCTCATATGAACAGGTTTAAACATATCATAAACCATAACATAATCATATCACATAAAACATGCATAAAGGAAACATAACATTTCCACATTTCAATCACAAGATATCAATACAACACATTGATATAATAAAAACATTATCAAAACAATTTTCAATACCAAAATAAAATTAAAACTTTGTATTTACTTTTCATTTTAAAAAAAGTTATGGCTTGTAGAGGAAGCCGAAATAGAAATAATGGTCATGGCGGCGGAGAAGTCGTTTTCGCCGCATAAGTAAGACAAAAACATTACTTTTGTCATTTAGTAAAAAGATTTGTAAAAAAAGATTCCTTTTTGAATAAAATTCAAAGTCAAAGGGGTTTATACACCGTATAAAAAAATTTCTGTATAAAACAAAATATGCCTCAATCAATGGAGATTGAGACGAAGTCCCTTAAAAATATAATTTGTAAACAAAATATATCTATTATGTGTATTCAATATAAGTACACATAAAGAAAGTTCAAATACGAGATAGGATATAATAATATCATGATATAATTTGAATGTAGGAGATTAACCCAAAGAATGGAAATTGGGTTAAGAAGTTCCCTTACCTTGCGTCCTGTCTTGACTCGACCGTTCTTTAACCTCCAGAATAATAAACTAAAGTTAATCTATAATTGCTTAAGAACCTTTTTCAAGTTTTTTATTCCTTTTATATCACTTATTACCATTTTATTAACATTATGTAATTATTTTAGTTAATAACGGTCTTTTTGTCGATCGTTGGTACTTGAGTCAAAAATAAACTTCTTATAATTACAAGTTGTTCATGTTGTGAAATATCCATTATATCCAGAATTATATTCATGATATAGATATCATATATCTCATATATATCCAGTATATACATGCATTTATTATATTCCCTAACGTTTAGAGGTAAGAAATGAAATGCACCGTTCATGGAGACGGTAAGCCGTACATACGCATGAACGCTACTTTCATTTCTATTTCGTATTTAATGAAATCATAATTATATAAAGGTATATTATAATTCAAGTATAATATCATATATAATATCATTTAATCCATCCTTTATACATCCCACATATGGCATTAACGATTCAAATCACTTTGAGGGGGCGGTAGTCCGCACTTCCTAAAATGAAATTATCACGTTTATCCATAATGGAAATCATAAAGTATGCCAAAAATGAAAAATACAGAAGCATAAGGAAAACATAAAAATAATATATATATATATATATATAATATATGAAAATATTGTCATCAAAATGGCCACCATTAGAGGTGTTAAAAGAATATTGAACAATCATCGTTTCATGAGGCAGAAATTCGCCATCCCCAGAAACAGTATGTTCTCCAACCATTAGATGTAATTGTGTGTAAGTGTAGCTCGAATACTTCTTATAAAAAATCCTATTATATTTAGTATACTGGTTTTGTTACAAAATAAATTAATAAAAAGAGTTTAGAGGGTTGGATAAGCAAAATAAAACAAAATAACATAAGCGAAGACATTACCTTAAAATCGGGTAACTATTTTGATTTGAGCCAAAGGCTTCCTTGGGAAGAATTCTTCCCAAAGTGAGGCTTCTAGGAGTAAGGTAGGGACTTTGGGTGAGTATTTGGGCAGTGTTTTTCCAAGCCAAAAGGCTTTGAAAGTGTGAGTAAGGTGGTAGTGGTGGGGGCCTTTTATAAGTGGAGAGGAGGGGCACTCTTGGAATGTAATGGAATGTTACTTTATTATACAATGCTTTTAGGATTCTAAAGGTCCCACACTTATATAATTCGAGGATAAGGTGATAAGGGTTCAAAATATACTCATCCAATAGGTTTTTGACAAGTGTAATACTTGTATTTTACATTATCTTTTCATTTTATTAAAATCGTTAATTAATGAGGTAATCGCTGCATCATCATGGTGTCATAAATAATTTAATTTATTTAATGTCTAAAAATTATAAAACAAATATCATTATGTAGGAAATATTTTTATCTTTATAATAAATATTTATTGTCAAATATATGACTTGTATAACCCCACTTAAAAACTGATTTAGTAAAACGTCTCATGTTTGTGACATTTTTATTTTAACATTAAATAAAAAGTTTTTAATGTCATTTTCCTACAAAAGTGGATCCATGGGGTCCCCAAGTTGACCCATGGATTTTCGTGGTCGTCCATGACTCATCAAATAGGGTTAGGACAATTTTAAAGGTATTTTCATATTTTTATAATATCATTTTTACCTTAAATTTCACTAATTAACTTTAATCGCGATTAATTAAACTTAAAAGTTACTATTCACCAAAAAAGTAATTTAATCCCATTTAACCACATTTTACTTCCTAATGAAAACCATGTATGTCGGATTTTTGAAAATCAAATCACAGAAGTGGTTATATTTCATTTAAACGAAAAATCTGTTATTTAACTACCACTTAGTGGTTTCACTATTCATCAAAAATTGAAGTTTTTCAGAACAATGCAAAACTTTTACCCTAAGATATAGTTGATATTATGAATTCAAAAATGATGTATATTTTGAAAAGTTCCAAACATATAAGTTTCATTAATTAATTTTATAATTAATTCCCACTGTCACAACAAATAACGTGTTTTTAAGAAACAATATATATCAAATGATTGACAATTGTTTATGTCCAATTTCAAAGTGAAATTAATTATAATAAACACCATTGGATAAAATGATAAAAATATATTCTAATTATACTTTTAAAACACTAAATAGTATAATTTATCACTATAAATTATTTTGATTAGAAAAGTTGTTTTTAAGTATTTTTCACTATTCATACAAAATTGAAAGTTTTCAGAAAAATACCAAAAATTCAACATAGTCTAATTTCGATATTACGAATCAAAAAATGAAGTCCATTTTGAAATTTAAAATATATATAATTTCAAAAAGTGGTTATTACTATTCATAAATGCTACTTTTATTGGTCGCGGTGTGTTAGAATCTCGAACTTGCGTACAATGCAAGCTATTACATTATTGAAAGAGAAGCGTATCGTGAAAGCTCCGGGTGTCACAAATATTATAAATATGTTATTAATATGTTTCTTAATAAAAGTTAATAATACTCTTAATGATATAAGTGGAAAAAAATCATTATAAATTTAACTATTTTAAAGAGGTGAACTAATAGGAAAACAATTTATTTATAATATGAAATTGTTTTTATCCAAAACTTCTTCTGAAACATCATCATAATTAAAACAATTCACACTAATAAACACTTAATTATATCATTATACTACTATTATAATGATATTTTAACTTAATCACCTCAGAATCATCCATTAACTATGACATGTTCATGTTTGGGATTGTATTACCGCCAATTTGAGCAATGATGTAAAATTATATCATAGATGATTATAAAAAGTTAATTACTCGTATAAAATTATATAAATATGTATATTTTTATTTTTATGGAATGGATACATAAATATTTAATCCATTATTCAATAAAATACCCTTCGTAGGTTAAAAAATTACAGAAAAATGCTTTTTTTATTTTATATTCTAGGATAAAGACTATAGTACTCCAAAAAGGAAATTATAACAACATAAGTCATTATATGTCATTGACAATAGTAATATTAATTAATTTTTAATTTTGAAATTTGAGATAATAATGACTATCAATATCACCTTTATGAAACTAGTTTAAAATGATCAAGATTACCCACACCCGACATCGAAAATAGGAAATGAATAAATATTATAAATGTGGAAAATAGTTATAAATGAAGTTTATAAAAGTTTGTATATATGAAAAATGATCTGATATAGGTGATTAAGATATTTTTTGTTATATAAGATCTTAGATTGAATGTGACTAAGTGAAAAAACATGGTAAGGGTTTCCTTGTCTCATTTTTTACTCCATGGGATGTATTTTGATATTTTTCACCATAATTTATTTTATATGCTTTAATAAATACCCAATTTATCTCAAATATTAAAATATCTTCCATTTCATGAGATTTAAATTTTTTTGTCATGATCTTCCTCTCAAGATCCACTGATTCGTTCATTACTAATCAATTAAGTGTTTTGTCGACATAAATTTAAATTCATTAGGTTATAGTCTTTCTTAATTGAATATAACATTAATGATTTCATTGATCCTAAAATTATCATATTTTATGTTTTAGTTCATTTATTTCATCTAGTTAAATTATGTCTCATCATCAATAATATCTTCTTTGATAAAATGTTTTCTAAAATAAAAGTGTTATGTTGGTAAGGATAACTCACATTCTTGCTAATGAATATTTTCTTCCATGTATATATTCTCATTACCACCAGTTATCTCCTCTATTTCAATGAAATATAATATGGATTATTTTTTATGATTCTAATAACTATCTTTACCCATTTTTAAAAGGAAAAATTAATACTATTTTTATAATGTGGGACTTCAAACAAAGGTATTTAAAAATTACTAAAAGGGGTTTCCATCCTTCCAAAATAAAATTTTTATCTTACAACCAAAATTTATTTAGATAAATTTAATGTTATATAATGGATATATTATTTATTTTTCCCCTTAAAATGCAATTTTTTTCAATTTTTTCATTTCACCCTTTTTGAAAATAAAATTTGGATACGACCCATAACTTCATCTTTTTATTATAACGTCAAAAATGTTTTCTAAAATATCTTTTTAATTTTCTATATATATTGGTATTATCTATGAAACTTCATGTCTACATGTTTCTAAAATAAATTATTTTCACCTATTTTTATAAATAAATATGTTTAAATAGATCAATAATATTTCTTAATTGAAATGTTATATTTCTTAAACATGTAAAATAAATTTTCATCCATGTCATTTTTCTATTATACAACTTATTCTAAATCAAGGATGTTCTTAAAATGATACTATATAACTCAATTATTTATATGGATTATTTATTCTCTATAAAATTATGGAAATTCTCCATTACATCCTTTCTCTTTCCCATACATTGAATTTTTATCAACATAATTTTTATTCAAATTCAAACATTCTATGAATACCATATTTTTATCTTTGTTCACCTACACTCAAAACTTTTACTAATTAGGTAAATTACTATCTTAACCATATACTCTCTCTATATAGTGTAAATACATATTATTTATTATCTTAAATGAAATTTTTTTACCTAGAATGTCACATGATGTCATTGGATATCAAACAATTTTCATTGGGTTTATCATGTTATGTTTATTGGTGGAATTATGAATTTTTACACTCTATGATTCCATTTGAAAAAGGTATGAAACCAATTTCATTTCTATTGTTTATTAATGATTTTTTGAATTAAAACCATTTTACATTCATGTTTTTTCTGATATGATGAATATTTTATTTCTAATGGAATAAAAAATTATAGATGATGATGGGTGGGGTATTATACCTCCCTACCAATTCACTAGTTACGATGGTGTTGATCATGAAAGTTATGTTCCCTATAATAATTTTTATTCCAAATTGGAAATATATTTCACCATTTTATACATATTCACTAGACTGTGTTAATATCTCATCAATCATGATTGTTCACTCATGTTTTCTCACTACAGTGATTCATGTCTTATGTTCTTCCATGTAATATACCACTATTTGTAATCTATGTTTATTTGTATGATTTTTTATTTATATTGAATATAATTATATGCCCATATTTTTCTAAGATATTAGTTTTTTTTGTTATTAATTATGTTTTAGCTTACTGAGAAACCAAGATCAACCATTTATTGTGCTTCAATTTACCATGGTTATGGAGAAAATTATTATGTAATATGTGTCTATAAGGATATCTTATGAGAAGAATTTATGGGATATGGTGAAGAATTATTATGGGTTAAATAGTTTCTCACATATTGGAATGAAAAGTACCTATTAGTTGAAAACAATACATAACTTGTTTTAGTTATGTTTTTTTCCCAAATATCTAAAACCATAAACATAAAAGGTCTTGGGAATTTTTTATAATGAAATATTTTATCTAAGTAATGTAATTACTCAATTATTAGATTTTTATACCTATAAAAGAAATATTTATACACTATAATATAAAGGTTATAATGATATAATGAACAAGAAAATAAGTTTTCTAAAGATTGAGGTGGTTTACTATACATCAATAGGATAATTACTGTAGTTGGGGTTTGGCTTAGTGGTAAGCACCCTATAATACTACATGGAAAATGGGGGTTCAAAACACATGGAGCGTAGGTTACTATAGCAGTACTGTAGCGGTACTGTAGAAGTGGCGGCACTATTCATCAGCAGGTACTGTAGCGGCAGAAGGGCACTGTAGCGGCGGTGGTACTGTGCGGGGTACTGTAGCAGCAGGTTACTATTCACAGAATGTGAATTGGGCATAAAATTTGGGCCTACGGGCTATGTAATGGGCTACAAGCGCACTGAGCCTTCGGGCTATGTAATGGGTTTCCCTCTACCCAGTTAAAAGAGGACTTTGCTTTGATTTAATAATAAAAATGAGGCTTCGACCCCAACCTTTTAAAAAAAATCAATAGGATAATTACAAAATATTAATTTAATTTTATTATCAGAATTCAGATATGATAACATGGATATACATAAAAAAATGAAATAAAAGGGTGTGTAATTAATGGTAAAACATGATACCTCCTACTTTAACCTCATAAATAAGAACTCATTTGATACCAACCCTTAGTTCGAGAAAAAATGTTTGAAAATGAATAAATAGAAAAATGCCTTGAAAATAGGGTGTAACCCACATAAATGGTGTTAGAACTCTAGATAATAAAAATTGAAAAAAAGGAGTAAGAAGACTCTTATAATCACCTCTTTCCTATCCACACATGAAATAGTGATCAAAACACACTAAAAAAGAGAATTTCCATTATGACCAAGGAGGTGTAAGAGGGAACCACCACTGCTAGAGATGAACAAAATATTTCCCATTTACACTCTATGAAGGAAGAGATTGAGGGGGTGAATGACCCCTTACCACCATGTAAAAAAATAAAGTAAATCCCCACTGACCCATTGGTGAGCTTAGGAAGAATCTCCCACCCCATTGAAGGACACAGGCTTATTGATGGCCTCTTTATAGATATTTGGTGGCACTATATCCCTTTGAATACATGCCTCATCCACTGCCCACTCTTCTTGAACTCTCCTAGGACCTCCCGATCTATTTGAGCACATCATTTCAAGTAAAAAGGTTTACTTGGATGGTCTCTAACCACAACTAGAAAAACAGGCTACTGCCACATACCTATAGCAATGGTTTTAAATTCGTGGGTATAAGTCATGTTTTTATTGGTTATAGCCAAGTTTTTCAAAACTGTAGCTATGTACCACACCTATAGCCTTGTTTATGTGGCCTATATCCATGGTTTTTAAAACCATGGATATAGGTCTCCCACCCTTGCGTGGGAGAAAAAATTCCTACCAAAAAATGGAATGATGAACTATTAACATATTTTTTAGGATATTTCCATGGTTTTTGATAATATACATAACATATTATATATATATATACACACACACACATAAGCCTTGGTGGTGTAGTGGGTAGGGATTTGAAATGTGAAGTGAAGGTGTAGGGATCAAATCCAGCTAGGCACACATTATTTTTAGGCTATTTCCACATGTTTCTATAGATATAGGGATAGTTAAACCATGATAATAGGCCACCTATTTCCATGGTTAAAACTCTAGCCATAGGTCAACTATCACAAATTACAATAGATACACCAATTTCCATTGTTTTCAAAACAATTCCCATAGGTCAAACCCTACTGCCATGATAATTGCACCCACGGTTGGTGAAAACATTTATCATAGCCTATGGCTACAGTTTTGGACCATATTTCCACGGTTTTGAACCATGGAAATAACCCATTTTTTATGTTGTGAATGATAATAATTTTAATCAAAATAATTATGGAGAAACTAAACCATCCACCAATTGAAATTATCAACTTTTCCTCAAAACTGAACACTCATTCAGACATAGGGTTATACAAGATGAATCCAGGAAACTCAAGGTAATATAGTGATATTTATTATTCTTCGTTGTTATTCTATATTTTTACACTTTCTCTTGAATGAAGCCATATATTGGGGATGTTATGGTTGAATATATGGGTTTTTTCATTATTTAATGGGGATTTTTATTTATTCATTATAAGAAAGTAATGTGGAGAGCATATATACCTTGATAATTGTGTACTTATTCAAGATTTGGAATGTTATGTGGTTACTCTTGGATTTTGATCTAGATATTATTGAATCCATGTTTCATTATATGGGATTCATGGTTTAGTGTTTTTAATTTCTATCTAAGTTCCCTCTTTCTCCTTGTCTTTTATATCCTCTTTAATTTTTTGGTATTCCAAGTGTTTGAGGTATATGGTTTCAGGAAAGGACATTCTTTTATAAACCATTCTTTATTTCTCATTTAAATTTTTTTTATAAATAATTTAATGGAAATATTTATCATTCATGAAAATGTGATGTTTTGGGATTCTTTTATAAAAAATATTTATCCTTTGGTATTTATGATTTAAATTTTTTCCAAATCATTTTTAATTATGAATTTTTGTTGTGTGATCATTGATATGTGATATGTATGGAAATTATTTGAGTTGTGAATAATGGAATCCATGAAGTATGTTATATTTTTGAAATTTGAAGCCTCTATGTTGGGGATATGGAACATGGGATCCTTGGGAACTTAGTACGGGGATTGAGTGGGAAAATAATGGTAGGATTTTTTAGGGATAACTATAATGGATTTAATATTAAAATCTAACTAAACTGAGTTATAAAGTGGGGTTATCTTATTGGTGTGTTAACTCACCCCTAGGCTTCTGTTATATAGGTTTTTAAACTTCTTTATTTGATCACAGAGATGAGAGGATCCTATAAATATCATATGTAATGCACCCTAGGAATATTTCCCATGGTACCCATTTTGAATTTTTTATTGATAAATGCTTTTAGAAATCTATTATTGATGAATTTATAGAGAAATGGTTTATATATACATGATTTGAATATGGTTAGTTGATTTATTTTTTATAAATTTTTCTAGGGGGTCCTTGTTTTATTAAAAACAATATAAATATATATTTCATGGATTATTTTTATTTAAATGATAAAAATTAGTTTATTTATAAAATATTGTTTATGAAAACATTGTTGGGATCTTATTAGAATTGTTTTTATCACACCATTCACTTAAATTTACGTATATATATATATATTTTTCTTTGATGATGGTAAAAATAGAAAAGCGCCTCATTGAGGAGGTGTGTATCCATGTTAGTGGGGTTTTAGAGTTTAATAATGACATAGTTGGATGTTATCCCTAATATAAAATAGAGATTTTTTTGTTGGTCTTAGATACTTTAGTTTTCGTGTTTTTATTTGACACCTATTTTGATTTTTTTTCTTTGACTTCTACTATCAGAAATTTTAATTGAATAATTTTTATTTTTTTACAAATTCCATCTATTTATTATTTGGGTTGTTATTTTAAATGTTTTTATAAGGATATTTATTGATGCCCAAGTGATTGTTTCTAGCCCAGGTGATCATGAAACCCCTTTGGGTCATTCCATAGGCTAAATCGAGTGTTTAGTTCAGGGATTACCTATGTTGGTTTGGGACATGTTTTCTTCTTCAAACCTTTATCTATGAGATATTCCTAATAGTACACAATATACATTTTTCTTAATAAAAACTTATACAGTTTCTTCAAAAATCATATATCCTTTACTTCATTAATCACAACTTATAATGTTTTATAAGAGATAACATTTACACATCAATGAAAATTTTCATTTCAATGATTTTTATATGTGTCAGTATATTTTTTTCAAATGAAAACGAGATCATCGATATTTGAGATTATGGGGATTGTACATTAAATAAATTCATTCAAATGAACCCAAAAACCATAAACTAACATACATTTTTTATCTTTTTATAGCCAGTTTCTCCATTAATTAGGATCGTCCACATCACCATGTCTTAGAAAATGAATTTCCTTTAGAAGAAATTTTAAAAAAAAATTATATTCATAAATATATTTTAGATATTCATATTATTATTTAAAATAAAAATTTATTAATAGATAACCTCTTTTATCTTATAAGTGAAATAAAATTAAAAAACGCATCCATTATTTTTATCCATTTGAAATTGATATATATTCCTTTCTTTTTAAAATATAATATAATCTTTTTCCATAACATTTGAAAATAAATTATAAAATTAATTAATTCTATTATGTATTTTGAATTACCATATACTAAAAATATTTATAAACTATGAATTGGTATCATATACCATTCATATCTGATGTGTGTATTTATATGAAAATAATATATGACATAGAATATATATATTTTATCAAACCCTTACATGTATTCTATATAATTCCATTATATATAAAAAATTATATTTCTCCCTAAACATACCTTTAGGTTTCAATAGCCAAGTATGTATTTATCAAGAAATATTTTTGGACTACCCAAATAAATGTTATTCTTCTAGAATTTTATAATATTATATTTTCAAAAAAGGTCTATAATGTAAAATTCACATGAACTAGTTCATATTCTCCAAAATTATGTAAACATTTAATGACTCATTTAAATTTTTAGAACATTTCCAATGATGATTCTAGAATGCATTCTATAGTGAGTTCCAAAATTAAATTATTTTCGTAGTTTCACCAAGTGAGTGGTATACTAAACCATATTACATTATTCATCATGCATATAATTTTTTTGGAACCCATAGTGTATATTTCTATCACTACTACAAAACATGCCTTTAACAGTGCTAGAATTTTTCAGCGCAAGAAAAAATAGATGATAAAGTCCATCTTTTTCAGCCCTAAAATAAGACCTGATAAAGTAATCCCTTTATCAACACTTTTTTAGCAATGATAAAAGGTAACATTTATCAAAAAATTATTTGTATTTCTGATAAAAGGTTCCCTTTATTAGTGTATTTTTATTGCAGATAAAAATTTCTCTTTATCAACAATTTTTTAGCACTGATAAAGGTCCAGAATAAAATGAAAATTTAAACAAAGAAAAAAATGGGTAAATTAAGAAAAATATAAAACATGCTATTAATTAAATAATTATTAATAAAAATGAATATATTTAATATACATATATAGATATTATAAATATTAATAAATAATATATATTAAATATAGATATATAAAATGAATAAGTATAATATATATAAAATTTTAAAAACATATTAATGTCATATTCATTTTTAATGTTGTTTGATTTTTCAATTTAACTTACATCAAACTTCAAGTGTTGCATTCATTACACTTACATATATATATATATATATGTTTGTGTGTCTATGTGTGTGTGTGTGTTAATGAATTTTTATACATAAACACAAACACATAAATATATTTACGCAATATATATAAACACATACACAAAATATTTTTGAAATTTATTCAAATTTTAGTATATTTTAGAATTTCATTATAACATGATACTTTTAATATACATTGTTTTTTTAATCATCCAATATTTTTAATACTACAGTTAGGGTAGTCATTTCTATTATTTTTTATTTTTTATTTTATTTTTGAATTTGATCATTTTCTATTATTTCTTTATATTTATTTATTTACAATGTTTTTATTATTTTTAATATGTATTCATCCACTTCAATATATATATATGTACATATCAATATTTTTTTAATAACTTATATTTAATTAATAATACTTATCCATTTTTTAATATTTTTAATGTGTACTCATTTTGAATTATTCAATTTCACACATTTTAAAAATTCATGTATTTAAGTTTATATATATTTTAATAATGTGAAAAATATTTTCTTAAATCAATATTTATAGATAGATATTTCTATAAAGTTATATTTACTATATTGTAATTTTATCAATTTAAATTTATTATAAATAAATAGTAGTCATTTTTTTAAATAAGAATTTATATAATTATAAAAAAATTATATATATTTAAATAATTATAAAATTATAATAAATCTATTTAAATAATTATAAAATTATATTAAATTTATTTAAATAATTATAATTATAAAACTTTTATCATTTATTTTTTAGCACTGATAAAGTTCAATCATTATCTGAACTTATAAATTTATCACTGATAAAAGGGATCCTTATCATATATTTTCTGAAACTACTATTAAAAGTGTTCCCGGTCTATTTTAAAAACCCTAACCACGACTCAGTCACTCACAATTAACAAGATCTCACCGAACTCATCTACTGCTGGTGCGACTTCTCTACATTCCCTCAGATTAATCAATACTAAAATCCAATGCATGTTATTTTTTACTTTTCCTCTATTATTGTTTGATGTTTTAGGTTCCTCATTTAGCGTTATTCTGCTATTCTTAACTATGATAAACCCTAGATTGCTTCTCCTTACTACTGAAATACAATGAGTGGTTCTATTTCATCATTTCGACCATAAGTAATGGTTTAGAAGAGAGATAAGGATGTTTTAATATTGCAAGGTTATCCAACATATGTGTATGGGAATGTATGGATAAATAAAATAGATTTTGTGCCACATGATACAACAAGTTAATGCTAGATTTATAGCATGATCAAATTGAGTTTAGATAAACATTGAAGATGTTAACCCACATCTAAAACATTTTACCTATATCTTTTAGCATTGACACAAGACTTTTTTCATTGCGAAGTGTGTCTCAGGTGATGTGTTGACCTGAATTGGGAACTATTTGGGAATACTAGGTGAAAAATGTTACCAAATAGAAACAGAGTAAAAGTGTGGATATTATTATTGATTATATCTAAAAAAGAGAAAACTTCCCTGATATAATAAGTAATCCTTAAAAATATTTTTATAACATAATTATGTAGAATACTTGAGTTACAATAAAAACTCTAGGTTGTTTTTTTGTTTATTTTTTCCTTGACCTGTCTTCTTAAGTATCGTGCATCTTATTTAGGAGTTGATAAGTAAGAATCAGTATGAATATATGAAACTTCATATTCTTATGTGTCTTTATTTTTTATAGAATTAATTAAAAATTTATATTTATTGAAACATGAATAGTAAACAAATAGTGCATTATTATTTACTTATTAGTGATAATTAGTTTTATATAACTTTTTTATTGATTGATTTTATTTAGTAACCCCATTTATCAATACTATTAGTTAGTTTTTTTCAAAGTTATATTTTAAATAATGCTTATAATACCTTTTGAATTGTATATAATGTATGAAAAGTCTTATTAAAAAGGAAATGAATGAGAGATAGTGGAGGGGTTCACATTTAATATAGATTATTTTGTTCCTATTTTTATAATATTATTATATTTTAAGTGGAATATTATTTGAATTTATACATTAATATTGAATATTTCACCAATCTTACCCCTAGATCTCTATAGGAATGAGCCAATGAACATCTATTGTATTCTATAACTTATACTTATCCTCATGTCCTGGAGGTAATTATAGATCTACTATAAGCTATGTTGTATAATTTTCAATGATAGGAAGTATCTATGGTTCATCTAAGATTTTATGCTAATATATCATAATAATAAAGTTTTTATTACATTGAATAGATTCATTTGATTTATAAGAGTAAAAAATTCTAGATCAATACTGAGCATACATTGTAAATTCACCCTTTAAAGGGATGTATGTTATTGGATGGATCTTATGGTGGATTAAAAAAATATCCAAAATTGGAAGGGGGTGAATACTTGAGTAGAAATAAGTTATGTACAATTTTTTTGGGATGAGATTCATTTCTTTAAGACCATTAGAATTGAGGCATTCCAATTCAACTTCAATTTAGGAGACTAGTTTAGTAATTCCATTTGTGTAGGTTCCTAGGACACCTTAATCCTTAGACGCTTGATTTTCTTCCCTATCACGATGATGGATTGGACTCCCTCTTTCAAAACATCCTTCCTCCCATCATTATGGTTCCAAATTTCATTGATGACATTCCTCTCGAAGAGTGATGGGAGGAAGGCTAGTTTGAAAGAAGGAATGAGTAACCTAAAATCTATCATCAAGAGACAGAATAAAATCAAGCATCCCGGGATGGATTAAATAAAGGTAGTGAAGGTTAGTTATACTATAGTATTGATATATTATATCTCTATTCAAGACAGTAACAATTTTTATCCAATATGCATGAAATTTTTTACAATAATGCATGGAGTGTATTGTATTGTTATTATTCAAGAAAAATTAAAAGTTTGACTAATCATGCAGACAATGTCTTCTGAATATAATGATGTTACCAATACCAAGGAAGAACAAAATATATATGATGAAACTGTGGAATTATTAGGGGATCAACCACATGTAAATGAAAAAACAACTATGATATAGAATCACAGTTTTGAATAAAATTATCAAGGAAAAAAGTCTAGGTATAAAATTTGAGGTTGTTTGGAATCAATGTGGAAAACCTATTGACCCCAACATGTCAATGTTCATTAGTTATCATGGGGTCACAATGAGGATGAATGTTCTGATGGATATTGACTCGTGGTACTGCATCCAACCTTCAACAAAGAAAATCCATTGGAAATATTGGATGATAATGTTACAATATACTTTCTCTATTTTAGAAAAAAAAAATTATGTAATAAAACATCAATTTAGTTTTCATTATTCCTTTCAGACTTTTTTTATTTTAGAATATTTCTATTATAAATTTTCCTTAATGGCCATAAGAAAAGCCCATAGAGGCTTTCAGAATCTTTTAAAAAGTTACATCTTAGGGATGTTGAGGGTAAAATAAATACCCACCCACCACCTAGTTATGAACACATTATAATGTAAGAAACATGGACTTATTTAGAAATCATTTCAATGAGAAATCATTTTAGGTGTATTTCGATCGGTAATATATTATTTTACATTATTTATTTTATCTAAATTGATTCAAATTTGTAAATTTATGAAACAACAAAATAGTGATGAATATGAAAAAAATATGTGGAGATTCCTTCACAGACATAATTGGTCTCAAGACTCTAACAGAGATTATCAAGCATGAATGGTTAGACATCTCAGTTATGAATATATACATATGGTACATTTTCAAAATACTTTGGTCTAAATATTGAGATAAATATGATTTTTAATGTTAATAACTATTCATATTTTTATATTATTTTATATTAAAACTATATAAAGGTAATATCATGCAAAGAAAGATTTGGATTCATTAATCCCTGTATCATTTCTATGAAAAAAATTATTTTTAACGAGGATGCAATTATGAAGAAAAAAGATGATTTACTCATAGTAATTAATAAAAAAAGAATCAGACGACAGAATCATTTTGATTCCTACATTGCAAGGGTAAAAATCTATGATCTAATCACATAAAATATATTTTAAATTTTTGCATTACTTAATTGTTTTTACTTTCTATGAGGCATTAGATGCTGATAGTAGTCAATATAAACACCCCCAAAATTTATTTTTTTGGATTCAATGCAAGGTTATACAACCAACCTACCAAACATGATCTGTATTGTGAATATTTAATACACTATAGTCAACATTTTATAGATAATATTTGAATTATATGTTCAATATATATTCTAACATGAAATTTTTTATGATAGATAGGTCTCTCAATAAAGGCTAGATCATGGAATAAAGTATACATCTAAAACCATAAATAATGGATTACTACAAATGGAAATAAATTAAAGTATATATTTATTTTACAATTTAAACATTTCAAAACAATTTACGTATTTTGGTCAATGTTTCTGTAGTGTGTGAAACAAGATAATGAAATTGATTGTAGATATTATGTTTGAAAATTTATAAAAGAAATCCTAAATCATAAAGGAACCAACATCCCCCAACAATTAATTTCTAATTCTAACTAAAATATCATTAGATATATTTCATAATCATTATTTTGTTTATATTTTCTTAGTACTATCATGATTATCGACAACATAGTTACTCAAAAGAAGAAAGAAATTAGTTTAAAGATGAGTGGGTGTCGTAATTTTTGTAAAAATATATGTAGACAACAAATTTATGTGATTAACTACTATTTTTTGATCTCGTATGATTTATGACCTTCAATGGATATTTGGGGTGTAAAGAATTAGTTTCAAAATGCTTATATATTACTTTTTATCTCTTTATCAAGGAGAAGACTAATGGAGGAAATCAATTTGTTTATAAGTGATGAACTAAAAATAATAAAATTGTTGGGAAATTGTGGTGGTGGTGGTGGTGGAGGAGGTGAAGTTAGAGGTAGAAGTGGAGGTGATGGCAAAGGTAGAGTGGTAGTTAGAGACCGATGTGGAGGAGGAGGTAGAGGCGAAGACCGAGGTAGACACCGAGGTATAGTAGGACAAGAAGCGTTGTCTGGAAAACAATAAAATTGATGGTAAACAAAGTAGAATAAGTATCATACCATGATTATGTTTTAGAAAAAAAATTAAAAGTGCACATAACACAAGTCCCTTAATAAAAGATCAATTATGTGTGTTTCTAGTTTAAAATGAAATTTTAGTAAAAAACACATGTGGTGTACTTGAAACTGATGAAATTTATTCCAATGGTTTTGATTCTTTATTAAAATGATACATGTATCATTTAAGATGTGTATCAATCATCCCAACCTCAATATGATGCATGGTGTGATCGTTATGACTAAAATTGTGTCTTTTTATTCAAAATTTACATTGAATTTAGTGAAAAAACAAATCACACACTCAAAACTGAGAAAACACATTTGGTTTGTTTTCCTACATTAGTAAAATGATCCACATATCATTTGTGATGTGTAAGAATCATCCACACCTCAATACAATGCATGGTGAGACCGATATGACTGAAATTGTTTCTTTTTATACCAAATTAATGTTAATTTTAGTGAGAAAATAATTAACATACCCAAAACCAAGAAAATAAATTAGTATTTTCTTGGTACTTTAGTAAAATGGTGGGAAAAATCCCTCAGGGTCTCATTAAATAATTTTCTAAGGTGATTGTGTTTGTTGACAATGGGGCCCTCCAAGTTTTGTTTATTGATAAAGCAGACCACAATGTTCATTTTTTTGACAAATGGGGTTTACATGGTGAGTTTTCAAGTTCCGGAGATATTTTTGACAACCTATTATGACAAATATTGAGGACAAAGGAATGGACGATCTGGATGTAGTACAAAAAAGAACAGATCTAAGGAGGCTCCATTTTCTAGTGTTTGCCAAATTTTTGGGACTCAAATTTGGAAAATGTGGAAAAATGTTTTGTGAAATGGAGGTTTTGTGAAAGATATATGTTAGTTTGGAAACTTTCATTCAAGCTATGATTCGAGACCAGAATTTCAAAAAAGTTCAAAGGCATGAAGTGAGTGAAAGATTCGATGTTGTGTGAAAGATGAGGTTGCGCGAAAAAGACTTGTGCGCCCAATGCGATGACAAACGGGGTTTTGCGTGGTCTAGGAGGATCATGTGGGACATAAAGTTATTATTTCAAAAATGTTTCAGCAACATCTATAAATAAGAGGTGACCCCTACATTCTAATGAGCTCAACACTTAGAGAGAATCTGAGCTTTGAATTGCATATGAATTTTATGCTAAGGGAGTTGCGTGAAATATTTTGTGTTTCACGCATACTAAAAAGTTTGCACGTAATATTTGAGTTGCACATAAGATTGAAGTTGCATTCAAGGGGGTGTTTCACAACAAAAGTGGAATCTTGTGTGCAAATCATTAAAGTTGCATGCAAGACATAGTAAGTGTTGCGTGAAATATTTTAGGATTCCTAGTAATGTTGCGGAAAAAATTCATTCATTAGTGGATGAATGTGGAGCATCAATAGAGAATCTACATACAGAGGAGGATACATTAATTCTGAGATAATTAAGGGACCTACAATTCTATACACTATGAGTGGATCTTCTGAAGAAGCAGTGAGCTCAATTCAGTTTAAAGAGTAGTGAGTTCTCAAATTGTGAATGGTTGTAAACCATGAGGGACAGTGAGTCTGCTTCGAACTTGTAAACAACATTGCACTTTTAGTGGATTTGGTACATCGTCACATCGCCAGTGTATGCTCCTTGGACATATCCTAGTGAGGGTTAACCAAGTAAAATTTTTATGTCCTTTGAATGCTTTAGGATTCATTCATACTATACAATGGGAAGGATAGATAGAATATAGTTTTGTCTAACAACAAAACAAGATCAAAAGGGGATGTTGTTTTAATTTTTCATACCCTGATTCACCCCTATAAAGTTATCTATCTTAGTGTACATAGTAGAAAAAAAATCCATACATAAATTTTTATGTGTAGGGATCAACTACATAACAATTTGATGCACAGTTTGACCAGTATGACTCCAAGTGTCTGTTATATGTTTAAAATTAACCTTTTAAAACAAAAAGGTAGAACTCATTGAAAACCCAGAAAACATGTTTGGATTGTCTTGGTAATTTGAAAATTTATTAAAAATTAATTTTTGATGTGTATGAATCAGTCTCATGTAAAAACCACACATGATGGAACCTATATGGCTCAAAGTGCATGTTTCGAGTTTAAAATGAAAATTCAGTAAAAACGACATGTGGCAAAATAAAAACCAGATAAATGCATTATAATTGTTTTGATACATTTTTAAAATGATACATGAGTCATTTGAGACATGTATCATTCATCCATGCCTCAATATGATGCACAATGTGATAGGTATGACTCCATGTGCAACTTTTTATTCAAAACTGACATTAATTTTAGTGAAAAAATGGCAAACTCAAAACTGAGAAAACATATTAGTATTGTTTTTTTACTTTAGGAAAATGATACATACATAATTTGTGTCATATATGGATCATCCCCACCTCAATCCAACACATGTTGTGACCGATATGACTCTAAGTGTCCATTATCGGTTTAAATCGTCATTGTAATAATAAAAAGTGTCAGTCACTAAAAACAGTGAAAAGTGCTCGTATTGTCTTGATAATTTGGAAAAAATGTTCATAATTCATTTATGATTGGTATGAATCATTCTCATATAAAACCCAGACATTATTCCACTTATATAGTTATAATTGTGTGTTTCTAGTTTAAAATGGAATTTTCATAAAAAACACATAGTGTAGTCAAAATTGAGGAAACACATTACGATTGTTTTGATACTTTAGTAAAATTATCCATGAGTCATTTTGGACATTTATCATCAGACACAGCTCAATTCTATGCATGGTGTGACAGTTATGACTCAAAATGTGTCTTTTTATTCATAATTATCATTAATTTTAGCGGGAAAAAACTAACATACTCAAAACCAAGAAAAAAATTCTGATTTTTTGGTAATTGAAAAAAATTATCCATACATAATTTTTGACATGTATAGGTCATCTTCACCTCAATATGATGCAACTTGTGATGAGTATTTCTCCAAGTGTCCGTTATTATTTTAAAATTGACATTTTAATACAAAAAGTGTCACTCACTGAAAGTAATGTAAACATCCTCAAACTGTCATGATAATTTTGAATAACTATTAATAATTCATTTTTTATGTGTGTTAATTAGTCTCATTTGAAACCAACACACAATTCCACATGTATGGATTAAAGTGCGTGTTTCTAGTTTAAAATGACATTTTAGTAAAAAAACACACGTGTCGTACTAAAAACCAAGGAAACACATTATAATTGTTTAGATACTTTATGGAAATTCTACATGAGTTATTTTTGATGTGTATCATTCATTGGATCCTCAATCTGATGCATGGTGTGACCGGTATGACTCTAAATGTGTATTTGTCTTCAGAATTGAAATTAACTTTTGTGAAAATGACAAATGAAATACTCAAAACTAAGAAAAAACATTAAAATTGTTTTGATACTTTAGTAAAAAGATCCATACATCATTTTTCACATGTAGGGATCTTCTACAACTCAATATGATGCACATAGTGTCTGATATGACTCCTACTGTCCGTTATGAGTTTCAAATTGACATTTTAATAAAAAACGTGTCAGTCTCTCAAAACTGAGAGAAAACATATGTATTGGCTTGATAATTTGGTTAAATGATTCATAATAAATTTTTGACGTGTATGAATCAATCTCATGTCAAACCCACACATGATGCCACCTATATGGCTCAATGTGTGTATTTATCATTTAAAATGAAATTTTAGTAAAAAAACACATGTGGCTTACTCAAAACTAATGAAACATATTAAGATTATTGTGATACTTTAGGAAAATGATCCATGAGTCATTTGGAATGTTTTTTTAATTCAAATTTTTTTTATCTAATGCACAGTGTGACTGGCATGACTGTAAGTGCGTCTTTTTATTCAGAATTTACATTAATTTTAGTGAATAAACAATTGACATACATAAAACCAAGAAAACACGATCGGATTGTTTTGGTGCTTTAGGAAAATGATCCATATGTAATTTTTTATTTTTAGGGATCATACTCACCTGAATAAAATGCACGGTGTGACCGGTATGAATCCAAGGTTATTTTTTATTCAAAAATGACATTAATTTTAATCAAAAAAACAATTTTCATATTCAAAACTGTGGGAGGAAGAGGGGAGTGAGGGTGATATTTATAGTGGAGGAGGGGAGGTATTTTAGATTATTTTAATTATTATTATAATATTTTTATCAAGACAATGAATAATCTCAAATCAAGTGGCCTTAATTAGTGGAAATATCAAGTGAGTTCGATTCAAGTGGCCTTTCATCACTTATGATGTCATAAATAGTTCATATTTACCGATAAATTGATTATACGGTATTTTATCGTATTTCACTATTCACCGAAAATTCAAGAGTTTCAGAAAAATACCAAAAATTTACCCCAACCATTTTTAGATGTGTAGAATTCAAAAATGAACTCCATTTTTCAAAAAAAATTTAAATATTATTAATTTAATTTTTAAATAAGGTCACAGTTAATTCGAAAAATAACAATATTTAAGTACAACTAGTTTCATGTGACATTGGAAAATTAATTATGATCCCATTATCCTATTGCCATTGGAAAATAAAATAATATTATTATTTACTATTCATGAGGTCATATTACTATTCATATTACAATTCATATTACTATTCATAAGGGCATGTTACTATTCACCAAAAAAACAAGTTTGTTTCATCAGACTCTAAATAACATACTGAACACAATTGTAGATGACAGTTTCTTGAAATTCAAATCATAGAAGAAATAAAATTATGTTTAAAAGATACATATAAATATATACCTTAAACAAAATTTCAAGCATTTTCAATTTATTTTTAGAAAACCTTGGGATGTTACAGTAGATATCCCTTACTCATAATTTCTTTAGGATATCAAGTTTCTTCTTCTAGTTTTTGATTTCCCAAATGGACATTCACTAATAAAGTTATCTATTTCTGCAATACCTTATCTCTGGTGTCTAGAATCTAGATAGATACTTCGTTATAAGACATGTATACATCAAAATATATTACCTTGTATGTGAGAACATGCATTGTATCTGACATGTATTTCTATAGAAATGAAACATGGAATAAATTTTATAATTTAGAGAAGTTGGGAGGCGTAACTAATCAATAATCTACAACCTCAATTCATTCTAGTATTTCAAAAGACCTAATATACCAATGGAATAACTTTCAATTTTTTACCAAATCATATTACTCCCTTCCTTGGTAAAATATTTAATAAGGTATGATCCCCAACAAAAAATTATAACTATTTAATTTAATTATAATAAAATCTATTTTTTATTCTTTTGTCTGCTTTAATGACATCTGGAATAGTTAGTACTTTATTAATTGTCTCCACGACAATATCTAGTCCAACTAAATTTAATGTTCCGACTTTTTCCCACCATGCTTTTTTGTATGAATCATATTCTCATAAAAAGCTTCATATGAATCCATGTGTATTTTAAAATGGAAATTATAATTGTTTAAAAATTCCATCATAATTATATATTGATACAACATACCTTGGAATTCCATAAAAAGTAATCTCAACATGTCGTCTAAAGTTTGGAGATTCATTTTAGACATCCCATTTGTATAGGGATGATAGGTGGTTCTTAAATTTATCTCAGTATTGATTTCCCATTGAATAATATTCTACAATTTCAATGAGAACCAAGGGTCATGGTCAGATATAATCGATAGAGGTTCCCCATAAAACCTTAGGATTTTATTGATATATAGTCAGAAAAAGTGATCAAGGGGAAGATCCTCTATTAACTCTATAAAATAAGTAGACTTAGTAAGACGATAAAAGAGGAATCATATAGAATCATTCCTCCTCAAATACTTTGGGAGAAATGTGATAGATTCTATTGTCATATTTTCCCATATCCATATATTTTTTAACAAAGATTGTATAACTCCCTTAGGATTTTTTATTTCTTACTTCACCTGCTAACATGCTATTAATCTAGAAGCATAGTCTGTATTTTCCCACATCATACTATCTAACCATAAATTTTCTCTGAAACCCCTATACTTATTTGTGATACAATTTCATTTGGATAAATTTGATCTATGCACTTCATCTAACATTTCCATCTTTAATTTCAATTTGGATGGAACATATAACCTCTTCCCAATCGTTAACACATGACCTTTATAGATGATTCCTACCAATTTACCTTCATTCACTAATTTAATATTCCTTTTTATATTCTATTCATCCTCCTAGTACTTCTCCATCAATTTTAGAATGGATGATTTTTTAATTTATTAATAAATAAAGATGGATCCCCTTACCTAAAAATCAAAACATTCATATTTAGTATATATTTATATATAATATCCTTATAAATCCACATCATGGTTACAAATATTTAGGTCCCACTAAATCAATTCATTAACAACCTTTGTTTTCCATCCTATGGTGGTATTGTATCGATAAATCAATGTTCATGAGTAGTTCTAACCATCTTCATTGCCTCATGCTGAGATCCTTATGATATATGTTATTATTAAAACCCTTGGGGTCCATATATATATATCACATTTTTTCATAGGTATGATGTCTCCATATCTCAAAGAAAACATTGTGGATGACATATCTAAGACCAATGTTTGATAATTCTATTCATGGATTTTCAATTTCTTTGATATATATGAAATCACCCTATTATTCTGTATAATGACACAACCAAGTCCATTCATTGATGCATCACTATATATTACATATCCTTACTTATGTGATAGTAGATTTAAAAATGGTAAATTAATCAATATCATATTTATATATTTAAAACAATTATTACATTCCCTTGACCATTTGAATTTAACCCATTTATGTGTTAACTTATTTAAAGGGATGTCCAATTAGGGAAACTCTTGAACAAACCACAAATAGTAACCTAATAAGCCAAAGAAACTTTATATATTAGTTATGTTTTACAGTGTAGGAAATTATTTGAATACCGTTTTCTTTGAAATATCCCATCTGTGTAGAAAATATAATAAAGAGATTAAACATCATTCAACCAAAATTCACACTTACTATAATTCCCATATAATCCTTTTTTTCTAAGGGCCACCAAAAAAATTATAGACGACTCTCATGGTATTCATAGATATTATAGTACATCAAATTATCATCAATGAATACTAATATAAATTTATCAATAAACTATTAAAATATACTATTAATCAGATCCATAAATACATAAGGTTCGTTATTCAATCAAAAAAGAATTACAATAAAATCAAAAATTATTAAAAAATTTTGAAATAAATTATTTTTTAAATATTCCTTATTCCCCATTAGTTGATGATATACAGAGAAAATATTAATCTTTAAAATGTATAAGGCTCCTGAAATTTGACAAAGTCATCAATGAATGTCTAAGGGAACATATTATTTATTTTGATCTCATTATTCACCACATAATCAAACCATAATATCCTAGACTCATCCATATTTTTCCCAAAAAAATATGGGATCTCCATGGTGAAACATTAGGTCTTATAAATCTATTTTCCCTCAACTACTAAAACTATTTCTTCAACTCCAAAAACTCCACTAGTTTCATTTTATAAGGATTTTTAAATGTTGTCCTTATATGGAGAATGAGATCAATGGAGAAATCATCTTCACCCTATCATGGTTGACCATATAATTCTTCTGGAAACACATTAATGATTTTTTATATGAAAAGTAAACATATTATTCTTAGGATATCTTCCTTATCTATATACCACACTTGATTTTTATCTCTATTAAGATTTTTATAATGTAGTGCTATTGGGGGAGGATCCATGCATTATTTAAAATATTAGGTATCCAATTTAAAGATAAGAGATTCCACTTCACATTCTTGAATCATAATCTCATTTTATTATAAATATTTTTTTTGTATTATACTTTAGATTCCAATCCATAACAAGGATCGTATTAATGTCAATTAGAGGTATGATAATGTAATTTTAATATAATGTACTCCCATTCATCATAATTTGAATTTCCTGACACATATTTTTCTTAATTCAACTCACACTTCATGTCTTGATTGATAACCCCATTACCAGAGTTCTAGGTAAGTATCAAAAGTTTTTGGTAAGCATAGATGATATAAAAGAGATAAAAGACATATAATTGAATAAAAATTAGCTAACTTCGATGGAATGATAAAAGTACCTACCACTACATCATTAGGAACATCGACTTTATCTATGGTAATCACAAAATCATGACCTTTATCTTTTATCATTTTCTAAATAAATCCCCTTGATGTTTTAGTAATTTGTTCACATACTATCCTTTATCCCTTTAGTTGAAGCATTAAACATCACAATATTATTCATTTCCTTTATAATGATGATATTGATGTGATTTTTATCCCCAATTATAACAACTCATTTTCCATTCCTATAATCCATAGGTTGTTTCTTCCCATAGTTACCATATGTAGTAAATTGTATCCTTCCTCTCTTCCCCTTAGCTACATTTCTCCTCCCAATATAATTATATGATCTCTTATTCTACTGATTTCCCATTAATACATACTTCTTACATAACTCTTTTTCTAGACTCATGTCACTTGATACTATATTATCATATGAAGAAAAGGTATGATAGATCAACACCTTTAGAAGGGTCAGTTTTAACCCATCTAAGAAATTATCAATTTTATTTTTGATCTATGTATGTAGTCCCCAGCATGCCTAGCTATTCTGGTAAATTTATAATCATATTCAGCAACATTTTACTCTTCCTATTGTTTAATGTTTTGGAATTTTAATTTTATTTACACTTTCTATTTAAGAGTGAATTATTTTTCATATAATACCTCTTTAAAAGCTACCTATTCTATAAACATGATCTCATATCCCCCTTTAGTGTTTTAAATTAGTGACCGCCACTATTTTTCATCTCCCTTTAGAAGACGGAACAATATGATGGATTTATCCTTTTCAATAATTCCTAAAGTGAGAAATATATTATATAGGGACTTGATCTATTTTTTATCTGCCAATGTACTAGTAGTTACCGATAATGCTGGAGGATGTTGTAACATGAAGTGGTCCAACATAGTTATGGCATGTTGTTTATTGATATGTCACTCTATATGTGTAATATTATTTATCATAACATGGGTCGAATAACATAATATAGTTATGACCTGATTAACCTCAACTCCAACTTTATTTAATTATTTTGATATTATTCCTATTCTACCCATTAGTCACCATCTTTATATAATGGAATACACATAATTATAACATAACAATGAATTGTAATATAATATTCATATTCTTCTTTCTTGAGTGTTTAATATAAATCTTGTTGGGGTTCATAAATATTATTCTATTTAACATGGTTCCTCTAAATTTTGTCCCCAAGGTTCTTGTTAAACTTACTCTGATACCAAATATAACATCTTGGATTAGAAAAACATAGTAATAGTAGTTATATTACATTATTGGTATAGAACACAAGGGTTGATTTAGTATTTAATAGCCTATTAGTCTTGTAATGATATATACATAAATTAATTACACATAAAAAAATAAAATAAAATCTAAAAAAATTCTAGGAATATTATTATCTCTTCCATCATAAACTTGAAAATTGTGCACACTTCTCCTCTAGATTTCCTAGGAAAAGGAATGAAAATAATGGTGAGCCTAGATTCTGAGTAAGGAGAATCATTAAATATAAGTTTAAATAATGTAAATATTGTATAATTGGTATTAACAGAATAAATTAATAAGAAGAATCCATAATAAACATAATCTAAGGGAATATTATACCCATGATAATAAATGAAACATAGATATCAATAGTCATTAATCTCATTCCAATGGAATTAATAATGATAGAAATAAAAAAATACTTTCAAGGACCTATGATATGAAACTTATCTTATTATGGGAAGAGGTATATAGTAAAAAACTTGTTTCATCTAATGGAAACTATTGATGCATCAAGGGGAAATATAATTCTAGGCCCCACTTGTTACCAGATTAAGTCTAATGAATTCACCATAAGAGTCATCATGAATATTAATATGGTTCTACAAAGAACTTATTGTTTAATAAAACATATTTATCCATATATTGATAAATATATAGAGAAAATAATTTCCCATTAAATAGATTAATGTGGATGTCTAAGAGAACATCCCTTAATCAACCTAGAATATGTAGTGTATTATCAAAGTAATAAGTAAAACACTTATCAAATTTAAATAAGGGTAAGGGTAACTTCCATGTTTTTGGTTACCCATGGAAGATAATATTTTATTTTAATAGTTTTTATTGGTATGAGACCAAGGAAATGGTAAAAAATAGATTATCAAGGTTTGTTTTGAGCATGTGAATATTTAAGAATATATTACCTAGGAATGTCTCACCAGGTGTAAAGTCCTAGGATCACTCATCATGCATTTGGGTGGTGATTTAGTTAATGATCAACCAACCATTTTTAGGTTCATAACCACTAGTTTCATCTAACCCATAACTACATCCACTTTCTAGTATCTAGATATATATGTATTTTCTATAAAATTACCCACACTTTTACTTTATGAAAACTTATGATAGTCTTCCCACCACGAGAAAGATTTAATTTTACGGTGATTTTGGAAACTATTGAATCAAATTAATATGTGATATGTATAAAAATATAGACTTATAAATCCTGAAAATTTCTATATAAATATTGAAAAAATTATTACATGGAAATGTACGCACTATAAAAAAGTTGTTGATTATAATATGAGTCCCAAAGAAAGAAGATTAAGATAGAAAATCCCAATTATGGATTGGGTAGAAATTAAATCATAAAATCACAAAATAAAAGACCTAAAAATGATTTTAAAATACAATTAATAAAGGAATTTATTAATATAGCATCTCAAATAGGTAGTATATTCACCACATAATGGAAATTTGGTACGTAATATAAAACGTCTCTCAAAGAGAGGTATTTGAAATAGAAAACCCGTATCTATTATCCTAAATTTAATTAACATACTTAAAATACAATTTCATAAACATAAATATCCTAATAAATTGATTTATAATCTTACTTATATACATTTTCATCAACACTCTTAATAAATTATCATTTTCTACATTAATTCGTATGATTTTCCACGCTGATGTTTATAGTATTGATCGTTTGTGTTAGATTTATAACAGTCATATTTTTATTCACTATTCATAAAAATTTAATTATTTTTATTCCATTAAATTTAATATTTGGGTTGATTTATAATAATATATTATGTTTAAAATTCAATTCATAAGTGTTTTAGACCATATGCATTAATATGATGTAAAAAATAATCATGTTTTGGTGATTTTTTGTGAAAGGAGGTTGTTTCTTAAACCGATTTATTATTTATTGATAAAATAAGTCCATAACCAAAATGAAATAATTATTTACAAATAATATAATATTATACAAGTAATTATGCTACCATTTTCTTTCCTAGTTTAAATTCAATGTATAGTTCATGTTTATGGTTAAACCGACACAAACATGAACCTACCTTGAGTTAATGAATGATTATTATGTGGTTTTGTATTAATATCATTATAATAGAACCATAATGATCATATTTAGTTTTTATTACTAATATGTATCATAATTGGAAGGATATATTAGAAGTATAAATGGATATGTAAATATTACTCAATTAGATAAAATATTATTCTGTTAGTATAATTATAATAAATGATTAAATAAATGTTGATTATTTTTTCATCATATCATTAATAGGTTCTATAATTATTCACATCAAAATAATTATGATATTATAAAAATTATGTCTATCCTTTAATACCATACTTAGTTTTATACTTAATAGTCATTGAAGGAAAATGAAACTTGTTTTGTCATGGAGGTGGTAGTCTACACAACGCGTGAACAATGATTTTGTTTTTCATATTGGATGGAGGTATATGAATAAGAAATAAAAATTACATTAATATAATAAAATTATAGTATATAAATGATACTAATACAATTATCTTAATTTGATTATAATAAATTTGAATAAATATATTTAAGAGGAAATGCTAGGTAGTTGATGACACTCACATTGGGAAATTGAATTTTCCATTGAAATCTCATTAGAAATAAAGTCCATATGATATCTAATAGTGACCAGAATATAATGATAGTGGAATTTTATTCTATGGTAATGAAAAAGGGTGTAGTTTTAGGAGTAAATAAAAAAATTGGGTTCCTTGAAGTGGTGGTGTGATTACCCTTTTATAAGTAGTGAGAATATAATTTTTTAATATTTTAAAATCACAAAAAGGGATCACATGTTAAACATGTAAATTGGATAAAAAAATTTGAAATATTCCAGTTTTTAAGATATAAATTTTACCCAAACATCATACACTAATTTATAGATATTATTTTATCATGTTGTATGCCCTTTACCCCTTGAATTAAAACTTTTACCTAAGGGAACATAATATTTATGAATAAAAGTAAATTGATCCTTATTAGCTAATTTTTAACTAATTACTCTAAATTTTAAATATATTTTTTTATTCAATTACTATAAGTGTAATAAAAATTATGACAAATGTATAATATATTAATAAATATTTGAGAAAAATATTTCTTGACTTCCAAAATACCAATCATGGGTTTTAAAACTATAAATAATACACTAAAATATGTTATTTAAATTATAAAAAAATAATTAAATGAGTTAATAAAAATAGTATCTACTATTAATGGTATAAATGTCACAGAATTAGTAAAATCGATATACTTAACCATTCACCAAAAAACAATTTTTTTTATAAAAATACTAGAAATTAATCTTAAGATAATATCATTACAAATAATTAAGAAATAATTTTTTTGTTAAAATAAAATTAATTAGTTAATAAATTATGATTTAAAATGAGCTTATGAATAATGGATCCTTATAGTGAGAATTGTGTGATAGTTTATGATATAGAGTTTACATGCTTCAGTGGGGTCTTGGTTATTACAATAACCTTGGTGATGTGATTTTACAACACTGCAGTAATGATCTATGATGATGTACATATAAATGTATCATGTTTAGGTTTTTACCACATTTCCATGTTATTCTTTAAGTATTTATGATCATTATATGCATTATATACTTATCTTTATGTCCTTATGTTCATATTCATATGTTATTCCCCATGTCTTATCTATGTTGTGACTCGATTTCATTGACTTTAGTGAGAATCATGTCTAACCCATTTGTTATGATTCCATTTATCTAGGATATAAATAAAAGTAATAAGTATAAAGTGTTGAGTGTATTATCACATTTTAAAGACTTCTAGGAGATGCTGAAAGATTTTTATGGTTGAGAAAAAAATTATTGTGGAAAAATGTTCTATTGGATGAAAAGATGGGGTTTATTAGTTAATTTTTTCCAATTATCTAAAACTATAAACCATAAAGTTATTAAGAATGTATGTAATAAAATATATTCATTAATTAAAATAATTGTGATGGTCACATTAGTGGGTAGTCATAAATCTAGTGTTAGAGAATATGATATGTGGCTTGTGTGATATTAAATTAGCAAGTGTCTGACTTAATACTAAGACAAGTGTTGGTGATTTCTTTTTTAATATAAAATACATGGAATTAAAAAAATAACATTTTATGATATGAAATATTTAAAAGATTAAAACCATTGAAAAACAGTCTCAACATGAATAATTCTTCAACACTTGGATTTCTATCTTACGATATAACCTACAACATATGGATGATAGAATGATCTGTTTTTTATATGTAAATCAATTCCATCAAATTTTATGATGTCCTGTATCATACTCTATAATTTAGTGGAAGTTGAAGGATTATTTTTGATCACATAATACAATTTTTTATATCATCTCATTTATCTAATTATAGATTACTATATACCATATGCTAAAAATGACTACAAATAAAAATATTAATCCTAACATACAATATAAAAATTGATAATAATAAGATATTCAATTTTCATCAAGGTAAAAGATTAATTAAATAATAATGAATCATGGTGAATCTCTAACACCGTTGATAGGCTTATATGGATTGAATGAAAATAATTAAATATATGTAGAGAAATTATAAACCTCATCTCCTAATTAACCAAGAAGTAAAACTAAAACCATGTACATAAAAATGAATAAATTATATACCTTTACCCAAATATACATTATAATAATCCAAAATCACAATTGATATATTATGGTCCATTTTAATTAACTAAATCACTTCCTTTTATATAATTTTTATAACGGTTAACATGAATCACTCGATGTTGAGAAAATATTTTCTATAATAGATTGATTTTTTCTGGAAATTAAATTCCATTTTTCAGGATTTTGAAGGTGTCAAGTTAGTGTTCAGAGGTTAGTGAGATAGCGTAGGTGGAGGTATAAGTTTTTTAGCTGAGATAAAGTACTTCACTCTGATGATATGTGTTTCGACATTATTAGATTCATAGATATTGGGATTTTCTTTAGATAGATGGGTTATACCATAAGGGTTCTTATTTAATTATGATAATGGAATTGTGGAACTATGAGTGACCTATGAGAATTATATTTCATGTTATTTAGGTGTGGTAGGATGGTAATTTCATAGTTTCAATGTTTCATCCTGAAGGGTCTTGAGGTGTTCTTGTTTTAATCTTTCATGAGGTCATATAGGGTGAGATGGGTTTTTTGTTTTGGTATGGGTATCCTTAGGTTATTCACACATAGAAGGATACCTAGGGAAAATTTTATGTCATAAATCCTAGTTAATATTATTTGAGTATCCTTGTAGCATGAATTATCTCACTGTGTTGTAATAAGGAGGGCCACATATTTTTTTGATATCTTAGGGACTATTTTAATATAGTGAGAAGTATTGTTCCAAGATCCTTTAGAGTTTATGTTTCATGGAATGGAAGTATTTATTTCACCATAACCTTCCTTTAATGCTTTAATTTTAATTCTATTTGACCATTAAATTTCATGGGGAGATAAGGGATAACATGTCTTGACATTCCAAGAATTCTTTGGCATTGTATCATTGCACCATGATTCTTTTAGTCATTCCACAATTCTTATGTTTTCATATATAATTATAAATTCACAGGTCCTCTTGGATTACCATATATTCCATTTTAACCTTATAAACCTTATGATATATTGGGTTCTCTTCTTTTTTAACTTAGGTGGTTAAGGACAATATTTAGTCCACTACATGGTGAAATTGATTATTCTTAAACCGAAGGTCCTCCTTTGATCCATTTTTCTTCTTTTATTCTATGTTCCATTTTTTAGGAAATTATGTCGATAGTTGTAATTATTCTAAATGTAAAATTATTGATTGATTTGATATGATTCCATGAGTAATATATTTGATGAAATATTCTTGCGAGTTTATTGGAGATTAAATTTTTTTCTTCAATTATGGTGGAGTATATCAAGATCCAATGTGTTAAAGGATTTCTAAAGTATAATTATATCACATAAAATTATATTATTGAATGAATTAATATAATTTATTTCACTAATATTATAATATATATACCACATTTTTTGGATATAGTTTCATAAACATTCATGGTTTTTTAGGAATGGGACTCATTTATGGAGTTTGTTTTATGAAGAATGAACTAAATTAATATAACAAACTAGGTAGAACAAATTGGATGTGATAAAGAGATACTTATTTTTTGAGATTTCATACTATTTATTTTATTATGATATTCATTAACTTATTATTAAAACTTTTATGTATTAATTTCTAATGAGAGTCAACATTTTCATTATTTCAATTTAATTTTATTGAAAACCAACCCCAATATTTCATTAAAAACTATATAATTTTCAAATTCTATGGACTTTAATATATTTAGAATTGAAATTAAAAATGGATTATATCATGAGTTTTAATTTATCTATTTTATACATGGAAAATTTTGAAGATCCATGCATTGATCCTAGAACTAAATTATATAAAAAATTTCAATTATGATTTTTATTATTTAAACTATTTATGATATAAATAGAAATAATTCCTATAATGATTCATTAATTTCATGGTTTTCAGGTCTGAAAATGGATAAGTCATGGTCATATGATTTCCATTATATGACTTCATCGTACCCTTCTTATGAGTTTTCCTAAGCCAAAATCATATGGCTTTGAAAATCCATGGTTGTAACATATTTGAGGAGAAGAATCATATGAATTCACCAATAAGCATATGAATTTATGATCGGCCATCTCTAAACTCTTGTAAGAATATTAATTTTCATGAACCAAAGTTAAATCGGACTTCAATGTTATACTTTCATGATAAATAAACAAAATCAACATATAACTTCATTCAAAATGATACTCCATTCACCGTATGACTTCAATCATAAGACATTGGCTAGTAAGAACTAATAAGGTATTAAAGATATTATTCATGGTGCATTGGTAGGCAGCACTAGTGTACTTTATTCTAAGGTAATGACATGATAGAAAAAGATCCCCGGTGGTGCTATGAAGGTGGTGGATTACACATCTTCATGGACCATCTTTATTTGAATATATATTGAACACCTATCCATAATGTAAAGGTATTGGAATCTATAATTTTCATTGATCAAAGGTTCAATGATCAGTAATGGGAATTTTCCTTTAGAAAGTGTCAATTAAGGTCTCTAAAATCAATAATGACACTAATATTTCTATTACATTTATTAAAAGTGATGATGTTGGTGATTCATTTTGGGTATTTTACTTCCCGAGAAAAGTTTCATTTGATCAATTTCTTGAAATCTAATTGTACATTAGTAGTAATGGTGGGTACATCCTCCTATCTAACTGCTAGAAACCCTGATGGCCATCAAGAATTCTTGGGTGATGGGCTTCCACATTGGTGATCAACTTGGACATTTTTGTATAAATCCAGATGAACACGAATCAATTCATATTTATAAATTCAATACACCTCTCCTTATCCTAGTGAGGCATGGTGGTACTAATAAATATAGGTTTTGGGTCTTCATATATTCACATATTAATCTTCTTGAGCTCATATATGGTGGTGGACACTCCTTCATCAAATGTGGGAGGGGCATTCCTAAGGTTATCATCTTCTTCTTTTACCACTGGGTTATTAGATACATTTTTATACCTGGTGGTTAATAAGAGGTAATATCATTCATTACTGAGTTAAGACAGTCTATGGGAAGATACATTGTCATTCCTAAATTATGGGCCTTTCATAGAGAGATTATGGATTCAATTTCTTTCCCTTATGTTATCACTAGGGATAGTATGAGCTTGAAAATATGGGATTAAGTCTATATTCTCAATCAGGATTATGGGTAGCACATAACCACCATCGAGCATACTCTACGGATTCACATGGGCGTCCCCAATCCATTTGTGGATGGAACCTATATATATTCTTCTAAAATTTTTGGATTTTCTTCCCTTTTAAAGAAACCTACCTCAAAATATATGTCTTCATAAGACTTGAAGGAGGCACTGTCACCATGTATTATTCCAACCTTACCATCAATTGAGTATTTCAAACATTTATGAAAATATTAAGGTATCCCCTTATAGATAACCAAGGTATTTCGAGAAGGAAGATTTATGATACATTTTACAAGATAACCATGAAGTCAGTGTTAGATGTTAGATTCCAAAACTGAGTTGTGAGCTTGATCTTCTCGATATTCCTTTTATCTCTATTATCGTAACATTGAATGGTTAGATTTGTAAGAAGATAAATCACCCTCTATATACCCTAAATATCGAAGGTTATGAATTAGGATGAGGTTGATCCCAAAACCATTGTACATAAGATCCCTTTAGATGTTGAAATTGTCAAGTTTACCCTAAATAGACATGGGTTTGATATTTATATGGCTAAGTTATTATTGATACTATTCTATGAACATGATGGAGACATGAAATTTTGATGGAATAGTATCCAATAGATAAACCCAAGCTCTATAAACTTCTATATCTAACTCTCTTGGGCTCTTAAGAGCCTTTATGAGTGCATCTCTAAGTTATTTTGCAAGATAGAGAGCATTTAAGATTGATATTTTGGTTAGGAAAACTACAAACTGGTTTAGAATTCCATACATTTGATCTAGAGGTTGGTGTTTTCCTAGGTTGGGTTTCTCCCTATTATGTGTCTTGGGAGTTTAGGTACCTAAGATTATAGGCCTAGTTATTGATAAAAGGTTGAAGGTTCAACTATTTAAAGTGTCATGGGTCATGCTAGCCTTTCCATTTTTCTCTAATGATTAGACATTCACACCCCATCCAGATGGTCTTCTAAGATGACTAGGCTTGGAAGACCCCTAGAGGCCTCTGAGTAATCTCTGTGTCTCTATTGGGCCTACTGAAGTTCTCACCCATGGGTCTTAGTTTCATATATGTACTCTACAGATATGTGAATGAAATATTGGGTTTGACTATACCCGTATTATCCCTGGTATCATTGTATTTTTCACCTTTATCCTCCAGCTCCCTGATCAGGTTCATGGGACTCATAATCAGAGGTGTATTCTTCATAAACGAATGTGTATGTTATGTATACTATGTTAACATAACATAAAATTATCTCTTCATCTGATGAGGACTCTATTTGGTGTAGCAGTTCTCATTCTACAGATGTTGTAGGAAAAAATCCACAAGAGTCAGGGCTTGGGTGGGAGATAAATATGATTCTTCCTCTTCTATATATTCATATGTATAATGATTACATCCAAATCTGGGAGTTGTATTTGATGTCATCTCCCAAGGAGATTGTAACACCCCGACCCCAGTTACCCAGAGTATGTGCATTATTTTAATACATTGGCATGATTACAAGGAATCAGGTCTTGAAGTACAAATCAGTTTAGCAATCTCATAAAATAGATTATATACATGAAAATTACATTGCATTATAAAATGGAAAAAAACATTTTCCCCATTTACCACATTCATATACCTTAGATTATACCTGCAATTCAGTCATAATATACTTCTTCACTTCTTGGGAAAAATAAAACATAGAAAGGGGTGTGATCAGATGCTTAGTAAAGATAACAATATATTAGAAACATTAATAAATAAGCATAAAAATTTAAGCAAATGTATAAGACTAAAACAAAATAATTTTAAAGATAAACTTTATCATAATATGGCAAAGTTAAATCAAATAATTTCATTTACTTATTCACATGGATATTCTACTAGTCGAATAAACACATGTAATATCAATAGCCAATTACGTAATGATGGAACTCATATTTTCAGACATCATAACCTCATAGTCATGGCCTCGTGCCAAGAATACAAAAATATCATTTCAATGTCTTGTGTCAAGACACTAGTTAGTCTCATTAGACCTACCGATGTATCAAGGAGATATAGCGGGCACCACCCGTCACATACTATGTCCAATGCATTCCTCATATGAAAATGTTGAAATATAACATAAACATTCATATTAAAACTAGCATATGAAATGTCAATACATTAAACATAAATCATGAATGGTATAAAAATAGAACATTCACATTCAATCATATCATAACTCATTCAATATAATGTTGAAGATTTTATTTATACTAAATAAACCTTACTCAAGAATAATATCCAAAAGGATATTGACATAGTTAAAAATTATTAGTAAAGCTCTTTGAGAGAAATATCCCTTTTTCAGAAAAAAAACATTTAAAAGTCACACAATTTATAAAGGAAGTAATTTAAATGTCATTTTTGAGTCAAAATTTCCCATACCACTTTGAATATTTTGAAAGAATTAACATTTTAAAACATTCATGCCCATATAAATAAATCCTTTAAAAATCATTTTGAAAACATGGACATTAATTAAAATGAATTAGATTAATAAATATTTAAATAGTTAAAATGATATTTTAGTTGAAGTGTCCCTTAAAAAAATACTTTTCAAAACTCCTTTATCTAACATGGACATGGATAATAAATATGTCCCAATAAATAATTACACACAAACAATCTCGAATAATAATGAGATTCAGGAATTAACCATTACCTTGTACTTTTCCTTGGTAGAGGGTATATTAACCTCCTGTATAATAGTTAAATAATTTTTATTAAATTATACAATAACCACATACATAAATATGATATCATATATGATCTTATAATATTTCATTGTTAATAATAATTTAGTAGTATCGTTGTTTTGGGTGTTAACTGATTCATTTTCCTTTATATGTTTTGTTACGTAAGTCATGTTTGTTATGGAAAAGATGAATTTGATTCATATCAAGAATGATATAATTTTCTTAAATATTATTTTTAATAATAAAATGAAAATTATTGTTGAATGGTTATGATGGATAATGAATCTCATCGCGTTCGTGGAGACTGTAATCCGTACGTACGCACAAACGCTACTCCCATTTCATTTTTTTATTTTAAAAGGAAATAAGACCAAATGAGACATAGGTATATTATTATTACAGTATAATATAATATTTTATATACATTACGTAAGTTCATTAACACCATTCTTTAAACATTCCATGTCAGTTATGAATGAGTCGTATAACTTTTAGAGGGCGGTAGTCCGCACTTCCTCAAATGAAATTATAGTATATATACAACATGAAAAGAAAAAAGGTGTGATATAAAAGAGAATTACATAAGATTATATATAAAATAAGTATCATATATAATTATATTTCCATCATAATGGCCACCATAAGAGGTTGTATTAGAAGATTGAACAATCATCGTTTCTGGAGGTAGTAGTTCATTGTCCACAGAAACATTATGTTCTATACCCATTAGATGGAGGTGTGTGTAAGTGTAGTTTAAATAATTTTCATAAAATCAAACTAATATATTTAGGATACTATTTTTTTATAAAATAAATTAATAAAGAGAGTTTAAGGGGTTGGATAAGTAAAATAAAATAAAAGAACTTAAGAGGAGATGTTACCTTTAAATCGGGTAACTCCCTTTGGTTTGAACCAAAAGGCTTCTTTGAAGTGACTTATGCCTACGTTAAGGCTTCTAAGAAAAATATAGGGATTTATAGAGATTAATTGGACATATTTTGGATTATTCAAGGGTTTTGAGAGTTGTGAGAAATGGTTTAGAGGTGAGGGATTTTTATAAGTGGGAGGAGGGGCTCTTTAGGAATCTTTGAAAGTTTTATTTTATTATAAAATGATTTTCGGTTTCAAAAGGTCCAAAACTCATTAAATTAAAATATAAGACCAATAATGTTCAAAATAAAATCATCCAATAATAATTGGATAGGTTTTGGATATTTTTTTAATTTTTATAATCTCATTTATTTAAATCATTCTTTAATGAGGTAAACATTCCATCATTATTGTGTCATAAATAATTTTATTTATTTGTTGTCTAAAAATTATAAAAAATATCATGAAGTAGGAAATATTTTTATCTTTAAAATTAATATTTATAGTCTAAAAGATAATTTATATAACCCCTTATAAAAATTATTTTACTAAAAGATATATTTTTATATCATTTTTGTCATTACTTTAAATTAATTAATATAAAGTGTCATTTTCACTCTCAAGTGGATTTATGGGGTCCCAAAATAGAACCGAGGATTACCATGGTTGGACATGTATCAACCAATAGAAATAGTACACATGTTAGGGTAATTTAAAATTATTATAATAATATTTTTTTAACCTTCTTTATCAGATTTACCCTTTAACCATGGTAAATAAAATATTTACTGAAGTAAATATTCATAATGTCTAAAAATAAAAGTTACCTATTTACACAATTTGTACCACATTATTCCAAATATGTAATTAATTTTTAAAAATTCAAAACAAATTAGTGGAAGAAATTAATAAAAAATTAATTCTTGTTGTCAAAACAAAAAGCGTGTTTTTAAGAAATAATAACCTTCAAAAGATTGACACTTGTTTATGTCTAGTTTAAATGTGAAATTACACTCAATGGCCTAGATTATATTAAATGATAAAAATAAAATTTAATTATTCTTTAAAACCACTCAAATGTATAATTTAACACTATAAATTATTTCATTTAAAAAAGTTGTTTTTAATTAAAATTTAGTGTTTTTCATTATTCATCAAAATATAAATGTTATCAGAAAAGTACCAAAAATTTATCCAAACTAAATTTTTATGTCTCGATTTTAAATAATAATTTAATTTCATTAAATTTAATATATAAAAGTGTCAAATATTGGTTTTAAAAAAGGTTCTACATTAAAAGACGGTAAAATTTCATTTTTGAAAAATACTCGTTTTATCTAAAAAATGAATTTTTTCTTATATTATGTCTAAGAAACGAATTATATGGATTATAAACTTATATGGAGTATATAAAATTAAAAATTCAGTTAATACTATTCATAACTTCTTTTTGAACGGCTAGTTTGGTAAGTCGTGGTGCGCTTGAACTCGGTGTTGTGTGTAACGCAAGTTACTGAATTTCTTTGAAGAGATAACGTACTATGAAATCTAGGAGTGTTACAGAGATGGGATCATTATGGGTATTAGAATTTGTACTCTCAAGGTGGCATGTTCTTAGTCAACTATCTTTTGAGTCATCCAATTATCAAACTTCAATCCATTCCTGGATAGATTTTATTATCAGTCACCCCATTCTTCTAATTGGATGAATGTTACATAAGTGACCTATGATGGGGAATTATTTAGTATCACCCACCCATAATCAACCATGCTTTAGAGGACATATTTTAAAATGAGGAAAACTTTTTTGGTGTGACCTAGCCTCGTATGGAAAGTGAAGTAGTTGTGATGATCAATGAGGTTGACCTCATTGGGTTTACTATGATAGGGTAGCTTGAGTTGTTATTTTCGATGGTTGTATGGAAATAAATTTCAAACTAATCATTTGAGAAGGATTACACATTATTCATTTGTTCCCCAAATCATGGGTGACCCTAAACTTCTTTTACTTCTGTTCAAGGCAGATTTTATTGTTTTTTCCACTCGATGAGAGGTTCTAGATGATTCGAGGCCTTCTTGGGTGCTTGAATAGAAACTACTACTATTTTCAGGGTAAAAATTGTGGTCTCTATCATACCAATCATTTTTACATTTGATGAGGGTATCAGTTAAGACTTGGCTTGGATCGGCTAAATGTCATCTTCCAAACATTTTTTGGTTTTGGAAAAACCAAAAAACCCACATGGATAGTTCATCCTAATCAATGGTGTCTTTCTATCTGTCTATGAAGTCTGAAACCCTCCTATTTTTTAGTTTTTTTTGTTTTGAGGTTGAAAATTATTGTTTTATATATAATTGAGCTAAATTAATATTGTAATTGATGAAAAAGTTCTTCCCATCATGTAATGAATCCTACTGGAAGATTGTTGTACCAAACTTTTAGTGTCCCTATCTGCATCTATACAAAACATCTTATCTTAATTGACCCCATCTGGTCTCAAGTGCCCATCTGTCATGACCTTTCATTGTGGGGGCCGTGCTATGACTCCCCAAGCTCACCTCCAATAGTCCAGGGGCTGGTGAATACCACCTAGTAGGCATATCACTAACATGGGAGGCATTTCCTAAGTACTTGTACACACACACATCTCCAAGACCACAAATGAAGAAATTTTAACAGAAATTAAGGAATAAAATGCAAGAATTAAACTAATCCCAACCAACATAGTACAATGTAAAGTAATGTGCTGAAAGTAAACTAGGATGGAATACATTCCCAGTAAAAAAGGAGTCTTTAAACTACTACGTCCAACCTGTAACCACAAAGAGGTACTAGGACTGCTGCTCATAGTCATAGGAAAGCCTCGTCCTATAGAGAACTCATAAACCTCAGTTTGGTCCTGGTCTACACTAGTCTCTATCAAAAGGCTTCTTTTCTTCACAAGACATGATATGTGTGGGAAAATTCTGTTCATGGGTGAGTATAAAAATACATTGTAGGGTACCCTGAAAACCACAAGAAAATACACCACATAAATGTATAGTCAGCTTTACACAGTATATTTCTACTAAACATATAGAATAGAAACACAATCAAGATATACTAAAAACCTAGACCCATTGTCTAGAGACAAGTCGAACAACCGCATACCCTCACTAGGGATTTAGTTCGAAGGTTCTATGAAGCACTCGTCTAGGAGAACTCACTCCATGAGTCTAATAGATCTGATGAAATCTGTCTTAGAAGTATTATTAGTCGAGAAAAGACATGAGATATAGACACACTCATTCCAGGAGAACACACTTCTGAGTGGTAAAAGATCCTGATACACATACGAGGATCACTACAAGTGCCTTGGTGGATGCCACGACTCATCTGGATTCACCTGCTAAGTAGAGGATCGATGTCTTGTAGGATTAGTAATGTCGATTCCAGACTCTACCTAGGGTCAATAATGGATATAGGATCTCTCTCTAGGACTCTTGGGGGAATACATGACTCTATCTCAGAAAATTTTACTAAAAGGATCATATTCTTGTGGATAAAAAGGACACCTCACCTTCAGGGGAACAAGAAAAAATGTGAACTAACAAAAATGAAACATGTCTAAAGAACGGTGGACAAGTGAATCAAGATGTGTCCAAGGATATACATGGCGTGTAAAAGGGGTCACACGGCATGTCTCATGGCTCCATATATGGCGTGTAAAGAAGACCACACACTATGTCTGAGTAACCAGGGTTTGCTCCATGTATGTGACTGTGTCCATGTACACGGCTTGAATACATGTGGGTCATCCTATGTAACCGATACATGGGGAAACTCATATAACTAGCTTCTTCTAGACGTGTGGTGTAGTACATGGTGTGTACTCCACCCCATGTATGTGTATCTTCTAAGATACACGCTGAATCCGCATAGGTACCCACACATTGTGTGATAGTGTTCACATGCCTGTCTCTGCTTCCTGTCACCTAGAACACCAGTCGTTGTTAGGTAGGGCCCACACGTTGTGTTCCTATGAGAGCACGTTGTGTTGGTCGTCATGTGTAGTGCATAATCCCTAGCCACTGCCAAGATAAACCTACATGGTTTGTTCTTCTAGATACACTCTATGTTGATCAAAATTTTCCAGAAATGTCATTCTTTATCGCCGCGCCTCAGGGCTCTTCCGATCCCCAATCCTGCTGTCCAATCATCGTGATACATTAGGTCTGAGGTCTCCCTATTGTACCCTCAATTATTTGGGTGTTTTCTAGTGTTCAATCATCCCTAAAAACTCCATTCTATCATTTGCGTGAAGAATGGTTTAATAAATATTTCTTCTGAACTGTGTCGATTCGTCTCCCGCCATCTTATTCGCACCTCCGTTGTGGCGTCATGATGTCAGATATTCAATTTGGGATCGTTGCATTACGAAACAGACATGTAACGATCCATTTTTTATAACCTCGTGATGAACGCAAGGAACGTGGGGTTAAAAGGAGGAAGAAATCAATAAACATAAGATGAACACACCTCCATCATAATTTGTCACGATGTCAATTCTCTACCATTATAAGGATTAAATAGAGTGAATAAAAAGATAATCCAACAATTACCACAAATAAATTTCTAGAATCAATCCCTAAATAAAATAGAAAATAACACCCTCCCGCAAGAACACATGATCCCCAAATCAACATGTTCATGGGTTGATATGTGTTTGTCATTTAATCAAATAATAGGGAAGAACTAAACAAAAATAACAAACCCATACCTATAAATTTGATTAATATGATGAGTGGTCATCATCTAGGATTTGATCTCACCGTGCAATGATCCACGTGTCGTCATTCGTCAGCCTTGGTCAAGAATCCTCCATGGTTAGCTCCTCTCAAAAGCTCCATAGGTTTCTAGGGAGTTTTATAGGGTTATGATTATAGCCATGGGATCATTCTTATATTAAAAGAAATAAGAATTCCTACGTTATGAAATCAATTAAAATAAAATAATTTACTAATTTATTTTATTTTCTTTAAAATTTCCCAAAACTAAATTTTGTAGTCTACCCCCACTGGTTGATTCTAGGCGTCGCATAAAGTAAAGTCGCTTCTGTAAATGCAATGTTGCCCTCAGATTTCTGATTCGGGAACCCATTTAAAAGTTATTACACTTTTTTAGGAAAACTGCTCACGCACGCTGTTTAAAAACATAAATTTATTTCAAATAGTTATTCTGGGCACTCTGGGCCTCAAAATCACACACCGTCAAAAATTCTGGTATCATATTAATTCCATATAATATTTAAAAATAAAACATATAAAATCCAATATATTTAATTCTCCCCAAATTAGGGATTTACATCTATAAAATCAAAAATAAAATTCTACTAAAAATATGTGGGTACTAGGCACAGATATGAGTCTCCCACTCCCACGTGCTCTCCTAAAGGTTCCCATGCTTCCACTAGATGCGCACCAAAGGATTCAGTCACCCAATATGGATCCTATTCTTCTGATCCTCAATCTCTATTAGGTATTCATTAATAGTTCCTCCATCCTCGATGTCCATCTCTCCTAGTTGATGGCGTGCGATGGGTCATTCACGTACCTCCTCAGCTGCGACACGTGGAAGACATCATGTACTGGGTAAAACTATAGTGGTAGAGCTAAGCGGTACACCAACTCTCTAACTCTGTGAAGTATCTAGAAAGGTCTGATGACCCTTGGAGATAGCTTGCTCCCCCTGCCAAATATTCGAAACCAATTTTGGGATGAGACCTAAAGGTAGACATGGTCCCCCTCCTCGAACACAAAAGGTCTCTTTTTTCTATTAGCATAAGACATATGCCAGCTCTTTGCAGTCTTAATCTTCTCTAGGATGATTTGAACCTTCTCAGTGGTATCTCACACGAGCTATGGACCCATAAGTGATTACTCTCTAGGATTATTCCAGGAGAGCGATGAATGGTAGGGTCTCCCGTATAAATCCTCAAATGGTGCCATACCAATGGTCGAGTGGTAACTGTAGTTGTACTTAAACTCCACCAGTGGTAGGTGGTCCTCACAACTACAACCAAAGTCGAAGACACTGGCTCGCAACATATCCTCCAGAACCTGAATGGTCCTCCCTATCTGACTATATTTCTAGGGGTGGAAAACTATGCTCAATCATAATTGAGTCCCAATATCCTCCCACAATCCCTTCAACAACCAGGATATTAAGCGGGCATCTCAATCCGAGACTATCATTGAAGAAACTCTATGAAGCTGAACTATCTCTTACAGGTAGAGGTATCCTAAGCTTTCTACAGAACTCTTCTCTTGAATATCTAAGAAGTGGGACAACAATGTGTGTGGGTCAACGATCGCCCATATGGAATCATATCCCTTGAAAATTAGTGGTAATCTCATCACAAAGTCCATTGATATCCCATCCAACTTCCACTCTGGCACTTCTAGGGGTGAGCTAACCCTACTAGAACCTGGTGCTCCACCTACACCTTTTGGCATGTAAGGCACCGAGAAACAAACTCTGCTACTTCCTTCTTCATGCATGACCACCAGAACTACTATCTGAGATCCTTGTACATCTTCACCACACTAGGGTATACCACTAAGGGGGATGTATGAAACTCCCTTAGTATATCTTCCTGCAACTCCATTAGTAAAACAATGCATACTTTAAAAATAAAAACATGCCCCCCACCTTGAAAATATCCATCAGGAGCATGTCCTATGGATAACTGAGCATGTAAAGCCTCACAGTCTACCTCCCAAGTTGTGCCTCCTTAACTCTCTATATGATTGGATGGGTGAAAACCATCGACTGAAGGTTTGATTCATCCTCTCTATCCACGAAGGATATCTGTAACAAGGACAACTACTCCATCGCCTCACTCAACAATTGTGAGCTCGATCTATTTCTAAGATCATCAACCACCTTTTTCCCCTTCCCAAGAGTATATATGATCTTAAAATCAAAGTTCTGGAAGAACTATATCCATCACCTCTACCTCATATTTAGATCCTTCTATGAGAAGATGTATTTAAGGATATTGTGGTCAGAGTAGAAGATAAATCACTCACCCATAGGTTAGTGTCCCCACATCTTCCATGCGAAGACTACCACTTCCAACTCAAGATCATTGGTTTCATAGTTCTGCTTGTGTAGTCTCAGTTGGCGCAAACCATAAGCAATCACTTCCAGTCCATACATCAGAACACAACCAAGATTAGTCCCTGATGTTTCACAGAAAACTAATTACTCGACACCCTCCTATAGCTATCTCATGATCGGGGTGCTTGTAAAACTCTATCTCAACTACTCAGAAGTCTATTGGCACTTATTTTTCCACATGAACCCTTGCCCCTTCCTGATCAAGGCTATCATTGGTGATGATATCTAGGATAAATCATGAATGAATCTCCAGTAATATCCTGCCAACCGAATGAATCTCTACACCTCCATCACGCTCCAAGGTGGCTCCCCTGACAACACTTCCTCCACCTTGGCTGGGTCCACAGCTAATCCATTTGTTGAGATGACATGTCCAAGAAAGTGGACTTTCTAAATACAGAACTAGCACTTTGATATCTTCCAATAAAGATGGTGCTCTCAGAGTACGTCCAGGACCGTCCGGAGGTGTCTCGTGTTCTCCTCCTCTGATGTCGAGTACACAAGGATGTCATCGATTAAAACCACTAAATACCAGACTAAGTATGGTTTGGATGATCTGGTTCAATATTCCCATGAAAACTTCAGGGGTGTTCATCATGCCGAAAGACATAACCAAGTACACATAGTGACCGTTGCGGCATCTGAAAGTTGTCATTGGTATATCCTTGTCCCGTACTCATAATTAGTGGTAACCTGATCGAGGTTCAACCTTCAATAACCATTGTACCCCTCTTAGCTGATCGAAGAGGTCGTCGATACTCGTCAATGAATACTTGTTCTTCACAATCACCTAGTTGAAGCGCTGGTAATGCATGCACAACCTCAAAATTCTATTTGCCTTTTTGGGAAAAAAACTGGGGCCGCCCGAGGTGAAAAACTAGGTCTCACAAACCCCTTCCTCTGTATATCCCCTATTTGAACCCTCAACTCATGAAAAACTGTTGGATCCCTTCAATATGATGTTGATGATATAGGTGTCATCCTTAGTTGAAAGTCAATGTAGATGACGATTTTATCATGGGGAGGTAGTCCTGGAACATCTTCGGTAAGGATGTCCTCATACTCCACCACAACTACTAGGAACTATAAGCTCACAAAATATAATTCTCTGAGGGTAAGGATAGCCAACTTAAGAGTGATCGGTTGCACCCTCCTATGAATGAGCCCATCCTGTACTTCCTGGGTCTCCTTTTCACTAACAAAGAAAAACTTCATCCCATCATTGCAAACACCCTGCACTCTTTTCCTAAAGTATTCTATCTGGGAATGGAATGAAGATAACCAATCCATCCCAAGAATGACGTCATAAGGCCTTGACTCTAACACCAAGAGGTTTCAACCGAAATTCTCACCTCCATGTGTAAGATTACACTTTATGAAAAGGTGTGTGATCATCAATTCCCCTCTAGTAGGTGTCTCCAAGCATAATGGTCAAGCCAACATCTCTACTGGAATCTCAAGGTTCTTCAAAAGACATGTGGAGATGAAGGAATGAACCTATGTTTATAAGTACAGTAGATATGGTATAGAATACATAGATCGTACATCAGATCATCTTTGGAGTCCTAGGTTCCTACGTATTGACTGCATGCAGCTATCCCCACCCCTGTCCCCCAGCTCCCTGATCCAGGTGAGGACCACCTAGGGGTGGTGGTGGAAGTAGATTGAAGAAACTTCCACCAATTAAAACTCTCCCTATTCCTCTTCCACGTCCACCTCTTGGTGGGTTTGTCTTCTCCAGCAAGAATATCTCGACAACTATGGCCCACTCGATCACTCCAGCATAAGTTGAAATGCATAGTGGAACGAAACTACCTCAAATGCCCCATCATCAACCTTTATTGAAGGTCCAATCCCTAAATTATTGATCCCTGGTCAAATCCATTAAGTACCTAGAAATGTTGGTGAACCTAGATGCATAGACGGTCACCGTCAAACTACCCTGCGGGAGCTGAAGAAGCTCTTGGATATGCACTTTTCTCAATTTAATCAGAGAGAAATCCTCCCAAAAGAGTTAGTAAAAATCTGTACATGAAAGATTTTCCTCATCGTGATTCTATGTGGTCAATAACCACCATTGTCCCACTAAACCCTGAAGAAGGATCGCTCTTAGGATCACCATATGGTCCACTAGTGTTCTCACTAGACCAAAAACTCTGGTCAGTACCTTAAGCCAGTCCTCAGCTGTCAGAGGGTCGGGCTCACCTCGAAACCTAAAGGGTCTCTATCTTTGGAACTCATGAAGTGTTCTCTGACTTCTACCCTTATCTTTTGATATTGTAGGTACCATGGGCTGCTCTACTGGTGGTGGTATTGCAGGTTCACCGCCTAGAGGTAACACCTGGGAAACTAGTCCCTTTGTCGAATCCTCATCACTCAGGGGGTCATCCTCGTGATCGAGCTGCTGAATCTTAGCGGGCATACATGATGGAGGCATCCTGTATAGAAATAAGATGTACCATGGCCAATAAGTATATCTGTATAGCTGACATAAAGGATATGGAAAACACAACCCATTCCTATATGATGCATGCACCATTCTTTTACATCCCCACAACTAGTTTTTTAATGTACCGAGTCGAAAAGCAAGTTATCAGAGTCCTAATGTATGGATACATCGACTTCCCACACTGACACTCGAGTCTCTAGCATAAAAGATGAGCTCAAAACACTTAACATTGTTTCCACAAAACAAATCTCATAGAATCTCGGTCCTAAGGTAGAACCAACCAGCTCTATTACCACTCTATCACGACCTTTCCCAGTGGGGCCTGCACTGTGACTCCCGATGCCCACTTCCAATAGGCCATGGGTTGGTGACTAGAAATGGGTAGGCATATCACTAGCATTGGAGTCATTTCCTAATTACCTATACACATGCACACATCTCCAAGCCCACAAATGCTGAAATGTAAAAAGACCCTAAGGAACAAAATTCAAGCATATAGCTAAACCCAACCCACAGAGTACAATGAAAAGTAAGGTGTGGAATGTAAACTAAGCCAGAATACAATCCCAACAAAAAAACAGTTTTCAAACTTCTAGGTCCAACCTGTAAGAACAAAGACATACTTGGACTATTGCTCATATTTGTAGGCATGTTGCAGCCTGTAGGGAACTTAGAAAGCTCGGTCCAGTCCTGGTCTTCCATGGACTTTGTCAAAATTCCACTCATCTACACAATACATGACATGTGTGGGAAAATCCTGTGCATGTGTGAGTATAAAAATACTCAGTAGGAGACCTTGAAAGCCACAAGGAAATAACCAAGTTAAAGGTTCAGTCGACTCTACACAGTATATTTCTACTGAACATATATAATAGAAACACAATCCAGATATACTCAAAAACAAGACCCATAGATAAGAGACAACTCACACAAATGCATACCCCCGATAGGGATTCGGTTCGAAGGATCCATGAAGCAATCATCTGGGAGAACACAGTCCATGATTCTCATAGATCTGATAACTTCTGTCCGATATGTATTGTTCATTGTGAAAATCCATGAGATGTGGACACACTCATTCTGGGTGAACATACTCCTAAGTGGGAAAAGATCACGATACACATATGAGGATCACTGCTAGGGCCTTGGAGGATACCACAACTCATCCGGATTCACCTTCAATGTAGAGTATCAGTTTCCTGTAGGATTATTCATGTTGATATTAGACTCTACATATAGTCAAGAATGGATAGAGGATCTCGCTCGAGGCCTCTCAGAGGGATGCCTGACTCTATCTCGGCAACTCATGCAAAATGGATCGTATTCATTTGGATGTAAATGATACCTTACCTTTATGGGAATGAGAAAAAAGGGGAACTAACCCAAACAAAACATGTCCATGGAAAGGTGGACAAGAGGATCAAGTAGTGTTCATGGATATGAACAATGTGCAGAAGGGGTCACACACTGTGTCTCGTGACTTTGAGTAATGCCCATATGTAAAGGACCAAGTTAGAGGGAACATGTCATGTATAAAGGTAAGTACATGACATGTAAAGCGGACCACATTCCATGTCTGAGAAATCGAGGTCTGCTCTGTGTACTTGGTTTAGTTCCCATACACAACTTCAACCCTTTTGGGCCATCCAGTGTAACCATTACATGGGGTAACCCATGTAACCAGCCTCATCTAGCAGTGTGGTGGAAAACATGGTGTGTACTCCACCTTGCGTCTGTGTATCCTTCGTGATACACATTGAATCCACATAGGGACCCACACGCCATGTGATAGTGGTCACACTCCGTGTCTCCGCTTTCTATCACCAAAAACTCCAGCTGCTGCTGGGTGGGTCCCACACACCTTGTCCCCCCGTGATCACACTATGGTCTTCACCTTGTGTAGCACAGAAGCCCTAGTAACTTCCAGGATAACCCTATACGGTGTGATCTTTGGGATACTCACCGTGTTGATTGAAATTTTCCAGAAATGTCGTTCTTCATTGTTGCACCTCAGGGCTCCTCCGATCATTGATCTGGCTATCCGATCATCACAATACTCAAGTTCTGAGGTTGACCTACTATACCATCAATGATTCGGGAGGTTTTGGAGGTTCTATCGGCCCCTAAACTCAATTAGATCATCTGCGTGATGAACTGTCAAAGAAAAAATTCGTCTAAACTATGTCGATTTATATGCCACCATCACTGTCACACCTCCATTAAGTCTTAACAATGTCAGATCTCAAATTAGGGATCGTTGCATTGTGAAATGAACACGTAGAGATCCGTTTATCATAACCCCAAAAATAATATAAGGAATGCGGGGTTAAAAGGAGGAAGAAATCAATAAAAAAATAGGAACACACCTCCACCATTGTTCGTCATGGTGTTGATTTTGTACCATTATAAGGATTAAATATGATGAATCAAATGATAATCCAACAATTATTAGAAATTAATTTCTAGAATCAAGACCTAAAAGAAAACGAAAATAACACCCTCACATAAGAACGCACGATCCGTAGATCGACCTGTTCATGGGGTGATCCACATTCATAGTTTAATTTAAATAATGAGGAATAACTAAATCAAAATAACAAATCCCTACCTCAAATGTTGATGAAGAGGATGAGCGGTCATCGTTCGGGATTCAATCTCACTGCGCAATGATCCACGTGTCATATTCTGTCGGTGTTCTTCAAGAATCCTCCATCATTGGCACATCTTCAAATCTTCATAGGTTTTTACGGAGTCTTCCAAGGTTATGATTCTAGCTCTGGGATTCTTCTTGTTTTAAAGGAAATGATCTTCGTTGTGTTATTGAAACATTTAAATTAAAATAAATTAATAATTTATTTTATTTTTTTTAAAATGTCCAAAAAATAACTTTAGTGTTCGACTCACGCAGGTTGATGTTATGCCCCTCCTAAGGTGAAGTCACTTCTCTGAACGCAGTTGTTCCCTTAGATCTATGATCTGGGAACTCATTTAAATGTTATTATACTTTTTTAGTAAAACTGATCGCGCACTCTGTTTAAAAGTTTAAATTTATTGCAAACATTTATTTCGGGCACTCTGTGCCTCATAATTGAACGTCGTCAAAAATTATGGTCTCATATTAATTCCATATAATATTTAAGAGTAATACATGGAAAATCTGATACATTACACCATCATCAAGCCTCATCGGGACATGAAGTTCATGAGATTCTATTCCGGATTCCCTACACTATAAAAATATGAGAATGATGGATTTTTGAAAGTTGGTGGGGGGAAAACATCATCCACCCATTTGGGATATGGATTCTTATTATGATTAATGGGTGTGAAATGACCTTCCATGTCTTCCATTCGATCAACCAAGGATTCAATGGAATTTAGTAGTTCTAGAGGTATCACTATCTTTGCAACCTCCCATATATAAGGAGTGGGTGGGGCTTGAAGAGGTGTCCCTGTTTCAATATTCCACTAATTTTCAATTCTTTCTAGGAGTTAATGAACAACTTTTTGGGGTAAAGGTTGTCTATATAATATAGGAAAGTCAAAATCATCCTCAAATTCTCTATTTATATAGACTATTTAATAGGATCCATAGTTTCCCTGATTCTCATATGCTGATCATTCAATTGCATTATCTCTATTATAATGTGTGGGAGGAGGGATATTCAACTTTTTTTTAGATGATACCCATTGGAAATGTTTCCCCATAGTAATTCCTTATTGAGTTATCTACGATTTGGAATATCATTTTCATATTGTGTCTTTAATTCCTCCATAGATGGAATTTCAACTCTTCTTAGTTGTGAGTGGGATATTTCCACACCTTTATCTTTATCCATCGTAATATTTTTCCATATAGGTGGAAATTCATTGTTCAAGGGTGCCAAATTATAGTTCCTCCGCTCATTCCACATAGGTTAAGTATTATTTAGTTCATCTAGATTACCATCTCCTCAAGGTCGGGTTTATACATTAGATCCCTCTATATTTTTTTCTTAATCCAAATCATCTTTTGTATTTATGGTGAAAAAACACTAAGGTGTAACAAGGAATGGTTGTTATCCCATTACACTCAACAAAATAGGGGGAATCTACATCGATCACTCCTCCTTCAAGAGTCGCATCAGGGTCATTTATATAAAACTTGTCCATATTGGGCCATTTTAGTTTATGAACCCTATAGGATTTGATTTCCTTCACCATACGTTTCTTCTATACTGATCTTTGAATAGAGGTATTGAGGGAGTTTTTGGTGGTATTTTCAAAATGGTCCCGGAATAGAAATGGTTTTTCTTATGGTTGGAAGAACAAGTGGGATGAAGAACATTGATATTTATTTCCCAACCACTAGAATATTGATTCCTTTCATGGTAATTATAATGATGAAAATTCCCCCAAACCTATGGACTAGGGAAGATTTGGGGTCACAATTGGAACTCATTGATCCTATTATTGAGGACTATGTTAATCTAGTCAAGGATTTGATGGATCCTAAGACATATTTTGAGATATAAATGCCCTCATCCTTGCAGGATTAAGTTGAACTAGAACCGTAGATAATTTATCAAGGACCCTCTTATGGTATAATGAACTTGGTGATGGTCAATGGGATAAAAATTCCCCCATCCCTTGGGGTTGGGGTTGTTTTGTAGATTTCGTAGATATATCTTAGATTTTCTCAATGGTTGATAACCTGAGGGTTAGAGGTAGTGGTGAATATTTCTCCATCCCTAAGGAATGGGTTCTCTTATGTACAACTACTATAGAAACTAAAATGGAGACCCTTTCTATTTGGTGCAATTTTCCTCATGTATGAGACAGATTCAGTTGTATCCCATGATGTGATTCATTTTTATGGGAGTTTTTCAAGATGTTCATAACACCAATTTTTCTATTTCAAATGTGCTCCCATTATTTTGTGGGGCCCAACCTAGGGGTTTTATGGAAGCCCTCTTCCTCTATTCATGAGGTCTTTACATCTTTAAAGTGGTGGTATTTTGAAATTTTGAACAACTTGATCATGTGTTACATGATCCTCTGATTTCGTTGGAGGCTATGAAATTATAGGAATCCATATCTAGGGTATTTTTATGTTCTTGGGATGCAGTGAAGTGAAACTCTCTATAATTTCCCCATCCATAGATATAGATACCTAACGGGTCTTCAAAAATTAGTTTTAGAAGAGTCGTTGTGCAATGTGGGGAAGCATGCTACATAGTTTCACAATTATTTTCTAGTCTTGGGTAGCATGGCATAAATATTGAAACCAGGTCAATTTGATAATAGAGTATGTGTATGGTTTAATAGTGACCCTCATATTCTAGATAGGGGAGGTTTCAAGAAATTAACCATTGATCATTTTCCCACATATTTTGGCATAGGTAAGGTACGAAATACTACTCTAACATGTCTGGGATCTCATAGTCAGAAGTGGAAAGGGGCCTGAACATGACTGGGATGTTTTTTCTAGCTAAATATCTCTATATATCCATGTTTTATTACTCTTAATCCAAATTTTATTCATCCACCTAGTAATACCACATATATTGTTTCTATGGATTGCCTAATAACCATTGTGTGGTGCTGCTAATAATTAATGGGCACTATATATAGTTAAATCTAGGTATTTGAGCATTTCTCTATGAAGGTGTCTAAATTTTGAGAACCTATATATACAAATGTGACAGGGAAAGGGGTTGATTTCCTTATTCAAGAGAGATATCACCATGGATAGTTTGACCATGATGGATGTCAAGAGTATAATCATTTTGATCTGTATCTACACTTCTATAAGGGTAACTGTCGAGGTACTAATCACCTTATGATTTTTTTGGGGAGTCGACAGACCCTTGAGGTGTTGCATATATGCATCAAATATCCTCAAGGGAAATATAATTGAAAATATAAGGGTTATAAGCTTCATTTTTCATCATATTTATAATATGTTGACCTAACATTTGGGGTTTAGCGGGGATATGAGCATGCTCAATGAAAGATTCTGAAATATGTTGATAACAATTGGGTGCTACAAGAATATGATACCACTTATGAGAATTTATTGGTGTATGGTGGTGAGATTCTATATTATAAGTGGGAATATGAACCTTATTGTGGGTGGTTTCTAGAATATTTCATTCAAACCAAGATGAAGTGGGGATATTGGAATGATTCAAATATGAATTCCCCGTAGAAATATGCCGACAATACTCTAAAATAGAAGAAGGGATATGAGCTTCTTCTTGTATATACTGTAAAGGATTATAGTGAAATCATTCATCAAAGGAAGAAGGGATATGATCATGGATTCCATGAGCTACTAGAGTAGTTCGATTAGCTTCACTAATAAGAATATGATCTTATGATGAGGTATGATTTCACTCTCACTTAGTGATCCCTGGTCGGAATGTGTATATGAGCATGTTACTATGACTTTGGAATATGTCACTGGTATTTTTAGATAGGAATGTGATCCTATCCCAAGACATGCGTCACTCACATGTTGTGAGCCCCAATTGGAATAGGGATATGAGATTTTTCCTATTCCTTAAGAGTATATCACTGGACTTTTTCGATAGTAATGCATTACTATCCCATGTAATGTTCTTATCTCACTTGGTGAGCCCTGTTATGAACCAATATATGAGCCCAGTCCTATGCTTCACCTTTAATAGAATATGTTGATAATCCACTTGGATGGGAGACAGAATGTGTACTTCCTTTGGTATAGAAACTTATTCGTACAAATCATTGTGATGTGCTACTCTGGCTATCAGGATAGGAATATACGCATGTCCATGTATCTATACGAGTTTTAGAATATTCCAACAGAGATATTTAGTAGTTTCTAGAATATAGTGACATTTTAGAAAAGTGTGTTCATGAATATAGGCCTATAGATTTTTAGTCACCAATATATATTGTAAGACACCTTTGATTGAATCAGGTATATAATCCTAATCCTTTTCTCAATGTTCTATTAGAATATTCTTGGTGAGATTCATTTTTGGGGGTAGGGATATGTTCCTCCACCATTTTTGATGTAGGAATATTTATGTAGACTTGATCTGAGTGTGAATTTACATGAGCATGCCTGATGGCTACAACCAAAATATGTAGGTGGGATTCTTCAATGAAAAGAGGGATACGAGACCACTCCAATTTATTCAGATCATTCTGAACCCAATGAGACTTGGTACTCATTAATGAGTGACCAGGGTGACTATGAATTGTGTAGTTTCCTCGTCAGGTGAATGAGGGGCACCAGTGGGATGACACTAGTGACATAGGTTGATAGGATTCCTCCGCGATGGCTCTTAAACCAAAATGGATCTGTATTAGACTCAGAGATCCACCTTAATTAGATAAATAAGGTATTGTTTTTTTAACTCTGGGGGTATTCATCTGAATATATTGGGGGTGATAATGATCACTTTTCACTGTAAATTTATTTGGATGAGGAGGAATCATCATATTCTACATCTGGAGACCCTTTCATTCATCCTAGAGGGTCGAGATCATAACTTGTTAGTGGTATTTCAAAACCAATTAATTCTCCACCCAAAAATGAAGGTGTTGGGTGGGTGAGTTTGTTCTGTAACCCACATTGGTTGTAGTCATAGCTGATGTTCTAGAATAGTCACTTGATGAAAACATGATCTCGGGTAAAGGTGTTGTTTGTGATAGTATTTTTTTAATCATTAACACAACAAGGAACAAGTTTTACGATTAATGCATCATCATAAGATTGACATCCAATTCCATATTTTTATATTTTCAATGAATCACTTTTATGGATGAGTGAGAACCTCACAAAAATTCAAAACACCCAATAAAAAATTCATAAAAAATCACATGCCAACCACTTTCAAGAAACATCAAGGATTCAGATATCAAAAGTATGCAGTTCAAATTAATGTTGGAATATGTGAAATCCATGGTATGAAAAATTCCTAAAGCCATGAACCATGACTATCACCTTCTAGAGGCAACATCATTGCACCATTTTTGTCGAATCGTGGATCCAAAAACCTAGCCTATCACAAACAATCAATCATATACAAGGATCCATAGAAGACCACGCTCGAACCACTTTCACCGAATTCAAAATTCAACATTAATGAAAACACACCAGAACATGGAACCACCACTAAGAAAAAATATTCATATCACCACACCCCATGATGAATGTAAATAGCATGAATAACTAGAATGAAGGAAATCATCAACATCATCAGGAAGAGTCACTGAACAAAACCATGAACCAGGCAATTCAAAACCAAATTCAAAAAAACCACAAAACATTATCTAAACAACCAGAATCATGAAGTGATGATGATTCTCAATTGGCTATTCATACGTAAACCAATTATTCTTTATTATTCTCATTTTGTCCATTCTACTCATGTAGACTTCTCATAGATAGAACAAACTTGTTTTTTGGAACCCCAGTTATGAAGGATTTCACATCATGCATACAATTTTCATTTTCATAGGAGATGAAAAATTAAATTTCTTGAATCATGATCAATTGATCTTTTTCATCATTTGAGAGATTCATTTTTGTTTTACCATTTTTGTTTTACTCGGAAAATGTGTGATGTCCTGAGTTTAGGAGAAATGGTGAACAACACCTATTATGATTCGGTCACTCTGTCATTACATTCATTCACATTGTTTATATTTTTTTTTCTTTTTTGAGTGTTGATTATGGAGTTTTAAGTATGGTTTCACAATAATTTATGCTCAGTTCACCATTTTAATTTCTTAGAAATCACCAATAGATCCCACATCCATAAAAAGGTACACATCTACTTTCTAAAGGTAAGAAATCATTTGGGGTTTCAGATCTAATGTCACTTATAAACTCCCATTGGTCGAGAGTAAAGGGAGGTTTGTCTCATCACTCCCTTTTGGGGTGAATTTTTTCCAATTATGTGACTCTCTTATGTATTTAAGATTTGCTCAATAATCTCTTCCAAATCCCAATAGGGGATCGGTTACCCAAATGAAATGATCAGGTGTTGAATCCTTTTATTTGTAAAGGGGATTATATTAATGGGACTATAATTATGTATCTGAGTTTCCTCATCCATTTCTCATCATTACATTGAAATTGGTAGTTGATTATATTTTTAAGACATATAACCAGAAACTCTAGAATTTACATCCATCCAAGGAGGTGATTGATATTTCAAGTATGATATTGAACATTCATGAGGTGTCCAACATATCATGTATATAATAAGAATCAAAACCAATGTAGTTCATTTGAACCGTTCAATTTAACATCAAGAATAATAAACATATATGAGGTCACTCAGGCACCAGGTATGGACACCATTCTTTAGGAAGGCAATATTCATATCCTATTTATAACAAAAATCAGAGTCATCATAGTTCTACCTTCCCACAACTCAATAATGGGATATGACTGATAATTGATACCTATGAGGGTTATTTCCATAGGGTTTTCCAATATGGGAAAAATTTCGAGACTCACACTGAGGTTATTTCCCTTATAAGATGGAGATCGTATCATTTCATTTAATGGGGCTTACACAGTATGGGTTCCATAGTTAGGGGAGATTTATGAAGTTAATGATAAGGTTTTTGCAAATACCTAAACTAGATACGCCATCCTATATGTGAGAAACAAGGTATAGAAAGAAATCAGACTCGCTTCGTATGGGTATGAGACTTACAAATGGGGGAAACCCTAATGGGGTGTTTGATATGGAGCTCAGGCCTTCAGAAGGAATCCTACGTATTTTTTTTGGGTAAGAGTCAAAGTTCACATATTTTAGTTATCTAATTAATGAATTGACGTATGAGGAATAATGATGATACCATAAGAAATTTTAGTTCCCCTAGGTTATATTTTCTGAGACATTGACCGACTTACATTGAGCCAGATACCCATTTGAGATTGGTCCTTAGGAAGGAATCCTCCGTATCCAGTTTGGGATGTAATTAGAGTTATTATAGTTTAGTTCACTTCCAAATCAGATTATTTATTATAAAGGATGATAAATCCATATGAGATTTTGGGTCCAATGGGTTTAGAGTGTTTGAGATATAGAAGGACTTGGTGGATGCCCTTTGGATCTTGGTCCATAGGAATGAGTCTTACATATCTTGTTTGGATAGGAATTTTAGTACTCTTAGTTTAGTTTAGAGTATTCCTGAATACATCTAATATACAAGGTTACTATATCCCAAGGTGTCTTATTGACACTTTATAAGTTCCTTCCTTACATGGCTTGAGTATCTGTTTGATAAGTCTGACATGTCTCAGGGCACTTTGTATAGTTGAAGTAGACATATTGGAGCTATGTTGCATGATCTGGATGGCCTGTTCGGAGGACTGACACATGACTTAGTTGACATGTCTAAGAGTCTTTGCGTTATCAATGTATACATTTCCATGGTTTTCATGTGATCAAGACTGAAATATTAAATGGATGTCTTGTAACATGGTTGACATATCTAGAGGGATTCTCATGATCTGGCTAATATGTCTAGAGAAAATCAAAAGACTCGGAAAATATTTACATAAGACTACTCAAGACCTGGGTTACAAGTTGGGAGGACTCTGCAAGAGTTAGCTGACATGTCCTCGAACTTTCACATGATCTAGATAGGTCATTAAAATCACATTATGCCTTCATATTAAAGTTATATTATCCATCTCCACATAAGTTTTGTGTATTTTTTATTCTTTATTTCATATATACCTTAATTTTTTACAAAAATTATCTTATTTAGATTTCACGTGACCAATTTGACATGTAGAAACACTTTCACATAATCTATCTAGCCAGTCAGAAGTCTATAACATGACCTATATAGTGACCACAAGATGATAATATTCATGCCGATTGATCCCTTAGGTCATTCCCCGGATTTTACATAGTTTAAGTCCCTTCAAATTACATGGATTTACACTCCAAGAAGTCTGCTCTTCCATGATTCAGCGGGTATGTGTTTCATTCCATGTCCTTGTTTTTTATGAGGAGGTTGAATATATAATCCTCACTACCACCTTTATACACCTCCTTTAATTTCATGTATATTGTAAATATGGTATCCATTTAGTGGATGGAGTATCACATCATGTAGTTAAAATGATCTTAATACATTCCATCCATCATTTCACATGATAAAAAAAGACTACAAGAACACTCCATCATTTTCATATTTATTAGATGCATGTTTTATCAAAGGGAATTTGTATAATAATTTTGACAAGTCAATGTGACTTCTAAAGATCAATATGACATTTCTAAGAGTCTTTATGAGACCTAAATTTCTATTAGAGAGGCTTTTTAATGATCTAGGAGACTTTTTTGGCACCCATGGTGAGATAAATCTTCCTTGTGAGAGTCCCTTCATGAGTTCAAGTTGGATTTTCCAAGGGCCTTCATGTGATCAATGATGAATATATAGGGTGAAAACCCACTTAACATGAAAAATATTGTATCTTACCTTCATGAGAGGATTTAAACTTTTACGTTATTTATTATTTATTTTACAATACTTCCAACCTTTTCCCATTGGTTCTCCATAAGATCATCGCATGATCAGTATAGGATATCATCACACCATGGGATCTTGCGATGGTGTGCGAGAATTGTCACAAAAATTCCCTATGTTATTCTGTGGAGTTGAAGGGGAATCACATGATCTAATGGACATGTCTGAGGTCCTTTGTGTTATAAAGGTGACACACTAATATGTTATCTCATGTGAAAAGGTTTACATGTCACAGGGGGGTTTGTAGGGTCTTTCGAATCACATTATAACGTTGGATGAAAATCAATGTAACTATCCATCACATAAATCATATACCTTTATTTTTTAAATGGATTTGGGGGGTTTTCATGAATCTATCAATTAACAAGACACATTATCAAAGGAACTAGTGTGGAATTCTTTTCATGATCATAAATTCTTATCAAGATTCAATCATAAGAGCATGACAGTTTATTATAGGGGCTTCACATGATCATAAATAGATCACACGCATTGCATGCTTTATTTCAACTTCCTTCCCATTGACATTATATTGTGATTCCTTTTGGAGGATACATGATTTTCATGATTCAATCTCCAGTACTTCATGTATTCATGCTACTCCTTTCTTTTTATTATAGAGAAAATAATACCCATTATTCTAGTACTTATTCAGTTATAGAATTTATGATTCTCAGTTGGAAGTTGTCAATATATATCTTTAATTGTAATGATAATTTCAAGTATGTATCAATTTTACCAATACTAGTAAATTATTTGGTCATTAAGGATGGGATTTATTGTATCTTATTCTAATATAATGAAGTAGACACTGACTTTGAGCTAATATAGTCAGGGTCATTACGGTTGGTATCATAGGAAGTTTTTTAAAAACCCTTGAAACTATATTAAGGAAAACATAGACTAAGGAACATAACTCAATGATATACATTGAGTATATTTATATAAGAACACAATAATGTTTTGACAAATAATAGATTATATGGTTTTTCATATAAAATAAATCTCTTTCTGGATACTACAAGTGGATTTGGTTCTAGAACAGATATACATAGGGGTAACAACTCTGAAAAGGTGTCATGGGATTGACCCAATCATCACCTAGTGCAAGAAAAAATTCTTTATTGTGAACCTAGTTTGACAATCTTAGTGTATATTCTTAGGAATAATCAGGTCTTCTTTAAAAAAATAAGGATTTGAAAATAAAGATATCCCTAAAGATACCATGTATATTATTTTGTGATTATCTATGAATTAAATTATCAATTTATGTTAAATGTTTAACTAGTTTGTGATTATAAATTATGTTCCATAATGTTATGACTTAATATAGTGTATTAAATTATTTATAAATGGTTTAAAATAGAAGGAATGATATCTATATCAATTCATGTACCCCATGTATGGATTTCGCCCCTAGGAAAGATAATGAATCCTGATATGGATATAAAGTTGAAACTGATAAAATTATAACCATATTAGATTATTTGAATTGGTTTTTGATTAATAAAATATCATGCATGGGGAATAATAACTAATAAACCATGTGGTGTAATGATGCTAGAATACTTCATGTGTCAAAAACATCTATCATTAAATTGGAATTTAAATTCATTTTTAGCTTCACAATGGATAAGCTACATAGAAAAGTTATTTCTTACTCTATGAAGTAGGGAAAGGGATAAAGTTATCATAGAAATTTTTCATCTCTTAGAAGATAAATATTAATGGGGTTGTTAATTCAAAAAACTATGTTATAAGAGGAAATATCAAGCTTGGAGTGAATGGATGTTATGGAACTCTTATTTGAAAAATATTTTCCTCAAGAGAAATCATAGAATATGGAAATATAGTTCTTGTGTCTAAGATATAAATAATTGGAAAATTATTCTAAGTGTGAAGAAAACTTTACATGATTATAAATCAGTGATAAGGTCGACACACATAATATAAAGAGTAAGATTTTATATTTCTCAGATGGGATTAAACCAATCCTTTGAAGGGAACTAGTCTCTAAAACATTATCATCATACGAGGATATAGTATCATATGCTTCCAAGATAGAGAAATAATTATCCAAATATTATGACATCAAAGGGAATTAAGAGAAGAATATGAAAAAAGATCAAAATATAGATAAAATGAAGAAGGTAATTAATTATTTTTTGACAAGTGACACATTTGGAAGGAAAAAACATGGTACATGCTTAAAAGGAAAAGGGTTTTTAATCATATGTAGAGAAAAAGGCCACTATACTATTTATTTCATGGGAAATAAAGAATATTACAATATTAAATGCTTCTTATATAATTATATGGGGCACTATGAGAATTAATTCCCCAGAAATCAAAGGAATATACCTCAGAATAAGATAAGGGATCAAGTTCAAGCTTATACAATTACTACAAAAAAAGTGAAATGATTATTTTCCTCATGTTTAGATTCAAGTGTTATATTATAGGATTATTTTAATCAATGATATTCTTATTATAATAATTTTGAAATATATAATGATTTCATTATAGTAGAATTTATTTATGGTTTTGAAAGAATATGTTGAATGGTACCAAGAAAAGTGATTTAGTGTAAAGTTTATCTTCATGGGAAACACATTATTCTATGCATAAAACACTTAATATGTGCCTAATGTTGAGATAATAAGGATAATAAGTTTTTTATAAAGGAATAGTTAATCATTAAGGTTTACCTAATCGTTGATATTAGGGTAATTACGGGCTATTATAATTTAGTAAAACTATTGGATTTATAGTAACATTATTTTTTAATAAGTAAAACTCACATATAGGGTGAAAAACCATCTCTCCCATCAATTCCATGGGGCATGAACTCATAACCTAAGGATGATAAGGGTTTAGTTCCAACCACTTTACTATGTGATTTATTGGTTAATATGTGATTGTTTTTAGTTATGAAATTTGATGGATAAATGCTAATGTTGAATCAATTGTATTATTATTGAGGTTTAGATATTAATGTATTATTTTTGACAAATTTTTATAACCATATAGTTTTTTAAAATATTTATAAAAATATATAAATACTTGTCACTCTTTTTGGGATCTTATGATCCGTTAAAAGTTAATTTTAGTGCATCAGGAAACAAATAATCTTCGATATTGATATCTTGTAGTAATAAATGAATTGGAAAATTATCAATTCACAAAAAAAGTTGTTCTTATGAAATATAAATTCATGAAGTGATTATATTTTCATATATTATTAGTTTATAAGGTAATATAATTAATCAACTCCAATAAAAGGATATTAAGAAAAAAATTATCCTAATACTTTCGTTTATATTTAACGGATGGTATTTTAAATCATTACAGATTTATTTTTTTCAGGTATGAAAATTTCTATTGATAATTTAATTTCTTGTGATCAATGAAAACTATCACTATCTATAATTATATATGATTATATTTCATGTTTATATCTTCACTTGAAACCAATGTTCTCCTATATAATCTTGCTTATGATTTATTCTATACAACCATCGTACTCCCTTTTGTCTATTATTAGGATGATTATTTTATTAACCATTTATATGATGTTCATTTTAAAAAAATTATTTTCAACTTTCAATCCCTTTATTATCGAGATTAAGATTAAATTTCAAGGGAACTGTTTATTTGGGAGGTGTGATGCCCTGAGATTTTTCAAAATAGGAATATCATGTTTGATAGTTCACGCGACACACAAAAAAATACTGAAAGATAATATAACATCCAAAGAATTTATGATTCATTTATTTTTGAATAAATTCAATCTCTTTGATAGCTTGTGATGCACACCAATCCTTGTTTAAAAAACATGATACCTAATTAAAAAAATATTATTTAGACATGATCATTATAACCTAGCCATTATGTTTGTGGGTATGAATATTACTAACTAAATTATAATACTTTATTGTTTTAAACATGTATAAAACAAATTTAATGGTTATCTATTGATTATAAATAAAATTAGAATTATTTGAAAGTAAATGAAATATCTTCTAAAAGCTGTATTTTTTTAAAGGTAGTTTAGTCATGATTTTCACACTAATTTATAATTTATTTTGACCAATTTTAGAATATAATTTGACAAAATAAACTATATTTTTTAAATAATCATATCAAAATGATTAAGTTTAATTTTTGTGTATTTTTTTAAATGTTTCAATTTTTCATGAATAGTGAAAAATAATAATTTTTACTAAAAACTGACTTTTTTGTTTAAATTATTTTATAAGTTAAATTATAATTTAAATTGGTTTAAAATTAAAATTATTTTAATTATATTTTAATTTAACTAATTTAGGACGCTTTAATCGATGCTATATTAAATTTTTATATTAAAATCTTTTATACTTATGGGAATTTTCTCTTTGAAAACCTGCCTTTTTGATCGCTTATACGTGTAAAATTAAATTGAATTATTCCAAATTTGTGAGTTAAATTTGGAAAAATTTATTTCATATATGGAATAAGAATAATTTATATTAAATACTAATTTAAAATTAATTATTGACCAAAATTAATAGTTAAAATAGTATAAAAAATTACCATGGTCAAGGTAAAATGAGTTTACCATGGGGTTAAACTAAGAAGATAATGGTTACAATGACCTACCAATTTGTAAAAATACTATTGTATGAACATATTTCTACCTTACAAAATCCTAAATTCAAATTCAAGGTTATTTGGATGGTTTATTCATGTTCATGACCTTATCATTTTAGATTCTTTTAGGAAATTTCCATGTAATTCCTAGAGTGTTCCCTTTCCCCACTTATTAAAGGGCAGTCCATCAACTCACTTATTTACACCGCTAAATACCTTTGGGTCAATTAAAAGCTAAATAATTATCTACCTTAATTCCTTATACATATTATAGAGTGTATTATCATCCCAGAATTACATCCCTGGGGTCCTTAATAGGAGGTCCAAAGGATATTTCTCTTAGAAAAGGAAATTATCTTAAAAAAGCCCTATCATTTTTTTCTTCCATTTCCAACTTTAATAGATTATTAAAAATGGAAATATAATAACACTATTAGATACCATATATATATGTTATTATTTTTATGTCAGAATATTTATCCATCTTCGCATCCATGAAATGGGCAATGAAATCACTGTTTATGTATATAGAAGACTACCACCTCGCGAACTAATGTAATTCATTTCACATCACCACCATTGAAGGATGAATATAATGTTGAAATTATAAAATATATATTATATATAAGATATTATTATACTTATTGAATTATAATTTTACATATAAATTTTTAATTCCCATTCCATTTAAAATTTATAATGTCTCTCATGTGTACGGCGAACTATCGCCTCACAAAACGAAGTGATTCATTTTTCACTTATGATTTACATGGAGTGAAATAAAGATGAAATTAATTAATATATGGAATATATATGATATGATATTGATTATATAAAATTAATATATCATGAACCTCCTTACCCTTTTACCCATTAACGGAATGACATCGTCACTCGTTTGTACGTACGACCTACCATCTCCACGAAGCAATGCGATTTATTTTCAATGTCCAAATTTTATAAATGGTTCTAAAAATGAATCTAATGTGAAAATATTATATTAATAAAATTATTATAATGATGTATATATATATATATATTATTCACAATAACCCAAACATTCATGACAAAATTCACAATATAAAATACAGAAATTAACACCTGAAACAATGAAAATAATGAAATATTATTTATTAAATATGGTAAAATGTTATAAGAGGGTCATAAATGATATTATAAATACTATTATAGATCTATTATAAATTGATAAAATGATTAAAAATATTATACAATAGGTACAAACACGTATGGATGAAATCAGACCTGAGGTAATGGTTTCTCGTATTACTTTTACTTCCATGAGAAATATTACCTATTAACCACTTAATTCCTTTATGTGGTGTATATAATGATGCTTTGATATTATATATCATTAATATTTTAATCTTCATGGTATTTAGTATTTCATTTTTTTATTTTTTATGAGGTTATGATTCATAAGTTACCAAAATTTGTAAGGGTTTACTTCATAATCTCTTCATTATTAGGGATTGTTCTTGTTTACATCTCTCATTGAGAAATTATTTAATATTTATACCTTTAACACAATATATTTTCTTATACTCTGGTTATTCATGAACCTTTTCAAGTTACAATTCCATTTTCCCTCTCTTTGGTGCTTAAAATTACCGTGAAAGCATTTTTAATAAAATTTGACCTCATTTCTCTCTTCAATCAAAAACTATTTTTCTTCCATAACCATGTTTTCTAAAAATGTTTTCAAAAATAATTTTAAAATTAACAAAATTATCTATTAAAGAAATTTTTACCCATTTTTCAATTTTTACAAAATTTTTTGAAATGATGATTCATGTCATTTCTAAACAATTCCCATTTGTAATTTACTAAAAATGTGAAAGGAAAATTTATTTTAATTTGTACAGTAAAAAGGTAATTTTCTAACTTCATAAACACTCAATAATTTATATATTATTTTATAAGTTTTAAAAGGTTATTTTCAATGAAAAATATTTTAAAAAAATTTTGAGAACATTTTTTTAATGTTATTTTCAAAGTGAAAAGGATATTTTCCTCGGAAATATTTTAATGACTTTGTTATGGAATTTTAATTCATCGACCACATCAACCCTTTATTGTACTATTGATCCACTAGGGAAATTTTATATTTATATAATCCTTATTATTTAATTGGATGTTTTATGATCATTTGGACTAAGGATATATTATTTTATTACTATTCACTATACTACTTTTGATGTTTTATGATTATGTTTATTTGATTCAGGTAAGTATTAACATTTCATATGTTAGTTTTTCGATATGAATGTTTACGTAGATTATGTTTCACCCCTTTCATGTGATTAATTCATTGTAATTAGTATGTTATGAGTGGGTATCTGTTATATATATCCCCTTTATGCAATAGTAGGTCTAATAAGACAAACTATATTGGGTTTTGGTTGAGGCCTTAACCGCTTATTTAGATATATTGGCATATGGACACAAGAATGTGTTTTAGATTTCCAACATTATGTATTAAATAATTATGAATTAAGTTATTGATATTCAAAGTGACTATTCGATATGTTGGAATATTCATGATTAATTTTTCAAGCTTGGGTGCTTATTTATATGGTATTAATTGATCAGCATTTACTCCTACCATATCTTACTCAAATTATTGATTAAATAGAAAGTGTTTCAGTTATTTACCTTTCATTATTAATTATGATTTATTTATTGATAGTTTCAACTGTGAAATTAAACTTACTGAGAATTTCATATCACCCATTTATTATGTTTTATTTTCACTCGGAAACCATGATATGTAAGGATTCACTTTGATGAATAATGGAATTCTAAAAGAAAACACTTTGTGTATTTTGTGTTTTCAATTGTAATGAGAATTTAAATTATATATCTAGTTTACCAAAACTAATAAAATATTTGTTCTTTCAGGATGATATTCCTTATATCTAACTAAAATATAATAAATTAGAAACTGGCTTTGGGATACTGGGGTCGGGGTCACTACAAAATCAGAGAGTGATTTTCAATATGTAGGGTAATTTCCTTATGTCAGGAATTTTTGTTATAACTATTCATGGAAAACCAATCCATGACTAGAATAGAATTAAATCACAATAAAGGTGATATCACAAGATTTTTTTGAGAAATTAATACCACAATTTGTTAAATAGTATGGGTTATATACCTAGGATATAATAATTATCCCATTTAATGTTACTATGGATAGCTTTACTACCATATTTTATTGTGGTGTTTGAATAGTTAAACTAAACTTTTGTGATTTTAATTAATACATAGAACTAGAATCAAATATTATATACATTATCCATGAATTAATGACTGTCATACCTATCACCATGTCATTTTAAGGATCTATCTCGACATTTGTGATTTAATAATCCCACCCTTTCTCTCTAGGCATTGGAGGTTGTTATCATCGAACACCCATGGCTTAGTGAATTGGTTTTCACAGTGTCCTTGTTTTGTGAAGTAGAAATATTTAAAAATATTCTTAGAGTTGATATGAGCATTATTTTATTCTATCACACTGTTGGGTTTTCCCAACAATTTTTTCTAGTTAGGTTTTCTTTCTTCCTACACATAAAGTATTTCTTTATCCTCTTTAGAAAATTTTTGGGATTCATTTTACCAAAATTTTGAAAAGTGGGATTTTGGGTAACTAAAAAAGATTTTATGGTATGTATCATTTTGAATATGATTTCTTCGACAATAGGGTTTTCAAACAACACCAAGCTTAAATGAATAATAATATAAAATTGAATATCATTGTTTTAGAATTACCATTAAAACCTAGCCATTAAATTGGTGGGAATGAATATTATTAATGAAATTTAAATATTATATATTTAATAAAAAAAATTTAAATTCATCCGAATGATTTTACATTCATCCAAATGACTTTATAGTCATAAGATAAGAATGAATCCAAAGTATTGCATTAAAAGACTATATTTTTCTAAAGGCAGTTTTATCGGATTTTAATGAAGCACCAGTTCTAAAACTAAATTTTGACACATTCATAAATTATATTGAAAAAATAAACTTTATTTTTAAAATATTAATGTCTAATTTTTTTGGGGTGTAATTTTTTTATTTTTCTAAAAATATTTATTTCACTATGAATAGTGAAAAAATCCTGATTTCTATAAAACTACCATTTTCTCTATATTAATAGTATATTTTTTATTTGAATAACATAATCACATATTAAAGTGTAAATAAAATATTGGAATATTATAAATTAATATATAATATATTAATATCATGGACTAATTAAATAAATGTTTTAAAAATGATAAATTAAGTGTTTGTATTTTTGTGAAACATAAATATTTATTTACAATTTTATAATTAATATAGTGATTTAAATTAAAATTTATTTTCCTAAAATTTATTTAAAAATTAATATTTTTTCTTATTATTATAATATATTTTTATGAGACCTTAATTAATTTTTCATAATGTTATAAAATTAGTTATAATTTTAAAACTAGTATTTTCCAAGGGAATGAAGATTTAAATTAAAATTAAAATTTCTCATAATTAAAAATTTATTTTCATAATATAGAGTTAATTTTTCAATTCTAAATTTAAAAAAATGGTTATGGTGATTTTTTTGGGATTTTTCTTAAAAAGATAATTTTTTAGGGAATAGTAAAATACGGTAATTTATGGTATATTTACATTATAAAATAAATACACTATTACTTGAGTCATTAATTATTTAATAAACATAGTCTTGAACATAAATTCATTATTTTGATATATGTTTTTGATAATTATCAATGTATTCATAGTCTTGAGCCAAAATAATGAACAAATGAATAGAATTTTCAAAAAAACATCCCTCTCTCCACTCTAAATACTAACCCTCCCCACCTTATATACTCACATATTCCAAGCTTTGATCCTTGTTAAATTTCTTCCTAATACTCTTCCCATTATCCAACCCTATGTCTAGGATCCTTTGTTCTCATCAAAATACCAAAACCAATCCTAGTAAGGAGGTTATCAAGGAGGATAATTCAAGAGGTGAAAATCTTCTTTCTTTTATTTTATTTTCTTTTCCATCCTTCTGTCACCTCACCTGTACAAAGTTACATGATAACCACAATATAATTAATATACAATAATTTTACCATGGTAATTTATGACCGATCATCAAACTCCTTTACCTCTCCCTTTTATTCTATAATTGAAAATATCACCCGTGATGTGTTAGTTTACGAACATCATGGACGATGCATTTTCATTTTCCATTATCTTATTCAATACTAGTCATGAAAAAAAATTATTATTAAAAAAGTTATAATATATATATTATATTCCATTTACACTTTTTTAACCATTATATACAGCTGATTTTATATAATAAAACAAAACTGGTTTTTGATGATTGAAAAATGCCAAAATAATTTAAATGATTATCACTATCATTTTATAATATAAAACTTATTTAAAAATAAAACCATTAATATTATGTAAGTTAATTAATGAAATATATTTTTAATTCTGGATAACTATTCTAATTTTACATGATTTTCTTAACATGTATTAAACAAAACATATTATGAAAACCAAGCAAATGAATGCTCTAGAACGATAAAATTGTATCTTATAACTCATAAAAAAGTAAATAAATGAACTTAATAAAATTATAATAAATCTAATACATGTATAAATGGTTAGGAATTAATTTAATCTAATTATAATTGTCATTAAGATCAATGGAATAACCCATTCATACATAACATAAGGGATTGTCCCCGAAACTCTATTTTTCATTAGGGTTACTCATTCACTATCTTTACCCCAATTAAATTATTAATAATTCTTATTTAATTCTATTAAATTTTATTTTTATGTTAAAAATATATTTACCAAGATTAAAACTACTTTATTTGAGTGAAAAATACATTTTTTACAAGGTTCCCTTCTCATTTCTTCTTGATAAGAAAACCCAATTAAAGGGAACATCCTGATTTCTCACCAGTTTTCAAGTGCACTACATAATATTTTTTAATCCACCATTATTTTTATAAAATAACTCATTTTATCATGATAAACTACCTTGTTTGAATTATATTTTTATTAAAAAAAATTATTCCTTTTCCATTTTAAATAATCTTTCAATGTTTCCCTTAAATCACACTATAGTGGCTCGTTTATAAAGTTTCTTTAAAACACTTTTTACATGTTAGACATAATTTATAACTCAAACATAATTTAATGGTACTTAAATTTTAATTCCTTTTATATAAATGTTTATAATTTGATTTTATGACAAATACAAATAATTTTCAAAATGAAATATTATTTCTAAAATAAAATGTAAAGACCTAGATTTTTCAATGTAATTTTTTTTAATTATATGGGAATATTAAGAGTCCGAAAAAATTGAAAACATGTGATTCTGAGGCCTAGAGGGACCAATATTAATTTTTGAACTATTTTTTGGGTATGTTTAGTAAACGTGTGAGTATGTTTTTGTAACTTTTGAAATGGTGCTCGAAATTGAAATCTGAGGACACCGTTGACCTCGTTGTGCCGGTATTCGCTTAAGGAGACCTTCACCTCAACCGCAGCAGGTCGAGGGTGGAAGTTTGTTTTTCAGTTTTTCATGGAAGAAGAAAAAATAAAATAATTAACATTTTATTTTTCTTTTTGAAACCTCCTTTTTGAATTATGGAGTTTGGGACCACCCGAGATTGAAACCTCCTTTTTGAATTCTAGTGGGTGGGGACCACCCGAACCCTTATTTAATGTGGGGAAATCCCTTGGAATCCTCCTATTCAATTGTGCCAATGTAATTAAATTTATTGATCCATTTAATTGTGCCAACCTTAATTAATTTGATAAAAATATTTTAATATATTGTCTCCTCATTTCCTTGTTGGAAATTGTTGGGAAAGGAGAGTTGGGAGAACCTTGGAGAACCGGAAAGAACTTTCTCCAATGAATAACCACCCCCAATGAAGAATGAGGAACCGACCCCAAGCCCAGATCGGAAGCATCTTGTGGAAGCGATGAACGCCGACGTTCTTCAATGACTTCATCTTATTCCTCGCACCACCTCCACCAGAAAATCGAGGTAGGGGTTTGTTTTTAATATTATTGAATTTTATTGATTCTTCATATCCTAAATTCTCGACGATGATGGCCAAAAGAACATGTCCATCATCCCGCACATAAATATTTCCCTTTTTTCTTTTATTCTTCACGCGTTCTTCGTGCATTCTTCAATGCCTAATATTTATTGACAATGGAAACACAGAGTTTCCCAGAGCGTGATATATGGACACAGATCCCTCAACTTAAGGATCATGAATATGTAATCATTTAATTTTTTGGTCTTGGAACGAAGCCGCAACGGCTCTCCCAAGAAGGCGGTGGCCGGTACCTGGCCGGCCGCAAGGGAGGAAGGGTGGAGCAAGTCTGCACTGTCGGTTGTGAAAGAGTCTGCAGCCCATTGGCCATGGAGGAGCAAGGTGGCGGACAACATCCATCCGGTCGCATGGTGGAGTGGCGGTGCACGTCTGTGCCGCCAGTGCAACAGGAGGTCGCATCCGCCTGGCCGTGGCGGACGACGGAGGTCGGCCGACACCCAGCCGGACCCAAGTGCATAGCGGCGCCATCACGCCATTGGAAAGAGAACCGCTTGGCCATTCTGGCCAGTTGTGGTGCACCGGTGGGACCACCGAGTAGTCTCATGTGCCAGCAGGGCGATCAAACATCCAACGGGCCATTCGAATTTCCACAGGGGGGTGCCTCCCCCCATGGGTTGTAGAAAGGGCAGACTACCTGCCCACCATGGGCTACCCAGCGGGTCGCGCCATATGCGGGCCGGGTTGGGCCGCCCCCTTCACGGGCCAGGCTGGACCACGGCCCAGTGGACCGGGCCCGTCAAGGCCTAGGCCATCCGTGCTGGACCCGAACTGGTTCGGGTTAGTCCAGGTCGGGTCAGGCCTGACCGGGCCCATCTGAACCTAGTTTCACCTTTTTGGTCTTAACATGAGAACTGGGAATCCGTTTGACGAACCATTTACGGAACTGAAATCCTTGGATTGAGACGTTCCACTTGGTATATTCCACATGAGTTTTAGATAAAGATGGAGTATGGCTGAGTTGGATCAAACCCCAAATCCATCCGGGCCCTCGGATCGGAAATGCTAATAACTTACAGACCAGACGTCCAATTGATGCTTCGTCTGTTGTGTTGGGTCCCTTTTGACATGATGACCCTTTGGGATACTTTTTTGTGGATATTTGGGGTGGTTTAGGTATGACCGATGGATTGGGGAGCGGTTCTCCCAAGCGCGCTACGTATGGAACCCCTCCAACTGGATGCGATTTGATGACTACTGACCATTACGACTCAGAGTGACTTGATAGGCCCAGCGGGGAGCACCTCTGTGTGATGTGGCTGACCCATGGTACTCGATAGGAGAAGTATCTCACCAGGATCCAAGGGGGAGTGCCTCTGTGTGACGGGGAAGAACCATGGTGTGGAGCACCTCGGTGTGACGTGGTAGACCAACAGTACTCGATAGGAGGAGTACCTCAGCAGTCCAAGACTAGTGGTAAGTGCCTCTGTGTGACGCACCAGGCCCACTGTACTCAATAGAAGATGGGTCCTCTAGCAGCTGAGGTGTTTGATGATGTGACTGGGGATGTTACTTGTTTCTACCCCTAGAATAAATCCTGGTGTGAGCTGTCTTTAATTTTTTCTTGTGATTGAGGTTATGCTATGTGATACTTCACCTTCGGGGTGTTACCTTCATGGTATACTTACCACATGTATGAGATGAGAATAGCTTGATAACTTAGTTATATGTATTGTCATATACCAAAGTACAGTTGGGTTATTTCTTTTTGGTATTTCTTTTGTGGAACTCTATGAGACCTACAAGGTCTCGGGGTCCCTACTGAGTATCGTTTTACACACCCCTACATGGGCTACGCCCGAACCTTGTTGTGTTTAGTGCAGACAACGGACAACACTGACTGAGGATGAGGGTATCAAGACTAGAGGTAGCTCGGAGGTGGACTTTAGATGAGGCGTACCGCATAGATGATCATTCGAGAGTAGTACCTACCCTTCAGGTAGTATCCTTTGTGGGTGTTCACAGGATTGATTTTCAGTTTTACTTGTAGATTTCAATTTACTTGTACTTTAAATTTGGTCTTGTATTATGGCCCCTTTTACTTTCTGTACACACCCTATTTACTATATAGTTTTACTTTGATCTTGTATCCTGGTTTGTTCTTAGTTGTGTGAATTTATAGGTTATAAAGGCAATGCCTTTCCATTTCTAGGAAATATGCCTTTCGGTGCTAGTCACCATCCCCTGGACTATGGAAGGTGGGTGTGGGGTAGTCACAGCATGGGCCCCGAGGGACGGGTCTTGACAAATTAGTATTAGAGGAGTTCAGTTCAATCAAAGAATGAGAAATCTAATATTTACTATTTGGAAATAGTTTTAAGTTTGATGAGTGTGGTTTTTAGTTTAGGGAGTCCAGTGTTGGTGCGGTGGCCAATGTATCCATACACCCGGACCCTGAATTTTGATTTCTGACTTAGTGCACGAAAACACTGATTGCTTGTGTTTTTAAAAGTTTTCTTTGTAATATTTTTGAGTCAGCTAACCAGGTATAAACTTAATGACTGTGGCTCACCTGTTTATTTTTAGGATTCCTCCACATAGATATCCATCTAGGTTTCCAATTAGAGTATGTGATGACAACCCACCGAGTGACGAGGCTTTGGTGCAGGGACCCTTATGGCAGTTGTACCACCGGGTGGTGTACCAGCAGCACCACTACCCGTTGGGAAGACGATTCCACCAACCCCAGTAGTAGAGGGTGCACACTGTTTCATTGCATTGCACGAGTTCCAGTGCCAGAGGTCATCAAGGTTTTGGGGAGAGACAGAACCACAGGTGGCTGAGGATTGGCTACAGGCTATGGTTAGAGTCTTTTGACTGGTAGGGACACCATCTGATCTCATGGTGATCCATGCCACCATACTTATTCAATAAGCAGTGGGAAGATGGTGTAGCTTGATGCCCCAAGTTCATGACAAGGTCACTCTCATTTGGGAAGACTTTGGGAGACTTTTTAGGGCAGAGTTCATCCCAATGACCTTATGCTCAGTGCGTATACAGGAACTTCACCACTTGAAGCAGGGTAGCATGATTATGGCTCAGTATTCAGTGAGGTTCACCGACCTCTCATGCTACTCCACTGGCATGGTGCAGGACCCTTTATTTAGGTCATGGATCTTTGATCAGGGGATCAGATGGAAGATTAGATCTTCAATGTTTTCTCTCAGCATCCTGACGCAGGTAGGGGTGTTAAAGTGATCAATTTTAGTGGATTTTTTGTTTGGTGAGTAGTCCCCGGTAGTGAGACCCACCACCGGATGACATGTAGCAGATTTATCGGCAGCTGGAAGTAGACAGATGATGCAGAGGTCTAAGAGGACCAGGCCTATAGGTGGGTGACTGCATGATACAGGGTCTGTGGTGTGGGCTCTCGAGGTAGAGCAGGACATACGAGGATCATGCAATGTTACTCGTGCGGTGGGCAGGATCACATGGCTCACAACTGCCCGACTCACCGTACCGATGACCATCAGATAGTTGAGGGACCACTGAGGCAGAGACAGAGGTTCGATCGAGGAGTTTCGTAGGCTGGAGGCAAATGTGGGAGAGGAGCAGGTCATGCAGCAGGCGATGGGTGGCGATGTGAGGTTCTGCCACCACCACCACAAGGAGGTCCACCCTGACCACAAGGAGCAGGTGGACAGGGACGAGCTCAGCTCCAGGAAGTTGAGGCCTATGACCATGGTTCCCCAGAGATGATATGAGGTATGATCATTGTCTACTCCACCCTAGCTAGAGTACTTATAGACATAGGTGCAAGTCATTCTTTTATTGCCACGACTATCATTCAGAGCTCAGAGATTCCAACGGAGTCGTTGGCTCAATCCTTATGGATAGAGACTCTTACGGGAGAGGATTCAATGATTATGCACAGGTGATGGTAGTGTGAGCTTACTCTGGGAGGCGAGAGCTTCTGCTAAGATCTCATAGTAGCGGCGTCAAGACCTTACGAAGTCATCTTGGGTATAGACTAGTTATTTATAGTCTATGCTCAGATTGATAGTATTAGGTGTAAAGTGTGGTGTGTCCACATGGATAATACCATGTTTTCCTTCATCGGAGAGAAGGTAACCTTTGCAGTATAGGATGGACATACCCGGAGAAGGGTGCAGCTGATCACACATCAGGTTGATAGCCTTACCCTTGGAGCGGTTGAGGTTGAGAGTCTGAGCTATCCTGTAGTAGTGGACCAGTACACTGATGTTTTCTATGATGACATTTTGGGTCTACCTCCTCGTAGATAGGTGGAATTTTACATCGACCTGTACCCCAGGATGGAATCGATATCTACCCCAGCATATTGGATGGCTCCCGTAGAGCTTCGAGAGCTATGATTATAACTAGAGGACTTGCATAGAAAGTGGTTCATTAGGCCTAGTGTTTCTCCTTGGGTAGCCCCGATTTTTTTCGCCAAGAAGGTGGATGGGATTTTAAGACTCTGTGTGGACTATCGGCACCTGAACCAAGTGACCGTGAAGAAAAAGTATCCACTCATGAGGATTGATGATCTCTTTGATCAGCTAAAGGGAGCCTGGTGGTTTTTGAAGGTAGAACTCAGATTAGGCTATCACCAGCTTAGATTACGAGATGAGGATGTAAAAAAGATGAACTTTAGATGTAGGTATGGCCATTATGAGTTCTTGGTTATGCCATTCAGCATAACCAATTCCCCAACAGTGTTCATGGGACTCATGAACAGGATATTCTATCCATACCTTGATCGTTTTGTAGTAGTCTTCATCGATGACATCCTGATATACTCAGCAATAGAGGAGGAACATGCATATCATTTGCAGATAGTTCTTGACACACTCTAAGAGCACCATCTTTATGGTAATCACTCAAAGTGATAGTTTTGGATAAGAGAGGTCCACTTTTTGGGACATGTCATCTCATAGGATGGAGTTGCGATGGATCCAGTGAATATTGAGGGTGTACTTTCTTGGGAGCCACCCAGGAGTGTGACAAAGGTACAGAGTTTTCTGGGTTTTTCCGGTTACTACCGGAGGTTTGTGCCTAAAATTTCCAGAGTTTTGGAACCCTTATCAGTGTTGATGAAGAAGGGGTAACCCTTTGTGTGGTCAGAGAGGTGCCAACGAAGTTTCCAGGAGGTGAGGTAGAGACTGACGATTGCCCCCATCTTGAGGCTACCAAAGGAGGGAGTTGGGTATGTATTCTACTACAACACATCAGGGACCGGACTTGGATGTGTCCTAATGCCAAAGTGAGAAGTGATCGTGTTTGGTTCTGGACAGCTGAGATAGCAGGAGAAGAACTATGCTGCCCATGACCTAGAGTTAGCATCAGTGGTCTTTTCCATGAAGATGTGGATACATTACTTTATAAGAGAATGTTTTACAGTCTACTTTGATCACAAGAGTCTCAGGTATATCTTCTCTTAGAAGGGATTGAACCTGAGATAGCGGTGTTGGATTGAGTTCTTCTAGGACTATGACTTTGATATAGTCTATACTCCTGGGAAGGGGAATGTAGTAGCAGATGAACTCAGTAGGAGATCTGGTATATAGTTGCTGAGTGAGGTGACGAAGCAGCTAGCCGCTTTGTGGATATCCTATGTGGATCGAAAAGGAGAATCTTATCTTCAGTCACTAATAGTTACTTCCACACTCCTTCAGTGTGTCGAGGAGGTGCAGCTTGGGGACGCTGACTGCGAGGCTCGACGTGCTCAGATATCCACAGGATAGGCACCTGCTGTATTTTTTTGAAGGTGGGGAGAATGTCATCCTCTTCAGAGGGCGTACAATGGTACCAGTGGAACTTAATGAGGAAGTGTTGAGGGAGTTCCATACACCCCTTCTAGCGGTACATCCTAGAGTGGCGAAGATGTACCAGGACCTCCAGCTTCATCACTGGTGGTCGGGAATAAAGAAGGTAATGGCAGATTTTGTCTCTCAATGCCTCACTTTTAAGCAAGTGAAGTCAGAGCATCAGGTTAAATAAGGCTTAGATCAGCCATTATAGGTACCAGAGTGGAAGTGGGAAGGAATTTCCCTGGACTTAGACACGGGTCTTCCATGCACGTCTATGGGATATGATTCCATCTGGGTGATTGTAGACCAACTTACCAAGTCGGCCCACTTCCTACCTATCAGATATCAGGGTCAAGTAGATGTCCTGAGACACCTCTACATGCAGGAGATTTTACGGCTTCAAGGAGTTACAACTATGATTGTCTATTATCATGATGCATGTTTTAATTTCTGGCTATAGAAGGGTTTGCAAGAGGCGTTCAGGACACAGCTTCGATTGATCACCGCCTTCCATCCTCAAACGGATGGTCAGACAGAGTGGACCATTCAGACCCTTGAGGACATGCTACATGCTTGCGTCCTATATTTTGGCCACAGCTGGGAGGATCACTTTACCTTAGTGGAGTTTGCATACAACAACAGTTATAACTCCATTATCGGCATGGCACCATTTGAGACATTGTAAAAACGGACTTGCAGATCACCTCTGTGCTGGACAGATCCAGGGGAGTCAGCACTCATGGGACCAAAGATGTTCTGAGCTACCTCAGAGAAGGTATAGATCATCCAGGAGTGGATGAAGACTACACAGAGCATGAAAAAATCCTATGCTGACAGGAGTCGGATACCTCTGGAGTTTGAAGATGGTTCCATGTCTTTCTAGGGGTCTCACCTCGACGAGGTTTGCGGAGATTTGGTTGGGCGTCAAGTTATCTCTAAGGTTCATCGACCCTTTTCATGTCCTCAACAGAGTTGGCGAGGTGTCATACTACTTAGCTCTTCCACCTCAGTTGCACAGGGTGCACGATGTTTTCCACATATCCCAGCTAAATAGTTATGTACATGACTCATATCACGTCATCAACCACAGCGAGCTGGACATCGACGATGGGGTGACATTTACGGAGGTTCCAGTATGTATTGAGGATCGACGGGAGTTGGTCCTTAGTGGGCGGTCAATACCTATGGTGCACATTTCTTGGTAGCACAGAAACCTCTAGGAGAGCACATGGGAGTGGGAGGCATAGATACTTGCTCACGAGCCCCACTTGTTCCCTTAGTTTGAGTTGTGGCTTACAGGGATGCAAAGCCCTGAGGTGGGGAGGATTTAAATATCCATATTTTTTAATGTAATTTTTTTTAATTATATTGGAATATAAAGAGTCCGTGAAAATTGACAACACGTGATTCTAAGGGTTGGAGTGCCCAGAATGAATTTTTGAACTTTTTTTCGGGTATGTTCAGTAAACGTGTGAGAAGGTTTTTGAAACTTTTGAAACGGTGCTCGGAATTAAAATATGAGGACACTGTTGAATTCCCAGCCCCGGTATTCGTATAAGGAGAGCTTTACCTCGACCATAGTAGGTCTATGGGGGAAGTTAGTTTTTCAGTTTTTCGTGGAAGAAGAAAAAATAAAATAATTTACATTTTTTTTGAAACCTCCTTTTAGAATTGTGGAGGTAGGGACCACCCGATCTTGAAATCTCCTTTTTGAATTATAGTATTTGGGACCACCCGAAACATTCTTTATTGTGGGAAAATCCCTTGTAATCCTCTCATTTAATTGTGCCAACGTAATTCAATTTATTGAACCATTTAATTGTAACAACCTATATTAATTTGATAAACTTATTTTAATATGTTGGATCCTCATTTCCTTGTTGGAAATCGTTGGAAAAGGAGAGTTGGGAGAACCATGGAGAACTAGGAAGAACTTTCTATAATGAAGAACCACCCCCAACGAAGAATGAGGAACCGACCCTGAGCCTCGATCATATGCATCTTTCAGAAGCGATGAACTCCGATGTTCTTCAACGACTTCGTATTCCTCCTCGTGCCACATCCCTCAGAAAATCGAGTTAGGGGTTTGTTATTAATATGATTTAATTTTATTGATTATTCATATCCTTAATTCAAGATGATTATATCAAAACGAACATGCCCATAATCTCGTACATAAACCTTTCTCATTTTTCTTTTTGTTCTTCGTGTGTTCTTCGTGCATTCTTCAACGCCAAATATTTATTGATGCTGCAAACACAAAGTTTCTCTAAGAGCAATATATGGAAATAGATCCCTCGATGCAAGGATTGTGAATATGAAATTGATTAATTTTTCAGGCTTGGAATGAAGCCGAAGTGGCTCATGGAATAAGGAAGCAGCCGACACCCTGCCGGTCGCGAGGGAGGAAGGGCAGCGCGCATCCGCGCCGCCGGTTGTGAAGGAAGCTGCAGCCCGTCGGTCGCGGCAGAGCAGGGTGGTAGCTAGAATCTATCCGGCTGCATGGAATAGTGACGGAATGTGTCCGTGCCACTGGTGGAGCAGGAGGTCGTGGCTGTTAGGCCGTAGTGGAGGTTGGAGGGCAGCTAACCCCCATCCGACCGCAGGTGGATAACGGCGTCGTTGCGCCACTAGATAGAGAACCGGCTAGCCATTCTGGCTGGCTGAGGTGCATCGTAAAGGACTGTTGAATGGTACCTCATGCCAGAAGGGTGACCGAATAGCCAACAGGCCGTTCGGATAACCGAGGTGGGAACCTCCCCCCAGGGTTGCAGCTAGGGCAGACCACCTGCCCACCATGGGCCACACTTCAGGCCATCCAGCGGGTCGCACTGCAGGCCGCGTCAATGGGTCATGCCCTACGCGGGCCAGGCTGGTCCACCCCCTTCACAGGCCAGGCCAGACCATGTCCTAGGGGGCTAGGCCCGCTGAGGCTGAGGCCATCCGAGCCGGACCCGGGCCCATCAGAACCCAGTTTCTCCTTTTTGGCCATAACTTGAGAATCAGACGTCCATTTGACAAACTGTCTACGGCACCAAAATCCTTGGATTGAGATGGTCCATTTTTTATACTCCACTTGAGTTTTGGATAATTTTGGAGTATGGCTAGGTTGGATCAAACACTGAATCCATCCAGGCCCTCAGAGCGGAAATGGTAAAAACTTACAGACAGAGTGTCCAATTGACGAGTTGTCTGTTGGGTTGGGTCCCTTTTGACATGACGTACCTTTAGGATAATGTTTCATGGAACTTCAGGATTGTTGAGGTATGGATGATGGCTTGGGGAGTGTTTCTCCCAAGCGTGCTATGTGAGGAACCCTACGACAGGCTGAGATCTGGCGACTGCTGACCATTACGACTCAGAGTGACTTGACAGGCCTAGTGGGGAGAACCTCTATGTGATGCGGCAGACCCACGGTGGGGAGTACCTCTCTGTGATGCGGCAGACCCATAGTAATCAACAGGAGGAGTATCTCCGTAGGCCCTAAGGGGAAGTGCCTTTGTGTGATGCGGGAGACCCATGGTGGGGTGCGCCTATGTGCGACATGGTAGACCCAGAGTACTCAACAGGTGGAGTACCTCAGCAGTCCAAGATTAGTGGGAAACGATTCTGTGTGATGCAGTAGGCCCACTGTACTTGAGATAGGATGAGTTCTCCAGCATCCGAGGTGTTCGACGATTGACTGGGGATGTTACTTATTTCTACCCCTAGAATAAATCTTGGTGTGATCTGTCTTTACTTTGCGCTTGTGATTGAGGTTATGCTATGTGATAATTCACCTTCGTGGTGTTACCTTCTTGGTATACTTCCCACATGCATGATATGATTATAGCTTCATAACATAGGTATATGTATGGCCATATACCTAAGTAGAGTTGGGTTCTTTCTTTTTGGTCTTTCCTTTGTGGAACTCTAGGTGACCTATGGGGTATCGGGGTCCCTACTGAGTATCATTTTACTCACCCCGGCATGGGACACGCCTGCACCTTGTTGTGTTTGGTGATGACGATGGACAACTTTGACTGAGGAAGAGGGTATCGGGACTAGAGGTAACACAGAGGTGGACTTTAAAAGAGGTGTACTGTATAGACGACCATTCAAGAGTTGTACCTACCCTTGAGGTATGATCCTTGGCGGGTGTTCATAGGAGTTGTTTTCAGTTTTACTTGTACATTTCAGTTTACTTCTACTCTACGTTTGGGCTTGTATTCTGGCCCCTTTTACTTTCTATACACACCCTGTTTACTATATAGTATTACTTTGAGCTTATATCCTGCTTTATGACTAGTTTTGTGAGTTTACAGTTTATAAAGGCAATGCCTTCCCGTTTCTAGGAAATACACCTTTCAGTAAGCTGTCCAAGATTAGTGGGAAGCACCTCTGTGTGACATGGCAGGCCCACTATACTCAATAGAGGAGGATTTATCTAGCATTCGAGGTGTTCGATGATGTTACTGGTGATATTACTTGTTTCTACCCATAGAATAAATCCTTCTGTGAGTTTTCTTTACTTTGTGCTTGTGATTGAGGTCGTGATATGTGATACTTCACCTTCATGGTGTTACCTTCGTGGTATACTTCCCACATGTATGAGATGAGTATATCTTGATAACTTAGGTATATTTATGGGCATATACCTAAGAAGATTTGGGTTATTGCTTTGTAATATTTCCTTTGTGAAACTCTAGGAGACCTACGGGGTCTCAGGGTCCCTACTGAGTATTGTTTTACTCACCCATGCATGGGATACGCCCGCACGTTGTTGTTTTTGGAGAAAAAGATGGACAATTCTGACTAAGGATGAGGGTATTAGGACTGGAGGTAGCTCGAAGGTGGTCTTTAGATGAGGCGTACCACAAAGATGATCGTTCGAGTGTTGTACCTACACTTTAGGTAGGATAATTGGTGGGTGTTCCAAGGTGTTGTTTTCAGTTTTACTTGTACTTTTCAGTTTACTTGTACTTTACAGTTGGTCTTGTATTATAGCCCCTTTTACTTTCTGTACACACCCTGTTTACTATATAGTTTTACTTTGATCTTGTATCCTACTTTGTGCTTAGTTGTGTGAGTTTATAAGTTATAAAGGAAATGCCTTATCGTTTCTAGGGAATACACCCTTTGGTGATAGTCTCCAACCCATAGCCTATGGAAGGTGGGATTGGGGTATTCATGACATGAACCCTGAGGGATGGATCGTGTCATAAAAAGTGTTTTTCTCGTCTCATTGTTACTTACGTGAGATATATGCCTTGTTCACAACTTTTCCCTTGTGTGTGGTGTATGTACTTACATTGATATATCATATCATGATTATTATTAATATTATGATATTACAAGTTTTTTTTAATGTTATTACTTCATAGTTATTATGATTTAAATGTTTCAATGTGGTATGGGACACTTTAGAATGTTTAAATATTATTTTCCTCAATATTTTTTCAATGGTCTCATTTAAAAGTATCTTAATCTATGTAAGCATACTTTGTCAAATATTATAATAAATATGGATATTTTGATAATTAATATTGTTCATTAATTGAATATATGTATGAATAAGGATTTTTACTTGTAGTGATGGGTGAGACCTTTTATAGCCCCTTGATGCATCGACAAGTCACATGAGAAAAAATAGTTGGCGACAAGCCCTTAAAGTTTGTTTCCAAACATAATCAAACAGGTATGTACCCACATAATTATACCATTTATTATTTTATAATGGTTCACATGTCAGATACATGAAATCCCATAATTAATCATTTTCTTCTTTTAGTATTTAGTTATCATTATCCTGAGGATTTTTACAGTGAAAAAAATCTATGGATTCATTTTCATTATTATTTTATTGATTGAAATGAGTTTTATAGTTATTAAACATTCCATAAATATTATAATTACTGATTCAAGTTTTATTCCGCTGTTACTAACCCTTACTGAGAATTTTATCTCACCCTTTCATTTATTTTCCTTCCCTAGGTTATGAAGAAGAGATCATTTAATAAGTTTTCAAGGATGCAGTTTTTGTTATGTATTATTTTACTTTCTTTTTTCCAATGTAAAATGGGATCCATGTATATATATAGTAATTCAATACTACTAAACTGATAAATCCTTGGTGATGTGATCTCTTGTATCTCTGCCATTGTAATAAAAAGACCACCAACTCTGGGCTACTGGGGTCAGGGTAGTTAACTGTTGGATTATATTAACACCATGAGATTATTCAATCATACCACCAGGATTAAAATACATTATTCACTTCTTATAACATGAACCATAAAACCATATATATTCACTAATATTCATTTCTACATTGAATAAACATCATAAAATTTTTTCACAACTATCAAATTCTTGAATTTCTAAAGAATTTCTAAACTCTTCTTTATCCCACCAAAGAATCATTCAACTTTACTTTTGGAGGATATGATAACAAAAAAGGAATATTGTGAATTTATTGTGAATTTTTCTTCACATTCCCCAATTGATTCATTATCTTTTTTAAGGATAAGTAAATAACCCCACATTTTTTAGTTGAATGGTGTGAGGAAAATATTTATCAATTTGTTTTATAAAATACCTTCCACTTCATTGCTTCCATATCCTCCTTGGGATTTTTATTTTTGAAAAATTTGTAACTTTTATTAGCATTTCATTACATATGATAAACATAAAGTAATACCTTATTTAACTTAGCGAATTGATGTAGAAATAATCTCCTTTTAATGGAGTTGATCAATTGTTTCGTAATTAAAGGATTTGATGCTCTTTGAAAGTATGAGAAATTTTTCAAATAATGTTCTCAATTAGAACATTCAATTTATTAGAGGATTTTTGTTTTTTCCACTAATTTAATTATATATTCAATGGAAGCATTAACTAAGAAATTATTTCTATGAACTTTCTGAATCTTACTCCCATTGTCCTGGTAGCATCATTTCTGATTACATCACATTGCCCCTCACATTGGTTGTTCACTCAGTTCCTCCTATTCTCAGTCACTAACTAAAATAATGGGGCAAATTATGGTTGAGAATTTTAAAAATAATAAAAACATAAATGTTACACTATTAAAATTTTAAGGGATAACTCATAAATGACTTATATTCATTAAAATAAGAATTTAAATGCCTTAATTTATGTTTTCTATGATCTATTTCTTAATATAAGTTCTTATGAATTTTTTTTCAATTCATGATTTTTCATAAAAATCCTATGAATTTAAATAATTCTATTCCCTAGTAGTGTCAATCCAGGTTGTAATAGGGCTCGTTTTTGTGCACCCAGTGACAATTGATTCTAGCCTAATGTAACCTTTTTAGGGTTATTTCCCCTAGGTAAAACGGTCCTAGAGTGACATCGATTTACAGATTCCAAACAGGGGTGTTTTGGATTGGAAACCACTAACTCTATACATTACTAAAATGTATAGAAATATTCCTATGTTTAGTAAAATACCTATGGATTTTACTATGGTTTTCTAATCCTAATCCCAAAAATAAATAAAATTTATTATGATACCAATAATGAAAAACCATATATAAACACACATTAATTAATAATTTATTACATAAAGGTACACATAATACAATCCCAAAAGATCATGTGACCTAGTGTATTAAAAAAATTAGGTACATAGAACAATAACTTTAACATGTATACAATGAAATATTTAAAACTCCATAACATGCCCTTAAAATTACTTTTCTATTCTAAAACTTCATGAGATAACCTGGGGACATACATAAGAAAGTGGTGTGATATAAAGACTGGTAATTGAATAAATAAAGAAAAACATAAGGTAAATACATACATATGATACAATACATATATCAAGGTAACATAATAAGGATATGAACCATAATACTAAACAATTTGGAATAATATAAGATTATAACATAATGGAAACATCGGAATGTGGAAACATATAAAAAATAACCTCTTAAATATAATTCAATGATAACAATAGAGACATCATAACATATAATGATTAGGATAACCTCATATGAATCATAAATGGTATCTAATAAGATAAAAAAATTACCCAATGCATTGGAGGGCTATGTAATTTTGGGCCCACCCGTCACATTCACATCATGTACATGCATAAGTTTGCCACATAGATCATACAACATAAAAATTTATTTTATCCATTTTAATCTCAAGATTAAGGAGTGAGAATTAAATACTTTTGCATCTCAAATAATGTAAGGATAGTTACATCTAGTTTAATACACATGAATGGAAATGGGGATTAGTATTTACTATTGAAATTTTTGGTATGGAAAATCATAGGATAATTTTGACAACAAATCAGGGGATGAAAAAGATTCATGGAAGGGTTTAATGAGATTGAAAGGTGTCCCTAATCACATATAAATAATAAATATAGTAAGAGGATATCTAAAAATATATTCTAACAAAATCAATTGTAAATAAAAAAGGCATAATACAAAAAAGGTTCTTGAATAAAGAGGAGAAGGAGAGGATCCCTTACCTTGAGAGGGTTTTTCAAAAAGATTGAGAGGTGATTATGAAGTGATTCCAGAAACATTGGGAGGGATATGAATAATGAAAAGAAAATTAACATTGTTATATAAGGTTTTTTAGTGTAGTATAATGGTAGTTTTGGTGGATTATTATATCTAAAGAGAGGGGAATTCTTTATTAATTTCCAAACAAGGTTCTTGGACTCTATTTGAGAAATTAATCAAAACCACAAACCATACCATGGGTTTATCCCATGATGTCTACCAAATGGAAGTTGTTTTTATTATTTTATATGTCTAGGAACTGAAATAATTTAAATAATAACGTTTTTCATGTGGAAGTGAGCCATGTTCCTAAATAATTAATTTTAAAACCATAAAATATAATATAGGTTTTGAAGGGTTCATTAAGGGTTTATAAAATTAATAAATTAACTTAAAAACACAATATATTAAAATGGAAGCATAATTCAGGATGTGGATACTCTTTATAGTATTAATTAAATAACTCTAGGTATTTTATGATTTCATAATACACACTATATATTTATATAGTATTTATTTTTTACGCAAAAATTCGACTGCCACTGAAAATTATGAAAAAATAACTTTTGGTTAATTTAGACATGCTAATTTCAAAAATAATATTTATTTTATCAAAATAATATTTATTTTATCAAAATATTTTTAGAAATATTCAAATTTTAAATTTTGAATCAAAAGTTAGAATTTATTAAAACATTTACATTTTTACGACTATAGAAAACTTCTGACCATTATAAAAATTACATTTTACTTAATACAATTGAAACATAATTTATATTTAATTAAATATTATTTAATAAAAATATTTTATTTAAAAAATATTTATTTAAAAAATATTGAATTCATTAATAAGAGTTTCTCGATTCAAACTATATATTTCCCAAAAAAACAATTTGAGTTTCATCACATCAAAATAGAGTTTTTATAGAACTTATTATTTAATCATTTATAAATTAATAATAAAATGGTATCAATATAATTATTATGTTAAAAATAAAAATAAAAAAATCCATACTCTTATGGTATAGATACATAATCCCTTATTACACCAACGTACACGATAATGGTAAGGTGTGTGATGCTAGTAATTTCATTGGGTGGTTCAGCAAACATGGTTTTGGTCGTGATCTGGATAAGCTTCAACTTATCTTGTTAATGGTTTCCCTCATGCTTTAGTAATTGAATCTTAGCATGGGATTGTTCAAGGGAAAATCACATTTTTGACATCTTTCTTGGGAATTATATTAATTGGGATTCATATGGTATGATCCTACTTGTTGAGGCTAACACTTCATTCATTAATGTCTATCAGACATCATTATAACACTTAATGTATATTAATCATAATAGTCACTATAAAACATCAATATTATCAATGGTTATGATTATTAATAGTAATTGAATTCTGATGGGATATGAATTATAATTGTATAAAATAACCAAAGTAGTGTATGTGTTTTCTCAACTACAATGCTTAATAAGGAATTTATTAATTTGAAAAGGTAATTTAATTCACAAAATTTCATGTCATTGTATCCATGTCCTTTATGTCCTTAATATTATTTGAGATATTCTCCCTTTAAATTTTTATTTAGAAATTAAATGGGAAGTGTGGTATTAGATAAGTGTGGGGGGGGAAGAAAGTAACTTTGGACATAAATATCTTTTTATTCATTTCTATATCAATTTATAAGGGTTTTTACCTCATATAAATTGAATCAATGTTATCAAAAATCATTTTCCATAATCACATTGTGAAATTTTACATGTTGTTTTCTTAGGTTGTTATATTTTTAGAGTGTTTTAGGTAGAAAAACATGATTTCCAATACTTTTTTACTAATAATTAAATACCATGTTTATTATTGGGGATTCCATGTGTTCTAAAAGTAATGTAATTAGATAATTTCTTATTGAATTTACCTTAATTTCTATGAAAATTATGCTTTTGAACTATAGAAAATATTTGTAAAGGAAAACGAGTATAGTGGAATAAAAATAATAAAAAGATGAAATTATAATTTTGATATTGAACATAGATATACCACCCATGGTGATTTATTATCACCTTTAAGTCCTCCCAAAATATATATGGATATATTATATGAATTAGAGTAGAACAAGGGGTTCGTAACTAACATAGAAGTAATAATTTTTCATTATAAAAATATGTTTGTTTTTATTTTGCATCAAATAATAGTTTAATAGACCTATGATGGAAAAACCTATAAAACCTATAGATTTTATATGTATTCCATTTAAACAAATTTGAATTTTTCAATATGTTTATTTACATTTAATCCCATGTCTCAATGAACCATGATGTATTATAACATTTAAATCACAACTATTGGATTAGAAGGTATAAATTATAAGGCCACAGCCTTAAACCTTACTTAATATTGAATTAAACGAACAATTCACGTTGAGGATCTTTTCAGGTTTAGAGTTTTAGAGAATTAGAACATAACTATTACATCTCAAAAGATTACAAAGTAGTCACTTCTACTAAGTTTCCATAATAAAAAAAAAACTCTTAAAAAGAAACGTGTCTAGTTCCATGTTTGATATAGGATGAAATTCCCTTGATCTCATCCTTGACCTTATTCCACATTAAGTCCTGTGAAAACATTTCAAAAAAAACTTGGGGTGAGCATAAAAATCTCAGTAAGGGATACAGAAAGAATGAAAACTGTTAGTTTTTCAAACATCAAGTAAACCATATATACTCTATCAAAGTAATACCTTCACCTTCATGAAGTAGTAAAAACTCTTCACTGAATAAAGTATCATTACTTACCTTTTTGTAACCAAAGGATTACCATAAAACCCATAAAAAGAACACATAACATATATAAAGGTAACTTGGGACATAAACATACTTAAGTGGAATAACCATACGGTCGACTTCCACACATATCACTTAATGGAATAGCCATACGGCCAATTTCCATACATACTTAATGGAATAGCCATACGGCCGACTTCCATACCCAATGCATTGGAGGTTATAACGTAACCACCCATCCTGGTATTCAAGGCACCACCCGTCATATTGTTTATAACGTAACCACCCGTTAAAATGTATAAGTACCAGTATAAAATCATAAAACATAAAACCAATATAAAGGAATGATAACATTTCCACATTTCAATCAGAATATATCATAAATATATTGACATAATAGAATCCTTTTTCAAAAGAATTTTCAATACCAAAATACATAAAAGAGTATATGGTATTTATTTTATTCTAAAAACATTACGGCTTGTTGAGAAAGCCAAAGACCAAATAATACTCGCGGCGGCGGAAAAGGCCGTTGTTGCCGCGTACGTTAAAAGAAACATTCCTTTTTGTCGTTTTTTAAAACACTTCGTAGAAAAATATTCATTTTGTATAAAAGTAAAAGTCAAAGGGGTTTATACACCGTATAAAAGAAAGTTGTGTATAAAACGAAATATGCCTCAATGAAAGGAGATTGAGACGAAGTCCCTTACCTCGGGTCCGACTTGACTCGATCGTTCTTTAACGTCCTGAATAATAAACTTGAGTTAATTTATACTTGATTAAGAACCTTTTTAAATTTCATTATTCCTTTTATATCACTTATTGCCATGTTATAAACATTATGTAACCATTTAAGTTAATAATGTTTGTTTTCTCAATATTTGGTTCTTAAGTCGAAAGTGGACTTCTTACAATTACATGTTGTTCGTGTGGTAAAAGGTTCTTTATATCCAGAATGAAATTCCCGATTTGGATATAATATGTATCATATATATCCATCATATACATGTATTTATAATATTACATAATCATTTAGGGGTAATAAATGAAATGCACCGTTCATGGTGACGGTAAGTCGTACGTACGCATGAACGCTACATTCATTTCTTTGTCATATTAATGGAATTAAAACTAAATGAGAGGTATGTATATTTTAATTCAAGAATTATATTCATCATTTAGATATATCATTAATTATATATATCCATTATATACATGTACTTTTAATAGTACGTTACATTTGGGGATAAGAAATGAAATGCACCGTTCATGGAGATGGTAAGCCGTACGTACACATGAACGCTACTTTCATTTCTATCTCATACTTTAATGTAAAGAAATAATAATGATATAGAGTTATATTATAATTCCAGTATAACATCATATATAATAACTTTAAATCCATCCTTTACACGTCCCACATACGGCATTAACGAATCACATCACTTTGAGGGGGCGGTAGTCCGCACTTCCTTAAATGAAGAAATCGTGTTTACCCATAATGGAAACCATAAAGGTATGCCCAAAATAAAAAATACAGAAGCATAAAGAAAAAATAAACATATTATATATCATATATAAAAATAGTGACATCATAATGGCCACCTTTGAAGGTGTTAAATGAGTATTGAACAATCATCGTTTCGGGAGGCAGAATTTCGCCATCCACGGAAACCGTATGTTCTTTAACCATTTGATGTAGTTTTGTGAGAGTGTAGCTCAAATAAATCTTATAACAACATCCTAGTATATTGAAGATACTTTTTTTTTACAAAAGAAGTAAATAAAAAGAGTTTAGGGGGTTGGAGAAGCAAAATAAAACAAATGAACATGAGAGAATGAATTACCTTTAAAAGTGTAACTCCTTTTGATTTGAGCCTCAAGGCTTCCTTTGAAAGGATTATTCCCAAAGGGAATCCTCTAGGATGAGGAGAGGGATGTGGAGAGAGTAATTGGGCAGGAGTTGGACAATCCAAAGGCTTGAGGAGTGTGTGAAATGAGGTAGAGGTGGGGGCCTTTTATAAGAGGAGAGGAGGGGCACTTTTGGAAACCATGAAACTATTATTTTATTTGAAAATGTGTTTCGGTTTTAAAAGGTCCCACATTGATTTAATTATTGGATAAGGTGATAAAGGTTCTAAATCCACCCATCCAATAAGTTTTCGACATGTGTAGTTTATAGATTTTACATTATCTTTCCATTTTATTTAAATCGTCAAATAATGATGTCATCGCTGCATCATTATTATGTCATAAATAATTTAATTTATTTAATGTCTAAAAATTATAAAAAAAATACTATGATGTAGAAAATCTTTGTAGCTTTCCAATTACTATTTATAATCCAAAATCTGATCTTTATAACCCCATGTAAAAATTGTTTTCGTAAAACATATTATGTTTGTGTCATTTTTACTTTTACATTAAATAAAAAGTTATTTATGTCATTTCCCAACCAAAGTGTCTCCATGGGGTCCCCAAGTTGACTCATGTCCTGTCTTGGTCGGCCATGACACAACCAATGAGGGTAGGACATGTGTCAAGATCATATTATTTTATTAAATCATTATTTTTACCTTAAACTACACTAATTATCACTAATCGCGATTAAAAACTTAATAAGTTACTATTCACCAAAAAATTATTTTAATCTCATTGAACCACATTTTACTTCTTAATGACAACCATTTATGTCGGATTTTTGAAATTTAAAACACAGTGATGGAAAAATTTCATTTAAACGGAAAATCAGTCTTTATAAGTACCACTCAGTGGTTTTACTATTCATCAAAAATTGAAGTTTTTCAGAAAATTACCAAAAATTCACCCTAAGCTATATTTGATATTACGAATTCAAAAATGAAGTCTATTTTACAAAATGAAAAACATATAAGTCAAATTAATTAATTTAATAATTAATTCCCGCTGTCAAAGCAAATAGCGTGTTTTTATGAAACAATAAGTATAAAAAGATTGACACTAGTTTAAGTCCGGTTTCAAAGTGAAATTAATTCCAACGACCACTATTGGATTTAATGGTAAAAATATTTTCTAATTTCACTTTAAAACCAATTCAAAAGATAATATAATCATATAAATAAATTAGATTAAAAAGAGTTTTTGAATTAAAATACAACATTTTACACTATTCATTAAAAAAATGAACTTTATCAGAAAGGTACCAAAAATTTACACAAAGTAAATTTTGATGTCCCGATTCTAAAGAAGAGTTATATTTGGTCCAATAGAATTTATAAGATAGATCAAAACTATATTTAATGAAGGTTCTCCGTCAAAATGTGATAAGTGGACCTTTCGTGAAAATTAGGGTATAAATGCCTAAAATTGAACTCTTTCTGTATTTTAAGCCTTTATCTTTTATTGGGTAAATGTAAAAACATTTAAAAACATATATAATCATATTTTAGTTATTTCTATCCATTTTTTCCAGTACAACGGCTACTCGTTAACTAACATTTAAAATAATATTATTTTATTACTTGTGTGCAACGTATGTTTTCAAAGAAACTCATCGTTGCGTACCGAGTACGCTATCGAACGTAGAAACCCCTTTTAATTAAAATTAATATTTAATTCATAAATATTAATAAATATGAAAATTCTTTATTCTTTATTTACCTGGGATGTTACATCCTTCCCCCCTTTTGGGAATTGTGTCCTCAGAATTTTATTCACTTATCAAAATAAGTGGGGGTATTTATCCCTTATAGTATTTTCAGATTCCCACGTTGCCTCTTCAATCACATGGTTTTTCCACAAAACCTTTACCTGATGAATCACCTTATTCCGTAACACCTGCTCCCTGTGGTCAAGAATCTGGACTGGTTATTTTTCATAAGATAGGTTCTCCTCCAGCTGAACTACCTCTGGACTCAAAACATGAGATGGATCTGGCATATACTTCCTCAACATTGAAACATGAAAAACACTGTGTACCTGAGATAAACTCGGAGGTAAAGCCACCCGGTATGCAACTGATCCAACTCTCTCCAGAATTTCATACGGTCCAATAAACCTTGGGCTCAGCTTTCCTTTCTTACCAAATCTCATCACACTTTTCCAAGGAGAAACCTTGAGAAAAACATGATCACCAACCTCGAAAGATAGATCCTTCCTCCGGTTATCCGCATAACTCTTCTGCCTACTCTGAGTTGTTCTCATGTGCTTCTGAATCAACTGAACTTTTTATACCATCTCTTCTACCAATTCTGGTCCCATCAGCTTCCTTTCACCCACTTCATTCCAAAATGCTGGAGTTCGACATTGCTTCCCATATAATGCCTCAAATGGTGCCATCTGCATACTGGAATGAAAACTGTTATTATAAGAAAACTCAACCAAAGAAATATGTTGGTCCCAACTTCCCTGATAATCCATCGAACAAGCTCGTAGCATATCCTCCAAGGTCTAAATTGTTCGTTCTGACTGCCCATCTGATTGAGGATGAAAAGTTGTACTAAAATGTAATTATGTACCCAATGACATCTGAAGGTCTTTCCAAAAGTTAGATGTGAACCTGGGATCACGATTAGATACAATGGAGAGAGGAACTCCATGTAACCTGACTATCTCTTTAAGATACAAATGGGAAAGTTGATCTAGAGAGAAAGTATCTCGTATAGAAAGGAAATGAGCAGATTTGGTCAAGCGATCAATAATAACCCAGATTGCATTATTACCTCGAGATGTCCTCGGTAATCCCACAACAAAGTCCATGGATATGTTTTCCCATTTCCACTCTGGCACTGTTAAAGGCTGAAGCATCCCTTTCGGTAACTGCCGCTCTGCTTTAACCTGTTGACATGTCAAACACTTCAAAGTAAAATCAGCAATATCTCTTTTCATTCCATCCCACCAGTAATACTCCTGCAGATCTCTGTACATCTTAGTACTACCCAGATGAACTGAAAACGGGGAACTATGAGGCTCACATAACAACTCATTCTTCAACTGTGAATCAAAAGGCACACATAACCTCTTCTCAAACCTCAAAACACAAACACAAACTTATTCAAGAACTCATGGAAAATTTTATTCATAAGGTCCATGAATACAGCAGGTGCATTGGTTAACCCAAAAGGCATAACTACAAATTCATAATGGCCATATCTAGTACAGAACGCAGTCTTCGGAACGTCTGCTTCTTTTACTTTCAACTGATGGTACCCTGACCTCAAGTCAATCTTCGAAAAATACTGAGCTCCTTGGAGCTGATACCACTTCATTAGATGGCCCAACATCTGCTGAAGTTGTTGCAAAGGATTTCACCACCCCTTTCTGCTTGTAGTCTAGCTGCATTCCCCCAATTGAGTTCTTCATTGGACACTCGTTTGCATAATGACCCATTTCATTACACTTAAAACATCTTACCGTTGGCTTTTCATTTCCTGCTTGATCATCTTCCTTACAGTTACGAGCAATATGACCAGACTTACCACACCGAAATCACTTACTAGACTTGGATAAACATTCTCCAAGATGCATTTTACCACACTTCTCACAGGATGGATATTTGGTTTTCTTACCTCCTTGCTTCTTTGATGAATTCTTCCCCTTTGCCTGCCAACTAGACCTCTTATTCTGTTGTTTGTCATAGAACACCTGATCATCGACAAACTCCATTTCCACCTTCTCTGCACATCGAACAAGTTTTTCATAACTTTTGAACTCACGAGAAGCTAAAGACCTTCGATACTTTGGCTTTAACCCTGAGTAAAAATGCTTTATTTTACTATCAAGGTCTCGTATGAAGTTTGGAGCTTACCTTGCCAATCGAGTGAACTTTTCTTCATAAGCAGCCACTGAATCATCCTCCTGCCTCAATTCTAGGAACTGTTTTTCCATCCTAAGACGAACCACCTTTGGAAAATATTTCTCAAGAAACATACCTTTGAATTCTTCCCAGTGAAGATCCTCAATCTCATCACTATCCCTTATATTTTTCACCATCGACCACCACTGATCAGCTTCACCTTCAAAACGGTAAACAACAAGACTAACCTTTTGATGTTCTGAACACCCCATGACATCAAAAATCTTCTCCAGTGCTTTAATCCACCCTTCAGCTTGCATAGGGTCAGATGATCCTCTGAATGATGGGGGATGTTTCCTCATGAAATGTTCCACCACTGACATGTTCCTCTGCGGTTGATCTGGCTGATCTCGTGCATGGATACCACCACTATTTATAGCCTGAGTCAACTGTGCCATCACTGCAACAAACTGTTCAGTTCCGATTCCGACCATCTCAGGTTTCTGATTTGGAAGGTTATCTTCCTCCGGATGTCGTCCCAACATAGCTGCTTTGTTTCCTCTGCGGAAAACCATTCTGAACACAGAAATATCTTAGGCGAAGCAACATGGTAATCTGTAAATGCTATATCATTTCAATCATATTATAATTTAACACTTTTCTAACTCGTAAAGTTGTCTAAACCGACCTTTGATACCAACTATAAGGCCCCTGCCTTAAACCTTACTTAATATTGAATTAAACGAATAATTCACGTTGAGGATCTTTTCAGCTTTAGAGTTTTAGAGAATTAGAACATAACTATTACATTTCAAAAGATTACAAAGTAGTCACTTCTACTAAGTTTCCATAATAAGAAAACTCTTAAAAAGAAACGTGTCTAGTTCCATGTTTTATATAGGATGGCATTCCCTTGATCCCATCCTTGACCTTATTCCACATTAAGTCCTGTGAAAACATTTCAAAAAAAACTTGGGGTGAGCATAAAAAGCTCAGTAAGGGATACAGAAAGAATGAAAACTGTTAGTTTTTCAAACATCAAGTAAACCATATATAATCTATCAAAGTAATACCTTCACCTTCATGAAGTAGTAAAAACTCTTCACTGAATAAAGTATCATTACTTACCTTTTTGTAACCAAAGGATTACCATAAAACCCATAAAAAGAACACATAACATATATAAAGGTAACTTGGGACATAAACATACTTAAGTGGAATAACCATACGGTCGACTTCCACACATATCACTTAATGGAATAGCCATACGACCAATTTCCATACATACTTAATGGAATAGCCATACGGCTGACTTCCATACCCAATGCATTGGAGGTTATAACGTAACCACCCGTCCTAGTATTCACGGCACCACCCGTCATATGGTTTATAACGTAACCACCCGTTAAAATGTCCAAGTACCAGTATAAAATCATAAAACCTAAAACCAATAAAAAGGAATGATAACATTTCCACATTTCAATCACAATATATCATAAATATATTGACATAATAGAATCCTTTTTCAAAACCATTTTCAATACCAAAATACATAAAAGAGTATATGGTATTTATTTTATTCTAAAAACATTACGGCTTTTTGAGAAAGCCAAAGAACAAATAATACTCGCGGCGGCAGAAAAGTTCGTTGTCACCGCGTACGTTAAAAGAAACATTCCTTTTTGTCGTTTTGTAAAACGCTTTGTAGAAAAAGATTCCTTTTGTATAAAAGTAAAAGTCAAAGGGGTTTATACACCGTATAAAATAAAGTTGTGTACAAAACGAAATATGCCTCAAGACAAGAAGATTGAGATGAAGTCCCTTACCTTGGGTCCGACTTGACTCGATCGTTCTTTAACGTCCTGAATAATAAACTTGAGTTAATTTATACTTGATTAAGAACCTTTTTAAAGTTCATTATTCCTTTTATATCACTTATTGCCATGTTATAAACATTATGTAACCATTTAAGTTAATAATGTTTGTTTTCTCAATATTTGGTTCTTAAGTCGAAAGTGGACTTCTTACAATTACATGTTGTTCGTGTGGTCAAAGGTTCTTTATATCCAAAATGAAATTCCCGATTTGGATATAATATGTATCATATATATCCAGCATATACATGTATTTATAATATTACATAATCATTTAGGGGTAAGAAATGAAATGCACCGTTCATGGAGACGGTAAGTCGTACGTACGCATGAACGCTACTTTCATTTCTTTGTCATATTAATTGAATTAAAACTAAATGAGAGGTATGTATATTTTAATTCCAGAATTATATTCATCATTTAGATATATCATTAATTATATATATCCATTATATACATGTACTTTTAATAGTACATTACATTTGGGGATAAGAAATGAAATGCACCGTTCATGGAGACGGTAAGCCGTACGTACGCATGAACGCTACTTTCATTTCTATATCATACTTTAATGGAAAGAAATAATAATGATATAGAGGTATATTATAATTCCAGTATAAAATCATATATAATAACTTTAAATCCATCCTTTACACGTCCCACATATGGCATTAACGAATCACATCACTTTGAGGGGGCGGTAGTCCGCACTTCCTTAAATGAAGATATCGTGTTTACCCATAATGGAAACCATAAAGGTATGCCCAAAATGAAAAATACAGAAACTTAAAGAAACAATAAACATATTTTATATCATATATAAAAATAGTGACATCATAATGGCCACCTTTGAAGGTGTTAAATGAGTATTGAACAATCATCGTTTTGGGAGGCAGAATTTCACCATCCACGGAAACCGTATGTTCTTTAACCATTTGATGTAGTTTTGTGAGAGTGTAGCTCAAATAAATCTTATAAAAACATACTAGTATATTGAAGATACTGGTGTTGTTACAAAATAAGTAAATAAAAAGAGTTTAGGGGGTTGGAGAAGCAAAATAAAACAAATTAACATGAGAGAATGAATTACCTTTAAAAGTGTAACTCCTTTTGATTTGAGCCTCAAGGCTTCCTTTGAAAGGATTCTGCCCAAATGGAATCCTCTAGGATGAGGAGAGGGATGTGGAGAGAGTAATTGGGCAGGGGTTGGCCGAGACAAAGGCTTTAGGAGTGTGTGAAATGAGGTAGAGGTGGGGGCCTTTTATAAGAGGACAGGAGGGGCACTTTTGGAAACCATGAAACTATTATTTTATTTGAAAATGTGTTTCGGTTTTAAAAGGTCCCAAATTGATATAATTCATGTATAAGGTGATAAGGGTTCGAAATCCACCCATCCAATAAGTTTTTGTCATGTGTAGTTCATATATTTTACATTATCTTTCCATTTTATTTAAATCGTCAAATAATGATGTCATCGCTGCATCATTATTATGTCATAAATAATTTAATTTATATAATGTCTAAAAATTATAAAAAAATACTATGATGTAGTAAATATTTTTAGATTTACAATGACTATTTATAATCAAAAATATGATCTTTATAACCCCATTTAAAAATTGTTTTCGTAAAACATATTATGTTTGTGTCATTTCTACTTTTACATTAAATAAAAAGTTATTTATGTCATTTCCCAACCAAAGTGTCTCCATGGGGTCCCCAAGTTGACCCATGGCTTGTCTTGGTCGGCCATGACACAACCAATGAGGGTAGGACATTTTTCAAGCTCATCTTATTTTATTAAAGCATTATTTTTACCTTAAACTACACTAATTACCACTAATCGCGATTAAAAACTTAATAAGTTACTATTCACCAAAAAATTATTTTAATCTCATTGAACCACATTTTACTTCTTAATGACAACCATGTATGTTGGATTTTTGAAATTCAAAACACAATGATGGCAAAATTTCATTTAAACGGAAAATCGGTCTTTATAAGTACCACTTAGTGGTTTCACTATTCATCAAAAATTGAAGTTTTTCAGAAAATTACCAAAAATTCACCCTAAGCTATATTTAATATTACGAATTCAAAAATGAAGTCTATTTTACAAAATTCAAAACATATAAGTCAAATTAATTAATTTAATAATTAATTCCCGCTGTCAGAGCAAATAGCGTGTTTTTATGAAATAATAAGTATCAAAAGATTGACACTAGTTTAAGTCTGATTTCAAAGTGAAATTAATTCCAACGACCACTATTGGATTTAATGGTAAAAATATTTTCTAATTTCACTTTAAAACCAATTCAAAAGATAATCTAATCATATAAATAAATTAGACTAAAAAGAGGTTTTGAATTAAAATACAACATTTTACACTATTTATTAAAAAAAATGAACTTTATCAGAAAGGTACCAAAAATTTACACAAAGTAAATTTTGATGTCCCAGTTCTAAAGAAGAGTTATATTTGGTCCAATAGAATTTATAAGATCGATCAAAACTATATTTAATGACGGATCTCCGTCAAAAGGTGATAAGTGGACCTTTTGTGAAAATTAGGGTATAAATGCCTAAAATTGAACTCTTTCCGTATTTTAAGCCTTTATCTTTTATTGGGTAAATGTAAAAACATTTAAAAACATATATAATCATATTTTAGTTTTTTCTATCCATTCCCGCCATTACAACGGCTACTCGTTAACTAACATTTAAAATAATATTATTTTATTACTTGTGTGCAACGTAAGTTTTCAAAGAAACTCATCGTTGCGTACCGAGTACGCTATCGAATGTAGAAACCCCTTTTAATTAAAATTAATATTTAATTAGTAAATATTAATAAATATGAAAATTATTTATTCTTTATTTACCTGGGATGTTACATAAATAGTATTAAAAAAATAATGATGTGTGTGCGTGTGTTTGTGTGTTTCACAATTAAAATGTGTTGATTGATTCCAAATAAATAATTTAAAATTTTCAATAAAATCATTTCATGTATAAAAGACATATTTTCCAAAGAAATGTAGTTTTCGATGTACTGTGTATTTTTATATAAAAATATATTTATCACAATTAAAAATTTATTTTAATGAAAATATTTTATAATTTACTAATAAAAATTAATTATCCGATGGTTATGAGTAATGATAAAATCATTTGAATGTAAAAAAGAGTTACTTTTAAAAAAATTATTTTTATGCATGCAATATATATTTATCCTAATAATTAAGATAAATAACAATTAGTAAATTACGATAATAAATTTGTTTGATTATATATTAATTAAAATATTTTAATATTCATAAAACAATTTTTATATATAATAAATTGAAATTATACATAGGTTTTTTCTTGAAAATGATTTTTTTTTAAAACGGTGTTTGTTGCGTTTTATATATTTACATTAAAATTAATTTATCACACATATATAAATATAATTTTTTAAAATTTGATTCAATATTTAGAATAAAAATTTTCAAATTTTGTAATGATTTCACTTTCAATTTTGGTCCTAATGAATGGTGAAATTTTGAAACTTTTGTTACTGTGGTAAAATTTAAAAGAGTTTAACATGGGGTTAAAATAAGAGATAAGAGTAAAAATGACACATAAGATTGTGGAAATAATATTTTATAAATATAACTTGAAGTTATATAACCTTACCTTATATTTCATGGCCTTTTCTTTCTACATAAAAAAGAAAATTCCTTTATATTATTAAAAATATTTAAGTAATTCTATGTGTGTCACTCCTGTCAATTACAAAAGGGAACATATTCTCAACCCTTATTAAAAACATTGATAACAATACTAATAAAATACCTATAAAAAACCTTTTTATCTCCCTTACCTTAATTATTTATATTATTTACATCTCCTAATATAATCTTTATAATTATTATAGAGTAAGCCGATGGAGGACTCCTAAAGAAGAGTTAATCATCGTACCTGACTATTTAAAAATTTATTTGTTATTATATATAATATAAATATTTTGTATCCATACTATAAAAATTAATAATATATCATAAATTTATTTAGATTCCATTACAATTATAGGATAATCATTTTCCATCTCTTTTTAATAAAGTGGGAAGTTAAAGTATCACTTGTTCATACTTACGAACTACCACCTCCATAGAGTGATGCGATTATTTTTCCATCAATACATCCCATGGATGATTATAATGTGGAATTAATAAATATATATTATATTTATGTTATAATTATTATTATGTAATGATATAATATTATCTAATTTCTTTACTTATTTCTTATTATAAAATGGAAGTAATATTAATGTGTATGTATGAACTACCATTTCAATGAGCGATATATATCATTTTAAATATATACATTTTATGGATAGTTATAATGTTATATAATGAATATTTATAATAATTAATATATTAATAATTTCTTTAAATTTTATAATAAGATTATTTCTTAGTATGTTCTTACTCTTTTTGTCTTTATAACACACTCTTATTTAGGTCGGTCTTACCACCAACATGGGTAATGTTAAAATGTGTATGAGATAAATGATTAAATAATTATAAAAATAAGAAATATTTTGTAATAATATTATATAAATGATATTATTAACTTTCTAGAGTTTATGGAACCACAATAAATAGGCAAGTAATGTAACCGACGAATTGAAACATACAAGAAAAATAAAGTAGTAAACACCTAAAAGGATGGTAATAATAACAGATTTTAATGAATTTGTTATAATTTTTTATAATTTGACCATGTATGGTAATGTAATTATGAATATTGTTATACTATAGAACTATAATAAATTTAAATTTATTACAGTGCTTATGATGACAGTTAGACTTGAGGTAAGGGTTTCTCATATGACTATTGTTTATCTGAGACATATTCCATATTCAGCACTTATTTCTTTCATTTAATGTATTTAATGAAAAATTTATTTGTTATATCATGAATATATTTATATTAATATTGTTTTATGTTTCATTTTATTTTTTTTATTTTATGGGTTTTTTGATTCAAAGTTTCCAAAGTTATAAGGGCTTTATGTTACAATCACACATTTTTTCAGGATTATTTTTACATAAATTTATGATGATAAAATTATATGATATAAATATCAAAAATCATATTAAATTTCTTCTAAAATGGTTATTTATGGAAATTAAAATTTTTCATTTCATCTACTTATCTCTAAATACTAAAAATTAAAAATAATGTTTTTTAGTAAAATTGACGTTGTTTTTCTATTCAGCCAGGAATCATTTTCATAAATATCTATATTTTCATTAAAAAAAATAAAGAATACATTTAAAATTTTATAAATACTTAATATTCATGTTTATCTTTATTTTAATCTCTATAAAATATATAAAAGTAATATTAATTTAATTTTTCAAATGAGGTACTTTTTTCCAAGGATGTCTATTTTAATGTTTACCACATAAACACTTTTCCCACCATCATGACTATTCCTTACCTTTAAGATTCATTTAATGTTTTCCATGAAAATTTTCAAAATAAAATTCCTATCAGTATTTATTTATTTTTAAATATGTGATTTTAAAATGAAAAGGTCATTTTCCAAAAGTAGTTTCCAGTATTCTTTTATAAGAATTTTTATCTACGACAACATCTATTATTGTTAATTGTGCTTAAATAGGGATATTATCCCATGATTCTATATTCATTAATTATTTTGATGGTTTATGATTATGATTATGGAATATTGATGAAACCTATTTTCTTCTCCACGGGTTAAGGTATGATGAAATGATAAATTTTTCCAAGTTATTATGGTATACATATGAATGGATTATGATTATGTGATGGGTGGTTCTATTTTTTACCTACAATTATTTGAATAATGATTAGTGTTTTATAAGAGAAAAGGGTAAATGAGTGGTTAGACCTAGCCCCAAATATGGTACATGGTTTGTTTTCCCAAGCCGAAAGTAGGTAAACATGTGGTTATCCCAAGTCTTATATGCGATGAATGTATTAATGGGTCCGCTTGATATAAGATTTATATAATTATGAGTATGAATCAATTTTTATTCCATTGTTTTCAAAATTTACTTATGGTTATGATATAATCTCATGATATGTTATTCTTCTATGATTCATGTATTATGATCTACCAAAGAATTACCCCATGATTATGATCTATAAATTTCTAGGTTTTATTTGTAAATGTTAATATCATATTACTATACCCTTATTATCATGTTTTAATTACATATGATAATCATGATTTCCCATACTAATCATCTAAAATCGCCCTTTCTTATGTTTCCTATCCTTATATCCTGATGAAAGGTTTTAAGTAGGGTAAGACTAATAAGTTTACCATATGGTAAGAACATTATGGTAGATTTTCAAGATATTTCCTGAAATAAGATGATTATGTATCTAGTCTTCAGAAACACTAAACCTTTATTGTTATGGGGTGTATGTTATTTTGAGATGTATTTAATATACATTTAAAATGATGTAATATTTATGTATTTAATTTTTGGGAATACTTATTTAGTTTCAGAGGAGATTTTAGTTATTATTTTAGATTACAATTAGAACCATTAAGTGAGAACTCTTAGGATAAACCTATATATAAGAGGAAATCCAATTATATGGTAATAGAATGAGCATGGTTTTCTGACCAAATACATTATGGTCGAGATACTAGCTAGTGGATATAGCTATGGAATGGATGCCTCTAGGTGTAAAAACCTTAAAAGGGGAAGATGGGGTATTTACTCAATCTTTATCAATTAATGATGACTGGAACTAAGAATGCTCACCTAGTTAGATAATATATGAGGATATTCTTGGGTAAATTCCAATTCCCATGATGAACCATTATGATGAATGAGATGATAGTATCTATAAAAACCTTTCATATAGTATAGTGGTATGAGATGAACATAATGTTTCATTGGTTGAATAAAGTGTCCATAATTTAAGAAATCTAAGGAATTATTTTATTATTATATGATTTGATACTCTGATTAATGATGATTGATGGTCATGGTAACCATTTTTTGTTTTAGTATGGGATTGAATATAGAATGATGAAGTTGAGGTGGTGACAGATTTGATCAAATATTGAATTATCTTATATGGTCTTAGTCAGATGAATTATGTTATATCATGAGAATTATCTAAGAATGTCAATTAATATCATCAATTATTATGTGTAAAAATTCTTAATGGTATGATGAGCACATATTAAGACTATGATTCTAATTCAATAGAATTTTTTGGGAGTTTTCTTCCTATAGATATTACAATTCTATCTCTAGTTAAATTTGTTAATTTTTTGGGAATAGATTAGATATCCTTATATAGATCCTATATTGATTTCTGAAAAAGTGAAGACATGTTTAATATTTTTAATTGGCTTATGATTATATTTTAGTTCATAGATGAACCCGAACATCCAAAAGAAATTGTGTGGGTATTGATTCTTATTCAAGAGGGGTAATTATCTCAAATGGTTAGGGATAAATTCAATATTAATGATATCCCTATTGTGATGGATTTTTTTGATGGATTTCCTAAGGAGTTTCCTATTCTTCCTTTGAATCATGAAGTTTTCTTTTCAATATAACTCATACATATTGCATCACCTATTTCAATGAATGATTATAGAATAACATTGATTTAGTTATAGGAATTGAAGAAAAAACTACATGAGAATATTGATAATAGATTCATTTAGCTTAGTGAATAACCATGGGGTTCACTTATTCTTTTTATAATAAAGAAAAATGGTTCAATGTATCTTTTCATTGATTATTAAGAACCTCAGGAAACCACTGTAATGACCCGAGTTCTTTATCCTTTAATAAATACTATGTTTGATGGCTTACCCCATAAAAAACTCCAAAACAAAATCTATAAATATCATTGTAAGGTATTCATATAATTATAAGCTATAAATAATAGTAACAATATTATGATATATATATATATATATATATATATATTAGAATAAAAAAATAATATTCACTTTAAATATCAATTTAATTAGTACAGCTAAGAAACTAATAAAATATTTTTTTTTATGATTAATATGTATTATATAAAATTTATATTTTCTATGTTTTATATATTTATGTTTAATTGTAATTTTATACTAATATAAAATTTAAAAAAATCATATCAAATTAAAAATTATATTTCATGATATTTTTAGATTTTATTTTAAAAGTAAATTAATAAATTTTTGGAATTGAATTTGAAAAATTAAAATTATTTTAGAATTTTCCATGGTCAAATATTCTTAAGAATAATTTTTGTGTTTTTTATAAAAAGATTGATACTTTCATGAATAGTAAAAATACTATTTTTAAAAATAACATGAATTTTTTGACATTATTATTATATATATATGAATTAAAAATTTATGAAACATTTTTCTTAGAACAAAAATATATTGTATACGTGACATTAATTTTAATAATTTTGTTTTTAATTTATAAAAACATAATTGATATTTCATAATTTTTGTTTTATTTTTTCAAATTTTTTGAAGATGTTATAAATTTAGAATTTTAAAATTATTTTTTATCATTTATAAAAATTAAGTAAAAATTTATTTATAAATTTGAATCATTAGGATAAAATTATATATATATATATATAACTTTTTATTTTTTGTAATAAAGGATAAATTTCCTTGTTAAAAACTAGTCATCATGGTGAAAATTAAAGTTGTAAAAATGAGTAACCTAAGAGGTAAAGGGTCTAACATGTTTCTAATTGAGTGGTGGAGATGTGGATCGAACTTATCACATCACCACTCCATTATTTCTCAATTATGATTAATTTTTTAAGAGAGTGAATTCTTATTGCTGAAAATATTTGGGTATTTATTAAAATGACACCCTTTTCACTTAGAAAAGGGGCACTCATATCCTCACATCCACTCATAGAAAAACCCATTGATTTCATTCCAATATCTACCCAAACCTCTCCTACACTCTCCTAGATTATTTTATGAGGTTCTAATATTCTAAAAAGACCATCCCTTAATGGTTTATTCCCCTTAATAAAGGAGATAATTCATGAAGTGAGGTATAAGTTACTAACCTATTTTTTCTATTTATTTACATTCTTTTATTATTTATAAAATTGAGTTTCATTATCATTGATGATAAAATTGGTATAATTGTTATACTTTTATGTTAATATAATGATTATAAAAGAATTAACCACCCTCTTTTTTCAATTAATAAAACTGAAAATTTGAATCACGTGTTGTGTGTAATACCACATCAAATGTAACACCCCAAACATTTAGTTTAAAATAATAATAATCCCAATATATTTTTTAATTTGAAATAGTAATCTTTAAATTAAATGAGATATATTTAAAAATATTAGTATTTTTATGTTACCATTATAACCTATCTATTTAATTAGAGAGTTTGAATATGAGTAAACACGTTATGAAATATATAAATAATGGTCTCACTGAATAAAAATGAATTGAATAATTCATAGTAAATAAAAATTCACTTTTTTAGTGGTGTCACATTTTTCATCAAACCAACAATTTCATCAAAAATGATTTTTATTACATTATATGCATGGATATTATAATAAATTTATACCACTTTTAGAATTTTTGTCATATAAAATTAAAATCATTTTTTATATCAGCATATCAAAATAAACTCAGGGTGAAATTTTGGGATTTTTCTAAAATGACTGATTCTTAGTGAGTAGTTAGAACTATAGATTTTTAAAATACTTGCATTTCTTTTCATTAAATCAAGCAATTTAAAAGTCGCATTTATTTTTTATTTGGTCTTAAATTGATATATGATCCATTTTATTTAAAATAATCTAATTAATTCTGTTTGAATCATCAATAATCGTTATTTTTATTTAGGTTAATTTTTATACGTAAAATTCATTATCTAAAAAAATTCATTTTGCTTTGCAAATTTATATTAAAATTAATTTTTATCAATTTAAGAGATTTATTATTAAAAAATAGATACAATATTTGGAATCAAGAAATTCATATTTTATAAATAGGTTCTTTTCATTTTTGGTAATTATGAATATTAACTGTGGTAAATATATGTCACCTCAGTAAGGGTAAAATGAGTAAAATAGGGTTAAAACAATTATATATGGTCTAAAAATCGTCCAAAAACATTAATTAATTTCATTTTATGGGTTAAATTTGACCATATTCATATAAAATTTTAATATATTTCATTTTGGTACCACTTTACCTTGATACTAAAATTTTTATTATTTTAAGTGAAGAAATTTCCAAAAGGGGACTCTCTTGTCTTTAATATCTATATATTTTATACATAAGTATAAAAAGGACATGATTTTAGATAAAAAAATTATTTTATATATGAATTAATTTTTTTATATCATGGTATTTTATTTTTAATTTTTAGTTATTAAATCTTTACTATAAATGTTTACTCAATGTCGACACACTACTTGTGTAAGCGGTAGAAAATTTTGTAACTGATTTTAAAACTATTAAAAGTAATATTTTTTCTACGATTTATAGTTCCCAATAAATTTTATAGAAAAATATAAAATAATAGCGATGTTTTAAAGGTTTATATTCAAATTTATTTCTTATCTTGATTCCATTAATGTCAAATTAGATAAATATTGTCAAAAAACATCAATGATATTGGATGAAAAATAATATTTTATTAAATTATTAAAAAAAATTAAATCAGAAAATTTTTATAATATATGGTAAATATTTTCATACCTTTTCCAATTATTATTAAATTATTTCTTTATAAGTAGAATTATTTCCCATTAATTTTTAGAATAGTTGTTATCGTGGTTAAGGTTAAAAATTATAAGTGAAGGGGTTGATAAAAAAATATGATTAAGATGATATCTATGCATATATAAATTTGATTGGATGATTATATTTGGATAATATAATCCTTGTATTTGAATATAAGTCATTTTATAACCTTTTTTCCTTGAATGCGTCTTTATTATATTTTAATATTTTGAAACATTAAAAGAGTTCCCCTCCCCTCAATAATAAAAGGACACCCCTCCATTATATCTATTACACCAATTTAATTCACCAAGATCAACCAAAACCTAAAACATTATCCTAAAAAATTATCTATAAATTAATTATAGGTGTTTTTCTTATTAAAAACCCATACCAAGGGTCCTTAAGAAAGGATCTAGATAAGGCATACTAAAGGAGTGGTGATTGTATTACTTGATCTCTATCAGTTTATTTCTTCTTATAAATACTCTAAATCTATGGTATTAATCATAAAATATTACTCTAACCTACCTCAATAAACTGAAATTTTATTATGATTATAGAACCACCAATATAAATCCTCTTTTTCTATCAAACAGGAAATGAAAGTATCACTTGCACGTACATGCGGATTTTCACCTCCATGTAGTGATGCAATTAATTTTCCATAACCATTATTAATGAATGAATAATGTAATTGGTTTAAATTTTATATATCATATTTAGGAAATAATTATTATCATTTAATTATAATATCATATCTACTTTCATACCTTCTTATCCATGGAAAACAATAACGTCGCTCGTACGTATATGTGGACCACCACCTCCACGAATTGATGTGATTTATTTTTTTGTTTTTGCATTACATGGAACAAATATTAATAAATTTTAGAAATATATATGATATATATAATATAATAATTAGTTTTTAAAGTTTATTTATTATTTTACTTATTTTCATTCCATCTGTCAAAAACTAGAAACAATGTCCATGAGTATGTACAACCTACAATCTCCATGAATGATGTATTTAATTTTTTATATCCATAAATTTTATAGGAGAATATAAATATATTTAATGGATATATATGATATTTTCAAAATTTCTAATAGTATAGAAATTATATAACTGTGATCAAATCCCAAATAAATGAACTAACAAACTAAAATTATCACAAAAAAGAAATAGTTAACACCCAGAAATTTTGATTTTAATAAGGAATAATTAATAAATGGGTGTGGAAATGTTATAAGATGATATTATATGAGATTATAAGTATTTAATTGATTATATTATATAATTATATAAAATTTTAATTTATCATTAATTATTTTAGAATGTTTTTGAATCAATTTGAACTTGAGGTAAGAGTTTTTCATCTCAATTTTATTTCTATGAGCCATATAACATATTCACCAATTTTTTCATTTTTTTGGTGTATATACTATAAATGAATGTATTTTGTGATTATTCTCATGAAAATTATGAGTAATTATATATCTAAATAATGTTATAAATTTCATAAGGTTTTGATTCAAAAGTTACCAAAGTTGTAAGGTATTTATGTTATAATCTCATTGTTTATCGGGATTATTTATGATTAAGTTTCTTAATGATGAAATTTAAATACCATTATGTCAATAAAACCATGAATTTTATTAAAATATTGTTATTTCATGTTATTACATTTTTTCCATTCATTTTCTTCTCTTTAAGAACTCATGATGTTGAATGAATTTTTGTGACAACCCATTACTTGTTTTCACTTATTCTTTGACCCTAATTTTTAACTCCTTTTAGTTTGGTAAAATTTCAAGAAGTTTTATGTTAAATTTTGAGAATTTTGTAACTTATTTGTTCTACGAATTATTGGATCATATTTAGGAAAAACTATGTGGTTTGTCCCACCAATTTTTTATTCTCTTGAGAGCCATTAGAAGGGGTGCACATGGTTAGGGTGCACGATTTTTCTATTCGTGTGACCACCCATCCATATCATGTACCCCATATATAGTGGGGCATGAATTGTGACCAAACTATGAACCCCTTGGACAATCCTAGTATTGGGGTATGATTATGGAGCACGATTTGGATAACCGTGAAACCTTCTCAAGGAAAAAATGCATGCAGTTTTTAATTCCTATAATTTTTATTAGAATTATAAAACCCCAAATTTAAGATTTTGAACCCTCTAAATCAAACTTAAAAGGATTTTTCCTCCTTTTAGGCTCAATATAAGTGATTTTAGTTCTTTCAAACACTTTTTTTGGTGAAAAAATCAATGTTAATCTAATTTGATCACCTCCATGTAAGTGGATATCCTCTCATCTGGTTTATCCTAATATCTACTTATCTCATCCTTAGAGTTTGATAGATAATCTTGTAATTGATGGATCTAAACTCTATTTTATGGAGCCAGATAATTGGTAGTGTTTCTATATCTTCTATGTCTTTCTTCTTTGTTGGTGATTCCTATTGCAGGTATTGATTTCTGGATCTTTTATTTAAAGTCCCGTTGTTCAATTATTATTTTCCCTATAATTGATACCTTGAATTTATTTATTAAATTTAAATGTTATCTTAAATTATTTAAAAACATTGATTTGGGATAATATTATCTTTGATTTGAAATGGGGATGAGATTTTAGAAAAAGTCCAATTTCAATGGAATTGAAATTATGGGGTGAAGTTATGAAAAATTATGGATTAATTTAGAAATAGTTTTATTAAAATTATTATTATTTTGATCATGAGAAAATGGATGAAATTAAAAATGTATTTATAATGGAATTAACTGATGTGATCATATGATTTTGTTTTGAAAAAATAATGGCATGTTGAGAACTGAAGTTTGTAAAACGTATTTTTATATATTTTTAAATGATTGAATTCCAATTTTATTGATTTATTGATTAATACACATTGTAGACTTGGTAGTTAGTTGGTGGTTGGGAACAAATGATAAGATATTGCTCTCATAACACTGGATTTATAATGACAACACTAACTAAACCAAGTCGGCTCAAGATAATAGTGATTAGTTTCCCTATTGGGGTGTAGTTTGATTTCCCAAAATGGGTTCCTCTTTTGGGGAGTTGATTTTTTATATACACTTTTTATAATCTAAGATCACTGATGAGACATGTGAGTATCCTATATCATGTAACTAACATATCGTAAGGAATATGACCATGGTGATATGAGTTATTTTATTTGATATACATGCCATTGATTTGTTGAATTTTTTATTCAAGTCAACTGATTTATATAAAATATTTTATATTAAATTTTCATTTAAGAATATTCAAAAGTTAATTTGACATAAATTCCATATATTTTAACTAAACCATATTTTGGTTTAAAATCTGCAATTAAAATTCAATCCCTTTATTTATTTTAAATTGATAGCATAAATGGTTAATTGTTATGGTATTGATTATGGAAGTCTTGGTGAGACCCTACTGAAATTTATATATCACACCCTACCTTTGGATTTGATAATTTTTAGACTTTATTATTCCATGATTGAGTATAGGTAAAGAACCACTTAGAGGTGGTGTATGTTTTTGATCCTTTTGACCATGGAGGGATGATGGAGGTGACTGGTGAAGATGTTATCTACTTGTATCATGGGATGTTTAACCATTAATCTTGTTAGTTACCATGTTCTTTGATAATGAAATATATTGGGTTTTGTTCAACCTATTGTTTCTAGCAGTTATCCCATTGGGAGTGTTGAACATACTGACTTGTAATCTTTTATCTTTTTGTATTTTTTGAAAATTCGTTTCCTCTTTAATATTGTATGATTTTATATTCTAGTCACCAACCCATGGGGATATGAAAATCCCTTCACGTTATGTTAGTGATGTCATAGATATCAGTGTACCAAAGAATATAGCTAGTTCATGTCAACTTTGTATCAAAGGTGTGGGTTAAGTATCTTTCCTTGATGTCAGTGTGTAGTTTTACTTTTCATAATAGAAATTAGGTAGGATATTTGAGATTTTTGAGGTACTTATTAGTGAGTTTCTATCTGGATTACATCGTAACAAGCCTTAAGTTAACATGGGTGTTTGGGGAAATAATTATTGAGGAATAATTTAATCTCATTCTTGTATTTTTCATGTATTTATTTGGGTATGTTGATATCCAAAACATGAAATCTCATCTGATGGGATTGATATTCTCATCGCTATTGTTTGATGTATTGATATGTGTAATCTTATGATGCATTAAGTTTTATCTTTTGATGTTTTTTAGAATGACACCTCTAAGAATATATTTTAATATGCTTTAAGAGGATGTTTTCGATGAAAAATAGTGAGTAGATCCTTCTATGGAACATAATCTTATTGAGATTATTTTCTGTGTTGTCCAATTTATGGGATATGAACCAACAACCATACCCATGTTGAATATAGTTGGGGATCCTTTAAGTGATGAATCTCTAAATAGTTCTAAAGATCTTATTAACTAGAATATACCTTATTTACATTTAACTAATGATCCTCTAGGGGATGAGAATTGGTTGAATAACATAGAGTGCCTTTTTATATTTTTTAAATGCTTGGAGCTATTAATGTGAAATGTAACACCTTTAAGATAGAATAGCCTAGTTGGAGATGGGGGATATGATGTTATTAATGAATAATAATTAGGGTTTATAGTTGAAGGAGTTTAGAGTACTTTTTAGTAATAATTTTTATTCATAATCTATGGGGTTGGCTAAGGCCATAGGGTTTTTTAACCTCCAGCTGGATGATAAGACTGTGATACAGTATGCAAACCACTTTGTTGATCTTGTGCAGTTTTTACCTAAGATTTTATCAAATAAGAAGATGAATACTAAATGGTTCAATATGGGTGTTTGATATAATATTTGTTATTAGGTATCGCTTTTGATGCCCACTTTATTTATTGACATCCTAGATAGGGTGTTGATGGTTGTGCTTTACCTGGGTGGTAAGTAAAGGTTTATGGGAGTTACCTTTTTGTTGTGTAAGTTCTATGAGTTCCTTTAATTGAAATAGGATGTTTAAGGAATCTCATTTTGGTTCTTTACAACAGGTGCCCTATAGGCCTCCTAAAGTTCCTGGAATAGTCCCTTTGATTTTATTCTAGTATGGGAAGGTTGGGAATTAAATATTTTCTTGTATTGAGGTGACAATGATTTTTAATTATTATGGTCACTCAGGAAACCTAAAAAAATACATTTAAATTCTTCTTTGTATAGTGGAAGGGTCTCATCAGAAAATAAAATTACTATGATTCAATCAGATTCATCGAGATTTAATTTCTTCTTTGTGCTAAAATGTGAAAATTGGTTAAATCTGTAAATTTAATAGTTTTTGATTACTTATATTTTTCCATCATAACTTCAATAATATTTATCCAATTCAATTTCTTCCTCTTTTCGGCCTCCAGTATTCTTGGGATATGAATTCTTATTCTACACCCAAATCCCATTCTAACTTTCACAACCCCAAAAAAATCGACTAAGTTGAATAGTTATTCTGGTTGGAAGAACGGACCCTACCTCACTCAATGATGTTTATCTCTTTCTACCGACCTTAAAATGGGATAATTCTAGTAGGGTTATAAATATTAAATAAATGGGTAAATTCTAATTCAATTTCATGGATAAATGTTTTCATTAAGGCTTCCATTGCACTAGTCAAAGTGGGGTAGGTGGAATAGTGTTCGACATCTAGAACAAGTCAAATATGTTAAGGTGGTCATAACTACTTTTAAATGAATCAAAATGATTTTACATTTCAATGGTAGACATGAAAATCCATTTGAAACATATTATAACAAGGGACCTCGGCATTATTTGTCCATCTAGTAAGTCGAACCAAAGAAAACTTATGGGGGATAGACTCTAGAAGAGACAATTTCTGTTATTTATTTCCTCTATTTTGTTCTTCCTAATATTGTAATTCCATATTCATCATCATTAATCAAAATTACCCTTACCATGGTGAGGTAATACTCTTTGTTATTGGGTACTGATAGGTTTTCTATTTTTTAGTTCTTGAGTTCTTACGTTATTGATTAAATATCATTCTCTCTTTTATGTGAAGTTGGATTAGAATTCTAATAAAAGATTTTATTATTTTATAAAATCATATTTAATTTTATATTATGTTGTTGATATTTATTTTATCAATGATAAATATCTCTCTCCACTAGTTACTAGTTTATATATAATGGAATATACTAGTTCTTGGTGGTTAAGTACTTAGTGATCGTCAGTACGTGTAGGAGGGGTTGTGGCCTTTCTTGATTGTTTGGGATAAACAATACTCAATTGGGAATTACCTAAGTCAATTATGGGTATTCTCTAAAACTCTAACCCAAATTGGAAGGATTTTATACCAAGCTAATATTTATTTAAGTTTTATTCTTATCATTTCCATCTAACCAAAGGAGTGATATGAAATGATTGTAGAATATCAATTTTTTCAATATAGTATAAAAGAATAGGATAAATTAGAACTATAATATAATTAAAATTGGAGAACTGACCATGACCTTATCATAATAATCAAATTGTTATAAATCATTTGTTTAATAAACTTATCCTCAATATTATTCTCAAATTCCTTTCCTTTTTTAGATTCTTTTATTGTCTAAATCAATCAATTTACAAAAAACAACATTGATATCTAAATTTAATGTTAAAAACATGATTATTGATCACTACTCTTTTGATACAACCAAGGTTGACCACTAAAATTTATTTTAACTTAGAAAATAATTTTTTCCCACAACCCATGATAGGACTCTGTCAAGCTACCATCATTATAGCATCATATTTAGTGATTTCATTATTTGACATTGGTTCATCTCACTCATTTATATCAGCTCATATTATGAACATGATAAATCTTCCTATAAAGTTTTTTTCATATATTATGGATATTAAAATACCCTTTTGAATGAAGATAAGGAAGGGTATCCATTGTCCTACAGTTTTCATTAAGTTTCCTGATGTGTTTACTTCTAATTTCTCTAGTTTTACTATGTTAAAAGAGGTGGAGTTTTCTATTTATTTAGTTATTGTTTCTTAACAACTGTTTATTCCTTATTTTGGTATGGAACCATCTAAATTGAAATATTTGAAGGCTCATATGGATGATCTATTAGTGAAAGGGTTTATATGCCCGAGCATATCACCTTTGGTTGCGCATGTTCTCTTTGTGATGAAATATAATAGAACACTTGTCCTCTACATTTATTATTAGAATCACAATTGAGTTACGGTGAAGAAAAAGTATCTATTACCATAGATTTATTATCTATTTGAAAGTGAAAAATAATTTTTTGTAGATTGATCATTGATTTGGTTATCATCAGTTGAGAATAAAAGAATATAAAATTTATAAGACCATTTTTTCGAGATGTTATGTTTATTATATAAATAACTAAATCCATGCCAAGCAATTGAAATAGGATTTTTGGATTTTTCTAAAGTGGTGTTCTAGGGACATATGGTCTCTAAACAAGTTATTTTAGCAGATCCTAAGGATATTAATGTTTTTATAACATGGTAATACCCATGTAACATTTTTATGATAAATTGGTACTTGATTATTGTTGGGAATTATCACCAATTTTTAAAGGATTTCTCAAATATGGAATCTTCGATGACTGCTCTCACTCAAAGGGGGGTAATGTTCATTTGGAATGATAAATGTCCAATATTTTTTTAAGATGAAACATCTTTTAAATTATACACTGATGTTGACTCTTCCGGAGTCTGGGAAGGGCTCTGTGGCCTTTTGTGATGTATTAGGTTTGAGTTTGGGATGAATTATTATGAAGAGAGTTCACATGGTATCCTATGTTTATCAATAAATCAGGACACATGAAAAGAATTATCTAACCCATAACCTTGAACTCATAGTTATGATTCATTATCTTAAGAGTTGGTGATATTATATTTTATGTTGAAGGTTTACCATATTTTCTGACAACAAAATCCTAAGTTATATATTCTCTACAAAATATTTTAACCTTCGACAGAGGCCTTGGTGGTGTAGCTATAGTCTATTGATTTCAACATTAACTTCACCCTAAGAAAAGGCAAAATCATTTCAGAATATTTTACCAGGAATATTCCAACCCATTCAATGAATTAATCATTAGATGAGTGGATGTAGATGAATCTTTTTGTACATTTTATTTTAAAATTCTGGGTGGAAGAGGCTGAGGTTTTCATGGAAAGTGTTCAGTTGGCCTCCGCTCTTCTAGAATTGAATTTTTATGAGAAACAACTTGATAATAAATTTTGTTGCTTTAGAAAATTTCTTTATGGTGGGGAGACCATAAATGAGTGGATAATCTATTATGAGGGCACCCTATGTTTTCAAAATTGGTTTTTTGTTCCTTTTCATATAAGGAATGTTGTAATTGGTAATTTCAATAATTCATAGTTAGAATTTCACCATGTAACCACAATGATGTTTTATGATATGAAACGATGATTCTATTGTATGGGTATTAGATACGACATTAATGATTTTGTTTCATGTTGTTATACCATTCAACAGATCACGTCCAAGCACCAAAGACATCCAGGTTCACTTCAACCACTTTAATTCTGACTTGGTTGTTTTATGATATATTTATGGACTTTTTGGATGGGTTTACATGTACCCATATAGGAAATAATGAGATTTGGGTTGTGATCTATAGGATAACCTAATCGGCACACTTCTTACCCATTCATAATATAAATAATTTTGAGGAGTTTAGAAATATCTATGTGAAATATATTATTTATTTTCCTGGAGTTTCATATGCTATATTCTCTGATCAATATCCCCATTTTACCTCTCGTTCTTGGAAATCCCTTCATGAGGAGATGGGATCTCAGGTTCGTTTGTATACGACATACCATCTGCAGACTGATGGCCAGACAGAGAGTGCTACAAAGATTTAGAGGACATTCTTCATGCTCATGTCATCAAATTTAGTGGATATTTGAAGGTATATTCAGGACTAGTTTATTTTTATTATAATAAAAATTATCAATATGCAATTTGGACGACTCCCTTTGTGGCCTTGTATGGAAGGTCTTTCAAATATCTGTTGTGTTGGTTAGATATTGGTGAATGTTCTTTTGATGAACCAAGATTAGTCCAAGATATGAAAAAAAAGACTTAATTGATTTTATCTAGAATGTTAAAAATGAAGACCCAGTACAAATCTTATGTTTACCATCATAGGTTTCCATTGGAATATTAAATTGTTAACCATGTGTTTTTAATTGTATCACCTAAATTGGGTCATTGACGTCTTTGGAGGAAAGGTAATCTTTTTTACTTGTTATGTGGTACATTTTGTGGTTGCTAACGAGGTAGGGAATGTGGATTACCATTTACAAATTCTACCAAACTTCATGTTGATACATAATTTTTTCCATGTATCACATATCCAGAATTATCTTTCTAACCCATCTCATGTCTGGAGTTGGGATGATCTATATGTTGAGCCTAATTTATCCATGACTGAGCATCAAGTAATGATGGTTGATTTTTTGATAAAGGTACCTTATGGGAGGATAATACCATTGGTCTGTGTTCTATGAAAACATGGTTCTAGTTCTCATTTGACATGGGAGTGAGATACATTGATGAGAGAGTAGTGGCCTCATCTCCATGAAAAGGAATCTTTTTGACATGGTTTCTGGGGCAGAATGTTTTTATGGTTGAGAGGTTGTAATATACCATTACTTGTTTTTAGGTATTCCTTGACCATAGTTTTTATATTTTTTAATTTGGTCTTTATTTGAGATGTTTCAGGTGAAATTTAGATATTTTTCAAGTTATTTGGGTTGTGCATTGTTGGAACACAACAGAGAAAACCATTTGGTTTGGTACATAAAACTGCATAACCTATTGAGAGTTACTGGAGAGGGCGCACGGTTATGGTGTATAGTTTGACTAACCATACATCCAACCCTCCAAACAATGAACCCCAAGGACAATTGGGAATGAATGGTTAGTGATTGTATATTTTAACGGTGTGGCCAATCCGTGTACCCCAACTAGCTATCTAGTATGGGCGCATAGTTAAGGTAAATGATCTTCCTAACCACATGAACCTCTCTAGGAAACTGTGTGTGTGGTTTTTAATTAATCTATTTTTTTAAATTCCATAACCCCCCATTTAACATTCATAAACCTCCCATTTTACCCTGACATGAATTTTTCATCCTTGCAGGCTCCAAAGAGGAAATTTTGTCTCCCTCGTTTCTTTTTATTTTAATATCAAATTGGTGTTGATCTCATTCGATCTTCTCTAGGTAAGTGAATATCCACTCACATGGTTTCTCCTAATCTCTCTTCCTCAAATTCATAGATTTTGATATATAATTATATAATTAGTGGATATAAACTTTATTTTTTGGATCATTATTCTATGTTGTGTTCTTATATCTTCCACACCTTTGTTCTTTATTGGTGAGTCCCATTGTAGGTTCTTATTTCTAGATTATTGATTTAAAGGTAGGTAGCCCAAAATTTTCTTCCCTATGATTGAAACCTTGAATTTATTGATTTGATTGAAATAAATTTAAAAAGTTTTTAAAAATATGGATTTGGGATCATTTTATCTTTAATTTGATATGGGCATGAGATATGAGAAAAACCTAAATTTCAATGGAATTGAAATTGTGTGGCGAATTTATGAAAAATGATGGCTTGATTTTAAAATTATTTGGATGAAATGATTTTATGTTGATCTTGAGAATATGGATTCAATTAAAAATTTATTTTTTATGGTTTGAAATTATGAAAACCTATTATTTGTTTTTTTAAAAGATAAATGCATATTGAGAAATAAAATTGGGCAATTTTGTTTTAAAATGTTTTAAAATGATTAATACCAATTTTTTTGTTTGATTGATTAAATAAAATGATATCCTGGATAGTTAGTATGTGGTTGGGACAAGTATTCTAATATTTTGATCCTCCAGTAGTTGATTTAGGGGAGTTTGGCATGATGGGTAAATTTTTGTAATTTCACATCACGTTGAACTTATGTTTCTATGATGTTTTTATTTTTTTATTTGGTAATTGTGAGGTTCCCACTAACCCAAATGTGGCTTATTTGAAAATGAAAAAAAGTAGGGTTGGATAGTAGTGGATTTATGATGATAAAACTAACTAAACCAATTCATCTCAGGATGCTCGTGTTGATTTCCCCTGCGGGGGTGTTGTTTGGTTCCCATAATGGGTTCCCTTATTGGGGTGTACATTGTGTATACACGCTTTTAATAAATTATAGTCACCGATGAGATGTATGAGGATCCTATATACATTAACTAAAATAACATAGGGAATTTGACCATGATGTTATGAGTTATTTGATTTGATATACATGAAATTGATTTGTTGAATTGTTTTAATCGTTCCAACTAAATTATATAAACTGTTTTATATAAATTGTTCATTTAAGATTTTTCAAAGATTGATTTTACATATATTCCATATATTTGAATGAAATAGTTTTTTTGTTTAAAACATGAAAATGAAATTACAATACTTGTTTTATTTTAAATTGATATCATAAATGGTTAATTGTTATGGTATTAATTACAGAACTCTTGGGGAGGCCCTACTAAGATTTATAGCTCAACCCCTACCTTTTTATTTGGGTGTTTGTGGATATTTTTATACTAGTTACATGCAAAGGGAAAGAAACACTTGGGGGTGGTGGATATTCTTGATACTTTGGATTCTGGAGTGATGATGGAGGTGGTCGTAGGAGATTTTATCCACATGTCCCATGGGATTTGAGTTTTCATCTTGTTAGTTACTAGGATCTTTGATGATGTAATGATTTGGGGTTTTTTATACTTATAGTTTCTAGTACTTCTTCTTTTGAGATTGTTGATCATACTTACATTCAATTTTTATCTTCTGTTATTTATGGAAAATTCATTCCCTCTTTGATATTGTTTGATGTGAGGGTCTAGTCATAAACCTATGTGGATCGAGAATTCCCTTTAGGATATGTCAATTCCGACTTGGGTATCAGGGTTCCAGGGTATCCGGGATAGTTCATGAATTTTTTAAGTAAAATCAACATTATTTCTCTCTTCAATCAAAAATCATTTTTCTTCAATGTTCAGGTTTTCTAAAACAATACAATTATTATTTTACAATTATCCTATGTTTTTTCAAATTCAATTTTATCCATGTATTAAATATTACAAAATAGTTTAAATGTCATTATTTTTGTTTTAAAACATGGTACTTATGACTTTTTAGTGGAGATGTGAAAGGAAATTTTGTTCATATTGAAAAACAAATAATAGAATTATCTGCCATTATGGACACCCACTGATTTTAACCTTAATTTATAATTTCATAATGTTCCATTCAATGAGAAAAAATTCATTGATAATTGGGAAATTTTTATATTTTAAAAAAAATATTTAAAAATGAAAAGGGTAATTTCTTCAAGAAATATTCTATGTGATATTTTAGAAGAATTTTAATTTATGATAACATATATTAATGTTAATTATGATTTACTAAGAATATGATCCATTGATACCATCTAATTTTATTCTTTAGATAGATAATGATGATGATAATTTAAGAATGATTCTATGAAACCCTTTTCATTCTAACAGGTTAATTAAGTTATGATTAATCCATTATTAAACCTTTTTCTTTTCCATAGGTAATGATATGATGAAATGTTGAAATATTTAAGAAACCCATTTCATTTATATGGGTTATAATATGTCTTTATAATGAACGTATTATGATTTTTCATCACACATATGAATGGATTATTATTATGTTATGGGTGGGGCTGAAATTAATTATATTTCCCTCCAACGTATTGTGTAAATATAGATATCTCATGACATAATAATTACTATAATGGGGAGTGAACCTAGTTTGGTAAGGGAATTTATCCTATATGATATTCTTGGGAGTAAATTATTGCTAATTATACGATAGAATGGGAAGTGAACCTAATCCACTATGATAATATTGGAAATGAGTCTTGGCTAATGAAATTGTTTTCCTGCAAATATGTGTATGACACAATCGTATGTCTTATGTAACTATTATACTCTTATGGATCATGTTATTTGATTCCTTTACGATTATTTTATTATGAAATACAATGATTTATTCAATTTATTAAGATTATGATCTATGATATATAGGTTATGGTTTAAAAATGTTAAGTTCATGCTCTCATACCCTCGTTATCATGTTATATTAAGTGTTCATTGATATATCCATTATTTACCCTTACTAAACCTACGATCTCAACATTTATTATGTTTCCTTTCCTCGGGTTAGGAAGAAATTGTTTAAGTATGATATTTCTAATAAGGTTGGTAGTTATGATGATGTTAGTGGGATATGATGTTGATCTATTTTAAATAGGTTATTTATGTATCCATGTTTCCAATGAAACTACACCTGTAAGATTTCGGCATGGATCATAATGTTGTGTTATGAATATTCATCTATTAATATGTAATATCTATATACGAAAATTATGGGTCAGTATAGTTTGTATCAGAGAATTTTTTTGTTACCATTGGAAACTAGTATGTGACAAGTTTAGTGGTAACCATTAGGATAATCCAATGTATAGAAGAATGACTTAAGTTCTTGTAAAGAAATGAGTATTTTTTTCCTAGAAAAAAATACTTGTCTAGATAATAAATGTGGATACTGTTTTGGAATATATTCATATAGGGATATAACCATGAAGATATTTAATAAATTATACTTAGACAATCATTATTTTGAACGTTGAGTGTGCCCTTACTATTCACCTGGTTTGACACTCCCATGGGATATTCATGGGTTAATTAAAAAAATCAAACCATTAGGTTGTATTTGAATAGATTATGATCATGTATGACCTTGAGTAAACCTAAGGTTTTATAGATTGAAAATAAGGTGTCATGATGAAGATATTCTATAAAAAATTGTTAATGATTACATTATTACTCAATATGATTAATGTTTATCACGTAATGTTTTTTTATTTCTGTAAATTACTGGACCTAGGAGGATTCATGTTAAATCTGAATGTGATAGACAATGGAATGATTTTAATCATGGGAAACCAAATGAAATGGGAGAAGTAATGTAAAGATTTGTGATTATGTCAAATCATCTACATCATTATATGATTAATAATCTCTTTGTGGGTGAGCATCATGGAACATTTAATAAGAGTTAAAATATAGATTCATGAATACTATGGATGAGGAAGATTCAAATTTCCATATGATTATAAAGTGGGAATAATCAATCAAGGGAATATCTTAGGGAAAAGAGAATATGTTTTGGGTTTGTAAAAGTATAAAAATGATAAAGTAATTTTCGATAAAAAATGAAAATTTTGGTTAAATGAATGGATGATAATAATGGTTTCCGTAAGATATCAATGATGGTTTAATGTTTTAAATGCGGGATGTTTGGAAATTATTCAAATAGATTTATTAGGGGGGATTGCTCAAGATGATGACTGAGAATGTTATATGAGTAAAGGTTTTATTATAGATGATGAAGAGACTAACCATGAAGTATGAAAGTAAGAAGGTATTAAGGAATAAGATTAAGAATCCTAATTAATAGTTTTAAGGGATGTTGGATGATTGAATTGTTTATGTAATGGGATTCAAAAATTATGTTGTAGAAGTATTTTTATCAATGGTATTTTAATTATAAGAATCATGAAACATCTAAGTATTTTTCTGCAGTGGATTTTCTTTAAGGTTTTGCAAGAATAATTTGAGTGGTACTGATGGACTAGAAAAGTGATTTAGTGGTGAGGATAAATTTTTAAAAACTATAACCGAGGAAAATTAGTTTTTGATTTGATGGTAAAGTGATTTAGTTTATATTTAATTAAGTTTATTTCATTTTTTGATTTATGTAATATATTTAGAGATTTATTTTCAGGAATAATTTGTATATTTAATGAAGATATACAGTGATTTAGATTATTTTGGGAAACAATTACGATATTTTAGGGAAATATATGGTCATTTTATTCACATGTTTGGTATTTGGCATTATGAACTACTTCATATTGTTTGGATATAAATGTTAAAGAAGATATTGAAAAAAAGTGAAAAAATAATTCAAAATTTTGTGTTTTGAATTTGGTCCAACATATTTTGAAGGAGTATTAAGGTAAAAATTTGTGGAATGGACTAAGCTAAACACTTGGTGTTACGGTTTTGGTTCCAAATATTAACGTATTATTTAATCATATGAAGATTTAAATATATTGGATAAATTATTCTAACCATTTTCTTATGGTATCTAGAGATATAAGGAATGACTTGTAATTATTTTTTAGATCTTAAGATATGTTAAAAGTTAATTGTTTTTCTTTAGGAATGAATAATTAATATTGAATATTCATTTCTTAGAGTAACAGATGAAGTGGAAATTAATTGAATCGCATAAAAAAGATGAAATTGTGATTATTAAATAGAAATAAATTAATTAAGTATATTTTTTTCTATTATATATATTGAATGTAAAATAAACCTTCAATATTATGAAAAATATCTTCAAAAAAATGTTATATTTTCACCTTCACTTAGGATGAATCAATGTGTTTTTCACCCATCACAAATTCATTATTTTATGGTCATCAACTTTCTCATGAGCTTGTTCTCTATCACTCTCTATTAGTCATTGGAGGAAGTTTTTATATTAAATTTATAAATTATAAATTCCCACCAATTTTTTCCTTATATGTGAACATAATTATATTCCATTTTCGGTAAAATTTATGTTTCCCACTTTTCCCTTTTAAAATATGCTTCATTATCCCTCAGTATGATGTGGGTTTTGAATAAAGGTATTTTCAAATATTGAAACATTGATGGAAAAGGTAAAATTATGAGGATGAAATTTATTTAATTGGGGGGGGGGTAATGTAACACACTAAAAGTTTAGTATAAAATAATAATAAGCTCAACAGCTTTCTTAACACGCAACACCGAGCTTTAAGTGAATTGAGATATATTATATAATATTTTTATTTAAATGTGATAGTTATAACCAAGACATTGAATTCATGGATATGAATATGTTAAACAACATTATGAAATATATAAATAAGGTTACTATCCAATACAATTGTATTGATTTAATATTACCTAATAAGCACTCAATTGTTTTTTGAAGTCATTTTAAGCTTTAAAAGTGAATTTTCTTCAAAATTGTTTTTATTGCATGTTGTGCATGAAGATTATATTTAATTTATACCAATTTTAAAAATTATGTTTTATAAAATTAATATAATTTTTGAAATTATCGTGTCAAAATTAACTTTGGGTTAAATGTTGTGATTTTTTTGAATAGATTATTTTTTCAACGAATTGTAAAAAATACAGATTTTTAAAAAACTCTCATTTATTTTCATTTAATAAAAAAATTAAAAAGTAAAATAAAATAATGTATTTGGTATTAGAGTGAAATATTATCCATTTTATTTAGAATAATCTAGCTAAGTTCATTTTAATCATCAATATTCATAATTTTGGTATAAATGAATTTTTATGCTCAAAAATACTTTTTTTTGAAAACTGTTTTTCATTGTGCTTTACTCGTTTATATTAAAATTGATTTCCGACCCATATAGAGGTCGAATATTTAAAAATGGATAAAATATTTGGTATTAATTGGTTTAAATTTTCTAAATTGACCCCTTTCATTTTTGGCCATTACGAATATAAACAGTGGGAAATATTTGTCACCTCAACAAGTTTTAAATGAGTAAAACAAAGCTAAAACCATAATATAAGGCCTTACAATCAACACAAAACATGAATTATTTTCATTTTATGAGATAAATTCGACCATATTGTTCCCATATTTGAATATATGACATTTTTTAGGTTTTCCCCCTAATAATTACAATTCTAGTATTTTAACAAAAATTCAAAAATGTCACTCTCTTAACTTCAATATATATAAAATTTTAACGTAAGGATAAAAAGAGATTAATTTCAATTAAAAATGTTTATTTGAAATATTAATTGATTTTTTATCATGATAATATATTTTTAATTTTTAGTAATGAAATAATTATCTCAAAAGTTTACTCAACGCCGACATAGTGTTTGTGGAAGCAGAAGAAAAATCATGTAAATGATTTTTAAAACACTAAAGGTAATATTTCAATTTATTTATAGTTTCCCATTAATATTAAAGAAGAATATATTATATTCGTGATGTGAGAAAGGTCTATATTTTAATTCCTTTCTTTTCTTGATTCCTTTAAAGTCAAATTAAATGAATAGTGTCAAAAATGACATCAATGATAGTTAATAAAAAAATAAGATTTAATTAAATTAATTAAAAAATCATAAGAATCTTGATATATGAAAAGTAGAATAATATATGGTCTAAACTGTCATCCCTTGGTCATTTATACGACAATAGTTACCTTTTAATTAAAATTCTAACCCTTTAAGTTTTAAATAGTTGTTACCATGGTTAAGGTTAAAAATTGTTAATGAAGGGTTTCATAAAAAAGATAAGGTTTGAAATAGAATATAAACCTATATAAATTGTATTGGATGGTTATATTAAAACCATATACTTCTTATATTCAAATTCAATTAATTTTTGTACCATTTTTCCTTAAAGGTCACATTATTTTAATAGTATATTTTGAAAAATTTCAATAGTTCCACTCCCCTTACATATAAAATAATACTCACTATTTCTATGTTTTACACCACATTGGGCCATCTATAATGAAAAATCCCTAAAAAAATCTATTCTAAACTTACATTTCCATGAATTAGAGGGTCTTTAATTATTAAAATCCATTGCATGGTTCTTTAAGAAAGGATATAAAGGAGGTCTACCGGAGAATAGGTAATTGTATTACCTAACCTCTTTTAACATATTTATTCTTCTACCTCCTTTAAATATGTATTATTCATCATAGAATAATAACTTCAGTATCCTCGCTATAAAAAATGCTATTATAATTATTGTAATCACACCATGAACTTTGTAATATCTTTATTTTATTATTTTCTTATATTTGGATAATTTTTTGGGGGTTCAAGTTGAGTCCCGACTTGAATTTTTGAGTTCTTATTTAAACAAAATTGTTGTTTTGAGATTGGCGACATCTAATGCATAGGCAGAGCACAGTTTAAAGACCGTGCGACTATGCCCTGGTCACCGTGTGGCCTTCCTGGTGTTCAAAATAAATTAAAAGTTAAATTAATAATAAAATGATGTTAAATGAAAGCCAGAATAAAATAAGAAAAATGAAAATAAAATTAGAAGTATTCTTTTAATAATAATAATAACGATAATAATAATAATAATAATAATGATAATAATAATAATAATAATAATAATAATAATATTATTATTATTATTATTATTGGGAGTTTCGGTGGGTTTTAGGCGGGTGCACAGGCACTGCACGGTTTCCACTAACCGTGCGGTCACTTCTGAAATGGGTAGGAGTCACCGCACGGTTTACGGATGGTCGGTTGAGCCATGCAGGGTAACTATTTGATTGTCCAATGTAAAAATAAATAAAAATATTTAATGAGAAATAAATTAAGACAAAAATTAGTGTTTAATAATAATTATAAGGAATTGTTATTATAATTATTATGAATGGTAATTATTATTTTTATCAACAATCATATTATTATTGTTTGGATTATTATTTTTATTATTATTGTTATTATTATTATTAGGTTATTAGTTTCGATTTTTTATTTTATTTTTTTAGGTTGGTTTTTGGGTTTTCATTTTCCCACCCTTCTCTCCTCCTTCCCGCTTTCTTTTCGGCGCACCTACTCCCCGCGCACAACCTCCTTCGGGGAACCCTACCCCTGTGCAACACCTCCTTCTCTGGCATCCTCTCCTCCAGCAACCCATCCTGCCGGCGCCGCCTCCCCTCTACCGGCGCGACCTGTCGGCACCGCCTCCCCATTGCTAGCGCGACCTGCCGGCACTGACTCCCTCTACTAGTGCACCACCCAGCCGGTCGCCCCCCTTGCATGGTGCGCCACCCACAGCCATCGGCCCTCTCTGGCACGGCCCTCCTCCGGTCGGCGCCTACCATCCGGCTACTCTCCCCTGCTAGCACCCCTTTTTTCCAGCACAGCCTCCCTGTCGGCATGACTCTGTTCCGGCGTGGCCTTCCTACAGGCGCAACCCTCTTTCAGCCTGACCCCCTACCAGCGCAACTCCCTTCTAGCGTGCCACCTATCTCCCTCCAGTGAGCCTCCTCTCCCGCCGGTTTCGTGCGTGTTGAGTTAAATCTCCATCGATTTCTCGTTTGTGGGTAAACTCCTAAAATGTTTGGTTCAATCTTGTTGTGTTAGATTGGTTTCAACTTCCCGTAGGTGCGTTTGAGGTTCGATTGAGGTCCTGCACTGGTTTTTGAATGTTTTTCATCCTTTGAGGTAGGATTTCCCATGCACGTTCCTTATTAATTTGAGATTCATTTATTTCAAGCTTTGTGTACCATTTTTATATGCTAAATGTTGTTGTGCAATCTTGGGAATAATTTTTTGGTGTTAAAATTGATGTTTTAACCCTTGTTTTGTGATAACTAGTATTGTCTTGGTAGATAGGAAACACCACGTGTTTAATTAAATGTAGGTTGGCTTTGTCATGTAGTTTTAAAAAATTACGATAAATTTATTGATTCTTCAGTTGTTTCAAGGAATTGTTGATCATTATTCGCAACTTCATATTACCTTTAATTATTTGATTGTGGGTTTTTTATATTTTTAGTATATGTTAAGAATAGGTTTTGAAGTCATTCTTTACTTATTTTAAAGCATTTTGGCATGTGTTACCGGTGAATGGCTCGTTTTTCACTTTTATAAGAAATGGTTTGTCATGAAAATGTAGTGTGACTGTTTTACGAGGATTTTATGAATGTTTTGATCTGAAAATTGTGCATTTACAACACTTTATGAAAAGTAGATTTTATATCGTTGATAACAGAGAATTTTAGGAAATGATTAAAGGTATGTTTGGCAACATTGTGAAATTGATAAGGGAAAAAATGTTTATTATTAAAAACTTCGTTGGATGTTTCTCATGCCTTGTCTATACATAATGGATGGGATGTCCTCGATGTGGAATCCTCGTGATCCCTTATCAGGGTTCCTTCATTTTAACCCTTTGTGTTCTATTTATTCTAAGGCACGAGATTAGTCCTTAGGGAGACATTAGGGTGTGACCTATTGTGAATTATTATTATATACATATATGTTGTGAATGGATGCTTAGATGGCATCAGTTGACTCACCCTCATTATATACATGAAACATGAGAACCTTTCATATTGTGAGAATTATCTAAGAATGATTGTTGCACTGATAGTTCATGTACTGACCAGTGGCTCATAGTAGGTGGATATATATTTTGGTTTATTGTTATGGGAATTAGGCCTCTTGGTTTGTCCTGAGTTAGGGTGTCCGGGCATTTTGGAGTTTTTATTTCATCATGTGTGGCATGCTACTAGGGATGTGGTATCTTGTATAGGTTTGTTCGGGATAGTTTTTGATCTCTTGGGTTCACCTCTATATATTAGTGATTAGTTTCTTGTAGTGATGATTGAGATTCGAATACAAGCAGTGAGTTGTACTTTTTTTTGAGTAAATATGTAGAAAACATACTTTTATATATATCAGTTCAAACTTGAAATATATGTTACATTTATTTTAAAGGAAGTACATTGGGAAATAAAATATGGAGATAGCCTATTGAGTTTTAATACTCCCACCTATAGTTTCCTTTTTTAGTTACTTTTGTAGGTTCCATGTTGGGATATATCGCCTTGGGCGATGTGTGTTATGGATTGGGGAGTGACCCTCAGGGTCCCTTGGAGGTGCCTTGGGTGTCAGGTTCCATTTGGTTGTTCAGGTATTCTTTTTTATTCAGTTTTTTGTACCTTTAATTGTAATTTTGAATTATGTAAAGTTTTGAAAAATCATGTTTAGTTTGGTTTGTTCTTTAACTATTATGTTGCATTATTTATTTAATGGATGAAGTCATTCCCATTGTGTATTATGATGTCCTTGGCACTTTTTGCTAGCCTAGGAGGATTGAGAACGCCTCTTGGGTATTACCATAATTCAACTTGGGTGATCAGTTCAGGGTCAACTCGAGTTGGGTTGTGATAAAGGAACCAAAAATATTCACCCATTTTTTCTTCAAGTGGGATGATAAAGTATCACTCGTTCATACATGTGGACCACCACCTCTATATAGTGATACAATTCATTTTCCATCACAATATTTAATGGATAATAATTATGGTGGGTTTAAGGTTTATATATTGTATTTATGACATAATTATAGTTCTAAAATTTTAATATCATATCTACCTTCTGACATTACAATCCTTAGAAAATGATAACATTGCTCATACATATGTGTGGACTATCACCTCTAAGAAGGGATGTGATTCATTTTTATTTCCTCTTTACGTGGGTGGTAATTAAGATTAATTTAATGGATTTATATGATATATATGATATAATAATTATTTTTAATCAATAATTATTATTTATATTTCTTTTCTTCCATGTGTCAAAAAATGGAAACAACATTCGTGTGTATGTACAACCTACCATCTCCATGAATGATGTAATTCATTGGTTTGTATCTACCCTTTTATAGATGACTATATATATATATATGTACATATAATGAATATATATAATATTTTCATAACTATTAACATTATTTAGATTATGGAAGCATGATCAAAGTACAAAGACCATAACTACTATACTGAAAGTCTTATGAAAAATGAAACTGTTAACACCCAGAAATGATGATTATAATATAGAATTATTCATAAATGGGTGTTTAAATGTTATAAGTGGATCATATATGATATTATAAGTTTTTAAATTATTTTTATATTTAATTAAAATAAATTTAAATTTATTATGCATTAGGTTAGAGCGCATTCGAAGAAAGTCAAACTTGAGTTCAAGATTTCTCATCTCACTTTTATTTATGTGATACATATGACATATCCACCACTTGTTTTTTGTATGGTTTATATAATATGCATGAATTTATTTTATGATTATTATCATGATAATTATGGTTAATTATATATCCATGTAACATTATCCCTTTCATGAGGTTCTAATTTGAATGTAACTAGAGTGGTAAGGAATTTATGTTACATTCTCATTATTTATCAGGATTGTTTATGATTAGGTTTTGAATGATAATATTTTATGAAAAATATCTCAAATATCCCATGAATTTTATTCCCCTATGGTTATTTCTAGATATTACATGTTTTACATTTTACTCTCATCAATAACTAAAGATATCGAAATAATGTTTTTAAGGAAAATTGACTTTATTTATCTCTTCAGCCAAAAACATTTTTCTTCTATGTCAATGTTTACTAAAAATGTTTTCAAGACTTTTTTTACGATTTTACTATACTTCTTAATTCATTTTTAATCATTTTATAATTTTTTTAAAATGGTTTAAATGGAAAGATCTTATTGCTTTACAAACTAGGTACTTTGGACTTCTTATAGAAAATGTGAAAAGAATATTTGTTTAGTTGACATGAACATAATTTTCTTATCTTATTGGGCTCTAATTGAATGGTAGTATAATATAGATGATTCTAAGGGTTTTTTAAAATAAAAATTTTGTTAAATATTAGGGAAATATTTATATTGTAAATAAGTGTTTTCAAAATGAAAATATTATATTCCTATAAAAATATTCCAAGTCATATTTTAAAGGAATTTCTTATATATTCTAACATTCCTCGATGTTTCTTATTATTTACTGGGGAAATGATCCTATTATACCATCCAATTTCATTATATGGATGGATTATAATGATGATAATGATTTAATGGGGACTATATGAAATTCATTTATTTCCCTTGGATTAATTAAGTTATGATGAAACCTTTATGGAACCAATTTCTTTTTCCGGGGTTATGCTGTGATGAAATGATGAAATTTTTATAAAACTCATTTCTTTTCCATAGGTTATAATATATTGATATGATGAATATTTTATAATTTTTCAGAACACATAAGAATTTATTATGATTATAAAGAATATGAGAACATAATTATATATCCATCCAATGAAATTGTTACATTTGGATATCTCATGAGATAATATGGATTAAAATGGAGAGAGAACCCAGTTTAGTAAGGGACTCTATCCACTACGATAGTCTTGGGAGTGAAACTTGAATAATTATATAATGGAATGGGGAGTGAACGTAATCCACTCTGATAAAATTTCTAGTGGTCCTTGACTAAAGAAATTATTTTCTATGATTACGTGTATTCCACTGATATTTCTATTATGCTAATAGTATTCCCTCATGGTTTATGTTCTTTGATGACATTATAGTTCATGTCTTATGAACTACCAAGAATTATTCCATGACTCTGGATTATGATCTATCATATGTAGGGTATGGATTTAAAATGTCTTAATCATGTTTTCACACCCTTATAGTCATATTATTTTTATGTAATCATTGATATCTACCTTATTTATCATTAGTGAGTATCTGAGCTCACTATTTCTTTTGTATCATTTCCTATGGTTATAAGGGAAAGTTTTTTTAATTATGATATGACTAAGAAGGGTGACAGTTAGGAATATATTAGTGGGAGATGATGTATATCTATTATGAATATGTTGTTTATAAATCCAGTATTCCAGAAACAATAATCCTAAATGATTCTATAATGGATCGTAATGTTATTTAATGAATATTCATCTACGACGATGTGATATCTGTGTATAAAAATTATGGGTCTCCATATCCATAATGCAATGAGTTTCATTTTATATCACCACCTTACATGGATTTTACTAATTGGGAACTTAATATATAATTATAATATTTATAAGATAATATACATTAAAAAATGATGAACTGTATGACTCAATTTACTTGTTTTATGGGAAATAAAACCATTAACTATTCGTATGTATACACAAAGACCTCTAAGGAATGATCAATTTTTGTTTTACATTTTACCACTACTATACATGAATTTTCATGAGAATACTTTTAATAAATAAATATGATGTTAATGATATCATTAAGGTTTTTTATGATAAATTGGAGAACATATTATTGATATGATAAAAAACAATTATCATAAACTCAATCATTTAAAATGACCACACTAAGAGGAAAGTCTTTAATTAAAATTATGTAATATTTTCTTATTCATTATTTAATACTCTACATAAATTTTAATATTTATTTATCACACTAATAAATAGTAAATTATATCATTATTTTACTTATGTAATTATATTATAACCAAATTATCTCATAATCCTCAATAATCATGGTATGTTCATGTTTGGGTTGGTTTTACCACATACTTGAACAACGCTAAGAAATTATTTCATTAATTATTGGGAAAATTAAATTAAATTTATATTATGATATAAATATATAAATGATAGTATTCTTCATCTATAATGGATATTTTAATATTTTACTCATTAATTAAGAAAATACCTGATATATGTTAAGAATCATCGAAAGATGTTTACTGTAAAGTCCTTCTATGATAAAGAATAAAGTGTTTATAAAAGGAAATTTAAACATCATAAATAATTATAATTCATCCATTATAGTAACATTAATCATCATGTAATGATGAACTTTTTAAGAAGAATGAATAACGACATCGCTTCTATAAAGATGCAACAAACTATCAATGATATGAACACCCAATGTGGGAAAATAGGGAAAAAATAAATAATAAACATGTTTATAATAATTATAAATGGAAATTAAAAATAGTATTAGGTATGAATATATTAATGAAAAAATATTTTAAGATAGTTTTTTTAAATGAGGTCAGATAACATTCGAATAAGTGGGAATAATGGTAATAGATATTCATGATACAAATATTTTCCTTGGGTTATAATTACTCTTATTTTACTATTATATTTACATATTGATCTATTATAAAATATTATGATTTTATATTTCTTTTATACCTTCATTAATAAGGAAATAATGTTTAACACAAGTGTTTTCTTCCTTAATGATTTTATTATTTCATTAAAATACATTTTGGCCAAGAATGATTCTCATTTCGTTTAATGGGTCTTTCTTCCATGTATATGTTTATACTTACCACTAATTTTCTACATATAATAATGTAAACTAAACATGTTTTTATCTCTACATAACCTTTTATTCCCATTTATTCAGTTTAAAACAAAATTTTCGTTATCCTTTTAACAATGTGGATTTACAATAATGGAAATTTAAAACATTTAAAAGGAATTTCATTACCACAATCATATATAATTCCCTTATATTTTACATTTTTAATGTGTTTAATTTCTTATTAAGGTATATTTATTGGAATTTATCTTAAAATATTGTTATATTTATTATTCTCTATATTTTGCAAAAATAATTCTTGGAAAGTGACTTGAAAATTACATAACATCCTTTTTTTGATTATATTATAAAGTGATAATAAAAATAATTCTTGTGATTTATTTTCCATCTTCAATAGATTTTTCTTAAATAGGGATATGATTTATGTTTCACCCTATATTATATTTTATTATGTGATTATTTTTGGTAATCAGGTTTTCAGTATCAAGCAATTTAATTCATGAAGTTATTTTGTAGCATTTGGATGTTTTATGAAACCCATTTTATTTCCATGGGTAATTTTTGAAAATTAGACGATTTCCACTTATATTTTTATGAAACCAATTATTTTTCTAGGGTTTATTTAATATATGATGATGATTATTTTCAAAGTTTCACACAAATGTACGGATGATAATCGTAATTTTCCATTATTTCCCATCAATTCATTGTCTAATGTTTCATATCACATGAGATGATGAAATATAACTTGAATGAGATGTGGGAATATTTTTTCATAGGTTTATTATGTGAATGAGATTCAGGATTATTTGTTCTCACATTTTTTGTGTGAATAAGATGAGCGAAGAATTATTCACATGTTTTTTTGTAAACATGGTGTAGATATATTTTTTCAAAATAATTTTTATGTGTATGATTATGCCACATTACCAATTTGTTTATCAAGTAATACCATATTTTAGAGATTGATTTAATTTACATGAAATGATAATTTTTTATTTTTATTCCTTATTATGAAAGTTTTCAACACTTTTATATATTTCTCTCATGTAATCTAATTATTTATATGTTTTTATGTTTCCTTAATGATATTTTTAAGATATTATGTTACTCTAACAGTTTTTATGATTTTCATATATGGTCTTTTGATGTTTTATTCTGATATTATGTATTCGTAATTTTCTCCTTAATGTTATGATATTTTTCCTTTAATGATCATCTAATATCATATTTTTATTATGTTTCTATTCCCATGTTTTTAAGATGAATATATCATGTGAGATGTCTAGAAAAATGTATAAAGGATCTTTAATATGAATAAATGGTTACAGGTGCTATAAATAAGATATCATTTGGATAATATCCATGACACTAAACCTTTTGGTCCTTTGTTTGTGATACTTTTGGTGAAATGTATAATCTAATTTATGGGATTATTTTAATATTTATGTCATTTTTATCTTAGTTTCCTTTAGTTGGTAAGAAAGCATGGTTTAGTTATTTCTGGAGGTTAGATTAAAGAAATTTATTGAAAACCCTAGTGAAAATTTTAAGTGATGAGTATAAGTAAAGGATCACATCATGATGTTTTTGGTAAAGTAGATACTATGTGGTTATTCTTACAGTTATATCTCTACATGGATACTATAACTTTATTCAAGCTCTCACACAGGTGTACCTTGGGGTAATACCCCAAAGAGGGTGTTTTAGTTGTTAACTCAATCGTGACCTGGTTCACAATAAAGAGGCCCATGTATATAGTAATTTTGACACCCTATAGGGATATTATTTGGTTTATCGCGTTATATTTAAAACCATTATGAATGATTTTAATATATATATAACTAGTTTAGTTATAATTCCAACCATGGACAAATAAGATTTAAACATAGAGATTCCTAGGCTAATGTATGCAAATAATTTATGAAGTGATCCTAAGTTTATTGTTTCATTTTATGTAATTAATTAATTAATTTATAATCATTACCAGTATTTATCAATGGAAAGAACTTGAAAGAACAAATTTAACAATTGTTTTAATGGACAAGTTGAGATTGTCCTAACATATACCCTAATAAGATTATGGCTAGAAAGAAAATTGTCATGGAAATGATCACCCAACTATCTTAAGTTGGGGGAAACACCCCAAACTGTATTGATCTTCAAAATTTACTAATAGAGAGAAACCATACATCAAGTCATTTATGATATAACATCCACCCTCTTTTAGTGGTGATTCTAATTGATCGGGTTTTGGGAAGTGGGTCAGTGTAATGAAAAATATATTCTTTGTTCTATAGTTTTATGACTATGAAAAGGTTGTTTTGGATGTTTATCATTCATATGGTGATGTTGACCAGTGGTGGAGTAACATTAAGAATACAATTCAAAAGTAGGATGTATACTCTATAAAATGTGAATAATTCAATAATATTTCATTAAAAATTTATTTTCCTTATAAAATTTACACAAAAATAGAGGGAGAATTCTTGTAATTATGGAAAAAATTTAATGAATATATTGGATCATATGAAACAAATTTTTCAATCATCATAATGTATACCTATAGTTTTATCTCTAATACTTAATGAAAAATAAATAACTTCTTTAAGATGCTAAAAACTATCCTTCAAATGGAATTAGTTATAAGAGACTTTTTTAGATATGAAGATATTTTTTTATTTTCTCTTAAGGTGGAAATTGAAGCTATAAATACTAATTATTCCAATGGTTTTAGAGATAAGAAAAGAAAATTGGATTTACATGGGTACTAAAGTGATAAACCACATGAAGGGATGAAATCTCAACCACTTACATGATAATAATGTGTGAAGAATCATCCATGAACTTTTTTAAGAGAAAATATTGAATGTTTTAAGTGTTAGTAGAAGGGACATAATGAACCTGATTATTAAAATGAGATGGGAAACATGGTGGAGGTAAAAAAATCCAATGTTTCCAATTTAATGAGTATTGGAATTATGAAAACTATTTCCACAATTAAAGGGCTGTAAAAGAAAATACACCTCAAAAACATGAAAAACAAAGGGAAAAAGGAAATTCATTGGTAATGACTAACACTAAAGAGGATTATGGTAATTAAGGAATAATTATTCTCCACCTTAGATCCATGGATGTATTATTACAGTTTAATTTTAAAACCCAATTATATCTAGGATGTTTGTAAGAAAATTAAATCACCACCTTGAGGATTTCACTTTCAAGGAAAAATTCTTGATGTATTATTATGATAATTCAGTATGAATATTATGGGAATAATCATCATTTTAATCTTATTAATCCTTTCATTATAAAAATTTAATGTGAATTTGGGAATTTAATTACAATCACCACATTTATATCATATCAACTATGAGAATAAAGAACTCACCATTCATATTTCAAACTAACCGATGATCATCTATCATTGTATGGATAACTACAAAATCTCTAAGAAAACTAACTCTATTATATGAATTGTGATACCCAATCAGGAGTGATTTTTAGTTTAGACGATTAAAAAAAATCAATATTTGGATCAAAGTATTACAAAGAAGAAAGAGATATATTTGATATGTAATAAAGATTCATATCCATCTAGAAATAATATCACGAGTCATATTTATATTTTAGATGCCCTTAACTATTTCCATATATATGTGATAAATAAAATTATCATGAAAAAATTTATTTATGAGGGATAATATAATTACTTATGTTTTTCATCCTTAAATAAATACTATGTTCATTTTCTTTCTCCTTATGCAGTAAAAAACAAAAAAAATATTGACAATTTTAAAGTACTTACATAATTACTAGGTATAATTAGTGTTAATATAAATATGATATATATATATATAAATAAGAATAAAACAAAATAACATTCAATTTTAGTATCAAATAAACAATTACAAAAAGAAAACAAATAAAATAATTTTTTATACATAAAATATATTTTTTTTAAATGAATATTTTTCATGTTTTAAATATTTATAATTAGTACTAATATTAAAAGAATAGTTTATATACAAAAAAATAATGTCAAGTAATATATCATTTTTCATTAAACATTGTGATTTTATTTTAAAGTTAAATTTAGAAATTTTATGATGTGAATTTGAAAAAACTAACATCATTTTAGGATTTATCATTTTCATTTTTTCTTAATATATATTTGTTGTTTTTCTCTAAAAATAGTAATTTTTAGTAGAGTAGTGAAAAATACATTTCTAAAAAATAACATTACTTTTATGAAATTTTTACTCAATAAGTAAGAACTGAACATTAATGAAACATTTTTATAATAAGAAATATGGATTTTATAAGTGAATTTATAATTTAAAAAAATTATAAACCATTATTTTAATTTTTAAAATTTATTTTATATTTTATCAAAATATTTTTTTTAACATTATATATTTCATATTTCAAATATATTTTTATCTCTTTTAAAAATTGAATCAAACATAATGAATTTATAATTTGGAATCATTATGTCCATATTGTATAATTATGAACATTTCATTTTTTCATATAAAGGATAAATTGTTTAGGTAAAAACTAGTTACCATAGTGAAAACTAAAATTTTACAAATGAGTAACCATAGAGGTAATGGGCCTAATAGGTATAAAACATTATTATAATTGAGTGGTGTTGGTGTGTATTAAAGTTATATTTTTCCACTCCATTATTTAGGTATTTTGGAGCTACTATCCTTGAGAGTGACTTCCCATTGTTAAAACGTTTTGCGTATTAAAAAAAAGGACACTTCAGTTCACTTATAAAAGGCGAACTACTATGTTCACTTACCCTCACATAAAAAACATTTAATTTGTCCCAGAAACTTCCCAAAACTCTCCTATAAAAATATATACAACATAAGTACGTCTTTAGCTTTCTAAAATGAAACCCCTCAATGTTTTAATCCACTTCACAAAGGAAATAATCTAAGAAGTAAGTTACAAGTTCCTAAACACTTGTATTTTATCTTTATTTATGTGATTTTATCCTTATTATTAAAATTTTTCTTCACCATATTAAAATTATAACATATTATCATTAATATAATGGTATGTTATTATAATTATGGTTCAATAATTAACCCCTTCCCTTTTACCATTAGGAAAAAGGAAAATGATTATTCTCCATTTTGTGGACTAATTCCTCCACGATGCAACATGTTTATTTTTTCATCACCACATTACAAGGATGGTTATAATATGGATTTTAATATATAATTTTTATATTTATGAGGGGTTTAATATTGTAAAACTATAAACCATATCATTCATTTTTTTCATTCTATAGAAAATGAAATCTTCAACCACACGTATGTGTGGACTATCTTCTATAAAAAATGTTCAATTCCATTTTTTCATTTCATCATCACATTATATGGATGTTCGTTAGAATTGTTTTAATGGATAATTATAATTTGCATGATATCATTAATCTTTTTGTATGGAAAATTAGAGATCTTATTAAATATATGATAAAAAATGGTTATCATAAACTAAATCGTTGAAAACAAGTGTGCTAAGAGGAAAACATTTAGTTAAAATTATGTAATATTTTCAGATACATTACTTATTATTATAAATAATTTAAAATTATGATATATCAGACAAATAATAACTTAGTTATATCATTATTCTATTTTTGTGATGATATTTTAACTAAACCACATCATAATCATCAACAATCATGCTATGTTCAAGTTTGGGCTGACTTGACCACCTACTTGAAGAATGATATGGAGTTATATAATGAATTATTTTGAAAAATTAATTAAATGAATAAAATTATATAAATAATTAAATGATTATTTTTTGTTACAAAAAGGATACAACAATATTTTACTCATTAATTAATAAAATTCTTTTTGTAGGTTGAAAATCTCTAAAAAATTCTTATTTATCAATTTAAACTTCTTAGATAAAGACTAAACTACACATAGAAGGAAATTTCATCCTTATAAATGATTATAATTAATATATTATATTAACTTTAATGAACTTGGAATGATGAAATTGTTAATAATAATTAATACCAACACCTCTCCTTCGAAAATACTAAAAACAACCAAATATATAAACACCTCATGTTTGGAAATATGTAAAACTAAGTAGAATACATGTAAATAATGATTACAAAAGGAAATTATAAATAATTTTAAGTATGAAATTTTGTCTAAATTATTATATTAATATAATTCTTTTTTTATTAGAGGTTATAGATCAATCAACTAAGTGGGAATAATGGTATGGGTTTTTTGTGACTCAAATATTTTTCTTGGGTCATAATCACTCTTCTTTGACTATTATCATTCTAGATTGATATATTATAAAATATGATAATGTTATATTTTATTTACACCGTATTTTTTTGGGTAATATTGTTTCACAAAAATTTATTCCTCCTTGATAATTCCATTGTTTTTAAAAAATGAATTTTGGCCAAGAATAATTCCCATTAATTTTAATGGATTTTTCTTCCATATTAATTTTTTTACTTCCTCCTAACAATAAAAATACTCTAGTGGAAAATATATATGTTTTTATCTCCAATTATCATTTTTTCCCATTTAGTAATTTTAAGAATAAAGATTTTTTATCCTTTTAATGATTTGGGTTTTTATTAGAGTCATTTTAAAATAATTAAATGGATTTTCCTTAATATGGTCTTATATACTTCCCTTCTACTTCACATTTTGACATATGTTTTATTTCTCATCAAAGTACCTATATTTTAATTTTTTTGAAATAAAATTTTCTTAATTATTCTTTTTATATTCACAAAAAGGGATTTTGGAATGTTACTTGAAAATAAAATCCTTTCATTTATGATATTATGAAACATTTGTTATGTCTTCTCGATTTTAAAAAGGATTCTTATTAAATGAGGTTATGTTTCATGATTCACCCAATATATTCTTTTTTTGTTTTATTATTAATGATGAATAAGTTTTTAGTATTAAAAAAAATAATTCTTGATTTTAATTTATACTAATTTGGTGTTTTATGAAACCCATATTATTTTCATGGGTTATTTTTGAAAAGTGAATGATTTCCATTTTTTGTTTAAGAAAACCATTATTTTTTCCATGGGTCATTTAATATATGGTGAATATTTAATTTTAAGTGGCACTAATATATATAGATATTTATGGTTGGCTCTTATATTACCCTATAATGCATTGGTTGAGGTTTTATAACATGTGGGGTGATGGAATTTTGCATAAATGATTTATGAGATTACTTTGTTCACAAGTTTCTTATGTGAATGAGATTCAAGTATTATTTGATCAAAATTATGTTTTGTTAATATGATGTAGGAATATTTTTTCACAAGTTTTTGTGTGAATGTGATGAAGAGTTATGTTTTCATAGTATTGTACAATTTTATGATTTTTCTATGTTCCTGTGTTTTTTATCATGTTTAAAAAAAATTTAAAGATTCATTTCATTTCCATGAAATCAAATAATTTCATGATTATGAATTATTATTAATTTATTTGACACGTTTCTATTATGTTCACATGTTATATGATTATAGATATATATTTATGCTTCTTTAATGATCTTCTTGTGATTTTATGTTACTATATCAGTTTTTATGATTATCATCTAAGTTGTTTTGATATTTTATTATGATATTTAAATCTTCCTTATGTTTACCTTAATGTTTTGATATGAGTTTTTCTTACTAAGTGTCTGAGCTAAGCCATTTCTTATGTTTCCATTCCCTAGGTTGTGAATATGAATATATCACATGAGATGTCTAGAAGAAAACATAGAGGATCTTTATAATGAATAATTGTTTTCAAGTGTTATAAAGAAGGTGTTATTTAGATAATCTCGAAGACACTAAACCATTATGTCCTTGAGATTTGTTACTATTTTTAAGATGCATAATCGAAATCATGATATTGTTATGCAATTTATGTTATATTTATTTTATTATACTTCAATAAATATTAAGAACACGTATCATCTACCCTATATGGGATATTTTTTTGATCAACTACAAGTACCTCGATACATTTCAATGATTCACCCTGATTTTGAATACTATCAGTTTTTGGTCAAAAGTGAGGACATATCTAAAGAAAAATTTCATATGAGGTATAAAAAATATTAATTTATAGTGATTCCATTTAGAAATACTAATTCCTTGGATATTTTCATTGATTTACTGAATAGGGTCATGTGAGACTACCTCAGTAACTTTTTGGTAGTCTTTATAGATGATATTCTTATAAATAAAAATAATAAGTAATAGTATAGAGATTACATAAGGATTGTTCTGAAGACCCTAAATAAGGATATTCTATATGAAAAAATTACCATTGGTGAATTTTGGATATAAAAAGATTAATTCTGGGGTTATATAATTTCCTGAAAGGTATATTGGTGGATCAATCAAATATGAAAGTTATTAAATATTTTACCAAACCAACTGAAATGACTGAAATTTGTAGTTGTATTTGGTTTTCTAAATGTTATTGATTACTTTTTTGAAATTACACATGGATATATTTTCCAATAACCATGTTAACTTGGAATTTATTGAAGTTACTTATGAATGATTAATGTAAATAAATTTTCATGGAACCAATGAAAAGGTTGGTCATTAAAACTATTCTCAAACTACCATGTAGTGGATAAGGGTCTATGATTTATATAGATGTATAAATGAATGGGATGGAATGTGTTATTATTTATAATGATATGGTGAAAGCTTATGCCTCAAACCAAATGAAGTTTCATGAGAATATTTTCCTAAATCAAGATTTGGAGTTAGTTTTGGTAAAAATTTTATTGAAGATATGGAAGAAATAACTATATAGTGAAAGGTCTAATATATTTACTAATACTAAAATTTTAAATTATATATTCACATATAAATAGTGGAATATACTCCAAAGGATACGGTTTTAACAGATTAAAGATTATGGTGATAGAATATGCCTCCCATCAAATGAAAGTTCATGAGAAAAATAACCTAAATCATGATTTGGATTTAGCTGTGGTAATTTTTTATTTAAATATATGGATGAATTATATATATAGAGAAAGGTTTTATATATATAATACCTATAAAATTTTATTCTATATATGCGCAAAGAAAGAGTGTAATATGTTTTAAATTAGAAGGTTGTAACTGATTTAATATTACGATTGCTCAATAGCTTACCACCATGGGAAGGTAAACAGGGTTGCTGATGACCTATGTTGTAAGGCCCAAGATAATGTCCAGGATTTTCTATGTATTATTTTAAAATATTATATTGAATTATTTCAAGAATAGGAACTGAGACGATGTGTGATTCCGAGGCTCGTTGTGCCCGAAACAATTTTTTGAAAAATATTAATATATTAAATAACACCCACATGCAGTTTTCCTAAAAAAGTAGAATAAATTCTAAATGGATTCCTAAATCCAAAATTTGAGGGAACTATTGTGTTTAGAGCATCAACTTTATCTTAGGTGGGACCTAACATCGATTGTCATGGGTCAACTATGTAAAGATGTTTTTTGTATTTTAATAAATAAAATAAATGGTGAATTTATTTTATTTTTAACGTTTCACAGATGCAACGAAATTATTTTAAATTAATCCTTAGAGATAGGAAGATAGGGTTAAGAAAATAACCCCAGAATGATATGGAGGCTCTCAAGAGAACTTTGATAACTCTCTCTACGGTGAATGATGCTGGGATTTCAGATCAGAGATTAGTGGACGTTGTTTCTCACAGATCTCACCAATAGTGGCGATGTGACAATCGATTATCTTCAGTAAAAGATCCAACTTAAAGGTAGGAAATTGTTACATGATTTTATTTTCCCATTTCTAGAATCAAAGACGAAAGAATATCTACCAATGGACATTTTGACCCACGGTTTGATCATTCTTGCGGGAAGGGCATATTTGCGGGAAATCATTGTGGAATGAATTATTTATCCTTGTTTCTTAATTCTTTATTATAATGAGAATGGATTGAGGATAACATGAAAAAAGGATTAGATTCGTTCATCAGAGTTTTATTTGTGCTTTTCTTACCCCCATTCTTGGTGTTCTTCGTCATTGAACCCCTATGGCCATGTCTCACCTTTCCAGGAGGTTCCAAACGTGATCAGACCCCCCATATTGGAGAAAAATTGACTATAGAAGACACAATAGGGTAGATAGGGTCACGAGGAACCTATATCTATGATTGTGACAAATTCTATGAATTGGAGGAGCTCGGGTGGTCCATGGAAGGGACCACCAGAGCACCGGTGCCAGTGATCGGTGTCAGCAGCGACATGCTGTGGAGGTGCTGCGTACGGGTGCTGCTGGCGACGACCACATGAGGCGGAGGCGGTGTTGTCTAGAGGGGTGGTGTCAAACATAGGACACAGTGGGACCACGAGGTAGGTGGACAAAGATAGATAACCATGTGGGGTAGAGGGGCACACAGGTGGGGTGGACCATAGGCAGCGGACCAGACTGGACCACGTGCGTGCGGGCCACTCTAGTAGGTCATGCCTATTCGAGTCAACTCGATCAGGTCGGGCCAAAAATTTTTACGAAAACAACCATAACATTCAAACTGTGTGTCTGTTTGAAGATTTGTTTGTGGAGTTGAGACCCTTGAGATGAGAAAATATTTATGAGTTATCCTAAGTGGATTTTTAAGAATTGTGAATACGAGCTAATGGTTTGAGGAGTGGGTTAACTTGGAATGAGCATGCTATGAGCATAATCCTATGGATGGTTGTGACATTGAGACTACGTGAGTTTATGAGACTACATGACTTACTAAGACTACTTGTATTACTAAGAATAAATTTCTTACCAAGACTACCTGTCTTATTGGGACTGAGTTTCTCATCAGGTCATCATGTCTTATCGATCCTAGGTTTTGTGTGGATTATGTCTGATGATCCTGTTTTGCGTACTATTGTCTTATACTTATGTGATATGACTGTACTATTTCTTTGTGGTATAATTCTTGTATTTATTTGTGGTATTCATCATGTATTTATTAGTGGTATTACGTTTTTATGGGTTTCCTATATAGTATTGTTCTACTCACCCATGCATGGGTTTTTCCCGCTTGTGTCGTGTCTTGTGTGGATGATAGATACTTTGGTGGAGTCCTAGGTGGACCAGAACCAGGTGGTGCTTAAAGAGACCAGACAGTCGAGGTGTGCTCCTACGGCTTCAGACATCTACATAGTACCTTGGATTTCAGGTAGGGTTTTCTGCGGATGTGTTTTAGGAACTTTTCCATTCACTTTTATAGGCTATTTATTTTGGTTTCTTATATTCTAGACTTTTTTAATTTTAATTTTTCTACTTTCATACTCTATGGTTGGTATCTTAGTGTATGCATGCATTTTTTACTTATTGTTTTTACATTTCAGCATTTTGGGCCTGGAGATGTGTGTGTGTGTGTGTGTGTATAGGTACTTAATAAAATGACTCCCATTTATTGGATATTCTTAATTGGTGCTAGTCTCCAGACCTTAGCCTATTGGTGTTAGGAATGTGGTAGTCATGGAGCTGGCCTCTCTAGGATGGTTCATGAAAGAGTTGTATCAGAACGGTCATTTCTACTTAAGGACCAGGAATCTGTGAATTTGGTTTGGAAGAACAGTGTTAAGTGTTTCAAGTTAGGATTTCAAGTTATAGATTCCAATGGTGGTGTGGTGGCTGACATATCCATATACCGGGACTACAGACACCTTATTTTTGACTCTGTTTGTGGAGACACTAGTTGCAGGGATTACAATGGTATATGCATCATATAAAATATTGGTGTGTTCTCATTTCCTTCTTGATTCATCTCACTAGGTATACTGTATTGATTGTGGTACATAAGATTCTATTTCTGGATGCCTCCTTGTAGAAATCCAGCCAGGATTCTATTGCGTGGTCACGAGGATGATCTTCCTTGCGACAAGGCATCAGTATAAGGGTATGTACTAGAGATAGAACCTCTAAGTGGATTACCAATGATACCAACACCTGTCGAGTAATAGATACCACCAACATTACCAAATGAGGATTCATGTAGATTGAGTGCATTTCATGAGTTCTAGAGGCAATGAACTCTCAGGTTTTAAGGTGATCCCAACCCCCAGATAGCCGAGGATTGGATGGAGGTAGTTACCCATATCTTCCACCTTGTTAGGAATTCTTCCAACCATATGGAAGTCCTTACCACCAGTTTTATTCAGGGATCTATGGGGAGATGGTGGATCATAGATACCCAGAAACACATGGAGGAGAATCTATATTGGGAAGACTTCGAGTATCTCTTCAGAGAGGAGTTCTTTCCATCCATGTTGTGATCATTGTGCATACATGAGCTCTTACATCTTCAATAGAGTAGTCAGACTATGGAGGGGTACTCAGTGATGTTTACTGATCTTACATGTTACTCCATGGATACAGAATGAGACTTGTTCTTCATGGATCGAACCTTCGATCAGGGTATACCCCGAGAGATCAGGCCATCCATTATATCCCTTAGCATTCGTATATATTCTTGGGTACTAGAGCGATCTATACTAGTAGAGAGATTTATAGAGGAGCAAACATCGGTAGTGGTAGCTATCGACGGGCACTAGGTAGTTGAGTCTTCAGCGGTAGGTAGCCGACATCAGTCGTTGGGACCCAAGAGGGTCGGACACTCCATGAGATGGCCCTAGGACATTGGATCAGTGGTGAGGGGCTCCCAAGGTAGAGCGAGTCATCTGAAGGACAGTCTGTGTTACTCGTGTGGTGGTTGGGGACATCAGGCTTGATATTGCTTGAATTGGTGTATGGATGATCCAGAGACGGTTGAGGGACCTTCGAGATATAGGTGAAGGCAAGAGTAGGGTTGTCCATAGGGTGGGATACATAGTAGAGGAGTAGGAAGTGGTAGTAGGAGGTGGGAAGAGGTTCAATGTATTACCCCCATCACCCCCAGGTGGTCCCTGACAAGCTCAGGGAGTGAGTGGATAGGGACAATGCCAACTTCATGTGATGGGGGGTTATGACCCCAAGACTCTAGCGATGATAGTATTACAAAACAAACCTTTAATAGCGCTGTTATTTATTAGCACCAGAATAAATCACCGATAAATGGAATATTTATCAGCGCTAAAGAAAGCCCTGATAAATTTAACCTTTTATTAGCACTTTTATTTTAGCACTGATAAAGAAAACCTTTATCAAAACCTTATTTTTAGCACTAATAAAGGGTACACTTTATCAGCACTGATAAATATTTCTTTCATCAACACATTTTTTCCACTGATAAAATAAAATGATTAAATAAATAAATAATAAAAAATGTGTTTATTATAAAAAATATTACAAATTATATTAATTAAACTATTATTTATAAAAATGAACTGATTGATTATACATTATTAAATATTATACATTTTATTAATTATATAATTATGATAATTAATGTTATTAAATTGTATATATTAAATATATAGATATATTTAAATATATTTAAATATATTAATATATACATATATGATATATATGTGACAAAATATTTATGCTCTTTGTATTAAAAAGTAATATATTTATTGAATAATGATATATAATTAAAAATTAATATGAATTAAAAATATTCACTAATTGTATAGTACTAGAAATATAATTCAATGTCGTTTGATTTTTCAATTAAATATAGATCAAATGTGTGTTATGTTGATTTCATATATACAAAATTAATGAATTTTTATATACAATATGCACACACAGAGAACTTATTCATTTTTCCAATATTGTTAAAGTATACCTATATTCTTATATTATTCAATTTCGCTGATTTTTATCATATATGCATGCACTCAAAATTATATATTCATTAATATTGTTAAAAATATATTTGTAAAAAATATTTATAAATGTGCATTCACTATATTTATTGAATTATATATTTATAATTATAAATAAATAAATATTTTTTTGAAAGTATTTATATAATTATAAATAAATAATTATATATATTAAATTAATTATTAAATTTATAATAATTTTATTTAACTAATGAATATATTTACTATATTAATATTTATATATATTTATTAAATATATATATTTATAATTATATAAATATATATAATGATATAAATAATATTTTTTTTTAAAATTATATAATTATAAATAGTTAATTATAAAATTTTAATAAATATATTTAAAAAAGGGATATATTTACTAAATTTATATTTATATATATATATTAAGTATTTATAAATATTTTTAAAAAATTATTTATATTTATAATTATAAATCCTTTAATAGCGCTTCAGTAATAAGCATTGATAAAAGAATATTTATCTATTCTTTTTTTCACGCTGATAAATAAAAGGATTTATCAGTGCTAAATAAAGCACTGATAAAATTAACATTTATCAACATTAGTAAAATGGATCTTTATCAGAAGTTATTGGCAAGTGAAGATAAAAGTTTCCCAAAATATTTTAAAAACCCTAACCATTTGTGAACCCATCATGGTATAGAATCTTTCCACCAAATCCACCCAATGATAGTTCTTCTCCTTGGTGAATCGAAGATCAAATCACACCACTCGACTACCTTCAAAAATCTTGTCCGATATCTGAATAGGATCTCATATTTTCTTCAACCTAGCAAGGTAGGCCTTCTGATTTTCTTTCTGTATTTTTTGTTTTGTTTTTTGTTTCTTCTTTTATGATTTTTTATGATCCGTTTTTTGATCTGTTGTTTACGATTTGTTTGTGATCCATTGTTTTGGGAAAGAACTATGGTCCATTATTTGTATTGACTACCGATGTATGATATGTTTTATATATATGACTCTGAACCTTATATTTATTCATTATTGTTATACTGTTATGTTTTATATCTTCTTAATAAATAATTTTTTCATATATGTATATAAATGTGTAGAATGTTTCAATTATATTCTTGTTTATTGAATACTGATTTGAGGCACAATGGTGGTTCCATAATGATTATATATATGTTGACACCATTCATGGACACCTCAGTGGACGTGCATCTTCAAATGCTATTTTTAAGGAACCAAGTTAGTGGAGTGATGTATGTTCCTCTCTTGTTTATATGTATCATATGATCTAGTTATTCTTAGAATTCACTATGGTCCTTAGTTTTCTTATGGAGAATATTCAAAAGGGCTATCTCCAATTAAACACATGAGGTTTTATCACATCAAGCCTTCGCTTTTTGAATCATTATGGTGTCTTTAGTTCAGGTTATGTTTGAATATCAGGATTTTATCTATTTGATATCTCATATTGACTATAAGTGACTAAGTTTTTATACTATCTTGACATATATGTGTGTCTATATAGATATTTCATTATTTATTTCCATAGTTGTCTGTCTAATAGGTATGCTTATATAGGGTAATGATGATTTTGGGTCTACATGTCCATTGAACCCAAGGGTCATGCTAGAATTTTTTTCTTCCTCTAGTACTAATTTTTTCTATTCAGGGGGGGGGGGACACCACCCATTTATAGTTTTGACACCCAAAGTTTAAACCATACTTTAGTGACTTTGTGGTGTGGTAGAGGTCATAAAAAGATCAGAGCTGGTGTTGTTTGGGTAATTCAAGCTAGGGTCAATATAATATCCATATTATGGTTTACACCTATAAAGTTTATTGATAATGTCATTAATTATCTTCCTTTATCTTACATTTTTTTTAAATTCCAACATCCCTTATTATTGGGGTTGGAATAACTAGGTGCTCATATATTCTAGTAGAAATGATAAATATTTCCCTTATTAGAATTGTATGTAACTTTCACTTTTCGTAATGAATATCTAATATGTATTTATTTACATATTGTATAAAATTAATCTTTTATGAAACCAATAGGATGGATATGAATTGAAAATGGATTCACACTATTCATTTGACAAACAAATACGAAGACGGAGTTAAAGAGTTCATCAAGTTTGCAAGAGATCATGGAGATGACCCTTCTAAAAACCTTGGTCCGTGTTTACGTTGTTGTTATTCAAGACAAATTAGTCTGGAAGAGTTGTAGGAACATTTGATTTTTCATGGAAGAGATCAAAGCTATAAATTTTTTACTAAATAAGAGAAAACTAAATGTTGACATCGATTGGGATGATACTACAGTTTATGAATCATTTGATATGAATACCTTTATAATAAATGATGGAAATCGCCTGAAAGAAATGAAAATGGCAATTGAATATGACCTTCACGATTGTCCAATGTTGTTTGAGGAGTTAAATAGTTGTACTAGGAAACCATTGTATTCCGGTTATATTAAATACACAACATTGTCATCTATATTGATGTTATATAGTTTGAAAGCTGGTAACAGATGGAGTGACACCAGATTTATAGAACTACCTAGTCTTCAAAAAGATATGATATTAGAAGAAAATGAACTACCATGAAAAACATAAGACACTAAAATAATGTTATGTTCAATGGGTATGATCTATAATAAATACATGCTTTTACAAATGATTTCATATTTTTTCACAAGGACCATAAATCCCTCATCAAATGCCTAAAGTGTAGCATAGATCCATACAAGAAAAATGAATCAATTCTATAGAAATAAGTATAGTACTTTACTATAATTCCATGGTTTAGAAGACTATATGAATGTTAGGAAACCATGAAAAAATTAACATCGAATGCATATACAAGAATTAAATATGGGAACCTACATCATCTATAATATTCTCCTCAATGGAATAAAAATGATTATGAGTTTCCTAAATCTGGAGATGAGATGAGAAAATTTTATCTTGCATTATCTATAGATGGAATAAATCCTTTTGGTGTATATAGTAGTACTCAGAATACATGGACCATCACATTGGTAAATTATAACTTGTTTCCATGGTTATCCATGAAGTTCAAATACATTATGTTGTCTCTACTTATATCTGGACCAAAGTAACCCGGTAATGATATTGATGTCCATTTTGATCCATTGATCAAAGATCTGAAATTGATGTGGGATACAAGTGTTACAATGTATGATTCTCATAGAAGTTAGTAATTCAAATTGAGAGTCGTATTGTATGAAATGATAAAATACTTCCCCGATTATGGAAATTTATCCGGCTATAGCATTAAAGTCATGTTGGGGTGTCCCATTTATGAAAAACATGCATACTTATTTCAGTTGAAACATTCCTCAAAGATTGTGTTTTTAGAAAATCAAATTTTTTTTACCTCAATGACATAAATACTGATCCTAGATGACAACATTCGATTGGAATATCAAACAATGTACAACACTGTCTCCAGCAACGGGAAAACAACTATATAAAAAATTAGAAAACATTGACACTATCTTCAGTAAACCATTTTCCAAAAACCTTAAAAAATCAGGTCCGAAAAAGAGATCCATTTTATTTCAATTACCATATTATAATTGTTTGTATATCATAAATTTTCTTGATGTCATGCAAGTAAAAAAATATATTTGGTAGTGTTGATGGAACATTACTAAATGTTACTGAAAAAATGAAATATGGAATCAAGACTAGGTTGGGCTTGATTGAGATGACGATAAGGGAAGGGATAGCACCGGTGAAGGGTAAAAGACATAATTTTCATTATCTAGTAGCTTACACTCTATCCATATAGAAAAAATTGAAAATTTTCCTCTTCATTGTGAGTGTAAATGTTTCACAAGGGTATTCATAAAATATCAATAATGTATTGTCAATGAATAATTTGAAGTTACAAGGACTAAAATTACATAACTGTCACATTTCGATGAAATATTTAATTCCTATTACATCCAATTTATTCTACCTCAAAATGCATGACTTACATTAACCGGGATCTACTTATTTTTCAAATCCATATACAGTAATGTTTTAGACCTGGTGAATTTTCCCATTATGAATAAAGAGATTTCAATCATATTAAGTGAATTATAAATGTTCTTCCCAACATCATAATCTAATATAATGGTTCACCTGATAGATCACTTGGTCATAGAGGTTTAAATATGTGATCTTTTTCATTATAGAAGGATGTACCCCATTGAATAATATACAAATATTTAGAAAGGGTATGTCAAGAATCGATGTTGTCCAGAAGGTTTTATTTCAAAATGATATAATGTTGAAGAAGCTATTGAATTATGTACCGATTACCTATTAGATGTTGAAAGAATCAGTCTCCCAAAGTCTAATCACAATGAACACCTTATGGGAGAAGGGATTTCTAGAAGAGATGTTCTTACAATTACCTTGACATAGAGGGAGAAAGAACATCATTACATATTAATAAATAGTGAATATGTTGATCCATACATTGAATCCCACAAAGAAATTTTTAGATATTTGAATCCATCGAGGGATGAAAGATGGATATCAGATACATATAATCAATAGGTTATAGTATGGTTCGGAGATTAAATTTATAAGGAGTTATCTGAAAATCTAAATTCAATTGTTAAATGGCTTTAATGGCTATCCAGAGGACCGAATGAAAATGTTATATATTTCACTAGGTTATAAATCTTTCATTTTACGTTCTATACAAAAGAATAAGATGAATTCCGTATGATGAAAAACATTGGTGTCACACTTGTAGCTAAAGCAATGAATTTCTGGTTCCAAAGACAGAAATCCAATTTATGAAAATATATCATATTTTTTCATTATCAAATAGATATATGAGTTGGATAATACAATATTTAAATTTTTGATTTTCCATTGAAAATGGGTTGACAATATCAATAGAGTGAAATATGATTAAATGGGCTTTGTGAAGGTGAATTTTAGTATAGAAGGGGAAAAATACGATTCATTCATAATGGAATCATAAGAAGTGCGAGTATTTTATGTCTCTGATCCAACAAAAAGGAATTGGTAGATTTTCTTGCTGGTGACTAAAACAAATATTGAGTCAGATGAAAACTCAAATATAGATGAACCTTTTATTTGGACATCATAATCAGTTCATGTTGGTCACAATATAGTCAATGTCTTATACGTTAGAGGGGACCACAAAGAGACAAAATCCTTGAAACATTTAAAAAAATTAATATAGTTCAATGATATCGTAAAAGTGTTTTTTAATATATTATGTTTTCTTCATAATATTACATGTTCTATAATTCATTTACATAATCTAAATTAAATGTTTTAATACTCATAAAAAAATTTCTTCTACACATGATGATGTTACCAATCCCTTAGAAGAACAAACTATAAGGAATGAAACCCTTTGGATAGATGAAATAATAATGTTTTGATATACATTCTCTATTTTACTGAATAATTATATAAGGAAATGTTAATTTAAATTTCATCATTCCTTGTATATTTTGTTTATTTTAGAATATTTATGTTCATGTTTCATTCCTTTTCAAGAAGAGAAACAATATTGTTTATGCTCAATTACAGAGGTAATCTTGATATTTTAACAGTAAAATCATTATCTATAAAATTAATTTATTAATTTATATTTATCTTTTATTTATTTATTTTTAGTATTACTCATAATAATTTTTTTCTTATATAGGTGGATTATTTTTTTCATGTTTCAGTGGTGTTTTTGAAATTACTCATGCAGTGTTGCCATTTTGACAAAGAAAGTCAATAAAAATCATGGTGACATTGAATGTTATGAATTTTTAATGTATATAATAATTTGTATTTATGTAATTGTATAAACCAATGTTTGAAATGTCTATAATATATAGTTTTTATGGTATTTGTGTTGTAAATTTCATTTCATTTAAATTATTTATTGGGACTTTTTTTGTTGATTTTTGGTGTGTTTTTGTGTCTTTCTAGTACTGTGGTGTGCTATTACAACACATTGTAGTGTGGAACTTTATTAATTCTTTTACATGTGCTGATAACGAATACATTTATCCGTGCTTTTAAAAGTGCTAATAAAAGAGATATTTATCAGTGCCTCAAAAATTGGTGATAAAGTTTTACATTATCAATGCTTATATAAGAACTGATAAAGGACTACATTAGCAGTTCTAAATTAAAGCATTGATAAAAGTATTAGTATTTTAATGTCGGTCACATTATCAACGATTTTATAGCACTAATAAAGGACAATTCAAGTCCTATTAAAGTATTCTTTGGTAGTACTGTGATTAGAGGTACGATCTGTGTCATTTCCACCTTATCTGCAGTTTTTATATACATAAGTGTCAACCATTCTTTTCTTGGAACAACCCCTGTTCGAGACTCATATATTATGGTGGTATTGTTGACTCAACCTTTACATCTAGAGACACCTAAGGGAGTCTATTTAATGATCACACACTTTTACAGATAGTGTGACCTTACTATTTGAGGTGAGAGTTTCAGTTTGTATCTCTTAGTAGTAGTGTCGATGCCTTACAACATTATTCTCGGTATTGAATGGTTATCCATAATCCATGCTCAGATTGATTGTTTTAGGTGTAGTGTGCAGTGTTTCTGCAGTAATGGGACCAAGTTTTCCTTTTTCGGTGATAAATTACCCCATGAAATGAAATATAGACACACACATAAGATGGTATAGTGGATCACTCACCATTTTGCTAGCCTAAACCTTGGAACATTGGATTATATGAGTCCTCATTTTCTTAAAGTGGTGAAGGTGTACAAGGAAACCTTTCCTGAGGATATTCTATGATTAACTCTCCATAGGGAGGTATACATCTACATTGATCCATAACTCAGGACAACAATAATATCAACACCTTCATATTAGATGGATTCTATAGAGCTTCATGAGTTAAGGGTACATTTGGAGGAATTTTAGAGGAAGGGATTGGTGGGACCTAGAGTTTCACCCCAGTCAAACCATGTTTTGTTTTTCATAAAAGAAAAATGGGATCTTGAGATTATATGTGGACTTACAGTTCCTAAACCATGTAACCATGATGAATAATTATCCACTATCTAGGATTGATTACCTATTCAATCAGCTAAAAGGAGCGAGGTGGTTCTGAAATATTGACCTTAGATCTTATTATCACTAGCATCAAGCACATGATGAGGATATATTGAAGACAAATTTTAGATGTTGATATAATCAATATGAGTACTTGGTGTTTCCATTTGGGGTGAATAACTCCAAAGTACTGTTCATGGGACTCATGAATAGGATCTTATAGCCTTACTTAGACTAGTTTTTAGTGGTTTTACTTAATGATATCCTAGTGTACTCAGCGTCCAAGTTAGAGCACATGGTACACTTGAGGATGGTCCCAAACATACTCCAAGATCACCAGCTTTATGGGAAGCTCTCTAAGAGTCATTTTGGAATTCAAGAGGACCATTTTCAAGTACACATCATTTCAGAGACTAGGGTTCAATGGATCTAGAAAAGATAGAGGCAGTTCTTTCTTAGGAACCACCCAAGAGTGTTTCTAAGGTGCAGAGTTTTCTTGGATTGGATGGGTACTATTGGAGGTTTGTAACTATATTTTCAAGGGTAAGAACATCATTTATTGATTTTACATGAAAGGTACATCATTTTTTGTGGATGGAGAAGTTCCAGGAGAGTTTTTAGCAGGTAAGATAGAGATTGAAGAGTGCTCCAACTTGAGATTTTCAGAGGAGGGTGTTGAGTACATTGTGTTTTTTGATGCATTAGGAGCTGGACATGGTTGTGTCCTGATGAAAGATCAAGCGGTGATTTTATATGGTATATAGTAATTTATACCACATGATAAGAATTGCACAACCCTTGATCGTGAGTTTACAGAGGTAGTCTTTCATTGATTATTTGGAGACACTACCTAATGGGAGAGCTTTATATCATCTACTCTAACCACAAGATTCTCAAGTATATATTCTCTCATAAGGATATAAATTTGAAATAGAGGCAATGGATAGAGTTACTCTAAGAGTATGACTTGAAAATTATCTATACTCTCGGGAAGGGGAATGTGGTAGAAGTTTATCTCAGCAGGAGATCAAGTTCAAAACTACTAAATGAGGCATCAGAGCAGTTAGTATAATTGTAGATATCCTTTGTGGATAGTGATTGAGAAGCTTACCTCCAGTTAGTGGTTGTCATCCCTCCACTATTACAGCAAGTCATGGATTCATATCTTGGAGATACTGACTATAAGACCCTACGTGATTAGATTTCCATAGGGCATGCCCTTGATGAATATTTGAAAGGTGGTGAGTACATCATTTTTTTAAAAGGATGCACAGTAGTAACAATGGCATTATAGGGGGATATTTTGAGGTAGTTCCATACTTCCCCTTTGGTAGTAAATCCATGTGTAGAGAAGATGTATTAGGATATCTGATGTTAGTTCTGGTGGCTAGGAATAAATAAGGGAGTGTCATAGTTTGTCTCTTGATGCCTTACTTGTTAGTAAGTGAAGGTTGAGCACCAGGTTCTAGAAGATTGACTAAACCCATTAACATGCCAGAATGGAAGTGGGATGGGATATTGAAAGAATTTCTGACAATTTTACCACATATGTTTTGGGGACATGGTACTATATTGGTGATCATTTATCAGCTCACCAAGGTGGATCACTTCCCTACTATTCAGGAGCAGAGTTCATTAAAGAGATTGAGACACCTTTATGTAAAAGAGATTGTTTAACTCTATGGAGTTCCAAAGATGATAGTCTCAAAATATGATGCTCTCTTTACATCCCGGTTGTGGATGGGATTGTAAGAAGCATTTGGGACTCATCTGTACTTGAGCACAGTGTTTCACCCACAGACGGAAGGCCAGACTGAGGGGACTATTCTGGTTCTGGAGGACATGTTATGTGCTTGCATCCAAGATTTTGGCTATGGTTGGGAGGATCACCTACTTATTTTGGAGTTTTTGTACAAGAAAAGCTACCATTCCACTATTGGTATGGAACCATTCAAGCCTTTGGATGGATTACCCTGCAGGTCATCACTTTACTAGGAGGAACTATGTGATTCTACACTCATGGGACTAGAGTTGGTGGAAGAGACTAAAAAGAATGTGTAGTTAATCTAGGAGCTGATGAAGATTATATAGATCTATCATAAGTCATATGTTGACTGGTGATGGAGGCCTTTGGAGTTTGAGGAGGGAGATTATATGTTCTTTTGGATCCCTCCTTGACACGGAATATAGAGATTTTTCCGGGGCAGCAATCTATCTCTGATGTCCATCAGACCTTTCTTGATACTACGTAGAGTTAGTGAGGTGGCATACCATTTGGCTCTACATCCACAATTAGAGCAGGTGCACAACATCTTCCACATGTTACAGCTATTGAGATATGTGCATGATCTATCACACATCATTGGATAGGGTGAGATGGACTTTGATGATGGGGAGCATTTTGCTAAGTACTCATTGGACATCAAGGATAGATAAGATATGATCCCTCATGGGTGGTCAGTTACTCTAGTGTGAATTTGGGGAAGTATAGGAATCTCTAGGAGATCATATGGGAGAAGGGGGCTTAGATTCATGCTCAATAACCTAATTTGTTTGTATAACCTTTGTTTTTGGTTTTTGGGGATGTGAAACCCCAAGGTGGGGTGAATGAAATATCCCAAATTTTCCTGGTATTATTTTTTAATATTATATATAATCATTTTGAGACTAGTCACTAATACGGTGTGTGATTTTGAGGCCCAGGGTTCCCAAAAAAATTGCGCGAAAATTATTATAATATTAAATAGTATGCATGCACAATTTTTCTAAAAAAGTTGGATAACATCTAAATGGGTCCCTAGATCAGAAATATGAGGGAACCATTGGATTAAAATTTGTGACTTTACCTTAGAAGGGGCCAAATATCAACCAGTTCATGTGAACTGCGGAAGGATTTTTGTCATTTTAATAATTAAAATAAATGGTGAATTTATTTTATTTTTAACTTTTCACCGACATAATGAAATTATTTTTAATTAATCCTTAGAGACAGGGATCCAGGGTAAAAAACATAACCCTATAATTTTATTGAGGCTCTGTAGAGAACTTGTAGAACTATCTCACTGGGGAACGACGTCGGGATTTCATATCGAAGATCGACGGACACTGTTTTCGATGGATCTCACCAACGACGGTGTTGCAAAGATCAATTATCTTCAGTGAATGATCCAACATAGAGGTATGGTGTTTCTACTTGGGTTTCTTTACCTGTTTCTAGTATCAAAAATAAACATGTATCAACTAATGGACATGTTGACCTACGGTTCAATAGTTTTTGCGGGATGGGAATATCTATGGGAAATCATTAGGGAATGAATTATTTATCCTTGTCTCTTAATTATTCATTATAATAGGAATTAATTGGGGCTAATATGGAAAAATACTGAAATTTGTTCCTTAGGGTGTTATTTTTTTGCTTCTTACCCTCATTCTTGGAGTTCGTTGCTGATGAACCCTTGTGCTCATAGCTTGATTTTTCAGGTGGTTATAAATGCGATTAGACCCCCATATTAGTGGAAAATCGACTAAAAAGGCCTTAATAGGGTAGATTGGGTCATGAAGAACCTGTATCTATAATCATGACAAATTCTAGGCAACAAAGGAGCCCCGATGGTCTGCAAATGGTACCATCAGAGCGCCGGTGGTGGCTACATTCCGGAGGTGGCACACAACAGAGGTGTCATGCGAGGGTACAGATAACAGAATCTACATGAGGTGGAGTGCGGGTTCCATGATAGCTGTTGAAAACTTGTTTTCGGCTCATGTGGAGATTTATTGGATGAAGTAGCGATGTATGGCATTGCCTGGCGATCTAGCTGTTTGAGCAGATGTTTGTATTTTTATACCTCTTGTGTGGGTCTTGAACCATGGTGTGCTTGGGTTGCATTGGGTGGTAATTTTTGTATCACAATTTTGTTTGCTGGTCATTTTTTTTAATTTTCAATAAACTTTTTAGGGTCGAGTACGCTCGATCCTGAACTTTCCTTGTATGTGGCGGGGCCATGGAGTCAATGTGGTGAGGCGGAAATGGTGAGGCCGCGAGGTAGGTAAACACGGTGGGACGACCATATGGGATGTCGTGTGGCACTGCGTGGAGCATAGGAGCACGCGATCGGGGGGGGGGGGGTGGAGAACCAAACCAACCCACATTCATTCAGGTTAGACCAGAGGAGTTGGGCTCCTCTAGTAGCCCAGTGGCCCGATCCGGTTCAGGCCGAACCGGGTCAGGCTGGGTTCAGTGGGTTGGATCGTGCCTGGGTTAGACCTTTTTATGAAAACAACCAAAAATATTCAAAATCTATGTCTGTTTGATGATTTTTTTCAATGTAGGGACCCTTTTGTTGACATGGACATTTTGAGATATCCTAAGTGGGGTCTTTTGGGAGTTTTAATATGACTTAATTGCTTGAGGAGTAGGTTCTCACGAAACGAGCGTGCTACGAGTTGAATTCTGTGGTAGGATGTGACTTTGAGACGACATGACTTTTTGAGTCTATGTGAAATATAGAGAAAACATGTCATATCGAAGCTACATGTCTTATTGGAACATAGTGTCTCATTGGTACTACATGTATTATCGATACTAGGTGTTTTTTGGATTATGTCTGATGATTTTATTTTGTGTACTATATACTTATAACTATGTGAGCTTACTATACTATTTTTTATGGTATAATTCATGTATTTCATTGTGGTATACATAATGTATTTCATATAGGAATTACATTGTGGTTTTGGAGTGTCCTATTGAGTATTTTTTACTCACCGCTAAATGGGATTTTCCTGTACATGTTGTGTCTTGTGTAGATGATCGACACTTTGACGGAGTCCAAGGTAGACCAAGACCAGGTGGTGCTTAGAGAGACTAGACAGTCACGGTTTTCTCTTATGGATTCAGAAAATTGTCCAGAACCCTTCCCTTAAGGTAGAATTTTCTATGTATGTGTTTCAAGAATATGTGCATTCACGTTTACAAACTCTTTATTGTTGTGGGCTTGTATTATGACCTTGTTTACTTCCCAATTTTCTACTTTTGTACTATGTGTTTGGTATCTTAGTGTATGCATGAATTGTTTACTTAGTATTTTTACATTTCATCATTTCGGGCATGGATATGTGTGTGTGTGTGTGTGTACAAGTACTTAGTCAAATTCCTCCCATTTGTGTGATATTCAAACTTGGTGCTAGTTTACAGACCCTAGACTATTGGGGGAAGGCTTGGGTAGTCACAAAATAGGCCCCCACCTAGGATGGGTCTGACAGAATAAGAAATTTTTTCCATGATGGGGATTAATTGAGATCCATTATTTACGGATTAATAGAATATGGACTAAGAAATCTTGAGTAACAGGGACAAATCAAATAAATTTTGGGTGAATGCTCATCCATCTATCCATGTGAGGATTATAGAGGCATAAAAGGAGGATATGAAATTAAAAAATAATGGGAGAGATATTCCTAAGATAAACCTTTATTATGATTGAATGATAAATTTCATGAAAATATTAATTTCCCTCATTATACTAGAATTGGAGGATTCGTTGGATAAATCTCATAGATCAACATTTTATATTAATCCTAGAAGTATAATGATCTATAGTGGCAATAAATATAACTTCTAGGGTGATAACATATAGAAATATATTGTAGAGCATGTATCCTGGCACTTAGTATTCCAACATGTTAAGGGTGAGTGATATAATTCTAAGAGAACATTACCATCATTACCCATACTTGAATTGAAATGAGAAAAAATCACCATGGATTTCATTATTATACTCAATAAGAAATCTAAATGGAATAATGATATTTGGGTTATATTTTATTGCCTAATAAAGTCAGTACATTTCATTTTATATCAGTGAATATTTATCCACTAATAATATTTTCTCATATATACATTACTGAATTGGTAAGGGTGAATGGAGTTCCACATTCTATTATATCTAATCAAGAACCATTTTTTACCTAAAATCTCTAGAGAAATATTCATCATGTTCAAGATACAAAGTTATATTTCATAAATTATTTTAATACTAAGATAGATGTCCAATATTAAGGACCCATTCAAACCCTAAAGGATATTCTAGGATCCTATTCTATAAATTTCAACGGAGGATAAGATCAACACCTTCCACTTATTGAATATTATTAAAATAGTAACTCTCAATTTCACATTCATGTGCCTCCTTATAAAGATATCTATGGAAATTAATGAATAACACTAACATGCAAGGATGAAGTTAGATAATGAAAGCTATTGGGACCTAAAATGGAATAGGAAATGGAAGATATGGTAAGATACATTTAGTATCTCATCAAGCATCTTAGAGTCAAAAAAATATATATGATAACATTCATAAATGAGATATGGAATTTGATGTATGTGGGAAGGTTGTCCTACAAATTTCTATATGGAATAACTTTATGATATTTAGAATGAATGGAAAGATAATCCCATGATAAATTATAACTTTTGAGATACTTTATTGAAGGCATGTTATTTCTTCTATCTTGGAACATCCACCAAATCTCACTTATGTTTATGATGTTATCCATGTATCTATTTTGTGGAAGTCAATATTTGATCTTTTACATGCAATGAAATTATAGGTTGTATAAATGGAGCATAATATTTCTTATGAGTAACAACCATTGTATATTTTGTATTGTAGAGATAAAGTGTAGCGATATAAGACCACTCACCTTGTCAATGTTCTGTGGTGAAACCATAAATATGAGGAAGCTACATTGGAACTTGAGGATGTGATGAGGCAGATGTATCCTCTATTTTTTGTATTAGGAGTGATGTAATTTTGAGAGAGAAACTCTTATAATTATTATAATTTAACACCCTAAGATTTTATAGGTATTCCATGGAAATAAACTTGAATTATTTGACACCATTATTTACATGAAACCCCATGTCAAAATGAGTGATGAAATATTATAACATTTATAACCAAGCCATTGGATGGGAAGGTAATAATAGGATTAAACACATTATGAAATATATGTATAAATTTTTCCTTAATTGAAATTCCTTTATTAATTTCCAAGATATAATCATTATATTTTTAATAAATTCATTTCATGGTTTATAGATCTGTTCTCAAAAGAACTACACTTTTCATATTGTTTTTTATATTTATATAAAAAAATATATTGATAAATATTAAATTTTATTTCAGTGAAATTTATGTAAATTTTATGAATAATTATTTATTATATAATTGTTAAGAATAATGATAAAATCATTTGAAGGAAAAAGTGTTACTTTTTGGAAAACTATTTTAATGTGTTCAATGTGTTTCTATATAAATATATTAAACAAATCACTATATATTAATTATTTTAATGAATTTTATATAATATGTATTCAGGAAACTATTTTATCCCATATTTAGTAGTTTTTATTCATAAAGTAATGAATATACACTCATTTTTATGCTTAAAAATGCATTTTTCAAAAAAAAAAATGGTTTTCATTGAATTTTGTGAATTTATTTTAAAATTAATTCATGAAACATAAAGAAATTAAATTTGATAAAATGGAATATATATTTTAAAAAATCCTTCCCAAAAAATTTAATTATTCCACTTTTATTTAATTCACAATGAATAGTAAAATGTGTTGAAAATTTTTACTATTGTTACGGTTAAAATAGTATAACATGGGGGTTAAATAAGATATAAGGGAAAAAATGATACATAAAAATTTATAAATATTATTGGATGAATATATTTTGACATTATATATTCCTAACTTTAAATTCTATGCCACTTCGTGTCAATTTCATTTGAAAATGGCTTTATTTGTTTAAATTGCTTATGCAATTTTATGTGTGTCTATCCCCTTACTTATAAAAGGGAACATATTATTCACCCTTATTAAAAAAAATTGATCACTTCAAATTTGTGAAGAACTAACAAAAATATTTCATATATTCCTTCCCTTTGTTCTAGAGCTTCTATTATTCTCCTACTACCATTCTAATGATGAACAATTTATAAGCCAAAGGAGGCCTCTTAATGAAGAGGTAATCACCATACACAACTGTTTCAAAGTTTATCTCTTCTTCTAATTCCTCTAAATATATTGTATACATACTAACTTAATGAATCTAGTATAATAAATATACTAATATGTTATTACGATTATGGGATAACTATTTTCCACCTCCTCTCCATCAAATGGGAACTGAAAGTATCTCTTGTGCATATATGAAAACTACAACCTCCATATAACAATGAAATTAATTTTCCATATTAGCCTCTCATGGATAGTTATAATGACATATTTACTGAATATATATGATATATATGATATTATAATGGTTATTTAATGATAAAATATTATCTAGTTTCTTTTCGTATTTCTTATTATAAAATGGACGTAAGGTTTATGTGTATATATGGAATACCATATCAATGAGTGATATATTTAATTTTTAATATCTAAATTTTATGGAAGGATATATATTTTAATATAATGAATAAATACTATAATTATTACATTAATTACATTTTATAAATTTTATATTAATATTATACCAGAGCATGTTCTTAGTCATACAATATTTATAATGTGATATTGTTTAGGTTTGTTTTACCACCTACATGCATGATGTTATAATTTTTATGACATGAATGATTAAGGAATGTTAAATATTTGTGATATTATTAAATAATATTATATAAATAACATGAATAATATTTTGGATTTGATGGAACCATTATCAAGATGTAAGGAAGATAACTGATGAACTGAAACACATAAGAAAAAAGTAGCAATAAACACTCAAAATGATTATGATAATTTATCATTTTCAATGAAAAAAATGATAATATGTTATAATAAAACTGTATATGATAATATATTTATGGAGGTCAATTTTTTTCTAAAATTATAATAAATTCAAATTTATTATACTGGAAGTTATAGAATTTACAAATCAAGTCAAACTTGAGGCAATGGTTTATCATCTCACTTTTGTTTATGGGAGACATCTGCTATATTCACCACATGTGTATTTCATTTGGAATATATACTACCTATTTTATAGGTTATATATTGAATATATTTAAATTATTGTTATTTAATGTTTAATTTGATGTTATTTCTTTCGGGGGTTTTATGTTTCAAAATTTAGCAAAGTAGTAAGGGATTTATGTTACTTGCGAGTGAAATAGTGCAGATGCAAGGAAATGATGAGAGGAAACATTTTCATAATTATAATCTAATTTTCAATGATAATTAACCAAAAAATTTAATGATAACCAAATAAAGTTTCCCTTTTTGTCACATTAGTGAATATTTAATTTGTATTTTAAATGGGATAATTCATGAGTTTTAATTGATTTATTTCATTCATTGAATTATTTGGAATGTTATTCATTGATTTGAGAAAAAAATAATTTAAAGGATGTTAATTCTTATTTTAACTAATTGAATCATTTTTTTATAAAAATAATATACAAATTAATTATTTTAATGGTTTTTAGTTTTAATGATATCATGTACGGGATTGTATGAATTATATTATATAAATTCAACATGCCCATCATATGACCCAAACTTAGACAGTATCATATAACTTTAAAGATCATCAATTATAAGACTTTGGATAAGAAACAACATATAAATTTTTCAAAAGAGTGTATGAATTTAGGAACATATATTCCTATATTCCATAAAGTGTATCACATTGTTGAGCAAGTGTCCATACCATAATTAATAATATAACTTTTAATTAGAGTTTATGACTTCATTTGAGTGTGAGAATTTAGATGTCATATGATTTACATCAAAAGAAATTGTCCAGAAAATATAAAATATTCAGATCATCATTCTATGGGGGACTAAAACTATTTTTATTTTTTCCCTTATTATGACTTTGTGCATCAAAAAATTAGAACATGTTACTTCAATAGTTTTCCAAAATATCAGGGTCTAGGTAATAATATCAAAAATTTCAAAAATGTTTAGGGAACAATCTAAAATACCAAGACTATTCCCTTGATATACCATAATCAAGGAAGGAATATTCCAAGTCTCTACGTGGCCATTATCGATCAAAATAATGAGGGAGAAGGAGGAGATCATGGGACCACTCCCAAATTGGAATTATTGTTATACTTAATAGAAGAATTCAGAAAGTCGACTGAGAAAAATGGAGGATATAGAATAATTTAAGGAGAAGGCACTAAAAATTAGGAAGATTTTGGAAGCTTTATGTTTATATGAAGAGGAATAAGAGGATTCCATACAATTCATGTTGGAGAGGAAGATCATGAGCTATGTGAACAACCATGTACCACATCCCTAAGTAGATGGTTGTTCACTTAAAGGGTAATAGAAAACAAGTAATAAATTGATTGTGCTAGAGTTGATTCTATTACATTATTCCATTCTTTATCTTTCTATAATTTCTCTAGTGATGGAATAATATACAATTTTTGGTCAATACAAGAAGATTACTCTTAATAAAATTAATATATTTTAATTTTAAATGTTTATTATCATCATTTCATTTCTTTGGAATATTTTTATTATTGAAAATAATAATAGATTTCCATTATTATATGAATTTGAATTATTCTTCATTGATTATCATTTCTGAACATATATTCCCCCTATAACATCTTCCCTAACTATGATGGTTAGTGGTGTGTTTATTCAAGATTTATTAAACAACTATGATCAATAATATATGTTGGAGTAGTGGACATAGTGATCACTTTATCTCACATATTAAGATGAAATAACCAGACAAGGTTTATTAGTTGGGGTTTCGGTCAATTATATAGAGTGATAGAGAGCATTAAAGTAAAATTGAATAATTATCTAATAGGTAATTGAGGTGATATCCATGGTTTGGCCACTACATGTAAAAAATTATTTTAATAACAATTAAATCAAATTATTCACAAGCAATTAACCCATTAATCTAGTTGAAAAACCACCAAAAACACCATCCACTATAGATACAATTTGAGTCCCACTATTTCTCTTTATTTAATAGGGGATTATTTATTTTTCAGAGATTCATGTGACAAAATCTATATCAACCATGGGACATTATTGGGGAGATAAGACAATGTCGATATTGTTTACTTTTTTTTATCCATTTAGAAATGTAATTGATACATGACTAGAATAGTCTAGTTCACCTCATTGGATTTTATCCAGAGGTTAAAAGATCTATAATTTAAATAATTTGAAATATGAGGATCATTGTGGAGTATAGAGATATTTTTTCGTAATTTCATTGACAAAAAATTCATCCTCTAGTACTTCTTCGATTGGAGAAACCTTGGGAAGTGAATACGTGAGGAAGATTTAGGATATGTTAAAATAGAAACATATAGAACTATATACAACTAACTTTAATAATTATAATAATATATTACTACCAAATAATCCAAAATATTGTGTGATTAGAAATATAACGATACAATTATTTGCAAAATTTTATGGTTTATCGACATAGGATATCAATGGGAACATGCCTGTATTTAGGGATGTGTAAAAAATCATTAAAACTAGAAGAGTCCCCAAATATTAGATTATTTTGAAGACATTTTTTCTCTTTATAATGATAGACCAAAGAATAGTTATACTACTTGGAACATAGATAAGTTTACACATTTAATGAAATTCCTATGGAACTCCTTCCAGTATTCCTCCCCGCATCATGGAGTTCCCAAATGAGAAATAATATTTGTCGGATCAAGAAATCATGTGGAGAAACTCACTATGATATTTGGGAGAGAATCATGTGGTTGAAAACATCATTCCCATAATAAGAATTTGAAGACCACTATTTATTTTTATTATTTATCCATAGACTACTCTACATTGACCAAATACTCTTTGATGCCACTTTTCTGAGGAGGAATTATTGAAATGTAACCAAAAAAATTTATATCGCTTATGGATTAGATCTTGTAAAACTCAATTTTTTTTTGTAAAAGGTAAATCACAATAAGACTAAAAAAGGTAAATATTTCTATCTCTATTTTACATGAAACTATAATTAATTAACTAACATCTTATGTAAGGTAGTTAGCCTAAAATAATGCTCTATAAGGACCCCCTTCAACACCTCCTAGAGTGTGAAAACTTTTCTATTCACTAAATCATTACCTAATTGGATACTCTTAAGTGAAAGTAATTTTTGGCGATATGTATTAGAGAAAATACTAGTAGAATCCAACTAGAAATGAATGATTCAAGGAGTACTCAAAAAATCAGTTTACTTCTAGAAACAAGTATCCTTAAAGAAAAACATTATAATAGGCTTATCAACACCCTTTATATACCAAACCTATTCAAATGATCAACATTATTTCTTGGGATCCACTGAATCAATGCCCAAAGGAGGTTATCTACATGGCCTAAAGTATTCCTCCCTATACACGAGAGACTGTAGACTAGAAGAAATGGAAAGACAATGGTATGACAGAGATATTATACCCTTATAATGAGATTAAAACAATGGTATAAGAGATAATCAACATCAGAAGAAAAATAAAAGAGAATTGAAAGATAATAATAACTGATAGTCAATAATAAGTGAATTAATAAAATTAAATAAAAGAACCAGCATAGTGAAAAATATAAAACCATGCATGAAAATGAGATAATGTACAATGTGGTAGATATAAACTACATGCATAAATAAAATAACAAAATTTTATGGGAAAACTCCAAGATAATTCTAACCATTGGCTCAATACTATTCTATTAAGATATCATACCAAAGAGTAACAACACATTGAATAATCTAGAACCCTATTTGCAACCAAGAGGTCTATCTAAGTACCAAATGGTATACCAGATAGGGTGTGTGATATACTTATTAAGACACCACCGATGGTGTCTAATGAAACAAATTATATGAATATAAAATAAATCATTATATAGGTATAATAAATAATTATTAAATGCATAAATGTAATAAAATCATCCATAATTCATCAGGAACACTTGGGAAACCATTACTTATTTGGCCTAATTCAGAATAACTCTAAAAATTCCATCATATATATATATATATAATCATATATATGTAAATATATATTCAAATACATACATGAACTAGTTAGGACCCGAGGCATAAGAATATGACATCCATTTATTATTATAATAATAATAATAATCTAAGTCTCCCTATTTAAAAAATGGTTACAAGCTCAGGCATCTGAATAGTGGATGAAAAGTCCCATGCCTGAAAATAAAAATAAATGATGTGAAACATCATTTACAACATTGTTCCACATAAGGCTCATAAAAATAATCTTTGGTAGTATGTTCAAAAAAATTTACAAGTTCATATCCAATAAAAGTCTCATTAAAAAAATCACAGGTAGTACCTCCGGGAAATCTGATAATGATGTGAAACTCCATGTAAAAAATCTAAATAGATGTGAAATACCATGTCCAACATCCTAGACCAAGGGTGTGTGAAAAATCATGTCCAATAACCCTAACTGTGTCCAATTAGTAGTAATCATGTATAAGTAATCTCACTCTACCTATGAACCCTTAAATAAGGAATTCCATAAAGAGGGACCTAATGCAGCTTAAGGTAGGACATAATTTCATTTCAAATATGATCCCATCCAAGGTATTACTACTTAGGAATCCAAGGTTAACTCAATGCATAACAATTCATATTTATGTAGTTCAAATTTAATAATTAATATGTCCATGAGAATCCATTCGTTCAATATAAATATGATTCACCAGGATTATTAAATTTGTACATAAATTTCTAGTAATTAAGATGAACAAGTAATCGTACATTCAATAATACAATTCATTGAAATGGGTTTGTAAAGTGTGATGAGACAAAATTTAAATTTAAAAATTTTCCATGACCAAGTGTAACTCTTTGGATTAAGCATCCCACTATATTCTAATTAGAAACTTTTTTTTATGAAAAATTTATCTAGAATAATATAATTATTGATAATCAGATATGTGGGTCATACAAACCACTTATAATTCATTAAATTTAATTTAACCTTTTAATTTGAATAATATAAATTTAAAATTCATCAAATTTGATTTTAATTCCAAATATAAAGCATAAAGGTCATGGAATATATGTGTCGCACCTAAAGGGGTGATTCATGTCAAAGTAAAAAACAACTGATAGTAAAATCTAGTGAAAAAATAATAACTAATTTCATAAATTACTATTTACTTAATAAATATAATTTTTAATGGGATACACTTACAAATTCCATCATGCAACACAATGATGCATTTCATAAATAATAAAAAATTAAGGTAAAATTTGTAGACCAACTACCACAGGATTAGGATGCTTCATTCATCCATTATCAGACTTTGATTCCAGTTGGACTTAGAAGAATCACATGGATAAAAAAATTCCTCAAAATAGGTCTTATGGGATTTTGTTTAAATGGAATTAAATACGGTATGACAATTAGAGAAATGAGGATGATGGAATAGTATAATTATCGATGACGATTCAATGCGATAGATATCGCTTGAATTAGAGGCTAGATGAAGGAGAAACATCCCTGATTAAAAGAGGGAGAAGATGAGATCCCTATATAGAGGGTGGATATGTGAGGGGATAGAGTAGAAGGAATGTTTAGAGGTTAGATGGGGAAAGTGTAATTTACCACTTGTTAAGGAGCTGTACAGTTTAGATGCACGGTTTGGAAATCCATCTGTCAACTGTGTGGTGAAACTATCCAAAGGGACACCCCTTACACATCTAGGGATAAAATTTGACAAATGTTCACATCCCATATTCTCACCTCTATAATTTTATACAAACAATATATAAAAACATTCACCACACCTTTCATGGTTTATCAAATCGTGATCCTATATTTAGGGTCCTCATGGTTATGCCACACAATTACTACTAATTGTGCACTAATCATACACCCCATCCTTCTCCTTCCTTAAAATATATTTTAAAACACGATGCAACTGAAACCCAAACGAACACCAAAGAAACCCCTCAAGCCTTAAACCACATCGAAAAACATCACAATTATGTAATTCAATAATCATATTTACATTTTGATACTTAGTTTATGATTTAGATCATATTCCAAATGAAAAGTTCAAATTCTCATAGACTTTTCAACCCAGTACAAAACACAGGACATTATAATCTCTACACCTTAGAACTTATCATCCCCATGAATCCTTGGGGAACAAACAAAACATCACCTGACATAATTGGCTTGTTAATTGTCATTCAAAAGTCCGCGTTTTGTCTCCCACACTCAACACTCTTACAAGCGTTACTTTGAACTTGTAGTACTTAAGCCTCTAATACTCAATAAAATAATTATATTAAGAAGTAAAACATAAATATGGTTCTTAATTGATCTCATCTAACCTGAGGTATAGTAAAGTTTTCATCTCTTTTCTCATCCATCTTATGAAACTCCCCACGATAGCCTCTAACTTTTGACGACCAATTATGAGTCATGGTGCTTCCACCATTATGATTGGATAAAAAACCAAGCCCTTAGCATTCCTACAATGCTCTAGAAAATCTTCTTAACTCATGAATTGTGGTATCACATGAGGACTCTGATCACCAACCTCAATTAGTTAGAAATGACTAAATCCCAATCAACCACACATTAACTAGTTTTTCCAAATTTTCCACGAAAATCCCTAGATGACTCTTTCTCTACACTCGTATCCTCCAAAAATACATTTATTGAGGTATCTCATTAGACAAATTAGATTAACCAAAAAAATAAATTTTGAAATCCTTCCAGTAGACTAATCCCAAAAATTATTATCTTTGATTTACAATGCACTTCAAAACATGGATTTTTTTACCTTTTTCCAATGACCACCATTGTCACTCCAAGCATGGTCACTAAATCATATAACAAAATTATAGTGAGGTTTGTTTGAACCATCCCTGGATCTATAATATGATAGAATTAATGAGCCAATATAACCATCTAATGACCTACCTATAGATTCTAGGACCCTTCTAACGTGAGTGTCCATCATTCAAAGTATAAGGTCATTTTATTAGCTCAACATAAAGTCGATGTTGTCTCAACATACTTAAGACAATGTAATGATAAGGTAAAATTTGTATTTGAACCATTAAACTAATAAGTTATCAAGGATTACCATCAATGAGTGTGTATTTATATCATGATTAATTCTCTATCAAAATAGGTCATAGTTTACATTGACCTTCCCTTGACACCATGTCTCCTAGTGATGTGTGTCTAGGTTCACTATAGGTCAACCTCCCTAAACACATTCATCATATAACTGAATTTTTGTTAGATTCACTCTGGTCAAACCTATTTAAGTCTTTTCCAACTTAATAGCTAACATTTCTATACATAAATATGATCACATCACTTTAAATCCCAAGGTTCCCATGATCATCCAATGTAACAACTAAAGTCTAACCTTGATTATTAGCATTCATCAATTATTTGGTGCTTAAAAAAAACCTGTCTGTTGTGATTCCTTGAAGGAATAAATGAACAACTAACCCATCAAACTACCAAATCACTTATTCACCATAATCTCCAATATATAATCCAGACACAGTTTAAACTCACATTGATTTATATATCAGGAATCATCTCAATGACTATATAAATAGAACTTACCAACCTCACTAGATTCCAGAAACTATTAGGACCATTTCCAATTTTTCATTTATTTTTAGGATCCCTCTACATGTAAGGACATTATTAAACACATTCATTGTGATAATACCCACCTTGGTGGAGTCCTAGTAATAATTTTATGATAATGGGAACTCATATCATAGTAAACACTGGATCCACCAACAAGCGAGGGTTATGGATGTGGAAAACATGCTTATACAAAATGAAAAATAAATAGAAAAAGAAAACATTCCACCTAAAAGTGTTGCTAATAGGACTTAAAATCCAAAACCCAATCTAATTTGTTGTGTTATATAACCCACTCATTTATCTTAAAATATCCCCCAATAGTTGGATTATTCAATTATTTAATGATCAGGTTTTTCAACTACGGAGATGACCCATGAATGTAGCATCCACATACTCATGAATATTTCTCAGAAGTCATAAAACCAGATAATTTAGGGTATTATGAAACCTTGTCTCTCAAAATGTATGTGGTTCAATTCATCAATTATTTAATTGATGGTTATAACATATAAAATTGAATTATATTGTGATATCAAAAAATTTAGTAGGTGCTACACATTCCAAGAATGAAATAACATTCACATAGATAAACATAGAGTCTTGTTATCCATATGAATTTTAGTAGGATTATGAATCTTGATTAATGCATCATTAGAGAGGAATAAAGGTAACATGACCAACAAAATGGACTATCATTCCCTAGGAATATCTAACCTGTTGAACTGGATCATTACATGATGCTCACAAGTCTAACTAGTATTAAGTAGTGCATGAACACCCACCTTACCTGGGTTTCAGTATATAAACCAATAGTCCTACTAGAGTAAAAAAATCCAAACATATCCTCTAACTTTGAACTATACACAAGCTTCTATCAACGATAATTTACCTCTGACATAGCTCCCTCACTTGCGATAGCCACTTACTTAATATGGCAAAAATCATCAACACTATACTTAGGTCATGATGAAAAGGTAACTAGGCTTATGAGACTTAATTTTAATATCACTACAAAAGAAAAAGGTCATATGAGACCTATAGGAATCATACACATTCATTCCCACAATAATTTTTAATGTTAACCCTTACTTGTGGTTTAAATCTAATAACACCACATTAATGTTTTATTTATTCCATTAAATCATATCATATTTCTTATAACTTCTTTTAAAAGGCTCAGATATATTCATTTCACATACCAGTTATAAAGGTAACTGTAAATGGAAATTTATTCAGATGATTCCATGCATCCAGATAAGTAAAATGTCTCACAATTTCCTTTTAACCATTTACCCATTAATTATTTTTCCATGAAATTCTCACACCTAGCTTGGATAACAAAAATGTAACTCTGAAGCTATAGAGGAAAATTCCCTTTAGGTGGTAAAAGTAATTTCAATTAAATGAAACATCATATAAATAACTCTCAAAAGTAGACAATATTTCATTTATCAATTTTAAAGGGGTTTTTTCAGTAAGATGCGACAATAAATTTATATGTATTCCATATAAGTGGATAATGACACTTCAACTCAATCATCCCTCTTTATCATGTACATACCTCTATGGGGTTAAACACTAAGACATAATGATAAAGGTATCCTATGAGAGTCCCATCATTCTAATATGTGTTTATTTAAGTGAAACACATTAGTAATTTATTTATAAAATATTTAACAAACCCTTAATAGGTTTGTATCATAATAAACATCCCCCAATTATCCTACTTGGGTCCAGTTTCTCATTTTCAAATTTGGTCATATGGGTCTTCATACCCAACTCATAGAAGCGCAAAAATTTATATATTTACATATACCATGGTTAAATTACATTAATTACCATTCCAATATAAATTTACTTACCTATACAAGTTACAATTGGAATTCATGTTACGATAACTATATTTTTACCTTTGGTCTTAAAATATAACAAATCCATAGGTGATTTTTTTATTATAATGGTTATACTTCCCAATTTATAAAGGACTATACACTATAAATTTCTATTGGATCCCATTTAATCATGACCACTAATGTTTCATCCCATGTAACCAATGGTCCATGTCTCAAATATGTCATAATTGGTTATTTAAGGTTTCCCTATCAAGATATATGGGAAAACACTATTTAAGTTGATGAAATCACTTTAACAACCAAATATTTCCCTCATTATTACTACAAGAATCATTAGGAAAATTAATGTATAGAATACTAGGAACAGAACATATGCAACAGGGAGTGCAGGAAATAAATAAACATGAAATGCGAATCTCTATGTGACTATAATGATGCATATAAAAATACTTCCTTGTCGTAATTGGACAAGGGTAAAATACATTAAATCTTATAAATAAATAAATAAAATAAATTACATCATTCACTCAAGGTGAAATAAAAATCAACTATAACAATGAACATCATGAACAACAATCCCATCCATGGCCATTTGGTATTTTCCCCATTCGTGCGTTGATCAATCCTAGACGAGACTATTTAACAAGTGCTAAAACATTACTAGTATCCTCTATACCAACCCCAAATATTAATATAAAGAAAAATAATCATTAATACCACTTTATAACATCCTGGTCTAGGATCCACTGAATCTATTCCTCAATATGAAGGACCACATGTCCCCAAGCATGCCTCCCCATACACGACAGGTTGTCGAATAACAACAACAGTCTAAATGTGGTATGATGGGGAGACTATACCCTCCATATCAGAGTGGATCAATGGTATCCGAGATAATGAATAGCGTAATAAAATAAATAATAAATCAACAGATGATAATAATAATTTATGATCAATAATAAATTAATAAATAACTATAAACAAATAACTAGGCCGACACTAAATATAAAACCATGCATGAACATAGTATAATTTACAAATAATTATACATAAAATACATTCATAATGAAAAGAAAAAATCATAAAGTGTTATCTTTATGATCATCCTTGGAATAAACTCAGTAATGTGAACCTAATATCCCAAAACCAAGAGTAATAACACAAAGAACAATCCATAACCTAACCTACAACCTAGAGGTCGGTCTAGGTACCAAATGATGGTCCGAACAAGGTGTGTGATATACACAGTAGGTCACCACCAATGGTGTAAAGTTAAATATAGTCTGTGAATATAAAATAATATAGTGTGTAGGTATAATAGATAAGTAGTAAACAAATAAATGTAATAAAATTCTCTTAGGTTACTCAAGAACACTTGGATGACCACGACTTCTTTATCCTAAGCTAGAATATCACTAAACATTACATCATGTGTATATAAGAATATATGTAAACATATATATACATGTAGAGACAGACATGAATCAAATACAACCCAAGGAGTAAGATCATTGAATCGAAATATAATAATAACACTATAATTCTCACTATTTAAATATTGGTACAAGCCCAAGAATTTGAATAGGGGATGCAGAGTACCATGGTTGAAAATCCCAATAAATGATTTCAACTTCATGTCCAATATCATGCTATATGAGGCTCATAAGAAGAATACCAGGTAGTACTTATAGAAAATATGAAAATGTGATATATAATAAAAGTCTAATAAGATAAATCCAATGTAATACTAATGATTAATATTATAATGATGTGAAATTCCATGTTAAAAATCACAGTGGATATGAAATTCCATGTCCAACATCTCCGACCAAGGGGGTGTGAAACATCGTGTCCAACAACCCTAACTAAGGTCTCTCAGTATTAATCATATATAAGTAATCTAAATCACCCTATGAACCCTTAACCAAAGATTTTCAAAAATATAAATCTAATATTTCTCAAGGCATAGTGTAATTCCATTTAACCTATGAGCCTGTCCAAGGTATTTCTATTTGGGAATAGAAGGTTCCATCAAGGTGTAATAATTCATATGTAGTATTTTCTCATTTAATAACTAACATAGTCAATGAGAATTCATTCATTCCATTTAAATATGATTCATCAGGATTATTAAATTTTTACATAAATTAATAATAATTATGATGTCCATATAATCAAACATTCCTTGATAACATTCCTCATAATTGGGTTTTCAATTACAATGAGTCAAACACTACATTTAACAAATTATTCATGACCAAGGGTAACTTCTTATCTTAAAAATACCACTCAATTTTAATTAGACACTTAATTTATAAATTATTGAAATAGATTAATATAATTAATGATCATATAAAAAGTGTATAATGCACACACCTTATAGTTCATATAATTATATTTAAACATTTTTTAGGAGAAATAAAAGTTAACATACATAAAAAGTGATTTTAAATCCAAATATAAAGCATATGGGTCATGAAATATAAGTGACACACCGAAATGGGTGGTTCAAGTTGAGGTTGAGAACCTCCATCGGTGCAATTTAGTCTATAAAGACTAATTAATTTAAGGAAGTAATATTTACTGAATTAATATCAAGTTTAAAGGGCGATTTCATGAAATTTCAATTCATGACACAATAGTGAATTTCATAAATAACAGAATCCTTAAGGTAAAATACATAGACCAACTAAATAATGATTTAGATTCTTCAATTATATATTATCAGGCTTTGATTTAATATATATTGAGATAAAATGGATGAATAAACAAACACTATGAAAATAGAGGATATGATCTCATGTAGAAATAGTATTAAATATAGAAAGATAAACCAATAAATGAGGGATGTTTAATTTCATACTTATCAATGGTGATACAACATGACAAATGATTCTTGAATTATAGGTTGTATAAAGTATAACCATTCAATCTTATTAGAGGGATAGAAGGAGATCCATGACTGGATGAGGGATGTGTGTGAGGGGGTGAAGAGAGGTGGAAGGATGATCAAATTCTATACTGGAAAAATAGTAATTTCCATATCATTAATGAGCCACATAGTTTGGTTGTACACATTGGAAAACTGTATGCCAATAGTGTGGTGATATTATTATAAGGGAAACCCCATCACATGAATTGGTGCACATGTTGAAAAACCATGCACAACTTGTAGAATCACCTCTTGAATTATCTATAAAAAATATTCATGGTCGTGTTCCCCACCTTGTACATTTTATGAAACTATTGTCCTCCATTTAGGGTCACATGATTGAGCTTCACGGTTACTACTAATTGTTCTCCAATCATGAACCTCATCCTACTAATTCCTTAAAAGATGTTTTGAATCCCAGTGATTTTGAAACTCAATAAGAGACCCATCAAACCTTGCAGTCCATAAAACCTATCAAAAAACACAACATTTAAGTGATACAATTATTGTAATTTCATTCTAAGACATGATTTAATATTTTCCCTATCCACCAAATGAAAAGGTCAAATTCTCATAGACTTTTCAACCCAATCCAAAAACACTTGACGTTATAAAAGGAATTCCTGTCAACTTTCTACAAGATATAAACATTTATAAGCTTAATATACCTCCATGAAAGACCAAATGAAAATATTTTGGGAGTATATGAATTACCAAAAGGATATCCTCAACACTCATAGATCAGAGTTAATGAAGATGAAAGGAATTTTTTTCCAAAATATATCAACCCTTAATAACATGGTAATCAATGGATCAGGTAATATCCCTTCCCAATCAATACCTAACCCAAAGAAAATCTTAGTTCTACTTCATTAATAAATGTAAATGAGGTAAAAAATAATGAAGACACATAACTATGAACTGTCTTTGAAAGTGGACATCCTATGTAAATGAAGAATATATCTTTGAAAATAAAATTTTAAGGTAAAATCCTTTTGTAGAAAAATATATTGAATAAGGTCAATGGAAAACCCAAGATGGATGATCTACAACAACCCCATATTCCCTTACACACAATAATAAAACCACAAAAGATTTAAAATCAAGAATCCCTATAATAAAAATAATTAGAATCATTTTAAAAAGTGGAAATCAATATCTATTTATTGGATTTCATCTATAAAACCCCAAAATTTAAAAGATTCTTAATGAAATGTGTACTAAGAAAAGGTAACTGGAAGTAGTTGTGAAGTCAATTTTAGGTTGAAATGTTTAATCACTATTAACTCCAAAGTTAATAAGATATTTCTTGAACTTAGTAATTTTAATACCCCTTTCACCATAATAGAACTCACATTTTCAAATATACTATGTGATTTTGGAGTGTTAATTAATGTTATTCCTTACTCATTTTATTCATTATTTTTCTCAGAGAACTAAAACCAACCAAAGTCATTATAAAACTTGGTAATAAAACCACTTTCAACCAAGTTTTTTTCTTTGAAGATGTTCTGGTAAGAGTGAAAGGACTTTTTTGACATACTGATTTTTATATTATGAACATGGAAGTAGAAAATGGTGAATCTAATTACCCTATAATTATTTTTTGTAAATTCCACAAGACTAAACAAACCTTAATATGTGTAACATCCTAGGTAAATAAAGAATAACACATTCTCATATTTATTAATATTTACGAATTAAATATTAATTTTACTTTAAAGGGGTTTCTATGTTCGATAGCGTACCTGATACGCAACAAAGAGTTTCTTTGAAATCTTACGTTGCACACTAGTAATAAAATAATATTATTTTAAATGGTAGTTAACATGTAGCCATTGTATTGGAGGGAATGAATATAAAAAACTAAAATACGATTATATATGTTTGTTAAAAGATAAATGCTTAAAATACGAAAACAATTCAATTTTAGGCAGATATACTGTAATTTTCACTAAAGGTCCACTTATCGCCTTTTGATGGAAAAACGCCATTAAATTTAGTTTTGGTCACTCTTATACATTCTATTGGACCAAATAAAATTCTCCTTTAGAATCAGGACATCAAAATTTACTTTGTGTAAATTTTTGGTATTTTTTTGATAAAGTTTATTTTTTTAATGAATAGTGAAAATGTTGTATTTTAATTCAAAACCTCTTTTTAATCTAATTTATTTATATGATTAGATTATATTTTTAATTGGTTTTATAGTGAAATTAGAATATATTTTGACCATTTAATCCAATAGTGGTCGTTGGAATTAATTTCACTTTGAAATTGGACTTAAACTAGTGTCAATCTTTTGATATATATTGTTTCAGAAAAACACCCTATTTGTTCTGACATCGGGAATTAATAATTAAATTAATTAATGTAACTTATATGTTTTTAATTTTTTAAAATAGACATCATTTCTGAATTCGGAATATCAAATATAGCTTAGGGTGAGGTTTTGGTAATTTTCTAAAAAACTTCAATTTTTGATGAACAGTGAAACCACTAAGTGGTACTTAGAAAAACTGATTTTTCGTTTAAATGAAATTTTTCCACCTCTGTGTTTTGAATTTCAAAAATCCAAAATTCAGGGTTGTCATTAGGTAGTAAAATGTGGTTCAATGGGATTCAAATAATTTTTTGGTGAATAGTAACTTTTAAGTTTTTAATCACGATTAAAGGTAATTAGTGTAATTTAAGGTAAAAATAATGTTTTAATAATATGAAATTACCTTGAAACATGTCATACCCTTATTGTATGTGTCAGGGCCGACCAAGAAAATCCATGGGTCAACTTGGGGGCCCCATGGAGCCACTTTGGTTGGAAAATGACATTAATAACCTTTTTATTTAATGTTAAAATTAAAATGTCACAAACATGTGTTGTTTTACTAAAACAACTTTTAAATGGGGTTATAGAAGTCATATTTTTGACTATAAATATTAATTAGAAATATAAAAAGATTTCCTACATCATGATATTTTTTTATAATTTTTAGACATTAAATAAATTAAATTATTTATGACACCATGATGATGCAGCGATTACCTCATTATTTAACGATTTATATAAAATGAAAAGATAATGTAAAATATAAGACCTAAACTTGTCAAAAACCTATTGGATGGGTGGATTCAGAACTCTTATCATCTTATCCTCAAAATATATAATTTTGGGACCTTTAAAACCCGAAAAGCAGTTTATAATAAAGTAACCTTTTATAACTTTCCAAGAGTGCCCCTCATCTCCTCTTATAAACGGCCCCCACCTCTACCACCTTACCCACACCTCTCAAGCCTTTGGCTCAGCCAACTCCTTCCCATTTTTTCTCTAAAAATTCCTATATTACTACTATAGGAATCAATTTTGGCATAATTCTTTCCGAGGATTCCTTTGATATAAAATTAAAAAGAGTTACCCATTTTAAAGGTAGTGTCTTCTCTTGTGTTCTTATGTTTTATTTTTCTTCTCCAACCCCGTAAACTCTTTTTATTCCTTTATTTTGTAACAAAAACATTATCTTCAAAATACTAGTATGTTTTTATGAGAAGGATTAGAGCTACACTTACAAACATCTTCATTTAATTGTTAAAGAGCATACTGTTTCCGTGGATGGAGAATTTCTCCCTCACGAAATGATGATTGTTCAATATACTTCTAACACTTTCAAAGGTGGCAATTAATATGAAACTATATTTATATATGATATATATTATGTTTATGTTTTCCTTAAGCTTCTGTATTTTTCATTTATGGAATATCTTTATGGCTTCCATTATGGGTATACGCGATATCTTTATTTTAGGAAGTGCGGAATACCGCCCCCTAAAAGTGATTTGATTCATTAATGCCATATGTGGGATGTATAAAGGATGGAGTTAATGATATTATGTATGAAATTATACTGGAATTATAATACACCTTTATGTCATTATGATTCAATTCCAAAAAATACAAAATATAAATAAAAGTAGCGTTCATGCGTACGTACGGCTTACCGTCTCCATGAGTGGTGCATTTCATTTCTTACCTCTAAATGTTATCTAATATTATAAATACATGTATATACTGGATATATATGATATATATTATATCTACATAATGAATATAACTCTGGATATAATGGATACATGAACACTTTGTAATTACAAAGAGTTTATTTTTGATTCAAGTACCAATGATCGTTAAAATGACCATTATTAACTTAAATAATTACATAGTGTTCATGACATGGTAATAAGTGATATAAAAGAAATAATGAACTTGAAAAAGGTTCATAATCAAGTAGAAATTAACTCAAGTTTATTATTCAGGAGATTAAAGAGCAATCGAGTCAAGTCGAACCTGAGGTATGGGAATTTGTCTCAATCTCCTTTCATTGAGGCATATTTTGTACTATACACAACTTTATTTTATATGCTGTATAAACCCCTTTGACTTTTATGTCCAGTCAAAAGGAATCTTTTTTGATATGAATCGTTTTACTAAATGACAAAAGGAATGTTTTTTTGTTGTACGTATGCGATGACAATGACTTCTATGCCGCCCTGACCATTATTTGAGATTATACTTCCTCTACAAGCCATAACCATTTTTTTTAAATGAAAAAAATAAATACCGGGTTTTACTTTGCTTTTATTTTGGAATTGAAAATGGTTTTCCTAATGCTTTTATATCAATTTTTTGTATTGATATCTTGTGATTGAAAAGTGGAAATGTTATGTTTCCTTTATGCATTTTTTATGTAATACAATTATGTTATGGTTCTTGGGAATTGTTATGAAGACTGGTGATTTCGTGATAAAATAAGGGCGGGTGAGCCCGATATAGATCTCCAATGCATTGGGTAACGTGAAGGAGTTAAACGTTTAGGTTTCTCTAAAGAGATTTATGGAATATACTGTGATGGGTATTCCAAACGTAACCATGAGGGTTAATCCCTATGTAAGAATGTTTTGAATGCCTCAAGTTACCTTTATGTATTATGATTTCTATGATTTATTCATGATTTGATGAGGTACGTTAAAATGATTATGTTTTATGAGTAAAGTATGATTTCATACATGGACTAATGTTTTCATTTCATACTTTTATATCCCTTACTGTGCTTTTTATGCTCATCCCATGTTTTTGAAATGTTTTTCATAGGAATTAACGTGGAATATGGTCAAGGATGGGATCACAGAAAAGTCATGCTATCTAAAACATGGAACTAGACATGTTTCTTTTTAAGTGTTTTTATTTTATGGAAACTTAATAGAAGTGTCTACTTTGTAATCTTTTGATATCTAATAGTTATGTCCTAATTCTCTAAAACTCTAAACTTGAAAAGATCCTCAATGTGAATTATTCATTTAATTCAATATTAAGTAAGGTTTAAGGCCGAGGCCATATAGTTGGTATCAGAGGTCAGTTTAGATAACTTTAGTAGTTAGAATTCTATTAAATGATTATCCAAAAATATTTTTTTATGGTCAAATTGAAATGATATAGCATTTGAAGATTACCATGTTGCTTCATCTAAGACATGTTTGTTCAGAATAGTTTTCCGCAGAGGAAACATGGAAGTAGTTCTAGGAAGGCATACAGAAGGAAATAACCTTCCGAATCAGCATCCTGAGATGGTCGGAATTGGAACTGAAAAGTTTGTTACAGTAATGATGCAATTGACTTAAGCGATAAATGGTGGCGTTATCCATGTACGGGATCAGCTAGATCAACCGCAGAGGAACATGTCAATGGTGGAACATTTCATGAGGCAACATCCCCCATCATTCAGAGGATCATCGGAACCTATGCTAGCTGAAGGGTGGATTAAAGCACTAAATAAGATTTTCGATTTCATGGGGTATTCCGAAAATCAAAAGGTTAGTCTTTCTATTTACCATTTGGAGGGTGAAGCAGATCAGTGGTGGTCGATGGTTAAAAATATCAGGGACGCTGATGAGATTGATGCTCTCGACTGGGATGAATTCAAAGGTATGTGTCTTGAAAAGTATTTTCCTAAGGCTGTTCGACTTAGGATGGAAAAACAATTCCTGGAATTGAGGCAAGAGGAAGACTCAGTGGCTTCCTATGAAGAAAAGTTCACTCGATTGGCAAGGTATGCTCCAAATTTAATCTGAGACCTTGATAGTAAAATCAATCGTTTATACTCAGGATTAAATCCAAAATATCGAAGGGCTTTAGATTCTCGTGAGTTCAAAAGTTATGAAAATCTTTTTCGATGTGCTGAGAAGGTGGAAATGGAGTTTTCCGATGATCAAGTGTTCTATAACAACCAGCAGAAGAAGAGACCGAGGTGGCAGGATAAAGGAAAGAATTCTTCAAAAAGGTCTGATGGTAAGAAAACTATGTTCCCAGTTTGTGATAAATGTTGTAAAAGGCATGTTAGGGAATGTCTTTTGAATTCTGGAAAGTGCTACCGATGTGATAAGTTGGGACATAAGGCTCGTGATTTCACTGAAAAATATCAAGGTTATGGTAAGTCCAAATTTGATTTACAGTTAGTGAAATGTTTTAAGTGCAATGAGATGGGTCACTATGAAAACGAGTGTCCGACAAAGAGCTTGAGTGATGGGAAGAAGTTAGTCTATAAGCAAAAAGGGGTGGTGAAATCCTTTTCAACTACTTCAGTAGATGTCGGGCCATCAAATGAAGTTTTATCAGGTACTTTGTTTGTTTTTTCAGATTATGCCAGTGTGTTGTTTGATTCGGGGTCTACAAATTCTTTCATCTATAAAAACTTTTCTAGTAAAATGGGAATACCATCTCAAGAAATGGCTCCTGAACTTGTGGTAAAAACACCTGGGGGAAATTTTGAGGCAAAAATAATTTATAATAATCTTCATATCCTTATATGTGGAAAGAACCTACTTTAAAACCTTATTTTTTTAACTCTAGTAGAGTTTGATGTTATCCAGGGTATGGATTGGGTCTCTATTTACCATGATAAGATTGACTGTAGAGCTAAAGAAGTTTCTTTTCAGAAATACTTTCAGTTTGTGTATAAGAATAAACCCTTACTGTTGATAACATATCAAGAGGCCGAGAAAATTTTAAAAGATGGAAATGAATGTTACCATCCACATATCGTTGAAAAAAAGGAACTGTTCAGATTAATGATGTGCCAGTGGTAAATGAGTATCCTGATGTTTTTCATGATGAGTTTCCTGGAATAATACCAGATCAGGAAGTTGAATTTACTGTTGACTTAGTTCTTGATGCTAAGACAATTTCAAAATCCCCTTATCGAATGGATCAAGATGAAATTTTAGAGTTGAAGGAGCAATTGAAAGATTTATTAGAGAAAGTTTTCATTCGACCTAGAACATCACCATGGGGTGCTCCTGTTTTATTTGTTAAAAAGAAAGATGGTTCAATGAGACTTTGCTTTGATTATAGAGCCTTGAATAACATCACTGTTAAGAACAAATATCCTTTGCCTCATATCAATGATTTGTTTGATCAGCTCCAGGGAGCTCAGTTTTTTCCAAAGATTGACATGAGATCATGGTACCATCAGTTGAAGGTAAAGGAATCATATATTCCGAAGACCGCGTTTCATACAAGATATGGCCATTATGAATTTGTAGTAATTCCTTTTGGGCTAACCAATTCACCTTTTGTATTCATGGTCATTATGAATAGAATTTTCCATGAGTTCTTGGATAAGTTTGTGGTTGTTTTTATTGATAATATGTTGGTGTTTTCTAAAAGTAAAGAGGAGCATGAAAGACATTTAAGGGTTATCTTGAAAACCTTAAAAGAAAAGAAACTGTATGGAAAATTCAGCAAGTGTGATTTTTGGTTACAACAAATTTCTTTCCTTGGTTACATTGTTTCAAAAAAATGGCATAACTGTTGATCCTACTAAAACAAAAGTTTTTGAAGAATGGACAAGACCCCCAAATGTAACCGAGATCTGTAGTTTTCTTGGTTTGGCAGGTTACTACCGAAGGTTTGTTGAAAAGTTTTCATGGTTATCTAGTCCAATGACTAAGCTAACACGTAAGGGTGTTAAGTTTATCTGAACAAAATAATGTGATGATTGTTTTCAAGAGTTGAAAAGAATATTGGTGAATTCTCCAGTTTTGGCACTTCCTTCCAGGAATGGTGAGTTTGTTATATATAGTGATGCTTCATTGAAGGGACTTGGCTATGTTCTTATACAGAATGATCAGGTAATTGCATATGCTTCACGTCAGTTGAAAGCTCATGAGGTAAATTACCCTACACATGATTTGGAATTAGCAGCTGTTGTTTTCGATTTAAAAATTTTGAGGCATCATTTGTATAGAGTAAAGTGTGAAATATATACCAATCACGAAAGTTTGAAGTATATATTCACTCAAAACAAATTGAACATGAGACAGAGGAGATGGCTAGAATTAATCAAGGATTATGATTGTACAATTCATTACCATCCGAGAAAAGCAAATAAAGTGGATGATGCTTTGAGTTGAAAAAGTAATACTTCATTAACAATGTTGCATTTGGAACGTGATCCTTTGGTTAAGGATTTGATGAAATTTGGAATAAAAGTTGTTGGTGCAGGATGTACTTCTGTTTTGTTTTAGGTATTAGTGAAATCTTCTCTATCAGACAGAATCAAGCAAGCACAGAAGCAAGACAGTGAGTTGCAGAAAAAGTTAGAGCTGGTTCAGAAGGATAATTTGTCTAAATTCAACATTGATAATGATTGTGTTTTGAGATTTGGGAAGATATTGTGTGTGCCTTGTGATTCATAGTTGATGAGAGAGTTGTTATGTGAAGCTCATAGTTCTCTGTTTTCAGTTCATCCTGGCAGTACTAAGATGTACAGAGATCTGTGGGAGTATTACTGGTGGGAAGGAATGAAAAGAGATATTTCTGATTTTACTATGAAGTGTTTGAATTTTCAGTAGGTTAAAGCAGAGCGGAAGTTTGCGAATGGTATGCTTTAGCCTTTACCAGTGCCAGAGTGGAAATGATAAAATATATCCATGGACTTTGTTGTTGTATTACCGAAGACATCTCGAGGTAATAATTCAATCTGGGTTATTGTTGATATCTTGACTAAATCTGCTCATTTCCTTCCTATTCAAGATACTTTCTCTCTAGATCAACTTTCTCGGTGGTATCTTAAAGAGATAGTCAGGTTGCATGGAGTTCCCCTATCCATTGTATCTGATCGTGATCCCAGGTTTACTTCTAACTTTTGGAAAGGCCTTCAGAAATCGTTGAGTACTGAATTAAATTTTAGTACATATTTTCGTCCTCAATAAGATGGGTAGTCAGAACGAACAATTCATAATTTGGAGGATATGCTACGTGCTTGTTCGATGGATTATCAGGGAAGTTGGGACCAACATCTTTCTTTGTTTGAATTTTCATATTAAAACAGTTTTCATTCCAGTATACAGATGGCACCGTTTGAGGCATTATATGGGAAGCGGTGTTAAACTCCAGCTTTTTGGGATGAAGTGGGTGAAAGGAAGCTGATGGGACCATAATTGGTAGAAGAGATGGCAGAAAAAGTTCAGTTGATTCAGAAACACATGAGAACAACTTAGAGTAGACAGAAGAGTTATGTAGATAACTGGAGGAAGGATCTATCTTTCGAGGTAGGTGATCATGTTTTTCTCAAAGTTTCAGCGTGGAAAAGTGTGATGCGATTTGGTAATAAAGGAAAGATGAGTCCAATTTTCATTGGACCATATGAAATTCTGGAAAAAGTTGGATCAGTTGCTTACTGAGTCGCTTTACCTCCGTGTTTATCTCAGGTACACAATGTTTTTCATGTTTCGATGTTGAGAAAGTATATTCCAGATCCATCTCATGTTTTGAGCCCAGAGGTAGTTCAGTTGGTAGAGAATCTATCTTATGAAGAACAACCAGTCTCGATTCTTGACCATAGGGAGAAAGTGTTGCAGAATAAGGTAATTCACCAGGTAAAGGTTCTATGAAAAATCCATATAGTTGAAGAGACAACGTGGGAATCTGAAAATTCTATGAGGGTTAAATACCCCCACTTATTTTGATAATTGAATAAAATTGTGAGGAAGCAATTCCCATAAGGGGGGAAGGATGTAACATCCCAGGTAAAAAAAGAATAATACATTCTCATATTTATTAATATTCACAAATTAAATATTAATTTTACTTTAATGGGGTTGCTATGTTCGATAGCGTACCCGATACGCAACAAAGAGTTTCTTTGAAATCTTACGTTGCACACTAGTAATAAAATAATATTATTTTAAATGGTAGTTAATACGTAGCCATTGTATTGGAAGGAAAGAATAGAAATAACTAAAATATGATTATATATGTTTGTTAAAGGATAAATGCTTAAAATAAGAAAAGAGTTCAATTTTAGGCATATATACTCTAATTTTCACTAAAGGTCCACTTATCGCCTTTTGATGGAGAACAGTCATTAAATATAGTTTTGGTCACTCTTATATATTCTATTGGACCAAATAAAATTCTTCTTTATATTTGGGACATCAAAATTTACTTTGTGTAAATTTTTGGTATTTTTCTGATAAAGTTTATTTTTTTAATGAATAGTGAAAAATGTTGTATTTTAATTCAAAACCTCTTTTTAATCTAATTTATTTATTTGATTAGATTATCTTTTGAATTGGTTTTAAAGTTAAATTAGAATATATTTTTACGATTGAATCCAATAGTGGTCGTTGGAATTAATTTTACTTTGAAATTGGACATAAACTAGTGTCAATATTTTGATATATATTGTTTCGTAAAAACATGCTATTTGTTTTGACAGCGGGAATTAATTATTAAATTAATTAATGTAACTTATTTGTTTTGAATTTTGTAAAATAGAAATCATTTTTGAATTCAGAATATCAATATAGCCTAGGGTTAAGTTTTGGTATTTTTCTGAAAAACTTCAATTTTTGATGAATAGTGAAACCACTAAGTGGTACTTAAAAAACTGATTTTCCGTTTAAATGAATTTTTACCACCTCTGTGTTTTGAATTTCAAAAATATGACATTCATGGTTTTCATTAGGAAGTAAAACGTGGTTCAATGGGATTAAAATACTTTTTTGGTGAATAGTAATTTTTAAGTTTTTAATCGTGATTAGAGGTAATGGAATATCAAATATAGCTTAGGGTGAAGTTTTGGTATTTTTCTGAAAAACTTCAATTTTGATGAATAGTGAAACCACTAAGTGGTACTTAAAAAAACTGATTTTTTGTTTAAATAAAATTTTACAACCTCTGTGTTTTGAATTTCAAAAATCTAACATTCATCACTGTCATTATAAAGTAAAACATGGTTCAATGGGATTAAAATAATTTTTTGGTGAATAGTAACTTTTATGCTTTTAATCACGATTTGAGGTAATTAGTGTAATTTAAGGTAAAAATAATGTTTTAATAATATGAAATGACCTTGAAACATGTCCTACCCTTATTGGATGTGTCATGGCCGACCAAGACAATCCATGGGTCAATTTGGGGACCCCATGGAGCCACTTTGGTTGGAAAATGACATTAATAACCTTTTATTTAATGTTAAAATTAAAATGTCACAAACATGTTTTGTTTTACTAAAACAATTTTTAAATAGGGTTATACAAGTCATATTTTTGACTATAAATATTCATTATAAAGCTAAAAATATTTCCAACATCATGATATTTTTTTTATAATTTTTAGACATTAAATAAATTAAATTATTTATGACACCATGATGATGCAGCGATTACCTCATTATTTAACGATTTATATAAAATGAAAAGATAATGTAAAATCTAAGACCTAAACTTGTCAAAAACCTATTGGATGGGTGGATTTATAACTCTTATCACCTTATCCTCGAAATATATAATTTTGGGACCTTTAAAATCCGAAAAGCATTTTATAATAATGTAACCTTTTATAACTTTCCAAGAGTGCCTCTCCTCTCCTCTTATAAAAGGCCCCCACATCTACCACCATACCCACACCTCTCAAGCCTTTGGCTCGGCCAAACCCTACCCATTTTGTCTCTACACATCCCTCTCTTACTCCTAGAAGCCTCACTTTTGGCAGAAGTCTTTCCAAGGAAGCCTTTGAGCTAAAATGAAAAAGAGTTACCCGTTTTAAAGGTAGTGTCTTCTCTTGTGTTCTTATGTTTTATTTTGCTTCTCCAACCCCCTAAACTCTTTTTATTCCATTATTTTGTAATAAAACCAGTATCTTAAAAATACTAGGATGTTTTTATGATAAGTATTAGAGATACACTTACACACACCTTCATCTAATTGTTAAAGAGCATACTGTTTCCGTGGATGGCGAATTTCTGCCTCACGAAATGATGATTGTTCAATATACTTATAACACCTTGAAATGTGGACATTAAGATGACACTATATTTATATATGATATATAATATGTTTATTTTTTCCTTAAGCTTCTGTATTTTTCATTTATGGCATACCTTTATGGCTTCCATTATGGGTATATGTGATATCTTTATTTTATGAAGTGCGGACTACCGCCCCCTCAAAGTGATTTGATTCGTTAATGCCATATGTGAGACGTATAAAGGATGGAGTTAATGATATTATATATTAAATTATACTGGAATTATAATATACCTTTATGTCATTATTATTCAATTCCATAAAATACAAAATTGAAATGAAAGTAGTGTTCATGCGTACGTACGGCTTACCATCTCCATGAATGGTGCATTTCATTTCTTACCTCTAAATGTTATGTAATATTATAAATGAATGTATATACTGGATATATATGCTATATATTATATCTACATAATAAATATAACTCTGGATATAATGGATACATAAACAACTTGTAATTATAAAGAGTTTATTTTTAACTCAAGTACCAATGATCGTTAAAACAACCGTTATTAACTTAAATAATTATTAGTGTTCATGACATGGTAATAAGTGATATAAAAGGAATAATGAACTTGAAAAAGGTTATTAAGCAATTAGAAATTAACTCAACTTTATTATTCAGGATATTAAAGAGAAATCGAGTCAAGTCGGACCCGAGGTATGAGACTTTGTCTCAATCTCCTTTCATTGAGGCATGTTTTGTACTATACACAAATTTCTTTTATACGGTGTATAAACCCCTTTGACATTTATGTCTAGTCAAAAGGAATGTTTTTTTATATGAAGAATTTTACTAAATGACAAAAGGAATGTTTTTTTTGTCGTACGTATGCGGCGAGAATGACTTCTCATCCGCCGTGACCATTATTTGAGCTTCAGCTTCCTCTACAAGCCATATCTTTTTTTCAAAATGAAAAAAATAAATATTGTGTTTTACTTTTCTTTTATTTTGGTATTGAAAATGATTTTCATAATGTTTTTATATCAATGTGTTGTATTTATATCTTGTGATTAAAAAGTGGAAATGTTATGTTTCCTTTATGCATGATTTATATGATACGATTATGTTATGGTTCATGGGCATTGTTATGAAGATGGGTAGTTCCATGATAAACTAAGGGCGGGTGAGCATGATATAGCTCTCCAATGCATTGGGTAACGCGAAGGAGTTAAATGTTAAGGTTTCTCTGAATAGATTTAAGGAATATACTGTGATGGGTATTCCAAACGTAACCATGAGGGTTACTCCCTATGTAAGAATGTTATGAATGCATCAAGTTACCTTTATGTCTTATGATTTCTATGATTTATTCTTGATTTGATGAGGTATGTTAAAATGCTTATGTTTTATGAGTAAAGTATGATTTCATACATGGACTAATGTTTTAATTTCGTACTTTTATATCCCTTACTAAGCTTTTTATGCTCATCCCAAGTTTTGAAATGTTTTTCACAGGACTTAATGGTGAATAGGGTCAAGGATGAGATCAAGGAAAAGTCATGCTATCTAAAACATGGAACTAGACATGTTTCTTTTTAAGAGTTTTTATTTTATGGAAACATAGTAGAAGTGTCTACTTTGTAATATTTTGAGATGTAATAGTTATGTCCTAATTCTATAAAACTCTAAACATGAAAAGATCCTCAATGTGAATTATTCATTTAATTCAATATTAAGTAAGGTTTAAGTCCAGGGCCTTATAATATGTATTATTAATTAAAACATTTGATGGAATTTTAGGATAAAAATATGAACAATGGTATTCTAGATTCAATTAAATACACCCATGATGAGAAATTGGATTTTAAACTAACTCATTTTTGAAATTCACATTGTTCCATGGAATAAATGGAAATGTCAGATGAAATAATTTAAGAGAATCCATGAAATCACTTAATTTTTTTAAAAAATAAATTTTATTAAATCATTAAAATTTGTAATCAGTATTATTTATTGAACAATTTAAGGAAATAGTAGAAAATTATTTTAATTGTTTACTAAAATTTATCCCTGACTCTTCTATCATACTTATATAGGTAGAAAACATGGAAAATGATGAGTTAAGACCTTCACTAGAACACCCACATGAACTGGAATTGATGTATCTTCCCTATAATCATATATATGTTTTTTAAATAAGAAAGTAAAATTGAATGCTATAATTTCAAACAAAATTAATCTTAGTATTGAGCACCAAGTGTTAATCATTATAAGTAAAAATAATTGATCCAAAGGCTAGTCATTAGGAAAAATTGAAAAATTTATACACACAACATCTATGCAATGAATTTAGTTGGAACCAAAGTATAAACCCATAAAATGGACTAAAAGAAGGATTCAACTGAATTTGATAAAATTTATAAATAAATAATTTAATATAATTTTAGGAGATGGAATCATATACCTCATATTATACTCCCAATGGGTGTTCACGATACTGATTGTACCCAAGAAAACTGGATTCACCATTGAAAAAAATGAAAACAGTGAGATAGTGCCACTAGGATTTATATTTGAAGGGTTTTCATTGACAATTGGATATTAAATAAAGTGAATATAAAGGACCATTTACCCAACCCCTTTATAGAATAAATAATATAGAGACTAGCCATGAAAAGATGTTAAATTTTCTTGATGGATTTTATGTGTATTTTGTAGTACCCATCTCTCTAGTGGACCAAGAAAAGACCCAAGTACTTTAGTATATTTTATAACTGAAGGATTCCATTTTTCTTATGAAATGACCCAAGTTATTTTCAGTGATACATGATGATTATCCTTTTATACCTGATTTAGAGATTTTTTGACATATTTTATGAAGAGTTTATTATTCATGTTATGTTATTTGAAACCTATCATGAAAATATATAATTTTTATAAATAAATCCATTGAGAAAATTTAGGTTTTAATAATTAAGAAAAAATTTATTCCCTAGTTGAAAAGAGAATTTTTATGGTCCACATAATTCCTAAGGAAGGAATTAAAGTACAAAAGGACCAGGATGAAATCATTTCATCCCTAAATTACCCCTCTATTATGAAATATATTATACCCTTTATTCATGATGCTTTTTTGAACATTTACTAATGATATTAGAAATTTTGATATACCCTTGACTAACCTCCAAAAAAATGAAACTGTTTTTTTATGATTCATTCATTGAATCATTTGAAAAAAATAAAGGGGATATTGACTACAACCCCTATAATCTATACATACTACTAGAATACCCCTTACAGATGTCATGTGATTCCTATAACATGGTAGTTGGGGTAGTCTTGTCTAAACACTTCATTAGGAACTCACATTTGATAGAATACACTTCAATGACCATAAACATATCCCAAATCAACTGAGAAGAAATAGAGACAATTTTTTCTTTCTAATGGTGTTTATTTAGTAAAATTTTGGTCATTTTTATTAGGATGTTAAGTAACTATTTATTCCGATCATCTGGGATTCAAGTTTTTTATGAATAATGTTAATGAAAATTCTATATTAGTGAGATAGATTCTTCTAATACATGAATTTTAATTAGAGATAATAGGAAAGAAGTGAAATGAGAATTTCACAATAGAAAATTTGATAATTCTACCTCACACTATAGAGGAAGAAACACCAATAGAGATAACTATAGATTACTATATCCATAGTGACAGGCTGAATGTTGTCACCCAAATTCTCTAGTATGCTGAATGAGTGATTTTTTAGTGACATCAAATGTACCCAACATTTCTGATAAGCATAAAACTATCAAATTTAAATCTCATTCAATGTTTTGTGTTTCATTGGATAATTATTTATAAAATATATATAGTTATGGGGAAATTAATAGATTTATCTTTGAGGATTAGGTAACGTTTTATGTTTTAATATTGTCACACACTAACATTTGGAGTGTATTTCAGTCCTCAAAGAGTAGCTAAGATAATATTTTGGGATAATTTTATTTTTCTATAAATTTTTAATGAATCATGTTAATTTATTAAAGCATTACCATAATATCAATGTTCTGTTTTTATTTCTAAAAGGAAATAAATTCACTAATAACGTTTAACTTTTTATAAAAATTTGATATATAAGGATTAGATTTTATGGGTCTATTTTCTATCTATTTTGTAATTTCCTATATTATTTTCATAGTGGATTATATTTTTAAATGAAATAAATAAAAATAAACCCAAATAAATTACGTGAATATTTTGATTGAGTTTCTATGATAATTTTTTTTGTAAGATTTGAGTTCCTTAATCCATAATAAGTGACCAGGTGATTTTTTTTATCAAGAACATGGATTGATCATGGTGATATATGCAATGCACTAAAAACCTCAAATTTGAACTATCCACAAAAAATGGGATATAGAGGTATATAATAGAGATATAAAATTAATTCTAATAAATAAAATGTGTCCTAACTGAAATGATTAGAGAAAAAATATTCAGGTTTCTCTGTGGGAATACTGGAATACTTTTAAAAACCATATGTATGTCCCCTTATATGATTTTTTATAAAATAAATTTTCAAATACCTATTAACCTATAGAAAAAACAATATGAAAATATAGAAATATTAACCATAGATATTATAAAGTATGGAGAGTAAAGGATGCTACAAATTATGGAACTAGAGGATCTGAGGAATGAATATTAAGATAATTCCCTACTAAAAAATAATTCTAAATTATTTCATGTTATACATATTCAAAAAAGTGTATTATATGTTGGAGATAGAGTGATTATATTATCTTATAGAATAAATCTCATGCCTAATAACCACCATTCCAAATTTATAATACTATTTGTAGTAACAAATAACCTTACATTTGGTGTAGTTTAAATAGAAGGATCTAAATCACACCACACCTTTAAGATTAATAGATAACAATTGAAGTATTTTTCTGTTGACTTTTTGAAACCCACAATTGATGATTCCAAAATCCGACATTCTTCTTTTGAATAAGGAGCTATAAGATCATTTTCCACATCATATTAGTCTAGATAATCACTCTTTAAATATGATATTCCCTATAATGTTTCAATCTAAAATTAAATGGGAATAGATATTAGAGATATGTTTGGGGGAGATAACAAGTTATATTGGATGTAAATAGTTTTTTCTAAATTTTTTTAGTTTATATGTTAATTTGAACTGGAATAGAATGAATTGTTGCGATCAAAAATATTTTTTCATAATCTGTTTTTTTAAATTCTGTATGTTTTATTTATTATATTTCTATATTTTTATATTGTTTTTAGATAGTAAAACTTGAGATCTAATATATTCTTGTATATAGAGAAATACTATGTTAGAGTAGATGTATTTTATGGGCTCTATAATTATTGTAAATTGATGATTCTTTTATTGAATTTACCATTTCTTTGATAAAAATTATTCTTTAGAAGAAAGGAAAATTGTTATAAATTTATAATGTTATATTGGAATAAAAATGATAATATTAGGAAACTATAAATTTAAACTTGAAATTAGGTGTCCCACCCATTGATATTTACTAGAACTTTAGGGGACCTCCCTAAAACTTATTTCGATAGATTATATGAAGAACATTAAACAAGTTACTGGGAACTGATCTAGAATCCCTCCTAATTCAATGAAAGCACATGTATATGTGTGTTTTCCATAAAATAATAGTATAAGAGACATGGGAGTCAACTATCGAATATTTTATTCTATAAATTGAGTATTAAAATTAGTCTTAGGGGATACCTTATATCATTTAATGGTTTAGTTCAAGGTTTCAATCAACTAATTTTCTTACACATACATGGATGGAAATAATTGAATATGTGGTAATTGAAAAAGGGGATTAAAATATTTTCGGAATTGTAAGCATTGATAATGTATGTCCAGATGATATATATAAATATCATTTAGAAAGTATCATGGATGTGTGAAATGGAATATTTGAATATAAATCTTAGGGTAAAATGATTTAAGAATATGGAAGTTCTTAAGATCTTAATTCCACTAATTTGTTTTCTATTTAAAAAATGTAACTAGAAAATGATTGAATTGATGTGAGGTAGTGGGTTATATTCATATAGGATTCATGATAGTTTGTAAATATGAATAAATCTATTATTTTATTCCCCTCTATATTTTTTTATTTTGGTCAATTAAGGATAATCACATTGTTAGGATGAATTCCTTATATTTTATGGTAGTTAAATAGTTTAAGTGTGGGGGGATGAGAGCCAACATTTTCAAAATTTCAATCTAACTTTTAATGATAATTGACCTCAAAATTATATCAAAACCAAAGAGAATAACCCTATTTTTACAATTTAATGGATCTTGAATTGAACAGCAAAATGGCATTAAATATGGATTTTAATTAATTTATTTCATTCATGGATTTTTTGTGGAGTCTATAAATTAATCAAGAAACTATTTTTTTAAGGTACATTGATTTTTTTATTGTTCAAATAATTTTTGATATCAATTCAAATAAAACCAATAATGATTTGGTATTTTTATTATTTACAGGTCTGAAAATGGCAAGGAATATATTGTATGACTTCTATAATATGAATTTATCCCAAATATTATATAAATTTTCCTCAACCTGCATCATATAATTTCATTATATGAATTCATTAGAGCTTGAGACATCAATCATTGTCTGAAATTGGTCAGTGAATGTCTATATTTTAGATCATGAGACTCTAGAGGTCCCTATGGGTATGTATTTTCTCCCATATAATGAATTAAAAAATCAGATTTTTTAGAATTAAACGTCAGTATATTTCCATATTCCAAGATAGGGGTATTAGAATTTATAATTTCTAAAATAAGTATGGCATGTCCTCAAATCAAAATACCATTCCTCTGGTTTACTTAAATCAAGCAAGGATGATCTTGGTCATTAACATGGCCATAATCCATCAATATTAATGGGGTATATGGACGAGATCATGGGGACAATATATGTTGGAAGGTTTTAGATACCGAGTTGATGAATATGGACCCTCAACTGGGACATGTGGAAACCAAAATAGAAATAAAATCGGAGGAACTTGGTACTTGGAATATTGTATAAGCATGAGGGGTGCCTAAAGAGAAATAAGGGGAGGTTATATTACTCACATGGGAGTGGAAAACAGTGAACCATGCAATGAAACATGGGTCACATTAATATATGTGGATGATTCTTCAATGAAAGGGTGATAAATTCCACTGAATCAACATATTGAGTTAGATATACTTTTATCATTTTTTTTCATTATTATGTTTAAATGTCTCTAATGATGGAACACTAGGCCATTGGTGGTCTATCTAGTTATACTCCCATTATTGTGGTTAATTTATTTGAATTTTAATTGATTATCTATTCTATTCATTTCTCTAGAAAAGTGTTTTCATAAAATTCAAGGGATTTCCATTGTTCAATGCATTTTAATTCTTCTTATCTCATTATTTATTTTGTAAACATACGTTACCTAGAATATCTTCACTACCTGTAACAGTGAGTAGTGTGATGATTCAAGGTTCATTGGAAATATATGATCAATAGTAAAGGCAATAAAAGTATATAAAATGATCAATTCATCTAACTACATAATATGAAATAACCATGTGTGGGTAATCAGTTGACATTTTCTAAAACGAGAGACAGAGAGAGTAAGAGAGTAATATTAATAGTGAATAGAAAGGTAAGTGAAGGTATATCCAAGGTTAGGCCACTAATTATGAAAATTTATTTTAAAAATAGTTCATTCAAATTCATTACACTTACCGATTCCTTAAAACTTGAGGGAAATGCACCCAAAACACCATCCTCTCCATATACAGCCTGATTCAAACAATATTAATACATTTAACATAGGTTAAAACCTATTTTATATGATCCCAATGACATGATACCCATCACTACATTATATTTTCGATAAACTTGTCACATTCATAATTGAATTACTACTTAAATACATTAATGAAAATGTGTAGATGATTCTTTGAATGAGAAATATTTTTGAGGTTATTAACATGTTTTTACATTTATATTAAGTTATTTATCATTCATTAATGGAATGGATAAGGTAAAATTAGTGCTATTAATTTACTATAGTAGTCAAGGGTTAATTGATTTGATTTGATTTCTTTTTTTCTTTCCATTGACATGAAATACCATATTAATGATTTAATAATGGTAATATGAATATGAATGGAAAGAGTAAATCCAATATTGGGTTTAATGAATATGATAAGTTAAATATATATTAATTTATGGTAATTAATTAATGTTGGCTTGTTATTATGCTTGGGTGTTGATATTTTCTTATTTTCATCTTAGTGGGGGCATTTTTCAGGGTGGTGTTGTGATAATTTAGTGTTAGGATTCTATCTTTTTATGGTATTTTTTTGAATGAATTAGTAATGGATAATATGATAATGCGATGGTCATATTTTATAGTGTTTTTAGATATGGATTGAGTATTTAATTACAAGGTTTGTTTTGATTGAAATATTTTTGGATTTTTCATTTGTCATCTTATTCCTCTAAAGGTTGTCATGGGTGGACCATTACATTGTGGGATTGTAATATTATAATAATAGAGCGTTGGATCAGTTTAGGAAGTGTATGTTTGAGTTGGTAAAGCTGGGAGGGGTTGTGTTGGGATTTTATTCCTTATTTGTTTTGTGATGAGGTATGAGATAGATAGTTTTTAGAGTTGTATATATTCTAGAATAGAAGGGGTAAATATTTAGTCTGTTTGATTATTTTGATATGGGATGCTCAAAATTAATGGTAGTTGGTTGAAAAATGTAATATGAGTGAAGCTATTATATAAAATGTTTGTTAATTACTTGTGGAAAAGGGAATGTGAAGGTTTTGGGAGCAATGGAATCTTGTTTGTTCTGGAACAAACTCATCTACGATTTAATTCAATAAATAATATGAAATATTTTTAATGATAAATGTCATGGACAATGAGATTATCTGATGAAAATTAAAAAAGATTAATGAATCCAAGATAGGGGTTCATCAAAGGTAAATTCATAATTAATTTAAAAGAAAGAATTACATTATTATACTAAAAAATCATCAAAGAAATATTTATCATTTGAATTTAATTCAGGTTATAATATTTTTTCTATATGGATGCAAGGATATAATCCCCTTAGTGTTTATTCATATGTTCTCATATAATCTCAAAGCATCCTTGATGATACTTTAGTCTCTATTGATATGGTATATATCAACTCGCATTACACACCTCTGATTGATAAATAATAATTTTTTTGAAGGATTTATTATTGTTATATCATTATTGAGATGGAAGAGGGAGTTTTAAGAAATTTAATTGAACTTGGGAGACAATATTTTAGAATTTTTTCATGGAGAGAATTCACTAGAGAAGAAATAATTGTGAAGAACTATTATATAACCCTATTAAATGATATAATTATTTATTTATAGAGCTAGGTTAGAGAATAAATAGTAGCCTATATGTCCTTAATTTTTCTCATGATCCTTAGAAAACCCCATATCTAATAATAATAATAATTTATTATTTTTTATCATCTTTATGAATCATTGATAAAATAAATATCAATACATAAATAAATAACATCATATTTTTTTAAAAGATATTTAATAAATCTTTCCCACCATACCCATTTACATGGCCCATATTTCCTTCTCAGTATTTACTGTACCGTGAAAAATAAATATTATTAATTTGAAAAAATACATATATTTATAATATTCTTGGTATTATGAATTAATATATATTTTAGTTATTAACTCACACATAAATATGGTGACTGTATATTTTCAATTAGTAAATCCCTAATATATAATATTCCATGAACTGAAAAATAATATTTATTATAATAATTAACATCATATAGAATTTAATTGAGCATAATATAACCACTAAGTGTGTTACACTCTAGGATCCTTTTCTAGTTTCATTAGGTGGGTTTTCCTAAATTCCAACATTTTTTTTCAACATCACATAACAGTAATCAAGAGAAATAAGTTAATTTCAAAATGTCAAAAACAAAAAAAATAGTGATCACTATACAATATAATATAGTAGATTTCATATTTTATCAAGATAGTTTCATACTATTGTCATCAACCTACATACTTGATATGCCTTTGATTTTATAAAATAAACAAATCATTACACTAATTCCATGGATTTTGATTCAACAGTTCCATTTCAATCAAAATTTCAAAATATCATCTTCCAAAATTATGTAAGAGATAAATCCTTCCTAGATTTTTCATGAATAGCATATCTCATGTGATTCACCCAATGCACCCAACATTATTATGGAAATATTTATTTAGGGTTTACAACAATACATCTAAGTACATGAATCGTGATATTAATTATAATTAATCATAAAATATAAGGATAATTACACATGATTATATATATTAATATCCAATGAAACATAAACAGTTGGGATTCCTTCTTACTGGTCTATCTACATAGTCACTGATATTTTAGATTACCAAGTGAAAAATTTAAGATATTAACTCTCATACACTTGTGAATAATCGCATCAAATAGTCTTTATCCTCCATGTCTAGGTAGATTACATCATATGACCATTTGACAATATTTACGAATATTATAATAGAATTTCAATGTTCTCATCATAGTGGAGAACTTCTTATGACCTTTCAAATTATTTTGATACTCTATAACATAATAAATATAATGTTACATAAAATAACAATAAATACGTGATAAGGTGTTTATTAATATTCACATTATTGAATATATAATTAAGAATTATAAAGTTAAAAATATTTTTTCTAGTGCACCAACCATAATAGACTCCCACATGGACTAGGAAAAAATACTAATGAAATTTAATCATATAGTTATCATATAATTTATATGCCTATTCTATGAATGGATATATATTTTGGGCCGACCATATTATTCTATAGCTTATGATGGGGTTTTTAGTTGCCTCTATAGATAATCTATTTACTATGGATTCACTACCATTATAAAATACCTCATGTTCTGATATCATGTTATATCAACCTTTTGTTCTGTTACATACTAGTAAAATTTGTGTTCTTTTTTTAATGTTTAAGAATTTTACTTTGGGTTTAGAGGTCATTAGATATGTTTTTTTAGTTTTGTATGTGGTTGCTAATGGGCATTTCTTATAAGAAAAATTCTCATATTGAAGTTGTTTCATGATGTGAATCTATCGCTCAGTAGATGCTATGAAATGGGTTCAAAAACAGAAAATAATTTTGTAAGTTAATGATATTCACATAATTAATTAGTCAATCATGTTTTTTTAACTCTAAGTGAGGCCATTTTTTACATAAATTCAACTCTTAGGATTTATGTTGTGAATCTAGTATTCACAACATGAATCATTCCCAACCAGAAGGTTTTTATGACATGAAAACCTAAATCCTTATTCATTCAATGTGTATCCTCCTCCCGCGAACCCTAGGTCTCTCCTAAGTGATTTTTGTTGATTCCATTTCTTATGGACTACTCAGTTTGGTGCCTTGATCTTTGGTATAATTGTTTTTTTATATTTTATTAAGTGTTCCATTATCCATTATTTTTATTCATTGCTCTGGGGTTTTAGAAGTAGTATTGAGATATTTTTTTTGAAATTAGTGGTCTGGTGATGATGTTTCTTTGATCCCTTAAAGATCTGTTATATGATCTTCTTCTAATGATTAGTCCTCGTGTTGGATGTGGTGAGACATGTGAGGTTCTTGAGGTATGTGTTGATCCAAATCATCTTTCATCCTTTTGGATTATGTAATTTGATTCGATGTTCTGATAATAGATGACATGTATTCCATTTTGGGTTTTTGATTTCCTCATATTATTGGTGCATGTGGATCATATTGTGACTGGTGTGTGACCTGAGTTTGATGTCGGTGGTTCCATATCCATCCTATGTTGGATAATACTTAATTTCTCTCAGTGTTATAATTTTTTTTAAATATTATTTGTCATGATTTGGTATTGATTAGTTTGTGTGTGTAAACGAGTTTTAGAAAATATGGGTTTACACTAGTTTTGGTAAAATAAAGAATATTTTCAAATAAATTTGAAATAAAATGATAACTAGGATTTAAAATAAGATTTTAATGGAAAAATGGGGTTTGAAATTGTAATATGAAATTTGTAAGCCCTTTTAAATGATTTGAAATATAGTACATGTGATCCATTAGATCTTATGTGGAGGGTGTAATATTAGGGATTGTCCTTTTGTATTGTAAGGGTGTTCAATTTCTGGGGTGTTCTTTAATTCCTAGTTAAAGATGCATTTTAGTTTTGGACATGGTTTCAATGGGTGGAGGGTTAACATTTTGGTTAGTTCCTCTATTCCATATTTCTTGATTCATGGGTTTTAGGGAGTTGTGGAGAACACTAATCATGATTGATGTATGATTGATATAGATAGCATGACCAAAAGTAATCCTTGGAGTACATTACCACTGTGCTATGGATTTGTACTATTTTTGGATATGATATAACAATTTTTGATTAATGTGAAATGATTTTGGAATGTATTCGTTGAAACTATTTTACTTTCTTTATTTTGGAACTACAAAAAATGGGAATTATTTACCATGATTTTGATATAAAAATAGGATCAATAATTATCATGACTTTTTTTTTGTAAAATGATCATAATTGGGTTATTGTATATAGAGTTGATATGGACTACCTTGGTGGGATCCTACTAGGACTATTTATCTCACACCCAACACTTTACCTTAGGAATTTGATGATCTTTTATTGTCTTTTGATGTAGGAAAAGGTAATGCACCATGTTGAGGTGGTGATGTTTATATCATCTAGGTATGAGAAGTTGGTGGTGAGATAGTGGGACATTTCCTAGTTATCACATGAAGTATTTTACAATTTTGGTTGCCCAGTTTTTATTTTTGAAATTGTACCTTGGAGTTTTACCTTTCTATTTATGATTAATACCTTTACCATTCTCAATTATTTTGTTACAAAATATTTCCCTCCTAGCTATTCTTTACACTTATGTGTATATATATGCCATGTTTTTGTTTTAGGTTTGGTGAAATAATTACATCTAGTTTCTACATGATACTTAGGTTTTAGTCATTAGCCTGTTGGGAATGGTAACACCATTTGGATCAGTGGTGAACTGGTTTAGGTACTAGTGTTAGAGGGTATCATGGGTAAGTTCATTAGAAATTTTTATCAAATTATGTTTGTCATCAATTATCATTTCCTTGGGACCTTAGGTAAACTAGATATACATTTTATGATACATGATAGGTAGGCTATGATGAGTTTTTAAATAGTTTTTTTCCATGAAAAGCCTCAAGTTACCATAGGATGTTGGGATGTGTGTATCTTATGATCTAGTTTTTTATATTGTTCTCAGTTTCTACTTATGGTTTTCTATTTTAAATTGAAATTTTCCTATTTTCTGATCATTTTATTATATTTTTGGTGTGTAGAAACATGACTTCAAGACACCTTCCATAGATTAATTGGAGGATTCAGTAGGATATTCTCATCAAGGAAATCCTCATTTGGATCATAAAATTATAGAGGCTACCATAAAAGTAGATCATGTTATAGAGTAAAATGTGTTGTGAATTCGGAACCAAATTATTGAGGAATAACCAGAAGAATTATAAGATATGAAAAAAATCACGAGAGTTCCTTTGTGATAATCCCTTATTTTATAAGGGTATAAATGAACACCAATATGCATTGTATTAGTTTTACATGATCCATCTGGACTTAAACTTCTTGAATATGCCTGATTATATAATTGTGAAGTGTACAGTGTTCAAGACTGAGGGTCATAATAAGTGGTGTTGGTGTTCTATGGTACTAGATACCCAACATGTTGTATTGTATTAGAAGGGTTTTAAGACATAAATATTTCAGAAGTTAATCCCAGATTCATTGATTATAGTGAACTCTCTAGAGTACCCTTCCTTGTGGGAGGTAGAGAACATGGTGTTGAAGTAAACCAAAAGATTTGTGAAGTCGGTTCATTTTTCATCAGAAGTAATGATAAATTATTAGTTGAAATATCATATGTCTATGCAAGGTTTTCAACCATACATCCAATGACATGTATATAGGATGGATCTTTCATCCTTTATGGAGACAGTTGATAGATCTGTGACAACAGAAATGGATAAGACAAGAACTCTTTTATTCTTTGTTAGAGATGGATACAACGAGAAATAATTTCTTGATTATTGCAAGGTTGGAAGAGTTAGTTATTATCCGGGGACCCCCTCCATAACTTTATAAGTAGATAGTAGTTTTCCCCTAAATTTATATTAGTGTGGAAAGTTTCGGAACACCCGGTATTCTTGCCCCACAACCTAAAAAATATAAAGTTCTCATGGCCATTGAGGCAATATGTAGAGGTTCTTCTAGGATATTACCACACCCCATTATGGTTATGGATCTTCATCTCCAAAATTAAAATCTTCATAGTCAGATGATTCAATGTCTATAGGGATCCAACTACATGCCTTAAGAGTAAATCACCTTTACACGGTGAATAAGATTCTAGCAGAGGTTGACAAGGTCCCAACTACAGTGAGAGGTATTATCTTTATTTTATCTTATATAGAATTTTATTTTTTTTCTATTGGTTCCTCACAATCATTTATATCTACATATTTTATTTATTTTATAAAACTTTCTATGAAGATAATATCATTTTTTATGGATTTTGAGAAACCTATTGGGTAGAGAAAGGATCATGTTTCATTTTACTATGTATTCTCTCTTGATAGCTAACGTGGAGTTTTTTTGGGATCTCATAGTTCTTGGTTATGATCTCTTCGATGTCATCAACATGATGAACTAGATCATTTCTCATCATGACAATATTTATTTTTTGAAATGTTTTGTTTCAATATTTACCATTTATGGGAGTTCTTGGGTGTTTTAGGGAGAGTAAAATAAGAGGTCTGATCATTCCATAAGTTCCCACACAAATATCTGGAGTTTTTTCTCTATATATACATTTGATCCTGATGATACTTCTCATATTTGTGATATTCCCATGGTTTTTTAGAACATTCTTTACCTTTTCCCAGAATACTTCTCTAGTGTCCCTTTATAATCATAGGTGAAGTTTATGAATGATAAAGTTATGGGTATAAAACTGATGTTTATATCTTCATACTGAATGAAACCTAAAAAGTTTAAAGATATCAATATTCAATAGAATTATATGATAGAGAAATATTTTTTCCACCCTTGTATTTCATTTTGGGAATCCCCTGTATGAAATTCCATGATGGTTGTTGGTTTAATTCATTTTTTCATGGACTATGTAAAGACGAAATGGGTAATGTTTGAGAATAAGTTACCTTTTCTCTATATGTATGGATAATTTGATCGAATAAATGAGGTGATGTTATTTTTAAAAATATATCTTAGGTTAGGTTATCATCAGTTTAGAGTTCAAGAGTTTTACATTTCAAAGATCTATTTCAAGAGTTTGTATGGCCATTATGAATATCTTATGATGAATTGGGGCTTAACTAATTCTCATACAGTTTTTATGACTTTGATTAACTAGGTATTGCATTAGTATCTACAAACATTTATTATAGTGTTTAAAGAAAATATCCAGGTTTATTTGAGATCTGAGTGTGAGCATGAGAATTATCTGAATCTAGTTTTGGAAATCATGGAGAGTCACCCCCTATATAGAAAACTATCAAAATTAAATTTCTAGATCCAATAAGTGAATTTCTTATGGAATGTGATAACTTAACATGTACTTTTAGTTGAACCTGTGAATATGAAGGTTGTTTTTTCATGGGTAGAACCATGTAACCTAATTGAGATTCAGAGCTTCCTAGTCTTGTTGGATACTATTAGTGGTTTATCAAGGATTTTAATAGGTTTTCATAATCTTTGAATACTATTACCATAAAGAGGACTGTGACACACCCAACTCACTATGTTTTTTATTTTTATGTTATTTTGGCTTATCATGATTGGTTTTGATTTGTGGTAGTTTTCAGGATGGAATTTCATGGTTTTAAAGGGTTTTTAAGAGACACATAGTTATCTCACATGGTTATTAGTAACCAAGTGGTTCCCATGAGGATGGGCTTAGCATGGTGACATATCAATTTTTCATGGATTACCTATGGTTTAACAAAATGTGTTGACCTCCCCAAAAATAATGAGGCATTTTTATCTTAGGTAGAGGCTAACACACTATTGAAACATAGTTTAGAAAACTGTGTAAAATTCACAGGTGGTTAATTTTTTTTGTTGAAATTCTCATTTTTTCCCTTTTTTATTAAGAAGTATTTCACTCCTCTTATCCCCCACTATCATCATCCAATCCTTGGAAACCCATATAGTGAGCTCCAATCTCCTCCTCCCTTGATCATTACCTTATCTATAGTGATTTCCAAGAGGGTTTGAGGTATTTCTTCCTCATTTTCCCTATTCATCCTTTCCCCATATCTTTTAAAATTGTTTTGATACCCCACATGAACCCCAAAACTCTTATGGATGATTTTAGGGTTCCAAGTGGATATAATTTTGGGGTTTTTGGTGTCTAGGGTTTATAGATTCCATTTTTTATGTTGGGGTGGTCTTTATTTAATATGACATGTTACGATGAGTTTTATATTGACTCTCATCTCTTTTATGTAGGTGCTAATATGAAATTGTTTCACTTTTAATTCAAAGTATTCTTATTCATTCAAAATTATTTTTTTAAAGTAGGATTATATATGATATCTTTAGGGTGATTTGAAACTGTTTTAATGTGTTTTGAGTTTATATTAAATGGGTTTTTAGGTGAGTTCAATGTTCTAATGTTTGAGATGAAAATTTTAAATGTGCTAAACCATTTTGAAATCTCTATGTGTGTTTTTGAAATGGTTTCCCTATTTCCCATTAGATTTTATTCAGTTATTAGTTTTCATGGAGTGAAAACTATTATTAAAAAATAATTTTGTTTTTACATGTGGTTTTTACCTCAAAATGATTTTTAAAGGGGTTCTTTAGTGAATTTCAAATGGTAATTTGAAATGTGTGAGTTAGTTAACCCATTTTTCTAAATTCCATAATGGATCATTTGAAATTTATTGTATAGAAATAATGGTATTAGAATTTGTTTTGTATTTCAAAGAATAATAATTATGTTAGAGGTTGGATCTGAAATATTTAGAAATTTTTAGGTGATTTCCATAATTTCCCAATAAATTAATAATAGTGTTTTTAAGAAATGAGAAAGGGTTGGCCTCCAGATCTATGTTTTTGTGTTAAAGTAATGGTTGGCACAATTAATTTAAAATAGTTGTTTTAAAAGAAACCCCTTGATTTCCCCTTTTTTACCCCATATGTTGGTTCTTTATCTCAATGAGTTTTTTCCCCTAATTTTGTGTGATAATATTCTTGTTTATGCCATGTGTGAATTTTTTATTTGGGGATATTCATTGTTGGGTGTTAGGGGTGATGGTAGATATGGTTATTCATTGTTTATTAGACTTGGATTTCATGTTCTTTCACCTCACTTCATTATTATTCAAGGGAAACATGGTACTAAGTGGGAGATATAATTTTTTATTCTAGTTAGTTTACACATCACTAGGGTTCTTCCAATAGTTCTAGGAATAAAGGTCTTTGAGGTGAATTTCATTGTAATGAGTCATGTGTGGTCTAGTTGGTTGACTTATGGTTTGAACTTAAATGTATGGCAATAGACTGTTCATGGGTTGGTATACTCTAATATTGTTAGATTATTTTCACTTTAAGAATTCCAAGGCATATCCAATGACACATTTGACTATTTTATTGGATATTGATTTAGGGTAGTCTGATCTAGTGAATGTTTGTATCATTTCCCCTTCTTTCATTGTTATGGAACCTTTTATTTCCTATATTCATATATTCCTTGTGATACTTTGTGTCTACTATGTTGTGCTTGAGCCATGTATTTGTTGGGTTATTTAATTTGGAAATTATTTTCCAAATATTTTTGGAAAACAATTTTAAATTTAAAGTCACTTTTGGGAATTCTTGATTTGGATTTCAAAACTGGTGTATTGGTGTAATGATGGATTCTACTGATGAAATATTTTAAAATAACCATTTTCATTTAAGTCAAAAAAATAATTTTTAGAAATATAAATGGTTGTGTGTGTGGTTTTGAAATTTATTAGGCTAGTGGATTATATTCAAAGAAGTTCTTTCAATTTTGGGAGAACAAGAAGAATGTTTTCAGAGGTGAATATGGATTTTTTCTTGGATTTCAATAAAATTTTATGTAAAATTTTATTTTCAAAATATCATTGATTAGTTTTCTTGTGAAACATATTTCATAGTTTTAGTAGGTTGTAAGAATATACTTTGAGTTTTAGCTCATGCCAATATATTTTAGGTTCTAGGTTTTCTATTGGATTCCATTTTCATCCTTTTGGTTGATATGGGGTGAGTTGGGTGGTGGTGAAAAACCAATGGTTGCATGTAGGTGGTTCAAAATCATCTCAAGTTGGTTTATAGTTTTTTATTTTTGGCTATATCTATATCTAATATTCTATGTTATATCCTTTGGTTTCATGTAGGATATTTATATTTATGAAAATGGATTGTATCTGTTTAGTTTTTTATGACCTACTAGGTACATTTATTTATTTTGGGTCCTATATTTATTTATTCCAAAATATTTATCTCTAATTGTGGATATATAATTCTCAATGGAATCCATATGATTCCTAGGAACTGGTTTCCATCCCTTGGGGGATAAGAATTCCCCTCAAGCCTTATGAGAGGCCATGTTGGTTTTCAGGTTCAGTGGCGGCCTGAGACGGTTCATTACAAAATGGTTGCAAAGGTTTTGGTTACTTGGTAAGAGCCTAAGACACTTGTGTATACCGTTCTATTTAAGTATGTCTGGGTAGAAAGGAGACTAGGGTTGATGGTACTAGACTGGTAAGGGTGGGGAGATTCTAGCTAGCTATTTCTCATCCCATGCCTCAAGTTGCTAGGGGAAATTTGGTTTCATATTGTGAATTTGTGTTTGTTTAGTTATTTTAAATTTTAATTGATGGGGTTTACCCCATTTGAGTTTGTAAGTGATATTAGAAGGTCAATCATTGTTTTCAAGGTAAAAATGGAGGGGAAGATGAGATGCATAGTTAACTTTAAAATCTTGGGAAATTATGCAGCTCCTATGTGGTTTGGACAACCTCCTTTACAAAGGGTGTTTTATGGTGGGAACATGGTTTCCCAACCCATATTTCCAAAGTGTTTATATCACTGTTTCTTCCTTGATTTGTCTATTTTGAGTCCTATAAATTTTTGATCTCTCCAAAAGTGATTCCCACTTATTGGAGGTGGATTTTAGAGTATTTTTATACCCTTTTAATATTTAGTTATGGAGAAACTTGTTTGAATTCTTGTGTCATGCTTTGATTGTGCCTTGTTTTTTTAAGAACCTATTTTGGAAAATTTTTAATTTTATGAAATGTTTATTTTAAATCTTGGTTTTAAGGCATGTTTTATAAATGGTGGTTTCCCTTATAATATTTTTAAAATTGGATGTTTCAAGTTTTCCACTATGGGTTTTCTTGAGAAAAATATATTTAAAAAATGATTTTTGAAAGAATTTCTAGATCAAAAAGAATAATTTATTTTTTAAAAAATAAAGGTGTTATGAAAAAATAATGTGAGTTAGATGAGAATTTTTGGATTCATTGTTTTCAAAATGTGATGGAATTTTGAGAATATTTTCATGAATTGAAATGTTAAGGAATTGTGTGTTTATTGCACAAAGGGTGTTTTTAAATGTTTTTGTTGGATTAGTTTTTTAAGAAATACCTTGGTGGAGCGTGATTTAAAAAATTCCATTGTAAAAATAACATTTTTAATAAATAATGTTTTTTTTATTATAGTAGTGTGTACTTCATTTTTTGTTTGGTTTCATCGGCCTTTATTCCTTCCTTCTTAGGGGATCATTGGTTTATGTTATGACGAATTAGTTGATATTATTCATATATGTTTTATTGAAGTATGCCTCCTATATTGATCAGAAATGATTCTATAGTTCATATATATAACTAGAATCCAATTAGTGTGGTGGATGTGAAACCTTGTTTATAATTAGACCCCATATTATACTTTATGGATTAACATGTTCCTTCTCTAGGTGGTGATCAGGGGTCAATGGGAGTGGTTATGTTTTTAGAATAGATTAATTTGGTCCTTAATTCTCTTGGGTCAGTTGAATTATTGAGGGTGAGAGCTATTGAGTTCTTACTTACCAGATTTACCATGTCTGGGGGGAGTAAATGGTACCTCCTCAGCTATGTGGAGGTATTCCATGGTATCATTTTAGGATAACATTCATCTAGTGGTTCTTTACTAAGGTTGTAAAAAATAAATGGATCTTGAGATTATGGTATGTCATCATGGTGTTCATTCATTGAGGGATCTTACTGATCACTTTTAAAAAAATTATATTTACATTTAAGTTGGTCAACAACAAATCTAGTAACCCCAATTTCTTTAAATGTGGTATTCACCTAGATCTTGGTTAAGATATACTTAAAGAAAGTCTAACATAATTTTGAGAGGTTTTGATCATATCCATGTGAATGGAATTCAAACAGTGTAGGAAGATGGGTGATTCCAATCTCTATATAATGCATAGAGTAAGCATGGTAGCCTAAGGGTAACTTGGGAAGAAGTGGGAGAAGGATTATCCAGAGCTAGGGGAAAAGTTTTTTTCTCGTGGAAAGAAAATATCTCTCATTTTCTTACAATTTTGGGACTTAGGGAATTCTAAGACATCCAATTTGAATTCTACTATTATTTTCCTTTATTGTAGTTGTTAGGGTTATCTTAAAAAAAATTCTAGTATGTGATTCTAAAAGAGGACTATATTTAATCCTTTGTGGATTTGTTGTTTTCAGGACCTTTCAATTAATTATTTTAATCCTGGTTTTCAAGATTCTTCTATTTCAATTCGGATCTTTTTAATGGTTTAATTCAAGGATGTTCATGTGTATAGATTTAATATCATTTAAAACATGCCTTATTTTGTTTATAGAATGTTCCATCCTTTCCTGACCTTGTTGGAGTTTTTCTATGTGGATTTGATTTCTATTTGTTGATCCTTTTTTGTTTGGAAAAACCTTTATAGAGAGATTTATTAATTCATTTTCATCATTGATAATTTATTATACTCATGGTTTTGGAATGAGAATGTCCTTGGGTGTTCGATTGGGATAATAGGGTGTGTGATCTACCTATTATGTTTTGTATAATAGATAGTATTTGGCTCTATTCATTTGGGAATGCACCCTGCAAGGGTGATATGGTTTTTAACCCTATGTTACTTTCATATATCATGACCTTAAGTAATATCTCATGTAATTATATTGAGTCTAAATGTTGTTTTTATTCTTTTCTTCGTTTTTTAAGTGTTTTTGGTTTGAGAGGAAGTTTCTCTCATGGTTGTTCAGTTGTTCAAGGATGTGTCTCTTGGTATTTTTTATTTTGTTCCACCATTTTAGAGTAATTTTAAATGGTGGGAAGACCATGTTAGATCTCCCATGATTCATAGGACTTATTTTTTTAGGTTCCTATTCTGGTTATTCTTTTAATTTTTGGTACCTTTTGGTTTATTTTTTTTATTTTTCTAGGATATGGGTTGTGGGTTTGAGGTTTAACCATGTAGTGTGGTTCCTTTAATTAGTTCCTCTTTAGAACTTATATTTTCTCTTTCTTTCTTTTTTTACTGTGGACTTTTTGGGGAATAATTTGGCATAGTGGGGAGTCTCTAAAACACCCCATATCATTATGTTATTTATTTTTTCATTATTTTATCTTATCTTGAGTGTTTTTGAGATTTAGTAGTTTCAATGATGGAATTTCAGGATTTTGAATGTTATTTGGGAGAAGCATGGTTTTCCTACATGGTTAGTAGTAACCATATAGTGTCTGGGTGGATAGTTATATCATGGGTATAGATACATTTTTCATGGATTCCACATAGTTTTGAAAACTTTGTGAGGCTCCCTATAAATCATGTGGCCTTTTTGGATTAGATAAAAGATGGTGAAAAGAAGGAATACAGTTTAGGAAACCATGTGGTCAAACCCTGAAGGTAATATGTGTCCTTATAGTGTGTTGTTTACAGTTAGCACATGGATTTGAAAACAATTCATCCAAACCTTGTGACTTAACTAGATGTTTTAAAATTTATTGATAATCCCATTTTTTCTATTAAAAGTAAGAGTTTTTCACCCTTCTTCTCCCCCTCTAGAGTCAATAAACCCTTGAGATCACATGGAGTATCACCACCCTCATGCTAACTTGATCTTGGATTTCTCTTTGATGATTTCATTGTGGATTTGAGAAATTTCACCATAATATTACCTCTTATTCCCCCATATTATCTATTTATTTTGGTATCCCCCAAGAACCCTACAAATATTACGATCTATTTTAGGGTTTTAGGTGGATATAATTTTGTGGTTTTTCATGTTTATGGTTTGTAGATTCTATTTATATTCCTATTTGTGGGCTCTAAATTTTAAGGCGACGCATTATGAAGAGTTAGACATAATTCTAATCTATTTTAGGTAGATATTACTATGCAATTTTCTCACTACAAAATTCAAAATGTTCTCATGACGTCCAAATTTATTTTATAAATAGTATGATTATATGTGATCTCTTTAGGGTGATTTGAAACCATTTAATTTTTTTTCGAGCTTAGATTATTCTTTTTCTTATAAATTCCCTATTTTCAGGTTTGAAATGAACTTTTCAAATGTTCTAATATTCTTTTAAATGAAAGTGTGGATTTTTAAAATGTTTTCCATCTTGTACATTATATTTTAATCTAGTATTATTTTTCAGGGATTAAAATCTATGTTTTAAATTTTTTTATAGTGTTGTGTTAACTTTAAAATGATTTATAAAGGGGATATTTAGTGGATTTAAAATTTTTATTGGAAATATGTTAATTGTTAAACCCATTTATAAATTTATTTAATGGAACTTTTGTAATGTGTTTAATAGAAATGGCAGTCTTTAACCTTATTTTGTATTTAAAATATAAATAATCATTTTTATAGTGGATTTGAAATATTTTTAAATGAGTGGATTATTTCTATAGTTTTATAAGAGAAAGGACTAAAGTGATGTTTTTATGAAATGGGAATGTTCTTGTCATTCCAATCCTTATTTTGGCGATAAAGGTATTTTTGAAGATTTGGTTTTAAAAATAGATATTTTGAATAGAACCCCTTGATTGTCCCATGATTTGTTTACACCATTTGTGGCTTATTTATCTTAATAATTTACTTGTTTCTCCAATTTTATGGTAATATTCTTGTTTCTTCCATGTCAGAATTTGTTATATGGGGATATTAATTATTGGGTGTTAGGGGTGAGGGTAGTTATAGTAATTAATTGTTTTTTTTAAAATTGGATTGCATGTTCTTTTACATCACTTTAGTATTGTTCATTAGAACCAGGTACTAAATTAGATATCTAAATTTTCACACTAGTTGTTTCAAACAATGCTAGTGGAACTCTAGTTATGGTAGGCATAAAGGAATTGGTGGGAGTTGTCATCACAATGAGACTTGTGTGGTCTAGTTGGATGACTTGTGATTTGAACTTCAACGCATACGAATATATGGTTCATGGTTTTGTATACTCTTATAGGATTAGATGCTTCACACATTAGGAATCCTAAGGTTGATCACTTGAAACATTTCATTGATTGACAGGTTATTGATTGAGGGGTGTTTGATCTAGTGCATGGATGTATAATTTCCCCTAATTTCATTATTTGGGCACATTTTATTTCTTATATTGATACATTCCTTGTGATTCTTAGTATCTTATATGTTATTCCTCAATGATGTGTGTGTTGGATTGTTTACTTTGTAAATGATTTTGTAATGATGTTTTGGAAAGTATTTAAAATTTAAAAGACTTTTGTGTTAGTTCTTGGTTTGTATTATGAAATAGGTGTTATGGTTTAAATGTGGATCTAGATGGTGAAATTTTTAAATTTGTCCACTTTCATTTAGGACAAAAAAAATGTGTTGTTTTAAGAAATATAAAAGGGTACTTGTGTTTTTTTAAAATGGATTAGGATGGTGTATTATTTTAAATGTTTTTTTTCAGTTTTGGGAAAACATTAGGAATGTCTTGAATGGTTAATATGGATTTTTTTGATATTTCCAAACAATTATATATGAAAATATTATTTTCTAGTTTATTTTAAAACTATAGTTTATAAATTTACTTATGAAATCTATTTCAACATTTTAGAAGGTTGTGGTGACCTACTTGTATTTGAACCCTTCCCATGTATATTTTAGGTTCTATATTTTCTAGTAAATTATATTTTGAAACATGTGGATGATGTGTGGTGTCTTGGATGGTGGTGATAAAATAAAGGTTTCATAGAAGTGGGTTTTTATTTTCTTGGGTGTGTTTTTAGTTGTTTCTTTTTGAATATATATGTATTTGTTATTCTTATTTTATTCTTATTTTTCTTGGATGATTTTTTTTATTCAAATGGGTTGGATCAATTTAGTTGGTTATGACCTATTAAGAATGTTCATTTATTTTGGATATTGTATTTATTTACTCAATTTGGTTTATCTATGATTTGGGGTAAATCAATCCCAACAAGATTCATGTGATGCCCAAGAACTAGTTTCTAGACCATTGGGGATTCTGAACACCCTTTAGCCCCTACAGTGGGCCAAGTTGGGTGTTAAATTTGGTGTAAGCCTAGAATGGTTCATTATTGGGTTGAAATTTAATTGGGACTCTAAATTTAAAACTTCTTTTGATGACTTGAAAAAGATTATAACATTGGATCATATTTTGATCTTACCTAATCCCAACAAGGGTTATGTGGTGTATTTTGATGCTTCTGGTGCTGGTGTGGGTTGTGTTCGTATGCATAATGATCACATTTTGTCCCATGGTTATTATCATATTTTTCCATATGAGAAATATTACCCCACTAAAAATTTAGATCATGTCATATTTATGCAAGATCTTAAGTGATAGTGGCATTACCTTTTAGGGTATTGGTTCATGGTTATTTCTAATAATAATTGTTCGAGATATATAATTTTTTAGAAGGACTTGAATCTCAGATAGAGATGGTGGGTAGAATACCTTTTGACATTTGACATCAGCATCTCCTACACCCTGAGGAAGGGAAATGTCATCGCTAATTATCTCAATATGAAAGTTCCACCACAAGATTATTTGAAATCAAAGGTTGAGTGGAACCTGATTGGACTTTTATTTCATTTTTATCTGGACATATAGGTGGATGATTCAGTTATGGTATTGACTAGTGTTAAGTTATCACCATAACTCCTTGATTCCATTATATAGTATCATCAGTGGGGTGAAGAGTTCATGGGAATCAATGAATTCTTATATATTGGTAAGACCAATTATTGTTGGTCTCTTACCTCTGATGCTGCTCTCTACTTCAGGGATCCATTTTTCATCTAATCATATATAAGGGATTTAGTGTTGTTTTATTGTCATATTTCTTCATGGTATATTTATCCTAGTACTATGAATATGTATTATTACATGGGATTGAATTTCTGGAGGTTAGGTATGAAGCATGACATGGATGATTATGTGTCATTTTGTTTTATCTACTAATAGATAAAGTAATATAACCTAAATCCTTTTATTCTGATCCAACCTCTTCCAGTGTTGGTATGGGAATGGGATGAGGTAAACATTGACTTTCTTGTTGGGTTACCAGACTCTTAGATGAAATAATTATATCTGGTTGGTGATTTGTCAAGTGATGAAGTAATCGTATTTTATTCTAATCAGGGACACCTCCAAAGTTAAATATTTAGGAAAGTTTTTCATGCACAAGATCATGAGGTTAAATAGAGTTCACTCTACCATTTTCTGATAAAAGTATATCAGGTTCACGTCCAAATTTAGGAAGAGTCTCCATGAGGTGATGGGAATATAGGTTAGATTGAGTATGACTTACCATCTATAGAGGGACAATGTGATAGATCATAATATTCCAATCTTGGAGGATATTATATATGCTTGGGTCTTGGATTTTGGTGGATGATGGGACAACCATCTGGGTCTGGATGAGTTTTTGTATAATAATAGTTACCATTCATCGATAAGAATTGTTCCATTTGAGGCTTTGTATGGCATCTCGTGCAGGTCACCTCTTTGTTGGGAAGAGGTGGGTAGGGAATATCTTGTGGTGCTGAGACTAATTAAGGTGATTTTAGAAAAGATATAGAATATACATCTATTCTTGGTTACAGTTTAGAGTATGTATAAAACCTATGTGGGTCATTTAAATCGTCCTTTATAGTATTTCAATTGTGATTAGGTTTTCTTGAATATTTATCCTTGGTTTGGTCATTGTCATCTTGGAAAATAGTTAAGGCTAGCTATGAGATATGTTAGACCATTTGAGGTCATAGAAAGGCTCAAAAAAATTTCTTATGAGTTGAATTTATAGATCAGTTGTTAGGTATCCATGATTATTTCCATATATCTTAGCTAAGGAAATATAATCTTTATCCCTCTCATGTTCAGGGTTCGGAAGAGATTGAGTTGGAGCCAGATGTTTTTGTTGTGGATATACTGGTGGATATTATTGATTCTTAGGTGAATGTATTTCATAATATTTCAATTCCATTATTCAATGTTTTATGGTGGAACAAGTTGGATTTTCATGGATCTGGGGAGCATAGATCATTTGTGAGGGAGAAATAGTATCTCCTCTTTCCAAATCATTCTTCTACCATGTGACTTCTTGGGGATAAAAATTCCTATGGTGGGGATATTCTAGTATCTAAATTAAAGGTACACTTTATTTTTAATGATTAAGAGTTTAACTTTGTGTTCAAAGGACATTGAAGATGAATTTATAGTTTTCTACATTGCTAATTCTAGGTGCTATATAAAGAAAAAAATGATACCGTGAAGTTGATTAAAAACATGAATCTACTGATTGATAGTTTATATGAAATGGGTTATTGACATAAAAATAACTCAATATGTAAATTATATTCACACTGTGAATTATTCTATCCAGTTTTTTTAACCCAAGGCGACTTCTTTTTTAGAGTATATGTTACTCACGGGATTCACATCATGAATTTGGGATTCATGACATGAATCTTTCTGGATCAGTAGGTTTTTATGTGTTTCATGCCTAATTCCTAATTTATTCATTGTTAATCATCCTACCTCAAAACCTAGTACTCTCCTATGTGATTTTGGGTCACTTCATCCCTTATTTATCACTTCATTTATCACTTTAATCTTCAGTACAATTGGTTACTTCTCATTTGGTAATCATTATGTTCATCTTTATGATTCTTCACTAATATTGAGTTTTGTAAGTGGTGTTGAGATATGTTTATGGTTTTTTTGATTAGATGATGATACATGCTTTATCACTTTTATATCCACTATGAGAGCATGTTCTAGGGTCAGTTCTCATGTTGGTTGATAAGTGATTCCTATGGTATGTGCTGACCTAACCCCTCCACTAAACATTTAGTTTATATAATTTAGTTCTAATATATTAGAATAATTTATAGGGAATAAATTTGTTGTTTTTTCTTTCCTTATACCATTGGTGTTTTTTGGGTCCCATTGGAGGTGGTGTGTGACCCATGTCTGAGTTAGTTGGTTCTATTACTAGTATATATTGGATGAACCAAAATGGAACCTGATTTTATAAATTGGTTAATGAATGATTTGGAATAATTTTTATTGATTGGTTTTTGTGTGTAAATGGGTTTTAGAAAAGATATTTTTTACCTCATTTTGGTAAAATAATAATTATTTTCAAATGATTGTGAAATTAATTGTGAAATGAGTCTTCAAATGATGTTTTGATGTAAAATAAGGGGTTTAAAATTGTATTGTGAAATGTGTAGTCCCTATGAAATTATTTAAAATGCATCACATGGGATCCTAGGTTACATAGGTGAAGGGTGTAGTATCAGTGATCGTCCTTTGGTATTTTAATGGTATTCACTTTTAGGGGTGTTCTTCTAATCCTATATCAATATAAACTTGGATCTAGGATGTGATTTACATGGTAGGTGGGTTCACTTTCTGGGGAGTTCCACTATTCTCTCAACCTTGATACATGGGTTCTATGGACTTGTAGTGTGTACTATTCCTGATTGATATATGATTCTATAACCTAGTCTGATCATAATTTATCCTTGGAGCATTTTTATCATTTTTCTTTGGATGTTTACTATTTTGGGTTTGATATAACTCATTTTGATAAATGAGAAATTCTTTTAGAAATTATTCTTTGATATAATTTTACCTAGCTTGTTTGAGAATATTGGAAAACCAAAAATGATTGCATATGATTTTTACATAAAAACTCTTTAACTATTTATCATGCCTTGTTTTATATAAATTTAGAATATTGGGATTGTTGTATAGATAATTTATATAGAACACCTAGGCGGGATCCTACTAAGCCTGTTTAGCTCACACCTTTTACATTCTCTTGAGAATTTGTAGACATTGTATTATCTTTTGATGAAGGAAAAGGAAATGTGTCATGGTGAGGCATGAGGTTTATTATAGCTGGGCATGGGTAGCCGGTGGTGGGATGTTGGTACATTTCCCCCTTATCACATGGATTAGTTGTTTCTTATTTTTTTTTTCTTTTTTCTTATTATACATGTACCTTGGAGTTTTACCTTAATTTTTTATGTAGTATAAAAACCATTGTTTATTTTTTAATATTCGTATATTTTCCTCCTGTGTTTTCTTTTTTGCTTGTGTATATACATACATAGTGTTTTCATTTTATGTTGTGTGAAATCATTCACACTGTTTGTTTTTTGATGTCCTGGTGCTAGTCTCTAGCCCATGGGGATCAGGAACACCATTCGAGTCAGTATATAATCATCTTACATACTAATTTTGGAGGGTATCTTTGTGAAATCCATTAAAAATTGTTATAAGAGAATATATTTCCTAAAGTATCCTTACCATGGGATATTGGGTGTCCTGAATATAGGGTTTTTGGGATATTAGAGGTTGGTTTTGGTGAGTTCCTGGTAAGCTATTTCCATGACAACCCTCATGTTATAATTGGATGTCGTGATGTGGGTGTCATGTGTTTTGTTTTTTGATCTTTATCTCAGTTTGTGCCTATGATTTTCTAGATTAAACTAACATTTTTATATTTTATTAACATTTTTATATTTTCTTAACATTTTATTCCATTTCTAGTTTGTAGAAACATGCCTCCAAGAAATATTGCCTGGGTTTCATAGGATGGTACCATGAGATATGGTCCTCAAAGGAATCCTATTTTGGATTAGAATCTTCTGGTGCCTATTAGACTAGAAATTTTTGTTGTGGAAAAAATGTAACATGAACTCAATACCTAGTTATTGAGTCACATCGAGGAGTAAGAGAAGATAAGTACCGATCAAAATAGTTACTATGTGAGAAGCCCCCATCCATTAAGGATATGAATGATCCAAAAGTGTTGGATGACTAGTTTGACCAGATCGATTAGGTATTAAACATCCTAGATACACCTGAGGCAATCAAGGTGAAGTGTTTAATTTTTAAGGTCAAGGGTACCAATAATAAGTGGTGTGGTTATATAAAATAGGAAGAAAAAACATGGGATTCGATTGAAAGGATTTCAAGAACCTCTTATATCAGTATCTCTAGTCAAATATTCTGATGATAGTAGAGTCTTTGAAGTTCCAATCCTTGTAACAGGGAGTACACTAGGTGTTGGATTGCACCAATCAGTTTGCATAGATGGTTCACTTTTCAACATAAGTGGTGATACATGATCAGTATAATGTTCATACGTACCTAGATAGTTTGAGATGAGACATCCAGTCTCAGGTGTCTATGATAAAACATTTTACCTAAGAAGAGATAGATAATATATCTATGATACAAGAAATTTATAAGAAGGGAAATCTTTTATTCTATATCCCTTCTCAAAAACTAGGAAGTAGCTTCAATAGTGATCATGGGAAGAAGAGAAAGTGACATGATTATTTCATGGGTTTTAGAGGTAATTCACATTATCATACCCCCACCATACCATCATCCATAGAGAGTAGTGTTTCAATGACTTACTATCAGTGTGGAATGGTAGGGAACATCGAAAGTTCTTTTCTTTCACAAGTAAATATTTGTAGTGATTATGGGCACTGAGGACATCTTCTGAGGTTCTTCTAGTATCTCTCTATGTCATGTTATGTTCAAGGATCTTTGAATCCTAAGGGCACTATAGTAAAGTTGATACTTCAACATCTGCAGGTCTCTAGCCACAAGCTTTAGGAGTGAAGGACCTTGACGTAGTGGATGAGTTTCCATCATATGTTGATGCGACCCCCACTATAATGAGAGGTATAATTTTTTTTCATATTATATATAAATCAATTTATGATATAGGTGCCTCACAATCATTTACATCTGATTTTTTTTTAATTTTCTAGAACTCTCAATGAAGATCATTTCCTTTATTATGGATTTGTTAACACCACCTAGAAAGAGGAAGGAGTAGGGGTTTCCTTGTCATGTGTTTTTAATATTGATAGCTAATGCATAGTTAGTTTGATATATCTTATTTCTCTATTTAGTTATTTTAGATTTTATCATTGTGATGGATATGATTGTTTCACATCATGTCTATATTGATTGTTATCATGAAAGTGTTTCATTATTTTACATTGTTGAGAGCACTCAGGTGTTTCAAAGAGAGTAATATCCAAGGTTTGATTGTTCCAAAAAATTACTACTAGATCTCATTAGGTTTTTTTTCTATCATCCTAGTAGATCATGATGATTTATTTTATATTGGAGATCTTCCCTTGTTTTTTTGGTAATTTCATAATGTTTTCCAAGATGAATTGTCCAATATCACTATATAGAGGTAGGTGGATTTTAAAATAAAGCTAGTGTTAGAATCATATTTGATCTCAATACCTTCATTTTATATGGAACCAATAGATTTGAAAAAGATCAAGATCTAGTTGGATGATCTAATAGAGAATGGTTTTGTTCACCCTAGTGTTTCACTGTGGGTACCCCAGTGATCTTTTCCATGAGGTCATATGGTTCACTTTTTTTTTGTGAAAAAAATATTGAAAGTTGAACAATAATGGTATATAATTTTTATACATAGATATTACATCTTCATAGATTAATATTCATTACATAAAATTAAAAAAATCAACAATAACTGTAATTGTTTAGTACCTTTGGAAACATGGAAACATAAATAACCATTTCATAAAAATTTTACATCGTCACCTGCTTATTCATTATAACTAGAATCAGTTTCAACATATCATACTTAATACCTTTATTCACATCTTGGCTAAAAGAAACATAACAAAGGGTGATCTTATGTTCTCAGTAAGGTAAACAAGTAATATAACAATGACTTCATAAGCATAATATGATCATAAGAATATAAAAACATGAACAAAACTTTTGGAAAATATACCATTTAAATCAAAGATAATTATATTGAATGATGGAATAAATATTGGTAGATTATAATACATGAATCATAATGTTATCAAATAACATGTTTCATGATCATAATATTGATATAAGATGTAGAATTTTTTGTATACAGATAAGCATTGAAAATAGTTTCTATATTAGTCAAGGATCACTTCACGGACAATAATAATGGACATTTGTTTATGGAAGTGGGTTTAATCCCCATTATAGACTTATATTAGTGATCCAAATTTAATTTCCATTCCATTCATGTATTACTGAACTGATTTTACTTCTCGTTCCATCCTTGTATTACTGAACCGATTTCAATCCTCATTCCAATCCAATCTATTTCATGAGATTTATTTATTTACGGAATGAATTGAAGGGAGATATAGGTCCCACCCATCACATTATGAGAAACCTACATATGTGTCTCATAGGATCATAAATCATTCATCATATCATTACCCAAGAAAATAAATGGGTTTAAAAAGTATTTTCTTATAACATGATACATGGAAAAGAAATGGGTTTCATAAATATCATCCCACCATAAAATTAAACCAACCATGTAATGACCCGACCCAACGGGGCTCGAGCCGTGACTCCCCAAACCCGCCTCCAGTAGGCCAGGGGCTGGCAACCAGCGCCGAGTAGGCTATCACACACATGGGAGGCATTAACCTGAGGTACCTGTACACACGCACCCCCAACACCTCCAAGAAACAGTGCAGAGATATAAAAAATGAAAAGAAAATGCATTCATATACTATCCCGCAACCAGAGTACAACATAAGTACAAAGGGAAAAACAAGGCCCACCAAAAGTAAACTACAACAGCGCGTCCAACCTGCTCTGAAGAAGGGGAAGGCTGCCACAAACACTGCCAGAAAGCTCCTCGGCACAGCTCCGGTAAGCACCCCGGTCAAACACGCTCACTAAGCTCCGCCTGCTCTGGGTCCTCTTGGGACACCGTCGAAAGGCCTGTGGTCTGCACAAGACACAAACATGTGCGGGAAAATCCCGTGCAGGTGTGAGTATAAACATACTCACTAGGTGCCCCAAAAACCCAAAACCCAAGGGAGCAACTGAAAGGCAACAGTCTGCTCAACCCAGCCAGAGGGAACCCGGACGAGAGAGAAACTCCATCTCATGACCATCCTCAGCTAAACACAACTATTCAACTCAGCTCAGCTCAGGTGTATGCCCATACATACACCTTGAACAATCCAGATATAATCAGCACACGCAACAATGCCACAAGAGGTACCGACCTCGTCACCAACAACTGTCCACAACCAGGAGAGTACACCACACGAACACTATCATACCAGATGACACTCATCTGAGAGATACACTCCATCGGGTTTCTCTGAAACCTCTCAGACGCTCACCCGAGAGATCACGCTCGTCGGATAACATCACTGAGGAAACTTCCCTGAAACAACAGAACCTCTAAACTCCTCAGATAGGGGATCACTCCTAGGGTCCTCTAGGGGATACCAAGACCCACTCTGGTATACGTAGCTCACAGATATGGGATCACTCCCAGGGTCCGCTGGGGGATACCATGATCCGATCTGGCAAACGTAGTTCTCATAGATAGGGGATCACACCCAGGATCCACTGGGGGATACCAAAACCCGATCTGGAGCTCGACAGAAGCTCAACACTCAGAGAGAGGATCATCGTCCATATAAAGATGGTCATGATGATACCGGAACCCTATCTAGTATAACTCGCGATTTAGGGGATCGAACCGATGATGCCGCAACCCTACCGAAACCAAGCGCTGAGTAGGGGATCGTATAACCAACGATACTATAACCCTACTATAAACCTCATGCTGAGTAGGGGATCGTATACCCGACGATGCCACAACCCTACAGAGAACATCCCACCGCGTAGGGGATCATATATCCGATGATGCCACAAACCCTACGGGGTTAACCTGCTAGATAGGGGATCGCCGCCCGTGAATAAGCGGTCACATCGATACCAAGAACCCGATCTAGGGTAAAGATGCTAGAGGATCCACTCCGGGCCCACCAGAGGGATACCACAACTCTAACAGTTTAAACCTCACATCGATATGATCACAAACCCATACGAAGGTTGTGATGCCACACGAACCCTCGTAGGAACGAACCAATGGAGACCCCCAACCATTGCTGGTCCAAACGTCGCTAACCTGAGCGACCTGCCACAATGCCACACTTCGCACCTCCAAGGCCATAACCGAGTCCACCATCACGTTCTACGCGGAAAAACATGCAGGATATGCTATTTACTCACCCGAAACGGAGCATCGGTGAAAAAGAACTATTCATCGTAGCTAGCTCATGTGGGGACCACACAACGATCCCAAAATTCATCAAGAGGACCCTTCCACGACGATCCCCTCGAAAAAACAAGCGGAATCGACTACTCGCTCATCCAAAACAGACACCCGTTGAAAAAGATACTATTCACCGAAGGCCAGCTCGGGTGGGGCCCATGCCTGGATTCCAAAACTCATCGAATGGATTGCACCATTGCGATCCTCTCGGAGAAACACACAAGATCGACTATTCATCCGCCAAAATCAGACTCCTGGTGAAAAATCTGCGTTTCTCTGTAAACGCCAAAAACCCGACCTCGTGGGGCCCGCACCCCGTTCTCAGTCCCAACACCCGGAAACCATCTCAAAAAGTCTGTCGTACCATCAGGGTCTCAACGCCACTGACGACACGTCAATCGTACGCTCCGGGTAGAAGTTAGAACGGCCCGAAGTCGTAAAAGAATAAAACAATATTATTTTACACGACATTCCAAGCTCCCGGGCCACGATCACAGACCTTTAAACTCTCGAACCCACACCGAAGGGTTTGCCTCGTCGTCAGGGTCGCGTCGCCGCATACGGCGCGCCAATTCGGCTCCCGGATTACAAGATACGGGGGTTTAAAGACCCCTGTATGAGAAAAGAGGTCCGGCCGGCCCGGATCGGCTGCCGTCGCCGGCCCGCCCTAGCCGGCGGCCTCCGCCGCGCGCCGTCGCGCAGGTGCCGCACCGACGGATCTTCCACGGACCGCCGGGGGCACCCCGAGGGGTCCGTTTTGTGATCCGGAGGTGTCTACATGACCCTCGGGACCCGATCTATACTGCGACGGCTTCAATTTGCAGAAAAACACAGCAAAAACGAGATCGGGGGTTAAAACTCAAATCCGCCTACCTCGCAGGCGAAACGCCGATGTTCTGCCTTAGATCTGCGCTCCAGAGCTTCCGATGTGCGCTCCTGGAACGTCCGTCGTCGAATTCTGAGCTTGTGGTCGCTTCGTTGGCTCGATTCGGCGGAGCGGCGGTGAAGAACAACGAAGAACGTCGAGAGGAACGATAAAGGGGGGGGGGGTGGCGCTGATATTTATATCAGCCGCCCGCTAGCGCCAAACCCGCCTCGGACCCGACGCCTGATGTGAACGAAAGTAAGGTCACCCCTAGGGTAAACACGCCATTCTGAACGCAACGACAGACTCATATTTTCCATCCAAGACTCCGATCAGAAGTTATTCGAGTCGACGCTCGCACACTAACATTGCCACTTATTTACGGAAACACCCCTGGTGGCGTTTCTCACCGCAGGCCTGCGCCCGCAATGTTTACACCCCGCCTAAGGTAAACGGAACGTTCCGGACACAACCGTGCCCTCAGATTCCCATTCTGAGCTACCGTTTAGGAGATATCACACCCCCGCCACGTGCATAGTATAAAAATACTTAATATTTTTATAAAATTAATTCCGGGCACACCAGGCCTCATAATCGCACACCTTCTTCACGCCTAGCTCTGGAATTATTCATAGAAATATTCCAAAGTCTGATAGGGCCAAAAACCTGAGTCTCTACAAGCCATAGAATGAATAAGGATAAAATCCTTGAATAATAACCATACTAAAGAAAAATTTATAATAAAGAGTTTTATCTTAAATGTAAAATGGTTTTGAAATATCACTTGAAATAATTATTGAGAAAAATATCCTTTCCATTTTTTAAATCGTTATTTATTTTAAGTGTCTGTGCAATTATAAAGGAAACATTTTATTTGAAAATAACCTTGTAAAATTTTAATCGGATACTCAATACATTATGTGATCCTGAAAGTGGTAAAATATTCTCATGATGTATAAATAATAAAATATTCTTTCCATAAATTTAGGTTGGAAAAGTCACAAAGATCCTTTCTTAGAAAATGAATAAAGTATTCTTTTCCAACCATTTTTTACAAATTAAAACATGGTTAAAAATTAATTTAAACATTCATAAAATAATAAAAAAAAAACGTTTTATTAAAATATTTTTATAAAAAATATACATTAAATTGAAATAATCCCTGTTGGGGACTTAAGTGTAAACAATCTCGAATAATGCAGAGATTGTGAAATAAACTTTTATAAATATCATTTCATTGAAGTGAACATATATCAAATGAATTGATACTATTTATTTGCTATAAATCCACATAAAACAAATGGAAATAAAACATAAGATAATCGAAAGTAATTTCAAAAATAATTTTATAATGACATGAGCAATGAAGTAGTAATTTAACCAAATGAATGGAAATTAAATTAAGAATCCCCTTAAATCAAGTATTGACTATATTTGTTCACATTAAAAAAACAAGTATAATAAATATTAATTTATTATACATTTATTTTATAAATATTTATCTTTAATACCATTTATTTTTTTTATAACATCTTATCATATGTTTATTAATAATTTGTTTTATTAAATTTATTACTTTGGGTGGTAACTGCTTCGTATTCCAAACATGTTTCATTTTGGTAATGCCAATACCTATTGTTTGATCATAATGGCATAGTTTAAAGAATATAAATCATGGTATAAATATCATATATATTCATTATATACATATTTACAATCATTCATTAAAATTCGTGATAGACAAATGAATTACATTGTTCATGGAGATGGTAGGTCGTATATGCGCATGAACGTTGTTTCCATTTTTCAATTAATGGAATGAAATAAAAGTAAATAAAAATAAAAATTCCAAATATAATTGTTTTATATATATATAAATAATATTTTTTACCATCCATGTGAAATATAATTGAAAAATGAATCACAACACATCATGGAGAGGGTTGTCCATACATACGCACGAGTGACATTATCATTACTCAAAAGATCGAATGATGAAAGGTAGACATAATATTATCATTATATAAGTATAATTTTTTAATATATATAATATATAATAATTAAACCCATAATATTTCCAAAAAATAATATATGGTAATGAAAAATTAATTGCATCGCCATGTGGAGACAGTGAGTCGTACATACGCACGATCGATACATTCACTTCTTATCTGATGGGAGAGGGGTGTATAATGGTGTTTTTATAATAATAATAAAATTTAATAATATTTATGATAATTAAGTTATTATTTTGTGATGATAATATTATATTTAGAGGAGGTAAGAAATATTATAAAAAATGTGATCGGTTTGAGAGCTTTCCTCTTCTTCGAAGCATCTCCTTTGGATTTCTTATAAATGGCTCTAGGGTTGGTCTTTCGATAATAACTTCAACAATAGAACACAGAAAGTTAATTCTATAAGATAAATTGTTATATTATGGTCTATATGGAAGGCTAAAAATGGTGTAAAGAAGCGAGGGATGAGGAACCCTTTTATAATGGAAGAGAGGGTCACTTTTGGAATCTTTTAAAATATTAAGTTTTGATAAATTCATTTTTTACACAAGTACCACCAAATAGAAATTTATTTGATTCTAAGATAATATAATGTTTTAATATCATAAAAAGTATAATTTATACATTTTTTGAAAATATTTTAAAACTTTTCATTTTATAACCCTTAGATAACTTATTTTAAATTTAACTACCATTACTAATTTTTAATACTAAAACATTGTAATTTTAGATATAATGTGTACATTATACCAAAAATATATAATTTATGATATTATAGACCATAAATTATCCCATTTGTCTTTATTAAGTATTTTTATGATTTTTTAATAATTTAATAATATATTATTTTTATAAAATATCATTAGTATCAATTTGACACTATTCATTACTTTGACTTTAAGAAAATCAAGAAAAAAATATATATTTTAAAAAATATTTTGATGCACCCATAATATTTAATAATAATCTAAAAAAATATTTTATAATCTTAATTTATTATAATTATATTTATTTTAATATTTTTAATATCATTTATTTGAATTTTTCTATTAATAAAATAATTGCGACATTATCATTGTGTAATTATTTAAGGTGTTTATTTCCTTTATAAAAACTAAAAATAAAATACCACTATTAAGGTAAATATTTTAGATTTAATTAAAGTATTTATAATTGAACATATATTTTTGAAAACCCTATATTAAAAAATTTATAGTATTTAAAACATGAATGTGACATCTATGAATTTTTATTAAATAACATATTATAAACATCATAATCTCATCCAAGTGGCCCCAAAATTCATAAATAAATTTATATCATGAAAATATGTTTATTAAGTTAAAAATGGGAACATAAATTCATTAATAACCTATTTTTTCCAATTCGAACACATACGAGATATTTAAGACAAATAAAGTGACATTTTGTGAATATTTTATTTAAATAATATATAAGTCATTTTCACGGAAGTGTATCCATTAAAAAATTAAAATTCTAAAATTAGGTGTTAACGGTCTAATTAAATTCACACAATAATAAATATGATAAAAAATTATGTTCTAATCACTTATTTTTAATCCATATTAACCTGATTTACCCTTTACCAAGGTAATAAATTTTTACCACATTTACTATTCATATTGATCAAGAATAAAAGTGAGATATATACTAAATTTTAACCCACTGACATAAAATAGAGGATCCATTTTTCAAAATTTATACATATAAGTTTCAAATTATATTTTAAAATAAAATCATAAAAATGAAATGAAAAAAAAATTAAGAGAAATTTATATTTTAAATATAAAATGTTTTTATAATAAATTCAAGAATAAAATCTACTTCAAAAACCATAATTTGGTTAATTTAATTAAAAATTAACTAATTAAAATTTAATACTAAACCAAAAAATAATTTTACCACATACATACCTTAAAAGTAAATACAGTTTTAATAAAAATCCGTATTTTTCACTATTCTGTGAAAAATAAATGTTTTCAGAAAATTATAAAAAAATAATTTTAATATAATTTTGACATTTTGAATTGAAAAATGAAATTACTTTTTGTCAAATACATTTTATATAACTTATAGAAATTAAAACTCAATCATAAAAAGAGGAATAACTAATTTTGGAAGAAAATGTATTTTTGAAGAATAAAGTGACTTTACTAAAAATTATGTGATCATTTTTCTAATCACTTTGTAATAAATTCATATTGAATTGTTAATTTATGTTTATTTCATAAATTAGTTATTAATATTTATTCCCACCAATTTAATGTCTAGGTTTTAAATTAATTATAATATTTTAATAATATTTCATGACTTGTCTAAACTTATTGTTGTGTACAACAAAAAAGATTAAATTTTTTAAAAAAAATTATATTTCATACAAATCATAGGGTGTTATATTATTCCCCCATTAAAATTAATTTCTCCATAGAAATTTGTCCCTTTGCTATCAAAAACTAAGGACAGTTCTTCCTCATTTCACCCCAAGTTCCCATGTAGCTTCCTCAAATTGGTGGTTTTTCCACAAAACATTAAACTGGTTAGTGGTCTTGTTTCATAGAACTTTTTATCTATGATCCAGAATCACTACCGGTTTATCTTCATAAAAAATTTATTTCTCCAGTGGTAAAACCTATGATTTTTTTAAATTTAAAGGACATGATATGTACTCCCTCATTAGAGATATATGAATGACATAATGAACTAGAGATATATTTGATGGATGTGCCAATTAGTAACCCACCATCTTGATATGAATATGAAATTAAAAAAAAATCATCTCAATTTAAAATTTCACTTCAAAAATAAAAGGTGGAACATTGAAATTTTATTTCTAGGAAATCCATATCATAAAAAGAGTCAAGAAAATATCCCCTTAAAAAGAGGGAAAGTAAAAGGTAAAGGTCACTACAAAACCAAAATTACGATTAGTAGAACATTAGTGGAAATTGAAACTATGTAAATGGAATAGAATCCTCACTATTAAGTTCTAATGGATAATGATAATGGACATGGTCATTATGAGGTTAATGATCGCAAAATAGTAGATCAGATAGGTTTGTAAAAGGTTATTGATATCATTAGAAATGAGGACTGTAAGATAAAATTTTATTTCAAAAATAATTTGTGAAGATATGGTTATATGATTTCATATCATAATTACAATATAACTCTCTGGTTATGCCTTTAATAATTTCCACTTCCTCTCTTACTCCAATAAATGAAGTTGAAATTTTAATGGATGAAGAAAAAGTGGTTCAAAAGATCCACAATGGGATGAGAAATCATTCCTTATATCTCATGTGATTATGAAAAATGATTTTCAGAAGTTATACAATATGAATAAATATTTATATGGTGAAGTAATACATTAATCTCTAAAACATCATACAAAATTAATCTTAAAAAATTTCTTGAATGGTCACCCTTATGAACCTTCCAAAAGATTAAAATCCAATACTTTCTAAAAAAGGTCACCAAATCAACTTAACTTTTCTCCCCAAAAAAACTTGATATATATCTTAATTTTCGTACACTAAACATGTGAAAATAATTATCATGTATTATATTAAAACATATTAATAACCTAAATTACCATAAATCCATAGTGAAAACATGCATGATTTCAAAAAACAATTCTCCCCCCATACAATAAATCTAGAAATTCTATAAACTTAATCAATAAACCACCTTATCATAATATTAATACTATATCATTTATTTTACCACTATCAAACATCTCTTTATCTGATCATGCACATATGAAGGGTTATCTTTCCCATAATTGTGTGTTCTCAAAAGATATCACCTTGCCTCCTAAATCACGTTTCATGGTTACCAGTACCATTCAATATAGGCTTTCAGATCCTTAAGGAAAAAGTACAGTGGAGAAATACACATATGTTTCATTATTTCATAATTCCATAAAAGTGATTCCACAACATTATTCTTGAATTCCAATACATAAACACTAAATCATTCCACTGTGTTTTTAAACCATTAACCAAGCATCTTCATTTTATTCCTTAGCAATTCTTTCATATCATATGACAATCATAGTATCTTAATAATTATAAATATAACCATTTCTCATAAAACCTTTCTAATTCTCTTAATTTTATTTCCACTTATCGAATCCATTTTCATAATTCCCATACATTTCTTATTTAAAACCTTTAACTGTTGATGATACCACCATACTACCATTATTCTTGTCTATTGTGTTAATTGAACCTTTAGACCTTTCCATTGAAATTAATTTTTTGTATTATAATTTTATACACCAAAATAATATTCATATTACTTTGAAACATTCTCTTTGACGCCTTTTCCCATGTTATTTACATAAGGAAAATTGAATTTTATTTCCTCTATAGTCACCATGAAACTTCATATTTATATTATTATATGGGTTATGAAACTCACTAAATTTTATACTATTGATCATATTATATATTTATAATTAGACATAATAACAAGGTTTTTCCTTATGACTCTTGTTTTATTTGTTTTCTCATAATGAAGATCATTCTATTATCCATGACATTCACTACTAATATAAATCTTGTAGGTTCTACCCATTCTCTAAATCCCAAAATAAATATTGTGAGAAAAACTAATCATAATATAAAAACCACATAATCAAGGGAAACTAATTATAAATTTTCAGTATATGAATCCTTATGTTTAATCCTAGTTATTCATTATCATTACCAAAACTTTAGGATTGTAACATAGAATTACCCTTAGGGTTCTTGCTAAGGTTTTCTCATCCATGTTTCCAAAGGTTAAATAAACCATTATCTTATAAAAATTATATCTGAAAATACTTTTAATATATATATATATATTATATATTTTTAGATTAATATTCCTTATATAACATTAAAAACCCATTTAGAACTGTATGGGTTTAGTTCTCTAGAAATATAGAATCATAAACAACTACTTCATAAAATATCTACATTGTATCAGGTTTATTCTTAATAACTAGAACCCTTTTTGACATATCATACTTAATATGTTTATTTAAATCTTGGGGAAAATAAACATAAGAAATAGTGAGCTAAAATACTCATTATAGGAAAATAAGGGAGATAACAATGATTTTATAATCATACTACGAGATTAAGGTTATAAGAACATTAATACAACATTTGTAAAATATTCTCTTCATATTAAAGATCATAATATTTAATGATATAACATATATTGGCAGATAACAAGACAATAATAATAAGGAAATTAAATAATATGAGTGATGAGCATGATATTTACATAATACATAAAATTTGTGGCATACACATAAGAATATAAAATCAATTCCATATTAGTCAAGGCTCGCTACTAAGATCTTCTAGCAAAAAATGTAATTTATTGAACTTGGTTGACTCCTCATCTCATTCCTTCATTAATAAACATGTTTTACATCCCATTCCATCCCTGTATTATTAAACTAGGTTTAATTATCTTTCCAGCAAAGTATTACTAAACTAGGTTTACTTCTCGTTCCATCCCTTTGTTAATGAACCGAGTACACTCTTTATTCCAGTATCGTCTCTCTTGATAGATATAAATAATTACCATATTAATTGTAGGGAGATATATTTCCCACCATTTACATAATGAAAAACATTCATATGTGTTCCAAAGAAACATAAATAATCCATCATATCACAAACCATAAAAAGAAATGGGTTTCATAAATATCATTTCATCATAAAAATTAACCAACCATATATATAAAAAAGATTTTATCCTTGAATAAGGACCTAAAAAAACATAATTAATATTAAATAATGTTATCTTATATGGAAAATATGTATTAAATATCACTTTAACTAATTCTTAAGAAAAATATTATTTCTATTTTTGAAATCATTAATTATTTTAAAAATTAGTGAAATTATGAAGGAAACAAATTTCATTGAAAATTATCATATAAACATGTAAAGTATTCCTCAATACATTATGGAATAATAAAAGTGTTAAAATTTTCTCTTACTTTATAAATAACAAACATTCTTTCTATAATTTGTTTTCGAAAAAGTCACAAAGATCCTTGTTTAGAAAATTAAAAAATTATTCTTTTCAAACTGTTAGGTTAAAAATAAAACATGGTTAAAATGAAATAAAAAATTAATAGTATAATAATAAAAACATTTTTATTAATCATGTATATGAAAGATAAATATTCCCCACTGGTAACTAAAATGTAAACAATCCAGAATAATAATGAGATTGTGAAATAAACCCTTAAAAATATCACACCATTAAAGTGAAACATAATAAAAATAATTGATTATGTTTATTCAAAATAAATAAAAATAAAAAATAGTAAATATAATAGAAGATAATAAAATTTTATTTCACACATTATTGTATAATGGCATAATCAATGAAATAGTACTTTAACCCAATTAATAGAAATTGAGTTATGATTTACCTTAACTGAAGTCTAGAATTTATTTTTTTAAATTGAAACCTCTTGTATAATTAATATGAATTTATTATTCATGTTTTCAATAATAATAATTCCATCATATCATGTATTAATTTTTTATAACATCTTATCACCCAATTATTAATAATTTTGTTATTATGATCATTGCTCTTGTTGATAAATGCTTCCTTTTCCAAGCATGTTTCAGTTTAGTAGTCCTAGTCCTTATACATTGATCCCGATTCTTTAATTTAGAAAATATTAATCATGTTATAAATATATTATATATTCATCACACAAACACACAAATATATATATATATATATATATATATATATATATATATATATATATATATATATATATAATCATTCATAAAAATTTGGTAAAGTAAAATGAATTTCACATTTCATGGAGACAGAAGGCCGTACATATGCATGGACGTGATTTTCATTTTTATCTAATGGAATGAAAGAAAGTTAAATAATAATAAACCTATACATAATAATTATTATGTTTTATATATCATATATTTTCATAGAAAACATCCTAATTACTATTTATGGGAAATATAAGTGAAAAGTGAATAACATCGTATCGTGGATATGGTAGTCCATAAGTACACACGAGCAACATTATAATTTATAAAAAGATTAGATGATGATAAGTTAGACACAATATTATCATTATAGAAGTATAATTATGTCATATATATCAAATATAATCATTAAACCATTCATAATTAATAACCATAAAAGATGGTGAATAAAAATGATTTGTATCGCTACAGGGAGTTGGTAAGCCTTACGTACGCACAAGCAGTGCCTTAAATTCTTATTTTATGGAAAGGGGCTGTATAATGGAGTTTTAATAATAACAATAGAATTTTATAATACGAAAAATATATAATTTATTATGTTATTTTATACATATTAGACTTATTGTATGTAATAATGATTAGACAAAGAAACTGATCGGTTAGAGCGATTACCTCTTCTTCGGAACGTCTTCTTTGGATATCCTCTAAATGGCTCTTTGGTTGGTATTTTGATAATTCCATAACCTATAAAATGTTTCTAGGGAAGTTTATAATATAAATTTGAAGAGTATTGTAGATATATAAGGCACAATGTGGTTTAAATAAGTGAGGTAGGAAATTCCCTTTTATAATTGAGGTGAGAAACACTTTTAAAATTTCTTAACAGATTAAATTGTAATAAATTAATTTTTCATAAAGGTATTACCAATTAGAAAAGTATTCAAAGAAAATACAAGATAAGGCTGTAATATAATCATCCAATATAATTAATACATGTTTTGGTGTTATGTTAAACCTTATAATTTTGATTAACCCTTGGTTAACCTATTTTAATATTAATGACGGTAACATATTTTTAAATATTAAAATGTTTCAGTTTTTTACTTATAAAGTGTAAATTGGACAATAAATGGAAAATTTATGATATTTTAAACCATAACTTATAGCCTTTGTCCTTATTTAATATTTTTATGATTTATTATTAATTTAATAAAATATTAGTTTCACGAAATATCATTAGTATCAACTTTTACAATATTCATTACTTTGAATTTAAGAAAACCAATACAACAATATGTATTTGAAAAAATAATTGAGCACACCCATAATAAGTCATAAAAATATATAAAATTAATTTATATCCTTAAATAATTTAAATTATATTTATATCATAAATTTAAATATCATTTATTTGAATATTTTTATTAATTGAATAATTACAACATCCTCATTAAGTAATTATTTAAGGTACATATTTCCTTACTAAAAATTAAAAATAAAACACCATGTTGTATATTAATCATTTATATTTGATAATAATATTTATAGTCAGACATATCTTCTATATAATCCCATATTAAAAATGTATTGTAATTTAAAAGAAGAATTTGACATCTTTGAAGTTTTATTAAATAAAATATTATAAACATAAAAATCCCATCTAAGTAGAACAAAAATTCATAAATCCTTTTTTAACATAAAAATAAGTTTATTAAGCTAAAAATTGACACTTATATTCTTTAATAACCTATTATTTTCCCTATGAGGGATGTTAAGTGACATTTAAGATAAAAAATTACATTTTGTGACATTTTTTGATTTAAATAATATATAAGTTAATTTCACTGAAACGTTTCCCTTAAAAATTTAAATTTTTAACCTTAAATGTTAATGGTAGAATAAAAACCATCCAATAAGTAATAATCTGAAAAATTATGGCCTTATTACTTATTTCTAATTCATATTAACAAGTTTTACCCTTTACTGATGTCATAAATTTTACCATAGTTACAATTCATATTGATCAAAAATAAAATAAATATTTAATAAATTTGGACCCACATATTCTAATTATATAATATATTTCTCATAATTTAGATCATATAAGATTCAGAATTTAATTTTAAATAAAACCGTCAAAATGCAATGAAAAACATTTTTTTGGAAAAAATATTATAAAATGTTTTTCTACTAGATCTATAAATAAAATCCAAATCAAAGCCATGATTTTATTATTTTAAATTAAAATTAACTAATTAAAATTTAATAATAATCCAAAACATAAGTTTTACTTATATTTTATTTAAAATTAAATACAGTTTTCAATAAAAATCTATATTTTCCATTATTTCTTGAAAAATAAATGTTTTCATAAAATCATAAAAAAATTAATACAATTTTAACATTATTAATCTAAAAATAAAAATAATTTTTTCAAATAAAATTTATATAATTTCCAAAAATTAATATTCCCTCATAAAAAAATACTCATTTTTTTTAAGAAAACATATTTTGGATGAGTAAAGTGACTTTAATAAATAATATGTGATCATTTTTCTAATAACTTACCAATACATTAATATTGATTTAGACATTTATATTTTTTTCATAAATTAGTTATTCATATTTATTCCTTTCAATTTAATGGCTAGGTTACAATATATATATTATATTTTAATAACATTTCATTGTTCCTCTAAACATGTTACTGCATACAATGCAAGCTATAAAATTATTTTAAAAAAATATATTTAATAAATATATTATGGTGTTACAAGAACTAGGTAATTTTTATAAATAAGTACCATTTTCTTTATGAGGATGAATTGTTAAATTAGTTAAAGGGGTGAAGTGATTTCAAAAAATTGATCTTCAATCGAGTTATTATCTTCTCCTAGTTGAAGGTTTTGATATTCCAAAGACTATATTAAGTGGTATGACCATTATGAATATATTGAGATAGATTTTGGATTCAATAATGCTCATTTATTGTTTATAACTTTTATAAACTAGATATTTCATCAGTATCTTGAAACCTTTATTGTGGTGTTTATGGAAAAAATCATGGTTTATTTGAGATTCGAGTGTGAGCATGAGAACAATTGGAATCTAGTTTTGGAAATCCTAAAGATCCAGTGCCGTTATATAAGACTAAAGAAATTAAATCTATAGTTATATGAAGTGATGATATTTGAGAATGTGGTCATTGATTATGAACATTCAATCAACCTTGATAAGGTGATGATTTTATTTTAATGGGAAGAACCACAGAACATCATTAAGATATAAATATTCCTAGATATTACTGAATATTATTGGTAGTTCATCAAGGATTTCAAGAAGTTGGTGTTATCTTTGACTAATTATTCTAATAATGGGGTGAAATACAATTATTATTAAAAATGTAAGACTTCCATTAATGATTTAAAACATCTTTGTACATCATCTTCAATTTTTATCTTTAATAATATTGGAAAAGGGTATATGGTATACTAAAATGATTTTGGTACTGGTTTGGGTTGTGTGATTAAGAAGAAGGATAACATTGTGGCCTATGGTTCGCTTTAGATTAAGTCACCTGGGGAGAATTACCCCAATCCGGATTTAGAGATTTCCATGTTTATGCATGATATTAAGTATTGGAGGCATTGCCTTTTTGTGGATAGGTCCATGTTATTTTCTAATCATAAAAATTTCAGCTATATATTTTCTCAAAAGGACCAGAATATCAAATAGTAATGTTGTGTGTAATAACTTTAGATGCTTAACTTTAACATCACATACGCCATGGGGAAGGAGAATGTCATTTCAGATTATCTCAGTAGGAATGTTCCACCACATACTATTTTGAAATCGAGGGAACAATGTATCCAGATGGGGTTTTTTACTCAGTTGCATTTAGAAACATTGGGGGATGATTCATTCATGGTTCTGACTAGTTTTTAGTTATAATAATCTCTCCTATATCTTTTATGTAGGATCAATAACAGAATGATAAATTCAAAGGAATAATGGAAACCTTATATGGTGGGGATATCATTTTTATTTGGTCACTTCCTTATAATTTTTGTCTTCACTTTGGTGATTGGGTTTTAATCCCCTCATCCATGAGGAATTCAATGTTTTTTTGTTTTTTATATTTTTTTGGTCCATTCAGCCCAATGCTAAAAAGACGAATTAATATATGGGGCATCATTTTTGGTGGCCATGTATGAATTGTGACAATGTTGATTATGTGTCTCATTATTATAATTGCCAACAGAAAAAGGCAGAGCACTTGAAGCCTTCTAGTCTACTCCAACCTCTTCTTGTTTTAAAAATACATATTAAAAATATAAATTAACTAGAAAAATTGAAAGAGGGTTTTTATTTTAAGAAATAATGAAATATTATAAAGGAATCCAAACATAACATAATAGTTATAGAAGAATTTTTTTTAAGCATCAAATAAAACTTTAATTCTTTTCCTGATAAATCTTCATGAATTTTAACTTGACATGTTATTTTCCCTTAAATGTCCTTAAACCCATTGAAAATATTTTTGAAATGTGGGATGAGTTTAAATAAATTATTAAGGAACATAAAATAATAAAACCATTAGATCACTGAAAAACATGAAAAAATATTGAAAATTTGTTTCTAAAAAATGTACATTTTTTACCCAAAAAGGGCATTGTTATTCTTTTAAATGGTTAATTATCATATCATTGAAATAATAAAATTTCCATAAAATTCATTAACAAGCATAGAAAATTTATATAGTTTCCATAGGATTTTATCTCATATAACCATTATAGACCATTGAAATTTTGAATAATTATACATACGACATTCAATATAATTATTCATATATCATAATCTATACCCAATACATTAGAGGATTATTAAGGCTCACCCATCATGTAATCTATAATGGGATAACCTGGTTACACTTGGGAAAATCCATCATAATCAATTTAAAATGACCATATCATGAATAAATAATTTTAAGCATAAAAATATTCATCATAGTACCCTTGAAAAACTCATTTAAAATCATTTGAAAAATAATTTTAGATATCAAAATACCATTTTCTTTTAAAAATCCCTGTTAAAAATATAAATTAACTAGAAAAAGTGAAAGAGGGTTTTTATGTGAAGAAATAATGAAAGATTATAAAGGAAGCCAAACATAAAATAATAGTTATAGAAGAAGGAATTTTTTTCACTGTATATATTAAAAAAGAACATTCATTTTTCTATTTGTAAATAATGTCAAATATTCAATAATCAGATTCCTTTTTTTAAACGATTGAAATAAAGACAAAAAATTTCATTATAAAACTATTTAGTACATATAATTACATTAAAAAATAATTTCAAAAAACCATGGACATGGAAGAGAAAGTGTTTAAGTGAACTTTAAAATAGTATCACTACTATTAAATTAACCAATACCCATTGTTTCAAACCATGGGTATATCCCCTAAAACTGTGGGTATAGGCTATACCCACAGTTTTGAAAAAAATACAGAGGTAAAAAATCAGTATAGATCTAAGCTATAACAATGATTTTTAAAATTATATACCCATGGTGGTGAACTATAGAAAGTGTGAGGAAAATTTTCCACCCTTTCAACAACCCTATACCAATTATTCTCAAGTGGTGTCTATAGGATTTTTTTTAAAAACTTCCCGTGGGATTCGAACCCTAGACCAGATCATTAGAAATGCCCTACATAACCACCACCGGAACATTTTGATGCATATATAAATATATATTTACTTAAATATACATATATAAACAGTTTCTATAAGATGAAAATTGTGGTTATAGGTTTCCCTACTAAATTTATCTATTCCCACAAATTTTTTTTCATCCCATGCTTACGCGGGAAAGTTATACCAATAGTTCTTGAGAAGTATTGGTATAGGTTTTAAACTCAAAACTATACTCATAGTTTTAGTAAAACCATGGGTATAGTACAAACATATGCCCATAGTTTTTTAGAACCATGGGTATAGGTCTTGAACCGAACCATATAACCATGGTTTTTGAAAACTTTCAGTATAGTGGGACCTATACCCATGAGTTTCCCAAAACTATGGGTATAGGTTGAAAATTCCATCCTATAATCACAATTTTGGAACAAAAATGGGTATAAGTGACACATATACCTATGGTTTTATACAATACTGTTGGTATATGGTCATTGTCCATTAGTGTATTTTTTAAAAGAAAGTCCCTTACAACTTTAGAAAAATTTAAATTGTAAGCCCCATGAAAGAATAATATAAAACAAAACATTAATTATCATGAGAATAGATAAATTCATCATATAACATGAAAATTTATTTTTATATTCATCTCATAAAAGAATATAGGATCTTAATATCAGAATATGCCTCAATGAAAGGAAATTGAGATGAAGTCCCTTACCTTGAGTCTAACACGTCACATACATTATTTATATTTCTAAATAATAATCATAAGTTAATTATTTACCATCCTAATAAATTTTTTAATGTTAATTATTCCTTTTATTTCACTTATTAACATGTTATATAAAATTACTTAATATATTAAGTTTACACTAAATGTTTAGATGATATTTGGATTATGTGTCCAAAATGAGTTTCGTAGGTTAACTATAGCCAAAGATGTCATTTTTAAACTTATATTTAATAATAATAATGAAATAATTTTTATTTTTACAAAAAAATTATACCTTTAAAACCAATCATATAATGTGATTATGAAAAATCAACTATGTTATGATCATGAAGATGGCAGGATGAATGTACACATGAGTAACATTTCAATTTGTAAGAGAACATTAATGAAATAATGTAAGTAATATTTTATCTTTATATAAATATAATAATATCTTAACTAAAATATTGTTTCATTATATTTACTTATACATATCATAATTTTTTTTGGTGATGAAAAACAATCAGATCGCTTCTTGTAGGCGACAGTTCGCACATATGTACAAATAATGTTATCATTTTTCACTGTAAGAATGAAAATGATATATTAATTTTTTTTAAATGATAAATATGTCATTAATATTATAATTATGAAATCTATATTACATATATTCATTAAATATTTCCTAATTACTATCCATGTAAATAATTAGTTGAAAACGAAGCACATCACTTCGTTAGGAGGTAGTCTATCATACCCATGAGGAACGTTATCGTATCCTAAAAGGAATGGAAAGTAAGAAGGTATATATTATATAATAACTAAAAATTAAAAATATTTTATAAATAATATATATATATATATTAAATTAACGATTATAATAATTTTTTAGAGGCGATTAAGGAACATAATGATGTTGGTTCGTTAGGCAGTAGTTCACCGTACACACGAATGATGATTTTGTATCCTATTTGAGGGAAGGGGATATGATTTTAGGTTATTCCATTAAAAAAATAACATATCAGTATATGTGATAATTTTTTTATAATATAAGATTAATTTAATAATATTTAAATGTTTTGGAAGAAGAAATTTAATAATGATTCTAGGTAATGCACAATACCTCTTCTTCGAACAATCGTCTTAGGTAAACACTAAAATGATTAATAGGATTGATTTTTGTTAAAAATAAGGTCCATAGGTCATGGGGAGGGAACTAATAATAATAAATTGGTATTAATTTTATTGTACAAATGGATTACAAGGTGTTAAGAGGATGTGAGAGGGGGTGACCTTTATAAGTGAGATGAGTAACACACTTGTAAGTCTTGAAACAAAAAAGATGTACCCACGTTTTTCACATATCACAATGATCCAAAATGGACCAGTATTGATAATTATACATTATAAGGTATAAATATATCTAAAAAATATATTTTATACAAGTATTTAGGTTATTTTAACCCTTATCTTATTAGTTTAACCAACGGTAAAATCATTTTTTCCATAAACGCGGTAATTTATTTCCATTGTTTTCACTATTCATTTTGGTCAAAAATTAAGTTTTATTTATTAGATAATATAAATTATTATTATACTGAATATGGGATCCATTTAAAAAAAATAATTTCATTGAATTTTTAAAATCCAATATAAAATAAAACTCATAGACTTGGTGAAATGTGATTTTTCTAGAAGTGTATTTCTTAAGAAAATAATGATTTTATGTTAACTCTATTAAAATTATTAATAATTGAATAAATTTAAATTAATATTTATTATTATATAATATATAAATATAATTTAAATAATTCCTCATTATGGATTGTTTTAACTAACATAAATGGAGAAACATTGTGCATTTTAAAATATGTTTTAAAAAAAATCTGTTTTTAAAACAAAAAATTATCTTTTACTAAAATACAATATAATGTCTATTAAAAAGTAATTAAGTTGATTAAATATATATAAATAATAATTATATTACTTTAAATTATATTCAACACATAATAGATCTTTTAAATTACTAAATTTCATGAAAATAAATGATAATTAAAAAAAATCAGTATTTTTCACTATTCATTAAAAAATCAATAATTTTCAAAAAAATTGAATATTTGACACTAAGATAATTTTAACAAGATAATTTAAAAAATGGTATTAATTTTTTAAAAATTAAACTTCTAAAATTTATAAATTAAACTTTCAAATAAAAAATTATAATTAATGATTCTAATTAAAAATATTTTCTTCTTTATTTAAAAAAATTACTTTATAATTTTATAATGAATATATCTATATTATTCATATTAATAAAGATGAATGTGATTTATTATGTCATTACCTGATTTGTTACATTATTCCCCAATTTTGTAAATTTTTTTCTTCATAATTTTACTCACTTATTGAACTAGTGGAAGTATATTTCCCTCATCGCATGTTGAAATCTCCATGTTGCTTCATAAACTATATGATTTTACATAAAACATTAACATAATGAATCACCTTATTAAATAACAATTTCTCTATATGGTCAATAATCTAAATTGTATGTTCTTAATAATATATATTCTCTTCTAATTGAACTACTTTGGGAACAAAACAAGAGACATATATGGAACATATTTCCTTAACATTGAAACATGAAAACATTGTATAACTAAGAAACAATTGGAGTAAAATACCCTCAGTAGGAATCTAATCCAACTTCCTCCAAGATTTCATGTAGTCCAATGAACCGCAAACTCAACCTTATCTTTTTAAAAAAACACATAACACTTTTCCATGGTGATATATTAACAAATATATAATCACTTACCTCGAAAGAAATATCTTTCCCTCAGTTATCCAAATAACTTTTCTTTTTACTATGATCAATCCTTGTATATTATTGAATTAAATGGACTTTTTTAGACAATTCCTCTAATAAATATGGTCCCATCAACTTTTTTTCTCCAACTTCTTCCCAAAAAGATGGTTCTTAACATTTATTTTTCATAATTATTTAGATAGTGAAATCAATATACATGAATGAACAGTGTTATTATAAGAAAACCCAACCAAATAAATATATTAATACCCAATTCCCTAGTAATCAATTAAATAATAACAAATCATTTATTCCAAGGTCTGAATTATTCTCTTATACTTTCCATCAAATTGAGGATAAAAATCTACACTAAAATTTAATTCAGTACTAAAAAACTTATAAATACCTTTACAAGAATTAGATGTGAACCTAGAATCATGGTTAGAGATAATGGAGAGAGGAAATATAGGAAACTTGAATATCACTATTGGATATAATAGATAAAGATAATCTAATTTCATAATATATCAAATGGGAAATAAATGTATAGATTTAGTTAATTGATCAATATTAACCTAAATTGAATTATTACCTCATGAAGTCCTTGGTCATCCCACCATGAGATCCACTGATATATTATCCCATTTCCACTTTGGCACTGGAAATGGTTTTAAAATTCCCATCAGTAAATGTCATTCTATATTAACCTATTGAAATGTAAAAAATTTCATAGTAAATTCAACAGTATATATTTTCAATCCATCCCACCAGTTATACTCCTGATGGTTTTTGTACATGTTAGTGCCACCATAATGAATGAAAAATAGATAATTATGAGCTTCACTCAACAATACACTATTAAACTGGGAATCATAAGGAATACATATTATTTTTCTAAATATTAATGTCACTACTTCATCAAATTTAATATCAAGGAAGTTACCATTCTTAATGGATTATTCATTTTCCAATAGAATCTAATTCTCATTATGAGAATTCTTAGTTCTTTCTAAAAATATTTACTATACTTAAACCTAAAACAAAATAGAGGATATCCCAACATCCACAACTTCTAGACCAAAATTCATCAAATTGTTAACCAAAGCATAATTTTCCAAATGTAACATGATTAATGAAGCATTGTTTTTTATACTCAAATAATCAACTACTTGTTATAAATTTCAAGATGATAGTGAATCTTGGAATGATAATACTTGATTAGTTCTAGACATATTATGTGTCTCATGTTCAATTATTTATTTGTTAATATATACTTAATTTTTTTTGATTAATATATCTTTCACACATTACTTTATATTAATTACTCCTCCAATTTTTTAAACTAAAAACCACACTAACTAATTAAAAATCATGTTTATAGTTATTTAATTCATTAGCTTTCAATTTTTATGATGCATAAGTAATTACCTTATCATTCTGCATCAGGATACAACTAATTCCATTTAATGAATCATCATTATAGATTAAAAGTTCACCATTTCGGGAAGAAAGGGATAAAACTAGAGAATTCACCAATTTTATTTTTAGTTCATGAAAAAATCATCAGATTCTTCTTTCCAGATGAATTTAACACCATTTTGTGTTAACTTAGTCAATGTTATAGAAAACCAAGCTATGTTTTCAACAAACCTATGCTAATAAACCACAAAAAAAAGAAATATATGAATATATGTGACATTTTTTGGTCTTGGAAACACTTCAAAAACTTTTATTTTATTAGGGTTAACTATTATGTCATCCTTATAAAAAATATGACTAAGGGAAGAAATTTTTAACACATTATATTGACTATTACTAAATTTTCCATACCGTTTATTTTCTTTTATGGTTTAATTTCTTTTTATCTCCCTTAATTTTCCTCCTAACTTTTAGAAAATTCCAATGTATCATCAACGAACAAAAAAACATATCCTATAACTCATGGAAAAAACTATTCATAAGGTATATGAAAACATCTAGTGCATTAGACAACCCAAAGGGAATAACTACATACTAATAATTACCATATAATGTTTAAACCACTATATTTGGAATGTATTCCTCTTTCAATTTCTATTGATGGTACCCATACCTCAGATCAACCTTTGAAATTTTTTTATTTTCTTTTATTTATCATAGAAATCATCGATATAAGGTAATAGATAATTATTATTAAAAGTGATGTTATCCAAGGATATATATTCAATGAAAAGTATCATTGAAACCTATTTAATTTTAGAAAATAAAATTTCAACACCTCATTGTGAAATTATGGTTCGAATGAATCCTTTATTTGGAAACTCCTCTGATTTTCTATTCAATTCCTCATGTTGTTATTGAGTCATTCAATAAGGGGATTTTGAAATAGTCTTACCATTAGGAACTAATTCAACAATAAATTCAGCCTCTTAACCAAGTATAACACCAAAAAAATAATTTGAAAATGACTCCATAAATTCATTTACTACTAGGAATTCACTAATATGAATAGTTTCTTTATTTTCAAAAATATGAGCAAAATAACTTTCACTTCCATATTTAATTAATTTCTTAGATTCATGGTATGTTATCTAAGATATGAAATCATTTAAAATAAATTTAATATATATTCAATCTATCTTATAATGAAAAAATATAACTCAATCCGTACACAAAATGATATCAAACTCTTCAATGGGATGTTCATCAAGATTTACAGGAACGAAAATTCCACTAATAATAATAGGTAGATTCCAATAAATCCTGGTTTCCTCAATACTTCCACCTAGAGATTTCAAAAAAAGTTCTATCATACATTCAAGATGTAATATTTCTAATTTACAAGAAAATTTCTCAGAAATGAAAGAATGTGAAGATCTAGAGTTAAATAGGATATTATCATAATTTGAATAAACAAGTTAAATACATATAACCACTTCATTTGATAGTCCAACGTCAACCATATTAGTAACAAATGTTATTACCATACCCATTTTATTCAGTTCATAATAATTTACAGACATAGATACTAACATTAGGAACATGTTATTATAATTATCCAACCATTGGATGGATATCTTTTACCCCATTATTTCATTCTTTATGATTATTTTCCGTGCAATCACGGGCCATATGACCAAACTTTCCACATTGATAACACTTCCATTATTTCAAAAAAAATCTATAGGGTTCTTTTTACCTCACATAAAACTATATTGAAAATTAATTTTCTTACCTCTATATTTATTTGATGTATTTTTCCCATCACCTTTCATCCTAGCCTCTTCTTACTTTTTTCTTCAGAAGTCATATAAGTGATAGAAAATCCCATCTCAACTATTTCATCACAATGAAATAATTTATCATATATTTTAAATTCTCATGCATCCAAATCAATTCATAAGATTTTTTTCAATACTATGTAAAGGGTATTAATTTTACTATCAATGTATTGAATAAAATATGGTATGTACCTGGACAGTATTATAAAATTATCTTCATACGTGGCCACAAAATCTTAATACTTTTACCTTAATTCCATGAAAATTTTCTTTATACATAGTAATAAAAACATAGGGAAATATTTATTAAGGAAAATATACTAGAATGTTTCACATTTCAGGGTGTCAAGATCATTTTTCTCTCTAGTATTCTTAACCATATACCACCATTAGTCAACCTCACCTCCAAAATGATAAATAGAATTTTTTGCATTTTAATCTTTCAGAAATCCCATGACATCAAATATATTATCCATAGAATTGATCAATCCTTCATATACCAATGGATATGAGGTTACAATGATATCTAGAGGGTTTTTTCACGTGAAATACTCAATTATTGACATGTTTCTATATGGTAAATTGGGCTTCTCACTAGAATGGATACCACCACTATTTGCAACTCATTTGAATTGATCCATCACTGAAAAAATGTTCTTTTCTAATTACAATTATCTAGGGATACTAAGTTGGAAGGATATTTTATCTTCAGGTCCCTTCCAAAACAATATCCCTATTTTCTCTATAGAGAACAATTCTGAACAAATATAGTTTAGACCAAGAATTATGGTAATCATCAAATACTATATCCTCTCGACTAAATGATAACGTAAAATCATTAAAGGGACTGTTACTAATGTTATCCAAACCTCTAAATTTATCTAAACCTTTCAATTGATACACACTATAAAGACCCAACCTTAAACATTACAAAATATTGATTTATAAGTCAATAAATCATTCTCTTACATATTAGGATCTTTTCATGTTCAGAGTTTTAAAGAATTAGATCATAACTCATACATTATAAAATCATATATATACAAACTGGGCACTTCCAGTCTGTATCCATTTTTTCTTTAATATAAACCTTTTTGAATAAAACATTATTTAATTTCATGATAAATCATCAAGAATTTTAACTTGACTTATTAGTTTCCCATACCTATCCTTAAAATCTATAAAAACACTTTAAAATGTGGGATGAGCATAATAAGACCTGTAAGGGACATAAAAAAAAGAAAACTATTATCCCATTAAAAAACATGAAAAACTCATTAAAACCATTTTCTTAAAAAACAACTTTTTACCTAAAAGAGAATTGTAATTCTTTTAAAAATTTCATTATATTAACTTTAAAATAAAATGATTTCCATGAAAAAACATTAGCGAGAATAGTGAATTATTTTAGGTGAATTGTGAAATAATCTCATATAACCCCTATAAAAACCTTATAAATTGGAAAAAACAACATGAACGACTTTCAATACAATTCACCAAAAAATATAATCATTACCCAATGAATTTGATAATAATATGGGCACACAAATCATATAAGATATAATGGGATCAACTAATTTTATCTGGATACAACCATTATAAAAACTATCTATGGAATATATCCTAAATAAAACATTTAATTGTTGTAAATTTTCATCATAAAATATTTAAAAAATATCTTAAACCCATTTTCAAAGAAATTTTGGATATTAAATTACACTTTTTTTTAAAAACAAATTTTAAAATTATAAATCACCCAAAACTAGTAGAAATTGATTTTATTTTAATAAAACATAAAATATTATAAATTAATCTAATCTTTAAATAATAGTAACAATGGAAGGAAAATTCATTGTTAACATATACATCAAAATAGAATATTCCTTTTATTTTTTAAATAAATGAAATTATTCTGTACACATGTTTAATTTTTTAAAAAATATTAATTGAAAAAAAAAATTCATTTCTAAAAATAACATTTCAACATAATTACATTAAAAAAATACTTTAAAATACATGGACATGGATGATAAAGAGTTTTAAGGTATCTTTAAAAGAAGATACTTAAAAAGAAAGGCACTTACAACTTTTGAAAATTTTCAATCTTAAGTCCCATGAAAGGATAATATAATAAAAACATTAATATCATGATCATAGAGAGAATAATGATATAAAATGTAAAATGGGATATATATACACCTCTTAAAATAATATAGGTGCATAACATCAAAATATGACTCAATGAAAGGTAATTGAGACGAAGACCCTTAACATGAGTTTGACTCATCATTCTTTATATTCCTGAATAATAAACTTATGTTAATTATTTACTTTATTAATAAATTTTTTCAGGTTTTTTATTCATTTTAATTAACATATTACTTTTTTTATATACAACTACATAATAGATTAATTTTATGTTTTATGTTTTGACAATATGTCCACACGTACACACTAACGACGTTATCACTTTTAGTGTAAAAAGGAAAATGATATATTATATTTTAAAAATGATAAATATGCCATTAATATCATAACTATATCACTTATATATCATTTATTAATTATATTTATCCTTATTACATTAAATATAAAGCATTAGTGAAAAAGAATCATATCTCTTTTTGAGGTGGTAGTCCACCATACACACAAGTGACGTTATCATATCCCAAACAGAATGGAATTTAAGAAGTTATATGTAATATAATAACTAAATAAGTATAAATATATTAAAAATATAATTTATATACTTAAAATACATCATTATAACAATTCATGAGAGGTTATGATGGAAAATGAATGACATCAGTTCGTGAAGAGGTAATTTGTTGTACAAATGAATAATGTTTTCATATCCCATTTGACGAAGGAGGATATAGATTTAGGTTATTGAATTAAATAAATAAATATTAGTATATTATAGATACTATTGTTATTATATAATCAATATTTAATAATATTTTGAGGATGTGGAAGAAGAAATAAAATAAGGATGCTCGATTAATAATAGTACCACTTCATCGAGAAATGTTCTTATATAAGGACTAAAATGATTATTAGGATGGATGTATGATCAAAAAAGGGATCTATTTCATGGTAAGGGAATTAAGGAATATATTTGGGTATCAATATTCTGATAAAAGTTCCTTACGAGGTATAAAGAGGATAAAATAGGGGGTGACCTTTTATAAGTGAGGTGAGTGGCACACCTGTAATTTCTGAAAATTATAATGCCTACCCATTATTTTCACATGTCAAAAGGCTCAAAAATGAAAAATTATCAATAATTATAGATTTAAAGGTATATATATATGTCCATATAATATATTTTAGACAAGTATTTAGTTCATTTTAACCCTTATCATTTTAGCTTAACACCCGGTAAAACCGTTTTTACCGTAACCGCAATAATTAATTTTAACTATTTTAACTATTAATTATTTTAAAAATATAAGTTGAAATTATTATATAATATAAATTAAAGTGATTATATATATGGAATATATTTTACTAAATATAATTCACAAAATAATTTAAAATAAAAATTCTAGATGCAGCGAAAAAAACTATTTTTCAAGAAGTGTATTCTTAAAGAAAATAATGATTTTATATTAACTTTATGACCAATAATCATAATTTTATAAATTTAAATTAATATTTATTGATATATAATATATATATATATATATATATATATATAAATTCAATTTAAATAATTATTCATTAGGGGTGTTTCAATTAATTTAAATGGACATACATTATTCAATTTAAAACAGTTTTTAGAAAAAAATGTTTTTAAACCCAAAAATGATCTTATACTAAAATACAATATAAAATGAATAAGAATTAATTAAGTGAGTTCAAAATAAATAAATAATACTAATTTTAATTTAATTTTTATTCAAAACATAATATTACTTTATATTTTCTCAATTTATTGAAAATAAATGAATTTTTTTATAAAAATTTGTATATTCACTATTCACTAAGAAATCAACATTTTCCAAAATATCACAAAATTTAACCCAAAGTTGATATTTATATTATGATTTAAAAAATATATTCATTTTTTAAAATTGAAATTCTAAAATTTTTAAAGTAAACTTTTAAATAAAACCTTATGATAAAATAGATTAATTAAAACTATTTCCTTTTTTATTTAAAAAATTACTTAATATATTTATAATGAATATATCTATCTAATTAATATTAATAAAGAAGAAAATTGTTTATTCTATCATTAACAAGGTTGTTGCACCTATGGATCACTTTGCAGACTATGTTCCACCCGAGTTTGTGCCGGGTGGTTTATACTCGATCATATGTTTCACGAACTGTAATTGGTTTTTGTTTTATAAATTGATTTATAAGTTATTTGGCCTTATTTTTTATTGATTGTTTTTTATGTATAAATGGTATTGAGAAAATATAGTTTACCCATCATTTTTTAAAAAATATTTTTTTTCAAATCATTATGAAATAGATTGCAAAATTGGATTTTAAAGAAGGGTTTGATGGAAAAAAGTGTTTAAAATTGTATTGTGCAATGTATAATCCCTTTGAAATGATTTAAAATGTAGAACATGGGAGCCTTTGGTACTTAGTAAGAGGGTGTAAAATTAGGTCTTGTCCTTTGGTAATGTAAGGGACGTTACGTTATGGGGTGTTCTTTCATTCCTACGTTGAGATGTGTTTAGATCTAGGACAGATTGAAATGAGAGGAGGGTTTACTTTTTGGGTGTTCTTCTATTCCATACACCTTGATTCATGGGTTCTATGAACATGTAGTGTTCACTTTTCATGATTTATGTACAACTAAACAAGGTATCCTACCCATAATTTATCATTTGAGTATTTTACAATTGTGATTTAGATTTGTACTATTTTGGCATTGAAATATATATTTTAAAAAATAGGCATTAATTTTGGAAATTATACTTTAAAACTGTTTTAACTGTCTTGTTTTGGAACTATGGAATAAGGGGAACTATTTACTATTATTTTGATATAATTTTTTTAACTATTCATCACACCTAGTTTTTTTAATAAATTGAGAATATTGGAATTATTGTTTAAATACATGATATAGAACACTGAGGTGGGATCCTACTAAGACTATTTATATCACACCCTTCACATTAACTTAGGAATATGTAGACCATGTACTATATTTTAATGCATGAAATGGAAATGTTATACATAAACTTAATGTGTTTTTTTCATATAGGTATGGGTATCTTGTGTTGAGATAGTGGTACATAATCTACTTATAACATGGAGTAGTTATTACCTATTTTGGTTTTTCTTTTTGTTAGACATGTACCTTAGAGTTTTAACATGTTATTTTTGAGTTATATCACTAATGTTGTCACATCATTGATTATAATGTATTTCTCTATTTATTTTTTTCCACTAATGTTAATATATATATATTCCATGTTTTTGTTTTATTTTGGGAGATATCATTTCCTTGGTTAATTTTCAATTCCCGGGTGCTCGTCACCAGCTCATGGGGATTGAGAACGCCCTTCAAATCAG